>OX328105.1:1870823-2470823 GCA_946811185.2 Hippopus hippopus
AATGTTTTAAGGAATGAAGAGAACTTTTTTTGTTTTCATGGAGATATAAAAAAAAAAAAAACCTAATCACACTGTATGGAAACCACAAAAGTGTGATTAGGTTTTTTTTTTCATACCTCCATGAAAACAAAAAAAATTCTCTTCATTCCTTATTAGTTCAATATCACAGACAACAAATATACACTTAAATTTTACTCTAACTGCTTTTTTTTTGTAAATCCAACATTGTGTATTTATTTAAAGTCTATTTCATTGATAATTCATAGCGCAGTAAATCTGCTTGTTCATGAACATAATAATGACGTAAATTCATGACGTCATTATAGTATTAAACATTGGCAGATTTAGTAGATTTATTATTAGAAGTTCAATACACTAGAATTAGCTGAAAATAAATTTGTTATGACCAAGCAAAGTGACCATGAGTTTAAGCTCTCTCTTTGAATTTACTGTTGGATATTTTTTTCAATGTTCAGAGAAAATAAATTTAGCTATCAATTTGAAATTCGGACTGGATATAAAATCAGACAGAAAAGCATTATGAAATCTCGTATACATGTTTGTTTACATTAGTTTGACTGCAAAAGTAATTCCGGCACTGCTTAATTTTTTTTTTCATGGAGCTATGAAAAAAAATTTTCAGCCAATCAGAACTCGCCAATGTTCATGAAAAAAACTAATATTGAATTATTTGAAATTGAACAAGTCCAAAATTTTGTCATGTAGTAAAAAGTTAACTCTTCTCCTCATGGAAAATGAAAGACTTGTCCATAATTTAAGCAATTTGAGACCATGAAATATGAGGTGGTTGAGACAATAGGATTTGATTCTGAAAGGGTAAAAACATCATGGAAAAAGAAGACAATGCTGGTAACCAGGGTTAATGAAACTTGGAGTTGTTTTGTAAAGGGTTAAATAATTTAGATTTGTCCAAATTATGCCCCACAAGTAATATCCAAAAAGATTCAAATTGAGATCATTTGCAATGGAAACTTCTACCACAACATATGTTGTGTACAATGACCAGCCTGATCTTGTATCTGCAATGTTTACTGCTTTGTGACACATGTTAATGCCATGCCGTGCCATGGCTTACCATGGTATTATTTTAATCTTGGTTTTTGCTTTTCATTTCATAAGTGCTCCAAGGGTTACCTCCATAATTGCAAATTTCATGAATATATTAACTTTAAAGTTGTGCCCATTATGACAAGATACATACGGAAGCATTTTGTCATCTTAATTTATGTCCATTTTACTCCTAAACCAGCCTTCATTTTATGAAATTTTGTTTGCCACTTAATTCATAATTCTTAACAGACAGGGGCATGAAGGGGGGTGGGGGGCTGGAGAAAGAGACAGAAGGGGTAGTGATAGATTTGTTTGTTTGTATGGTGTTCAGTGCCAATTTTCAACATTTCAGTTTTATTTCAGCAGCCAGTGCGCCTGTCCATGCTTTCCTAGAGAATTTTTTTTAACCAGTAAATATTTCTTCCCAAACCATGTTCTGTTTTACTGATTCCCCCCCATCCCCCGCCACTATTTTCAACGGCCAGACAAAGAAAGAATGATTTTCAAAATACAGTGGCAAAAGGACAAAAAGCAGGTAATCAGCATTTTCTCCTTTTCTCACAGTGTTTTCAACCCTTTCAAAGTTGAATTCTATCATTTTCGACACTTTTAATTTGTGATCTGCAAATGCTTTGAATTTCAACAAGTCTAAAATTTGGTATAGGATTAATCTCTTCATCGCAGAAATGATTGATAAAAACATCACATATAACTGCCAATTTTTGTCATCTCTTTGTAATTGGTTGTTTGAATGGCACTTAATGTCAGTTTCAGCATTTTTTCACTCATATCACGGCAAAAGCTCACATATTCATGTATGTCCTGGGTTTCACTAGTACATACTAGGCTAGGGCTCTGAAGTGCCTTGCCTAAGAACATTTCCAGGAAAATCCCAGTGCTTTAAGTGAGTCTCCAACCCCTGCCTCCAGATTACCAGTGCTACACTATACCACTAAGCCACATGGGACCCCTCTTTTGCATTTTGTGATTAGACGTAGGTTAGTATAACCTACTGTGTCATGACACTAAAAGATATTCATTTCAGTATAAAGGAAGACACAGGTTTGCATAATGAGGCCAAATTGATACTGCCTGAAGAGACTTCACTCTGACATAATATTGATAAAACAGTTCAAAACACAACTAGTTTAATCCCTTTCATTCTTAAGCAAAAGATCCTATGTTTTAACAAAACAGAAACAAGAGGCTGGCCACCAGCTTTTTCTCCTTTTCTCTCAATGTTTTTAAAAGCCTTCTTCCTCAAGGTCTTTGAAACTCCGGCATGTTTGGCCAAAACTTAAGTCTTAACCCTTTCCCAAACGGCAAATTTTGGACCAGACCAAATTGAAAGCATTTTGCAGATGACAAATTAACAGTTGCTAAAAATATGATTTTTCTATATGATAGGGTAGAAAACATTGTGGGAAAAGGAGAAAATGCTGGTTACCAGCATTTTCTCCTTTTCCCACAATGTTTTCAAAAGGCTTCTATTCCTGACCCATAAAAACCAGGGATTGTTTTTTTGGAAAGGGTTAACCTAACAGTGAAAATTCAGACTTTTCAATACCAAGAGGAATTCAAGAAAACAAATTTGATGCAGCTAAAAGGTTGTTATTTGTCTTTGATATGGAAGAAAACATTGTAGGAAAAGGAGAAAGTGCTGGTTAGCAGCATTTTCTCCCTTTTCCACAATGTTTTCACAAGCCTTTTACTTCACAGTCATTAAACCTCAGGATTGTGTAGAAAAGGATTTATCCCTTTATCACACAATCCCAAGTTTTAACAACCCCGAGAAAGAAGCTTCTTGAAAACATTGAGGGAAATGGAGAAAAATGGAGAAAATGCTGGTAACCAGCATTTTCTCCATTTCCCACAATGTTTTCTAACCTCTTAGAGTCAAATACTATTATTTGAGCTACATTTCATTTGTTGTACACAAATGTTTCCGAAGCAGACATGTCAAAAATTTTGTTGTTTGGTAAAAAGTTAAGAATGCAAGAATTCAAACCACACTAGAACTTGTTTTTCTACAAAAAGACAGATGTCTCCCCCCTTTTTGGTGTCATGAGGATTGATATGTCACCAAGGCCATTTCTAACTGAAATAATGGTCATTTTTCTCAAACAGTTTTCGAGTTATAGAGTGGACAATAATCAAAGGGAAATAACTCAAAAAATAGACAAGCCAGAGTTATGGTTCTTGTGCATGACACTTCGTCTCATGGTGCTTTCTAAATGTGTGAAGTTTTATCAAAATATCTTAAAAGGTTTTTGAGTTATAGAGCGGACACGATTTGTGACGGACAGATAGACAGACGGACGCACGGGGGGAGACATAATTAAATAGTCAAAAGATATCGTAATTTGAAGAAGGAAACCAACAGGTACCCCTTGATAGGAAAGAGTTAATGTTTGCAAACCACAAAATTGGAGAATTGTTCAAATTAAGAAGCATTTGCAGACAACAAATTAATTAAATGTGGCGCAAATGACGACATTTTTACTTTGAGAGTGTAGAAAACACTGTGGGAAAAAGAAGACAATGCCAGTTTACATCATTTTCTCTTTTTCTCATGATGTTTTCAAACTTTTATCCTTTTGGGATCATTGTAACCCAGAATTGTTTGGTAGTGGGTTAATGAAAGCATAGAACTTCTGGTGATGTTCATTGAACCCATTGCGAAACGATCCTGAGTTTCAAGGACCCTGGGTAATTAGACTTTGGAAAACATTGAGGGAAAAGGAGGAAATGCTGATAACCAGCATTTTCTCCTTTTCCCACAATGTTTTCTTACCTTTCATAAACAAAACTGCATTTGTCATCTGCAAATGCTTTCAATTTGGACCAGTCTGAAAAGTTTGTAGTGTCGTAATGACTTAGACGGTAAGATTTCACAAACTGTTACACAGCCTTTTCTTTATCGCATAATAAAATCTAACTTCACATTGAAGCTTTCGTTCTAATTGATTTTCTTCTTATCATTTTCTTGATGCAAGGAGAAAGTAATAAACAAAATGGCTGACTATCTAATGAGTGTCCTTAAGGCCACAAAATGTTAACTTTCAATCCTTTACCAGACAATCGAGAGTTTCTATGACCCTGAAGAAGAGGGCTTTTGAAAACAATGTGCAAAAAGGAGAAAATGCTGGTAAATCAGCATTTTCTCCTTTTTCCACACTGTTTCCTATCCATTCAAAGACAGTGTCCAATACTTAAGCTATATCCAAGTTGTCACTTGCAAATGCTTTCCAATTGGACAAATCTAACATTTTATTGTCTAGTAAAGAAAAGCTGCTTTCACAACTTTTAATTACTTTTTGTAGGCAGTGCAGATCAAGATCAGACTGCACATAACATGCAGTCAGCTTGTGGATCTAAACTCTTTAATTTACAGACATTTGGGTCAAAAGGTATGTTGAAATTGCAATATTTCTAAGCAGTTTCATATCTCAGCATGTCCATTTTGTAAACAGTGTTAAGATTTTCAGTTAAGATAACAAGGGTGTGGTAATATAACTAAATGTATGTTGTAAATGTGTCTCAAAACATAAAATCAAAACATAAACACTTTCAATCAACTTTTAACCACACTACAAAATTTTAGACCAGTCCAAATTGAAAGCATTTGCGGATGACAAATTAATGTGTGTACAAAAAGACAAAATTTGTCCTTGACAGGGTAGAAAACTTTGTGGGAAAAGGAGAAAATGCTGGTAACCAGTCCTACAATGTTTTCAAAAGTCTTTTTTCTCTCGGTTGTTAGAAGTCGTGACTGTGTGGTAGAGGGTTAAAAGCACATACAATCAGATTTGATCCTGATCAGATTGTTCCAAATAATCAAGCAAAAAATTTGGATAAATTGTATCAGGGTGAAAGCTTATATACTCATGAGTCTCAAGCTGTCTCATGGCTAATTCTATCAAAAGATTTTCCAACATATATCCCTTAAAAATCAAGCCCTTAAATAATGTGGTCATACTGAACCCCTACTATGAGATTAGGTACAAGTTTAGGATTATTGGAACATCCACAAGTTACAGCTTTCAACTAATTCACCCCCCCCCCCCCCTCCTTCCCGGGTACAGCAGCATACTTCGGTACAGAAAAAAATACAGGAGGATTAGATGGATAAACAGGCAGAAGGATGGACAGATGATCTTTAGGCCAGGATTAAATAAAACAATGTAATAGAGCTCACAACCAATACTCACAACCATCAAATTAAAGATGTATGGTTTGAAAAGATGATGTAAAAAGATTGCAACATATCATTCCTGTTTCCCTACAATCAATCAACCCTTACCCCAGGAAAATGCACCGACAACTCAATCAAGCACAGGACCAAAACGTTCCGGCCCCTTTGGGCAAGTGGCTGTAAAACATGATATTTTTGTATCCAAAAGTAGGATCTGGAAAATTGAAGTTGTGACAATTAAAGACAGGTGGTTGTTTATGAAAAGTGGTCTATGACACAAAGTTGACTGTCTAGTCCAAAAATTAAGGCACTATTTAGAGGTAAAATAAACATGGGAACAGCAGACATAAACCGCTTCTCAGTGCAAAACTTTCGTCATATTTCTTTACCAAATTGCAAAATTTCAAACTTGTCCAAATTGGAAGCAATTGCAGATGAAAAATTAAAGGTACTTCAAATGATAAAATTTATCCCTGATAGGATAGAAAACAGTGGGAAAAGGAGAAAATGCTGGTAACCAGCAATTTCTCCTTTTCCTACAATGTTGTCACTATGCCTTCTTCTTATGGGTCATTAAAAGTCCGGATTGTGTGTTACAGGGTTAACGCTCTGCCACAGAATCCTGAGTTTTAACAACCCTGGAGAAAAAAGCTTTTGAAAATTTCAAGGGAAATGAGAAAAATGCTGGTAAGAAGCACATTCTCCTTTTCTAATAATATTTTGTACCCTTTAAACCAAAAGTCTCGTCATATTAGCTACAACTTGCTTTTCATTCTGCAAGTGCTTTCAATTCAGACAAGTTTAAACTTTTGTTGTTGGGTAAAGAACAAAATTTTAGACTGGACCAAAACTGAAAGCATTTGCACATGACAGATTAATCCTCGCTAAATTGATGATTTCTGTTTTTCTCCTTTTCCCTCAATATTTTCAAAAGCCTTTTCTATCAGGGTCATTGGAAGTCAGGATTGTGTGGTAAAGAGTTAGGCCTGTAAAAAACTAGGTCTAAAATACATAGGTAATTACAGATTTTTGTGATCATCCCCTACTTTGACCCATTATCACAAAGTCATGCATATGAACCTGGAGAAGAATCCATTTTGAAAACATTGTAAGAAAAGGATAAAATGCTGGCAAATTAAATCATATAAACCTCATTGCATATGTTATCTGCCAGTGATTTCACTACGCACAATTATTAATTTTTTTTTCTGTCAGGTAAACTTCTTTTTTTTTTACATAACTTTGATTTTTTAATGACAAGCCAAGGGCATTGTAAACTCTATACCACACAATCATGATTTTAACAACCCTGAATAAAGAAAGCCAACTGAAAACATCATGGGGAAAAGGAGAAAATGCTGGTTACCAGCATTTTCTCCTTTTCCCATAATGTTTTCTTCTCCATCACAGAAAATATTCCATCATTTGGGTCACATTTAATCACACATCTGCCAATACTTTCAATATGAAAACGTCTGAAATTTTGTAATTTGGTAAAAAGTCAATTGGATGTTTATAATTGAATAATAGCTGGAGAGAAAATCATCCATTAGCTCCATGCCTGATAAGCCCAGGTTTTAACCCTTATCCTGGTAAGCACAACTCACTGACCATTTGCGGACAGTGCAGATCCAAGATCAGACTGCACAGAACGTGCAGTCTGATCTTGGATCTACACTGTCCGATCAGTAGATAATTTTCTCCAAAAAATAGTTATAAAATAGCAACGTTCGGCTTTTTACTATTGGTTTGAAAGTTTCATCTATGTTATTCAGCAGGATACCAGTTAATAGCCTCGATAAATAAGGCTTTTAACACTTTACCACACAATCCCGAGTTTTAACGACCCTGTTGAAAGAAGGCTTTTGAAAACATTGTGGGAAAAGGAGAAAATGCTGGTTACCAGCATTTTCTCCTTTTCCCACAATGTTTTCTACACTATCAAAAACAGAAATCATCATTTGAGTTGCATTTACTTTGTCATCTGCACATGCTTTCATTTGGCTTAGTCAAAAATTTTGTCGTGTGGGAAAGGGTTAAATATTTTCAAAGGCCTGCTTCATCAGGGTCATTAAAACACCAGATTAAATTGTAATGGGTTGATAAAATGAGCTATGCTCTGGCAAAAGGGGGCTTAATGCATCTTCGTAGTGTATGGTCCCAAGCAAGTTATCACATAATTATGGATCCATAAAATCCACTTTGTCGAAAAACCAACAATCATGGGGTAGACCAGTCCTTTGTCATACTGAAAAATTGACCAGTAGCAAAATGTCTTGGCCCAGGTCAGCCTGCGCAGACAGACATGGGTCAATACTTTCTGAATATGCATTAAGCCTCCTTTTCACAGAGCACTGAGCTAAAATGTAATCATACAAAATACCTGTTATGACTAGTTATTGATATATCTGTGCATGATAGAGTCAATTTGATTTTACATACTGCAATAACACAATGTGCCAAGAAAATTATACAGCAGATCAACCATAGTTTTTTAAAAACATCTGAAAAGTAAAATCTGTAAACAGTAGGCCAAAAAGTCTGTGGTAAAAATATCTTATAAATCTGGCCAAAAAAATCATTAAAAAACACAACCAGCTTAAAACACAACCAGTCTTAAACCTATCTTCATTTTAACTCATTACCAAACGACAAAATTTTAGGTTTGTCCAAATCGAAAGCATTTGCAGACGACAAAATAAAAGTGACTGAAAATTTGAAATTTGTTTTGTGAAGGGTAGAAAATATTGTGGGAAAAGGAGGAAATGCTGGTTACCAGCATTTTCTCCTTTTCCCACAATGTTTTCTAAAGGCTTCTTTCTCAGGGTCGTCAAAAGTTGGGATTGTGTGGTAATGGGTTAACTTTGACACTTCACCACAAAGTTCCGAGTTCCAACAACCCGAAAGAAACAATGCTTTTGAAAACATTGTGGCAAAAGGAGAAAATGCTGGTTACCAGCATTTTCTCCTTTACCCACAATGTTTTCTAACCTTTCAGAGACACATATCCTATCACTTGAGCCATATCTTATTTGTAGTCTGCATAATTATGTTCCAATTTGGGCCAGTCTAAAGTTTTGTTGCTGGTAAAAGATAAAGTATAAAACTTGTGCTCTTTTTGCAAATAATAAAGATGAAGATCAGGCTGTAAAATACCTGATGTAATTCCTTGACACTGTTTCATCTACATAAGATTACAAGGATCCCCCAAATTCCCCCCCCTTCCATACCCCCAATTATTTTGCAGGACATCAACCCTGATCTTCCACTAATTGGTGTCTGATCTTTTGCTGCAAAATTTTTAATGTCTGAAAATGAACAGACATGTATTATTCATTCCAGGCTCTATAGGTTATCAAATGAAATAATTATCAAAAACATCGTGACAGGCAGCAAAATTCCTCTAATTAAATACCGGTATCTATACCAGTAGAACTTCAACACCCTTCCTAAGAACAGGTATGTTATGAATTTCTGTTGTCTTTTTAAAAGTACACATGAGTTTACTGTATACGTGGAAATTTTTGCGATGTGGAAATTTTTTGTTATTTTGTGAATTTGAAAAATTTGCCAACTTTTCTGTTTGTGTATTTTACCACAAGTGTACAACCTAATGAAGAGTGTCTTGAATTTGTAAACATTTTCGTACGAAAATGTTTGTAATCTGTAATTTGCAAATTTTTCGACAGACATATATATCCACATATACAGTGACTCTTTCCGCACCAAATAAATAAACTCAACCTCTTTTCACTGCTGAAAATACAAACCACTGAAACCCAGAAAGATTTTTATCGTATAGGCTTGACTAAGCAAGCGGATGGTATAGATCAAAGATCAGACTGCACATTTTGTGCAGTCTGATCTTGATCTATGCCATCTGCAAAAGTCTCTGTTTTTAGCCTATAGCGTTGAAAGGGTTAAAAGAATGTACATTTACCCATTCACAGACAAACTTTTTTTGTACACGCTGCAATATAAGTAGTTGACTATACATGTACAACTCTTTACCAGTTTACAAAATTGAAGACTTAACAAGATTAAATAAATTTTCTGACTGCAAAATTAAATGTGGCTAAAACAGTGAATTTTACATGTAAAGGATATACAGCAATTTGAATAAAGATTAACTCTTTACCAAACAACGAAATTTTAGACTTGTCCAAATTGAAAGCATTGGCAGACGACAAAATAAAATGTGACTCAAAAATTGAAACTTGACTTTAGAACAGTAGAAAACATTGTGGGAAAAGGAGAAAATGCTGGTTATCAGCATTTTCTCCTTTTCCCACAATGTTTTCAGAAGGCTTCTTCCTCAGTGTCGTAAAAACCAGGGATTGTTTGGTAAGGGGTTAAAATGCTAGTAACCAGCATTATGTCCATTTGTCCATGATGTTTTCAAAGGACTGTCTTCTGAAGTATGATTAGAACACTTAATTTTTTGATAAAATCCTGCTTCATATGACATTTCTTTATTATTGTCTTTCCTTTGTGCACAGAAATATGGTATTCAATTTTAGCAAGGCCCAAGTTGAAAGCCATCATTTAAGGCATACTAAATTTTTGTGTCTGTAAATGTGTTCCGGCTGGTCAAGTCTAGAATTTTGTCATCTGGTAAGAGTTTGACAAAAAGTCCTGTTTTACATGTAATAATCATCTTTCCGTCTCATACAGAAGTACAGTAACGAGGATGTGAGAGCCATGACTGAGGCACCAACAGCTACCCAGAAACTCCAGCCAAATAATGGACAATCAGCGCACTCTGTCGTCACCACCGCAGCTTTGTGGTCCAAATAGGCTTTCGCTCCAAATACACACACGGACACTGCTAGTAACAGAACTGAAAACAAAAACAAAATACAAACTAACCTCTCATCCCACAGTCCCAAGTTTTTATGACCCTTGGTGAAAAGCCTTTAGAAAAAATTGTAGTAACCAGCATTTTTTTCCTTATCCCACAATGTTTTTCTCCCTTTTATAGGTAAATTTTACCATCTGGGCCATAATTAATACAAATTAACACTCTGCTGCTTTAAGTGAAAATTCTACATCAAAGAAGGGGAATAACTGTGTCAAAATATTTTTATGGTTACCTGCTAGTGTTGCACGGATTCCCCCTTTTGATAGTTAACAACTAGTCCAAGTTTGAAGTAAATATCTTTGGTCATGACAGAGATGTTATGAAATGTCAAAGTTTTTGAAAATTTTAAGTCAAACAAGGGGCATAACTATGTCAAAAAATGTATTGATGGTTACCTGCCCCTGTTGTATTGTGTTCCCGATTTGCTAATTAACAACTAGTCCCATTTTGAAGTGAATATATTCATTATAAAATGTCAAACTTTTTGCACATTGATCACAGAGGCAATAATGCAGATAACACGAAGGGCTATTACAATATCTCAGTGTTTTCTTTATAAACAGCTGAGCTTAAATGACTCCATTGATTCAGCAATCTCTATAGGTTAAAACTCCAGTTTGTTTGGCAAACATTAAAAGCCCATTAGTCAGTGCTGTGTGGGTGTATACTTACATGTTAGGTTGGCCAGTGCCCCTGCTGCCATGTTCGGATTGCAACTCTTACATTCACAACACAAGGAGAATAGACCAATCAGTAGAGATAGCATTGTTGTAGCTATGGCTATAGACATCAGAATTTGCACTGCTTTGAACCAATCTGAAATTACAGACAGAGCAAAATTTTTAGTACATTCCTATCATTGAATTACTGGGATTTCACAGTGAATAACACAACTAGTGATGATAAATATGGTATCATCACTAGTGACGATAAAGTTTTAGAATGTTTGCCATAACTACTTTTTTCCTATATTGCTCATATTGTACCATTTTTGATAATTATTAGAATAAAAAAGGGTGAGTTAGGAATATAATAAATAGGATAATCAACTGGTTGTGTGTGATATTAAAAATCTGTCACTTGAATGGAGTTTGAGGCAGTTAAAAATCACAACCTTTGGACTCCTTTTTTCAACCGCATCACACCCCATTTTAGAGACAGATTTTTAATATCACACACAACCAGTTGATTATCCTAATATATTTTTGACTCAAAACTCTTCACAAAGTTATAATTTTTGACTTATCCAAATACAAAACATTTGAACAACAAAAAACAAATATGACTCAAATATCTAAATTTGTTCATGGAATGGTGGAAAACATTGTGGAACAAGAGCGGCAAATTGTCGCAAGATACGCCTGTCCCACCACCAGTTGTCGAGGGGGTATAATAATCGTAAAGGGCAGGTAATGCAACAAACATGTTTACCAAGTCTCAAGTCAATTTGACTTGAGGTTACAAAGTTCCGTTCCAGACAAGCAAGAAATACTGTAAAGATGAAGATCAAAGTGGAATTACTCGCAATCCGCATTAGGTAGAGTTCTTGTTCTTGCATACTGTACTCCGTAATATTGCAACAAACACAAATACCAAGTTTCAAGTCACTCTGACTTGAGATGACAAAGTTATATTCCCGACAAGCAGAAAATGCTGTAAAAATGACGATCAAAGGGAAATAACTCAAAGACAGCACAAGGTAGAGTTATGGTTCTTTTGCACTGCACTCTGTATTATTGCAACAAACACACATGCCAAGTTTCAAGCCAGTCGGACTGGAGATGACAAAGTTATGCTCCGGACAAGCAGAAAATGCTGTAAAAATGACGAAGGGAAATACCTCAAAGACAGCATGAGGTAGAGTTATGGTTCTTTCGCACTGCACTCCATATTATTGCAACAAACACAAATACCAAGTTTCAAGTCAATCAGACAGGAGATGACAAAGTTACGCTCCAGACAAGCAGAAAATGCTATAAAAATGATGATCAAAGGTAAATACCTCAAAGACAGCACGAGGTAGAGTTATGGTTCTTTCGCACTGCACTCTGTATTATTGCAACAAACACACATGCCATGTTTCAAGTCAATCGGACTGGAGATGACAAAGTTATGCTCCGGACAAGCAGAAAATGCTGTAAAAATGACAAAGGGAAATACCTCAAAGACGGCACAAGGTAGAGTTATGGTTCTTTTGCACTGCACTCCGTATTATTGCAACAAACACAAATACCAAGTTTCAAGTCAATCGGACTGGAGATGACAAAGTTATATTCCGGACAAGCAGAAAATGCTGTAAAAATGACGATCAAAGGGAAATACCTCAAAGACAGCACGAGGTAGAGTTATGGTTCTTTCGCACTGCACTCCGTATTATTGCAACAAACACACATGCCAGGTTTCAAGTCAATCGGACTGGAGATGACAAAGTTATGCTCCAGACAAGCAAAAAATGCTGTAAAAAATGACTATCAAAGGGAAATAACTCAAAGACAGCATGAGGTAGAGTTATGGTTCTTTCGCACTGCACTCTGTATTATTGCAACAAACACATGCCAAGTTTCAAGTCAATAGGACTGGAGATGACAAAATTATGCTCCAGACAAGCAGAAAATGCTGTAAAAATGACGATCAAAGGGAAGTAACTCAAAGACAGCACGAGGTAGAGTTATGGTTCTTTCGCACTGCACTCTGTATTTATGCAACAAACACACATGCCAAGTTTCAAGTCAATCGGACTGGAGATGACAAAGTTATGCTCCGGACAAGCAGAAAATGCTGTAAAAATGATGATCAAAGGGAAATAACTCAAAGACAGCACGATGTAGAGTAATGGTTCTTTAGCACTGCACTCCGTATTATTGCAACAAACACATGCCAAGTTTCAAGTCAATCGGACTGAAGATGACAAAGTTATGCTCCGGACAAAAAACTGGACACTGCCTGCCCGCCCGCCAGCCTGTACGCCATGGGTGATCCCATAATACGTCTTCGATGGGCGTATAGAAAGGAGAAAATGCAGGTTACCGGTATTTTCTTCTTTTACAACAAAGTTTTTAAAATTCAACTTCTTTATTAAAATTTGGGATAGTGTGGTAAAGGGTTAATCAAATTATAACACATCTTCCCTGTGGGAGAAAGCTTTTAAAACATTTGTGAGAAAAGAAGGAAGTGCTGAAAACTACTGGTTGCACTTTTTCCTTTTTTCTACAATGTTTAAAAGCTTTGGAAGACAACTGGCAGCGGTGAAAGCTTTCAATTTGGGGAAGTCTAAGATTATGTGTTTGGTAACCGTAAATTCTTCATCTTTAACCCATTACCACACAATGACGACTTTTAACACCCCTGAAAGGGATGGCTTTTGAAAACATTGTGGTTACCAGCATTTTCTCCTTTTCCCACAATGTTTTCTACCCTATCAAAGAAAACTCATTTCATATGAGCCACATTGAAACTGTCATCAGCAAATGCTTTCAATTCGGACAGGTCTAAAATCTTGTCGTGTGGTAAAGGGTTAAACAGTAGAAAAATGTTTAGGACCCAGAATGGAGCTCAGAGTTACCCAGGAAATGAGGTGTAAACCCTTTACCTGATATGCCAATTTTAGACTCTTCCAGTTCAACAGCAAATAAAGATACCATGTCAAAAATGTGAACAAATGGAGATACAGATATCTGATAGAGTAGAAAACATTGTGGGAAAAGGAGAAACTGCTCGTTACGAGCAGTTTCTCCTTTTCCCACAATGTTTTCAAAAGCTGTCTGTTCTTGATGCGTCAAAATGAGTATCTGTGGAGTAAAGGGTTAACTCTTTACCAAATGACAAAATCTTTACCAAATGACTGGTCCAAATTGAAAGTAGATATTTGCAGACGACAAAACCAATGTGACTCAAAAATTGAAATTTGTATTGGGAAGGGTGGAAAACATTGTGGGAAAAGGAGAAAATGCTGGTTACCAGCATTTTCTCCTTTTCCCACAATGTTTTCAAAAGGCTTCTTTCTCAGAGTCATGAAAACCTGGGATTGTTTGGTAAAAAGTTAAACAATTCCAGTTTTTTTTTAAAACTCTTGTTCAAATCCATAACCAATTGAATACAACAACTTACATGTCGCTCAAATGGTAAAAACTTGTGAATCAAAGAGTAGAAAACAAAGTAGGGAAAGGAGAAAATGCTGGCTACCAGCATTTTCTCCTTTTCCCACAATGTTTTCAAAAGGCTTCTTAAACTCATTGGGCTCGTCAAAATGTCAGGATTGTGTTATGAAAGGTTAAGGGCAATTTAAGTTAGACTGGCAATTAAATCTTTTCCACACGACAAATTTTTTAACTCACCATGAAAAACAAGGTTTCTTTTTATATCAAATTAAATGTGGCTAAAAGCATGAGATTCATCTTTGATGGGATGAAAAACATTGTGAGAACAGGAGAAAATGCTGGTATCCAGCATTTTCTCCTTTTCCCACCATTTTTTTTCAAAAGCTGTATCAAGCATTTTCTCCTTTTCCCACCATTTTTTCAAAACCCTTTTACCATAGGGTCATTGAAAAGTCAGGGTTGAGTGGTTGAATGGTTTAAACTTAACAACCTGGTTGCCCTCCAGTTTTACAGCAGTGCAGACCATTCAAGAACTACATAAAAATTCCAGAAGCAGCCATGTTTAACCCTTTACCACACAATCCAGACTTTTAACAACCCTGAGAAAGAAGCCTTTTGAAAACATTGTGGGAAAAGGAGAAAATGCTGGTAACCAGCATTTTCTCCTTTTCCCACAATGTTTTCTACCCTCACAGAACAAGTTTCAATTTTTGAGACACGTTAATTTTGTTGTCTGCAAATGCTTTCAATTTGGACCAGTCTAAAATTTTGTCGTTTGGTAAAGAGTTAACTAAACCAGTGATGTATTCTTACTATGAACATGAAAATGCATATTCTTTTTTCTCTAAATTGTTATCCTTTTCATATAAAATCACTTTTTTGGCAGACTGTTAGGGCCAGAGCACCTTAACTCTTTACAAAATGGCAAAATTTTAGAATAGTCTGAATTGAAAGCAAGATATACATGTATGTTACTAAAAACAAGAGCGCTGCATGCTGGTGCCAAGGCTTGGCTGCAGTTGCTTTTAGTGAAAATTCTAAGTCAACAAAAAGGAACATAACTGTGTCAAAAATATTTTGATGATTACCTACCCCTGTTGTATGAGTTCCACTAGTATGAAGTAAATGTCTTTAGTAATGAGAGAAATATTACAAAATACAAAGTTTTTGCATAACAATGATGCAGCCAGGGCTACAGTAATACCAACGTTTTCTTTGACACCAACCAAGCTAAAATCTATATTTTGGAAGAGAAGAAAACCTTGCAGGAAAAAGCGGAAAATACTGGTTGCCAACATTTTATCCAATTTCCATGTGCACTTAACTGTCCACCAAACAACGAAATTTCAGACACGTTTAACCCTTTACCACACAATCCCGACTTTTAACGACCTTGAAAAAGAAAGTTTTTGAAAACACTGTGGGGAAAGGAGAAAATGCTGGTAACCAGCATTTTCTCCTTTTCCCACATTGTTTTCTACCCTTCCCAAAGCAGATATCAATCTTTGGGTCACATCTATTTTGTCGTCTGCAAATGTTTTCAATTTGAACTAGTCCAAATTTTTGTTGTTTGGTAAAGAGTTAAATTGAAAGCATGAACAAATCTCAAATCAGATGAGATTCTACTAAAGGGATTTGTGACTGGGAGGAGAAAAAACTTTGTGGGAGATGGACTAAATGCTGGTTAGCAGCATTTTCTCCTTTTTCAACAATTCCTCCTCCCTGTTCCTACAGTCCTGGGGCACATTTCACTAAACTGTGTACGCACGAAATTTGCATACGCAGTTTTTGTAAGCAAACATTAAGTCTGAAAACAAGTTTCACTGAACTACATAACTTTACGATTTGATTACGAATTTGGATAACATTACGCCACTTCATATGTTTGGATAAAGTAGGGATCCTATGTGTGTTTATTCAATCGCCGAAAAACTGGCGTAAATCTACGCAGTTTGTTGAAATAGACCCCTGGTTACCTCCCTTTAATGAATGCACAACAAGATAGGCTTGGCAAAGTGTTTGGATGTGTGAAGGTAGATGTACATGCATAACAGCTGAGGCTAAATTACATGTATTTTCAATCTAACCCTTTCCAGACCAATAAATTTCAGACTCTTCCAAATTTCAGAGCATTTGCAGGCAACAAATCTGAAAGTGGAATAAATAAACTAAAGTTTTTTGACTGGGTAGAAAAACTTTGTAAGTTAAGGGAAAAATGCTGGTTACCAGCATTTTCTCCTTTTTCCATAATGTTTCCAAAAGGTCTCTCCTGTAACATCCTGAAAACAGGATTGTTTGGTGGATTTAAATGTCTAATACCTCAAAATGTATGTCTGTATTAGATGCCGAATCTACACACGATATTTGTCTGGCATGTCATATTTCCTTTATCATGACTTGCTGACTGTAACAACATGTATCTCTCTGTTTACCTTTAACCAAATAAATCCCTTGTTACCTCAAGGAAGATGCAGTTTGAAAAAACCCTTTTCATCACAATCCCAAGCTATATTGACCATGGGGTTGAAAAGCCTTTATGAAAACATTTTGGGAAAAGGAGAAAATGCTGGTAACCAGCATTTTCTCCTTTTCCCACAATGTCTTCTTCCCTTCCATAGACTACTCCCAACATTCGAGTCACATTTAGAACATGTGTGTGATCTGCAAAAACTTTAAATTTGGGAAAGTATAGCATTCTGTTGTGTGGCGAAGGGTTAAAGAAAATGCTGGTAGCCATCATTTTTCCCTTTTCCCACATTACTTTCTATCCATTCAAAATCAAAGCTGACCTTAATTCAGCCATATTTGTTGTCCGCAAATGCACTGAATTTGGACAAGTCTAAAATTTTGTCGCTCAGGTAGGAGTTAAACTTTTCAGGTACAATAAACAATGAATAATTAGTCTGCTGATGTTTATAAATACAATAAATAAGCCAACAGCTACTTTCAACTATTTACATTCCATCATGGCTGCAACTTGGCATAGTTTCATGATAAACATGTGTAAAGTTTTAGATAAAAAATTATTTGACAGGAATTGGATGGATATTAAACTTTTACTAGACAGTAAAATGTGAAACTTGTACATATTAAAAGACTTTGCAGCAAAAAAATAAATCTGACTTGATTGATTGAATGGTGTTTAAGCCAATTTCAACATTATCTCAGTCATATCACGGCGACGGCTCACATATTCATGTATTTCCTGGGTTTTACCAGTACTAGGCTAGGGCTCTGAAGTGTCTTGCTGCAGGACTCTCCCAAGAAAAACCCAGTGGAGTCAGTGTGGCTCAAACCTGGGGCCTCCAGGTTACAAGTCCCACACTTTACCACTGAGCCACGTAGGACCCCAAATTTGACTCAAAAGATTTTAGTTTGAAAGTGTGGAAACAACATAGTCCAAGTATTTTCTCCTTTTCCCTCAATGATTTGAAAAATTGTTTCCTTACAGTAATTAAAACACTGGATACTGTGGTACAGGGGTAACTCCCAGTGCGCAGAATAAACCAGACAACCTCTCTCAGTCTAGAAAATAGACCAGAAAACAAGAGCGGCAAATTGTCACAAGATACGCCCGTCCAGACGCCAGTTGTCGAGGGGGGATAATAATTGTAAAGGGCAGGTAGAGGAAAATAGTAGTGCAGCAGAAATCATGTAAGTGATTGAAATAGGCATGAATGTCTTCTCTAATGTTAAGGAAACATGCATATAAAGTTTTAGGTCGTTCCAACATGAAAAGACAAAGTTATATTGTAGAGAAGCACGAAAAGCTGTAAAAAAAACTAGAGCTGTCACTGAATGTGACTTAATACCCCCGCCAGCGCTTTGACAGAAACAGGCAATTATTTGTACACAGACGGACACACGGACGGACAAACTGACGAACACACAGACAGACAGGCTGATTCCAGTATACCCCTGAAAACATTCATTTTGCGGGGGTATAATAACGAATAGGGAATAATTCCAAAAGGGTATTAGGGAAGGTTACGGCTCCAGTGCATTGCACTTTTCGTAACTGCAACAAACATGTTTACCAAGTCTCAAGTCAATTTGACTTGAGGTGACAAAGTTGCGTTCTGGACAAGCAAGAAATACTGTAAAAATGAAGATCAAAGTGGAATTACTCAAAATCCGCGCTAGGTAGAGTTATTGTTCTTGCGCACTGTACTCCGTAATATTGCAACAAACATGCAAGTTTGAAGTCGTTCTGACTTGGGATGACAAAGTTATATTCCGGACAAGCACTAATTGCTGTAAAAATGATGATCAAAGGGAAATAACTCAAAGACAGCACAAGGTAGAGTTACAATTCTTGCGCACTGCACTTCCAAATATTGCAACAAATAAGCATACCATATTTCAAGTCATTCCTACTTAAGATGACAAAGTTATGCTCCGGACAAGCAAGAAATGCTATAAAAATGAAGATCAAAGGGGGAATAACTTAAAATTCGTACTAGGAAGAGTTATGGTTCTTGTGCACAGCAATCTGTAATTTTTCAACAATCATGCATACCAAATTTGAAGATGTTCAGACTAGAGATGACAAAGTTATATTCCGGACAAGCAGAAAATGCTGTAAAAATGATGATCAAAGGGAAATAACTCAAAGACAGCACGAGGTAGAATTATGGTTCTTTCGCACTGCACTTCGTATTATTGCAACAAACACAAATGCCAAGTTTCAAGTCAGTCGGACTGGAGATGACAAAGTTATGCTCAGGACAAAGAACTGGACGCCACCAGCCCACACGCCCGCCCGCCCACCCGAATGCCTGGACGCCATTGGTGATCCCATAATGCGTCCCGTCTACGACGGGCATATAAAAAAAGCAATGTCATGGTTGCTCTGGTCCAGAATGTCTAAACAGAGCTGACAGCCTTACAGTGTAGATCAGGATCAGACTGCACATTTGTGCAGTCTGATCTTGATCTACACTGGCCGCATAGGCAAGAATAGTCATGAAAGGCAGTGTTAGGGTTAAGACAAAATCACATGACATGGACTGACATTTAAGGATTACGACCCCTAACTCATGGGTAAATATCGTGTAACATCAACGTTTTTGTAAGGCTATTTGGCCAATCTCAGCAGCTTCCGTCTTTTAAAATGAGAGTTAGGGGCCGTAGACCTTAACTCTCCGACAGCAAAATTTTGTCTATATTGAAAGGATTTGCAGACGATAAATGTGGCTCAAATAAATGAGTCATGCTCTGGCAAAAGGGGGCTTAATGAATCTCCTGGATAAAGGATACAAGCAAGCTATCACATACTTATATCCATAATAGTCACTTTTTTAAACAACTGACTTAATCACGAGGTAGACTGGTCCTTTGACATCAAGAAAATTGACCAACAGCGAAAAGTTTTGGCCCAGGTCAGCCTGCGCAGACTGCGCAGGCTGATCTGGGTTGACACTTTTTGCAGATGCATTAAGCCCCCTTTTCACAGAGCATGGCTAAATTTGACCTTGAGGAAGAAAGCTTTTAAAAACATTGAGAGAAAATGCCGGTAACCAGTATTTTCTCCTTTTCTCAAAATGTTTTCTACTCTTTGAAAGACTAAGTCCGTTATTTGAGCCACACTTACTTAGTTGTCTGGAAGTGCTTTCAATACTGACCTTTCTAATATTTTGTCATTTGGTAAAGAGTAAAAAATTCACCAGTCTTTTTTCACAATAAAACTTCATGAATATAACGTTTTGAAATTTAGTGGGCTTATAAAGAAAAATAATTCTTTTACACAAAAATATCAACCAGTTAACTGATTGACTGTATAGTGTTTAATGCCGTTTTCAACATTATTCCAGTTATATCGTACAGCCTGTGCACCTATCCATGCTGTCCTGGAGTCTCTTTTACCAGTAATCCGCACCATTTTCTTTCCAAGCCACTGGCTGCTTTCCCACATAATCATCGTCAAAAAAATGGTCAGCGGTGGGAGAGGGATGAATCCTGTCGCAATGACTATCATCAATCCTCGGAAAGATATTGGCCGAGCCAGGGACCAAACCCACAACCCCCTGTTCTCAAGTCTTGCACGCTACCGACTGAGCTACCGGGGCTTGGCAAAATATCAACCAGACAAAACAACAAGAGAACTTTGGGCAAAATACTTGAAAATTCTGCAGACTTTTTTTTTCTGTGACGACATTATCAGTGTCTCTTGACAATTGTAATCAATTTTCTTGTATTTTTTCGCATTGAAAAGAGAAAATCTCATCTATTTATCACATCCAAATGAATAATTATTTAACTCTTTACCAAACGACAAAATTTTAGACTTGTCCAAATTGAAAGCATTTGCAGACGACAAAATAAAAGTGACTCAACAATTGAAATTTTACTTTAGAAGAGTAGAAAACATTGTGGGAAAAGGAGAAAATGCTGGTTACCAGCATTTTCTCCTTTTCCCACAATGTTTTCAGAAGGCTTCTTCCTCTGGGTCGTAAATACCAGGGATTGTTTGGCAAAGGGTTAAAATAATGCAAAATATAGGTAAATCTTAAGTATTTTCATGATGAAGGATGAGAGGTAACGCATTTGCAATTGAAAGCATTTGCAGACGACAAAATAAATGTGAATCAAAAAATGAAATTTGATTTAGGGAGGGTAGAAGAAAACACTGTGCAAAAAGGAGAAAATGCTGGTAACCGGCATTTTCTCCTTTTCCCACAATGTTTTCAACAGGTTTCTTTCTCAGGGTTGTTAAAAGTCGGGATTGTGTGGCAAAGAGTTGAAAGACAAATCAGATCATTTAAGTCACATTGGATTAGTTGCCTGTAATGCTTTCAATTTGAACGAGGTAAAGAGTTGATCAAATGACAAAATTTTATACTTGCCAACACTGAGAGCATTAATTTTATAGACAATCAATCAAATATCTAAAGTGACTGGAGTTGTCAATGATGAGGTAGTAAAACATTGCGGGAAAAGAAGAAAATGTTGATCCCCAGCATTTTATCGTTTTTCCCACCGAAAGGTTTCTTCTTCAGGGTTCTTAAAATGCAGGATTGTGTGGGAATTTGGGAAAAGGTTAAAAAAAAAAAAAACTCATTTTAGGTCTTGTGATGTGTCCAGGAAAGCACTATCATAATATTCAACACAGAGGGTTCCATTTTCCAGCACTCAGTTTTGAGATTTTAGGGCATGGATAATTAGTAAAGCAGATCTTGACTGAGCTCTATACCTATATGTAACTCTTTACTAGACGACAAAATTTTAGTCCTTGTCCAAACTTAAATCATTTGCGGACAACATATCAAATGTGGCTCAAATAATGAGATTTGTATTAGAACATGTTAAAAAACATTGTGGGAAAAGGAGAAAATGCTGGTTACCAGCATTTTCTCCTTTTTCCATAATGTTTTTCAATGGCTTTATGCATCAGGATTTTTTGTTAAAGGGCTTACCTATACATAACAGACAATGCTGTACAAATTCACAGCTGTTTTCAACCAGCAGAAATACTGTGGGTCTGTTTTGAATATTATACACCTATACACCATAGCAGACTATTAACCCCTCACCTCCTAAATAAGTAAAATGAAACTTTCAAGCCGATAGCAAAACCCAAGATTTTGCCATTTCAAAGGTATTTTTGGGAAAAGAAACATGTATCTCCGGGACTCCTTATCTGACAATGTGGTTTCTAGATCAGACTGCAAATGCTGTGCAGTCTGATCTAGATCTACACTGTACACTTACAGTCCTTGAGTCGGGCTTAGCAGACTAAGGGTTAACTCTTTACTGCAAAACAAAATTTAGGCTCTTCCAAATTGAAAGCATTTGCAGACGTTGAATTCATTGTACCTTAAAAGACTATTAATCTCTGAAATGGTACAAAACAGTTAGAAAAAGAGAAAATGATTGTTGCCGACCTTTCCCCATTATGTTTATATAGGCCTCAGGGTTGTTAAAAGACAAGATTTTATCATAGCTCACAAGCAAAAAATTTAATTACAA
Source organism: Hippopus hippopus (assembly GCA_946811185.2). Classification (NCBI taxonomy): domain Eukaryota; kingdom Metazoa; phylum Mollusca; class Bivalvia; order Cardiida; family Cardiidae; genus Hippopus; species Hippopus hippopus. The sequence goes on from OX328105.1 coordinate 1,893,016, forward strand.
GCCTACAACTCATCCCTTAACCACAAAATCCCGACTTTTAAGGACCTTTCTGAAGAAGGCTTTTGAAAACATTGTGGGAAAAGGAGAAAAAGCTGGTAACCAGAAATTTCTCCTTTTTCCATAACACTTTCTACCCCTTCAAAGATTATTTCCATGATATGAGTCATACCTGATTTGTTGTCTGTAAACTAATGCTTTGGATTCAGAAAGGTCCAAAGTTTTGTTGTTTGGCCATGGGTTGAAAGAGAACTTCTCCCATATAATTCATATAAACAATGGTTTGCATGTATACATAAAAAATATTGAGAATGAAGGCTTTTGAAAGCATTGTGGGAAAGGAAGAAAATGTGGATAATCAGCATTTCTCCTTTTACCACTATGTTTTCTACCCTTTCAAAGACCATTTTCACCAATCTGTTTACCATACATGTAATACCATTATCTGTTTTTCTATAAAAGCCATCATGGGTCTACATAAAAATACTCCACATTTTGAAAAAAAAACAATATTATTTTGAAACTTGGGTCTGTACAAACATGTTTTTGTCCAGCAGAAGCAGCAAGAAAAACCATTATCAAATAATCCAACACTTTACACACTGAGTATCAGCAGAGCCCCTAGGCTCTTCAAGGACAACATGGTGTAGTGATGCCTTAGCTGCTCTCCCCATTAACCATTCTACCACAAGGCAAAAATTTAGACTAGTTCAACTTGAAAGCATTTGCACGCATAAATTTAAATGTAGCTCAAATGATAGCATCTCTTTCTGAAAGAGCAGAAAACATTGTGGGAAAAGGAGAAAATGCTGGTTACCAGCATTTTCTACTTTTTCCACAATATTTTCAAATGCCCTCCTTTCTCAGAGTCTTTCAAACTCAGGATTGTGTGATAAAGGGTCAAATGACCTTTGTTTGTTATCTACATAATAAGCTAAGTTGCATCATTGCCTTGAAAAATTCGACTTGACTCCTGGAAAATTGGATTGCAAATAAAGTCATTTCGAATTTGGCAACATTTTATAGCTCCACTAGGAACACAGTTGTCAGAATACAGATGCTATATTTATGCCACAGTCGCCAAAAATATCATTGATGTCCACACCTGAGAAGGCGAGAACACATGGAAAAGGGCTACAGACCCTCTGAGCTCATATCTGGAACACAGTGTAACTATGAAAAATGCAGACAGAAATATAAAAGCAGCAAGACCCCAGCATAACATTCAAACTCTGTTTTGAAAATTGGAAGAAAAACCATCTTGATGCCATGATCGTTAATTTCCAAAATCTGACTGCTCAAGTCAGATTTATGCTGCCACTCTGGCGTGAGGTATGTTAGCACAGAGTGTCCATATACCGTGATGATAAGGAAACAAAATGACAAAATTTAGTGTTTAGACTGGAACAAGAATGAGAAAGTACTTGCCTTCATAAAGAAATCATTTCTGATTATTATCATGTAAAAATTATAACTTCGATACTAATTTCAATTGTACATAATAAAATATACATGCCTTGTCCGCCTTCTTGAGCAACCATGGCGTGACCTAATTGTGGTAGATCAGGTGGTAGTAAAATTTACAGCAGAAAGTAATAGGATGCTACAGTTTTTATGAACGAACACTTCTTTGAGGCAAGAAAAATAGTATCCATTTCTATTACCCAAGACAAATAATTATTTTTCACATGTTTTGTCTCACATTTGGCTGAAATTCAGGTGTAATAGAACATTTGAATGTTAAGAAGGTCATAGGTGGAAGACATGGTGATTTGTCAAACTCTTGGTAACATGTCTCACACACATAAACCAACATTCCCCCCCCCCCACCACCACCAAATGAACTATATTTAAATCAAAATGGGACTTATCTTTGTTTTATTCTTCTTTTTTCCTTACACACTGGTGTGTATTGAAATTTGAATAGAAAGTGTCTGTAAGATGGGTTGGCCTTAAATAAGCATTGAAAGTTTTTGATGAAAGGGAAATTGTCTGACGAAATGGAAATCGTAATGGTCTGAAATTGACAGTTGCGCGAAAAAATTTCTATGCTATTTAAGGCCTACTGTATAAAAGACATCTGGGGTGTTAACACTATTTTCCGAAATGAAGCAAGATGGCTTTGGATGAAGCACATAGCATAAAATTGCCAAAAATCAAAAAAGAAAAGTTACAGGTCGGTGGCCTTTAGGTTGGGTCTGCCGGGTAATCTGAAACATGGGTATTTCTTTTTCTGGCCTGATTGGTTGATTGCAGAGGTCTGGCTGTCGATTGCCCTCCTGGTTTTCAGATTTGTGACCCTACGATATGATAGTCAGCACCTATTTCCAGGTCAAATGGCTTGCAATACAGTAAAAGTCACTGGTTCAAGAACACTCACTGAATAACAACACTCAAGGATATCGTTGACCATCCTTCGATTATGCTAGTCCTTGGATCATGCCCTCAAGCATTTTGGCGATACTGATGAATAAGGTGAGAAGATGCTGTCTTTCACTAGGTTGCCTGCTGTCAACTTCCTTTCAGAAACTATATTACCCAAAATTGTATCAAAATGCATTTCAAAACAGCAAAATTAGATCTAGACTTAATTCGAGACATGTCCCTAAAATATTAATACAATGTACTTTTTCAAATACATTTTACTGTCTTAAAATACCTGAAATATTTTTCCAACATGCCAATTTTCTACATGACATTTGTCGGTGTTTCTTTTTGTAAGATAATACAACCCACTTTTTTGAAAGTAAGGCTAAAGTTATTTGTATATCATGGATTTATGAAGAGGGTTCCCTACACATGTTCAGTCTTGTTATAATGCAGTTATCAACTATGACACAAAAACAAAACAGCTCTCTGGAGAAATGAATTCCAGACTTATTTCTGTGTAAATTCCTAAGTTTACATAACAAAGATATTTGATGATTGAAATAAGCTTGGCCTGTAAAGGAAGTGTGTATGACATCTATTATCCGGGGCATGATTCAAGGATACTTGATCTACCTCAAGAAAAAGAATTTAATCAATGTTGATTTCAAACGTAAACAGTTAAAATAATTAGATGCAATGGGATACAAAACAACAAGTTTACATGCATAAAAAGCACATCCAATAAGTTTATTTGAATTATGGACGTTTCATACCATGACCATTTTGTACCAGTCATTTCGTACCATAATTTGACCATTTCGTACCATAGGTTATACCAGTTCATACCATAATTTTACCGCTTCTTACCACAGTCATACCATTTAGTACCATATTTTGGGACCTATGACAAAGTTATGACTATGAAAAACGTCTGTTATGACGATTTTGAAAGAAGAAAAACAAAATCAAAAGCGCTATTTATTCAAGTTAATTTATATTGAAGCGAAGCAATATATAATACGCAATAAAACTTTCTGATTATCTCCTTTTCCCATAATGTTTTCAAAGTAGTTTCTCCGAGAGTCATAAAAACTGGGTCCGACGAATCACCGAAATACTGAAATACCACCGAAACACCGAAATACCCGTATTTTTTTAGTTATTAAGATAACTGAAATAGTAGTTTTTGGCCAAATTGTAATTTTATTTATGAAGGAGGCTTAGTATTAAACCTAATGTTAAAATAGCAACATGTTATTGAAGCCCACCATGAAGAATGTGCACCGGAATAGCCTACTGCACTGTAAATGTCCACTGAAATACTTGCTCCACGTACTAAAATTGGTCAATTAAGGGATTATACCTACACAATCTCACTTCAGTTTTGTACAAGATTGATGTGTCTTATCTTTATCCATAGGTATGCTAGAAAGAATACCTTTCCATTTTTTATGTTGGAAAATATGAGATAAAACACCATCAAATTAGAAAACCGGCAGCCATTTTGAATCTTTAGTTACCACAGCACCAGGCGTGAATTGATAAGACAATTACAATTTCACCGATAAGATTATAAATAATCATATTACTTTAAAAATAACAAGGACAAACCTACACGTCAAACAAATTTGAGTATGTTAGCCGAACGTTTATGATCGCTTCACTTTAACAGAACAGAACGTGCCGAGAAACTTGTATGTTTGTCAGATCAGAGACTTACATCATGTAATGTCTGATGTGGGTCTCTACGTCTACTTCTTTCACAAATGAAGTTGATTAGCGCTCTCTTTTGTGTGTGTTTATCATTCAAAAGAAATATAAGTGATAATTTCATATCGATAAATCTTTAGACTAGATTTTGGTAATCGAGATCATGTGTAACAAATCAGGCACGCGAGTGTTTCAGTGATTATTCTCCACGTAAATCAATGATTAGCATATACTAACAGCGTCACTCTTCTCAATAATGATTAATACTTTAAGTATGTTTTCTGAACAAAATAAATCCTGCATACTTTTGTCAGTTATTTGAACCCAACAATAAAAAAAACGGGTATTTCAGTGTTTCGGTATTTCGGTGATTCGTCGGACCGTAAAAATGAATTTCTTTTGTAAGGTGTGTAGTTTTAGCAAATGAATATTGTGGAAAATGATGTTTTAAGAAGAAATAAAATTTGTCACATTGACCATGACATTTGATCTTGTTCTTGTCTCGGCATCATACATGTTTAAAAAAAATAATAATAAATCAGATCTAAATGCAATGGATGATAGATGGGGGTATATAAGATCCTTGATGTAGGCAATCAAAGGTAATCAAACAATTATCATTGTGCATTTTAATGTAATCAGTTTGATCCCAGTTAAAATTACCGGACCTGTAACAAACATTACAAACAGGCCAATTACCTATTTTCTCAGCCTCAACTGATTTAATTGACATATGATAATCCCGTAAATTTGATTACTAAAGCATTGGTTCATACTTTAAGTAAATATATTAAATGTCTCTTTTTGTCACATTTATTGACACTTTTGGTCATGGCTGGGTTTTAACGGACGCACATTTTCTGCGTCTCGCACGCAGAAATAGGGAAGCAGGACTCCCAAAACTTACGTAACTGCGTCCCCTGGGACGCAATTTTAATTTTGTTATCATGGGGTAAAGATTCAACGATTGAGAACTCTAAGAAGTAACTGATTGGTCCGACGAATCACCGAAATACCACCGAAACACCCGTAATTTTTTAGTTATTACGATAACTGAAGTTGTGGTTTTTGACCAAATTGTAATTTCATTTATGAAGGAGGGTTAGTGTTAAACCTAATGTCAAAATAGCAACATGTTATTGAGGCCCGCCGTGAAGAATGTCACCGGAATAGCCTACCGTGCTGTAAATGTCCACCGAAATACCCGCTCCACGTACTAAAATTGGTCAATTCAGGGATTATACCTCCGCAGTCTCCCTTCAGTTGTTTTTGTACAAGATTGATGTGTCTGAAATTTATCCATAAGTATGCTACAAAAAAAAGCTTTCCATTTTTAAGTTGGAAAATATGAGATAAAACGTCACCAGATTAGAAAACCGGCAGCCATTTTGAATGTTTAGTTAGCATGGCACCAGGTGTAAATTGATAAGACAATTACAATTTCGCCGATAAAATTATAAATATAACCATATTACTTGAAAAATAACAAGGACAAACCTAGATATCAAACAAATTTGAATATGTTAGCCGAACATTTATGATCGCTTCACTTTAACAGAACAGAAGAGAACAGAACTTGCCGAGAAACTTGTGTGTTTGTCGGATCAGAGACTTACATTATATAATGTCTGATTTGGGTCTCACCATCTACTTATTTCGCAAATGAAGTGGGTTAGCGCTCTCTTTTGTGTGTGTTTATATTTCAAAAGAAAGATAAGTGATAATTTCAAATTGATAAATCTTAGGTCTAGATTGTCGTCATCGAGATCGGGTATTTCGGTGTGTAACAGGTCAGGCACGCAAGTGTTTCGGTGATTGTTCTCAACGTAAGTCGATGATCAGTGTATACTAACAGCGTCACTCTTCTCAATAAAGATTAATACTATGATTAAGCATGTTTTCTGAAAAAGAAAAGAAAGAAAAAAATCCTGCATACTTTTGTCAGTTATTTGAACCCAACAATAAAAAATACGGGTATTTCAGTGTTTCGGTGGTATTTCGGTATTTCGGTGATTCGTCGGACTGGTAACTGATATCAAAAGATTAAATCTGTCAAGCGTAAACAAAAGTACCCAAAACCTACCGCAGCTTTTCGGACCTTAATATTGAAACTAGATTCCGAGATAGGCTATCCAACTTTGTATTTTATGTGTCATTCGACCAATCAAATTGCTAGCACCTGCTTATTCACAGAGAGCAGTATGGTGTAAAACCCAGCATTCTCGGCAAGCTGATCGAAAATAGGTAATATAGTTCAACAAAGAATGTTCTATAAAGTAATTCTTTTCAAAAGTAAAGATATGTTGTTAAAAAAATAAATGTATAGCATCCGCCGAAAATCAGGGCTCCCGCTGTCGATCGCCAGTGGCGCCAAATGCGAAAATTAAGAAAAAATGGCACCAAAAATGAAGCACTGGCGAATGTACTGGCGACAAGTAAATGTCTATAAACTATTCTTAAAAGATCATAACTCTGACATAAACAGTATGTATCAGGTGTGAAGGAAGCCCGCATTACTGTTTATCACACATAATCAAGCTGACATTCATTAAGGTCTTGTCTAATTACACACCACGCAATCAAATATCGATTTCGCCACGCCCCGTTGAGCACACAGAATCTACTGCGAACCAATCAGAAATCAGATACAAGACTTAGTTACCACCCATAATTTCTAAAGTCATGCCTTGATTATGCCTTACCTGGTCAGCAACCTCTCTCTGGCTAGCATTTTATTGTGTGTATTTAACGATGTCGTTAATGAAAAACGTGATAATGGTAATGATCTGCTTATCTTGCGTAAAAATGACAGATTTTGAAGTTAGTTGCTACCCGTAAAAAAATTTTTATATCAAATAATGCGGAAAATATTTTCTGAAAATTAACTGACATGAAAAATGGATCGTCCAAAAAATGTGAAAACCCGTAACACAACAACATGTCAGTTTGACGTTGTCCGATTAGAAGCACTTCAGAGTGTCTTTATAGCTTTGATAGTGACTTCAAGCAATAAATTTACACAAATATATGTATAAAACTGTAAGTAGGTGCTAAAATATCTGTCTAATAATGAGGAAAAAACTAGGGTGATTTTATGACATGAAAATGCTGAATGATGGCGGGGGTGGGGGGGGGGGGTGTTTACACTTTGTAGGCCACTTTGTCCTACAGTGATAGATCTAGCACTGGAACAAGTGACTATAGAGGACACTCATATAGAGAGAAAAAGACCAGAATAAAAGGACCTTTTAACAAATTAAACCTTTAGTAATTTTTAGGATAAAAGAAATGATGTATTAACCCTTTACCACACAATCCCAAATTTCTTCCATAATTTCATTAAAACTTAAGGAATTCTAACAGGTTGGCAGTTATAGAATTACAGTGCTGTATTACTTTTCAAATACAAATTCTATTTCCCTGTAGCTCACAACCTTGAAAATCCTGGTGGGGGGGGGAGGAACATAAGTAAGCATGTACAGCACTACTGAGTGATGGATTTTGTAGCTTTAACATTGGCCAATAAACTGAAGTGTCTAATGTACTATGTGGCTACTTTAGTTGGTTCCTACTGGCCCCAATTTTTATGAGGTGGTAAATTTGATGGCGCAAGAATTAAAACTTGCAGGGGAAGCCCTGGAAAATTATAATTAATTTTGACCTTCATAATCTATGACAGTGGTCGGCTCGTTATCCATGATTTAGACCGAACCGCTAAAAGTTGTTTGTGCTGATGCAGTGTTAAAAATAACGTCTGCAAACCAAGATGTCCCAGCAACAGGACCTTGAATCGTTTTTTGATAAAAGTTTTAAGAAAAATGTTTGTACCCAAGAACCATCTAGCTCTGCTGAATCATGTTCAGACAAAGAAATATCTGTGCAGAAGAAAGCTTGTAGATTTTTAATGGAATGGTCTTGTCTTATTCAAATTTGTACAACCAAGGGACTCCCAATTTTTAAGCCAGGACTCCCATAATCATAGAAGTCGTGTCCCAAGGACCCCCAAATGGAACTGTCAGACTAAAACCCTGTCATGGTACGAAGTGGTAACGCTATGGTACGAAATGGTAAATTTATGGTACCAAGTGGTAAATCTATGGTACCAAATGGTCATAAGCGGAATGGTACGAAATGATTATGGTACGAAGTGACTGCATACCGTTTATTTCCCCACTATAGTTCTAATTAATGTTGATACCTCCATTGATTCACAGGTCGGTTCTTGCTTATGGGCATAAATCATTGGCGGTTGAGGCTGCATCAACTTCGGATTGAACTCTGGGCCCATTTCTCCAGGGAATGACTTTTCAATCAAGGGGACGATTTCTCCTGCATTCTGCCAATTTGAACGTTTCACTTGTAAAATGTATAAAATTTTGAAACTTACCCGGAAGCCTTCTCTCAACAAGAAAGTCGTTGCTAAAGAACCATTCACAATTATCGAGGCTTCCATCTGAGGATAGAGCTCCACCCGAACAAGAAAGCCAGAGTCCGCAATCACAAGTTAAACAACTACACAGCAGGTCGCCGGACGGATTTGTGTCGAATTCTATCCAATTTGGGGTTGAAAATGAAACAATGGTGGCTACAGTGGTTATAAGAACGCAAATAATTGCCGTAATGGCAAGACAAGATGCCATTTTTTTTCACGTTTGACGCAAAAATCTAGATAAAAATAATCTTTTAGGATGCAACACAACTTCTGACTTATTAAAAATCAACTTCCGCTCCACTGATTAAATGTTACGCCAAATTTACCGACCAATATTGAAAAAATAAACGAAAATGAGTTTTTAGATTTATGCTTGACACGTCTTCGCTTTCGTTTTCGCATCAATTATTTAGAGCAAAATAAGTTTGATTTGTGCAAACTGCATCTCTCTTTTTTTTTCTTTTCAAATATAGAGTGAGGAAGAATTGAACAAACACGATGAATAAATAAATGGGTGCGAATCTCAAATTTGTGAAGAAAGACAACTCTTCGAAAGAAAAGTTTCTATTTTACCACCAATTCAAGAGTAAGTTCCCCTCGCTTATTAGTACATGATCATTATTTTGTTATATATAACCTACATGTACCTCTGAGACAAAAAAATATTTTTGGTTTTGACTGCCGTTTATACATTCTGCCATTTATACATTTTTCATCCAGTATACAATAAAACCAGACGGTTCGTTTATCCTTGCATTAAATTGTTGGTTGACCACATGAGTCTAGCGTGGTTGAGAAAAAAAAAAAAAAACATAAAGAACCCGCACATGCAAAGGGTTGAGAAAATCAACGTAATGAACTTTCATGTGGTTGATTGCATTTTTATTTGCCTTTATTTGGGAGAAGTCTGACTAGGAATCACTTAAACGAAACAGAAGCCGATCGAACATTGGGTATGCTGCAAGGGGACCAGGTTCAGTAGGCACTAGCCGAGCACAAATTTCAATATGTCACGGAGTGTCATCTCAAGACTCTAGAATCGTTTTACTTTATACTGTCAATGTTACTGAAAGACCCCTTATTGGATTGTCCAAGGTCTATTTCCGCCGGTTGGGACCGTTTATCTGGCGACTATGTTGCACAGACAGATGTTTTAGTCAGCTGTAAGGCTTAGTAATGACTTTCTTCTAGCACTGGAGTGCAAGTAACGTCACATGTAACTGTTCAGGGAGCAGAGTCCATTCTGCCAAAGCGACCAGTTTTGCGACCAGTTTTTTCAACTCGGTGCCAAATTGTTAGGTTAGACTTTGCGCGAAACCACTGCAGCTTGCAACTCCGTCATTGTACCTCAATTCTTTTCGCAGATGAGTCCCACTTCTGTGTTGACTTTCATCAGGGATGGTATGTATATTTGTAAATATGATCCCTGCTTTTATGATGGCCGTAGGCAAGCTTGGCGTACCACTGGCGAACAGTTCACTGAATGCTGTATTACAGAACAAAGCCACTTTGAAGGTGGATCAGTCACGGTTTTAGGCTGGTCTCAGTATTGATAGCCACACAGACTTTAAAAGGTACTGAAAGGCAAACGGCTTATAGATGTCAGACACAGGGACGAGATCCGGTACCCGATTGTTAGACCGTATGCAGGTGCTATTGAAAATGACTTCATTTGATGAACCATAATGCAATTCCGCATAGAGAAAGATTAGGTAATTAGTATATTGAAAGGTGTCAGAAATCGTCCTCAACCTGCTGTAAGACAATTCACCATATTGCCTGGCCCAATTGCTCGCCTGACCTGAAACATACACACCACCATGAGCTTGAGGTGGCACTTCACCAGGAATGGACCAGAATTCAGCAAAACTTCTTTCGACGGCACACCCGGAACATGTAAAGGCGATGCCATGCTGTGATTTGATTCGCGATGGACACATAGAGTACTTGTTATGATCTACGAGACATTTGAGGGACAATTTGTTGTTTTACTTTGATACTACAATCTAGTGTTTTATCGCTTTGATAACTGGATTAATTTATTTAATCCTTTCCCAGATAAGCCCTGGTTTTTACGACTCTGAGGTTGAAGGCGTTTGAAAACACTGTGGAAAAAGCAGAAAATGCTCATGAGCATTTTCTCCATTTTCCACGGTGTTTTCTTCCCTTATAGATAAAGATACCACCGTTTTAGCCACTCTAAATTTGGCGTCTGCAATTTTTTTCAATTTCAGCAGACCAAAATTACCTCATCTGGTAAACAGTTAATGTGAATTGAAACTGATTCAGGTATTGTTGTTGATTACTTCTTGATAATTCATGGTTTGTTTTTATGTGTTTCGTGCTATTGCAATACATTAGAAATATTGATACGTAACTTTTTTTTTTTGTCTTTACTTTTTACTGTGATAATTAAGTTCAAATACGCGCAAATATATTCAAATACACTCATCTGAACTGAAGCGATTGTAGCAATCAAATAACTCTTAAATAAAACGACCTCGAGGAACGAGCCTCTTGATAGCATTGTGGTAAAAAATATGAAAATGATGGCAACCATACAAAATCTCGCCATTTGAGCAATATCGAGTTTGTCGTCTGCAAATACTTTCAGTTTGAAGCAGTCCTACTTTTTGTCTGGGTAAAGAGAAAAACAAATCAAATAGGTATCTAAACCATCTTTTTCTCCTTTTCCCACAATGTTCTCTACCGCATTAAATTTGTCGTCTGCAATTGCCTTTATTTTGGCCAAAGCTAAATTTTTGTTGTCTGGTAAAGAGTTAAGAGAGGCTGGACAGCCGTTAGCAACTGTTTTGCTTAAGAGAACGGTACAGGGAGATAACTCTTATGACTTAATGAGAAGGTCTATTTCCACACAGATGCAACCTTTTTTTTTATACCTCTGCAAAACAAGATTTTTGAAATGATTCATAGGCGAGGAACAATTGCATGTTGCATGCAATTTAAATTTTGCCATATACTGTTGAAGTTTTAATGATTTTCAAAGAGTTTCGTGAATTGCAAAACTTTAAAAGACCGACTGAGTAGCGACCAAAAGTAATTTATGCACTGATTTGAATTGAATAATACAATTTAAAACGTTGGAAATTATTGTGAAGATGACAATCTGATACTGAATGGTAGGTCCAAGTGCAAGTCGTTGGCAGGAAAATGAATTTTAAAACCGAGTAAAAAGTAAAAACAAGACGGAGCGACTTGGTAATTTTCTAATTTTCAAATTCATTTTCTGGCAGCGACTAACACTTGGACCGACCGTGCAATAACAGACTGCATTTGGTTTTGACGATTCGAAAGTCTTGGCGGTTTATTCAACATGAGTTATAAGGGCGATTCTTAGGAACAGAAGTGTTTCTTGCTTCAGTCTTACCTTAGCCTACTCATTCCCAACGTGTTTACAGTCGTTGTAACAAGTTTGGTTTTTAATGAACCACTTGAAAACAGCTTTTTTTTTTGTTATTATCAAGAGACTGCCAAAAATAAGAAAAAAAAAGGGGGGGGGAGGCAAATGATTATTTTCTAAATTCATCTTCTACAAGCAATGAATTATTTTTCTAGTCTTCTACAGGCAATGAATTATTATTATTATTATTATTTTTTCTATTATTGTGATAAGTTTTAAGAAAAATGAGTATCAAAGAAAGACGGAAAACAAGATTAACTTATTTTCACCATATTTCACTATTTTCTAGTCGACTTGAAACTAGACATTAACTTGCTATAAAAACATCAACAGAGTTCTCCGCGGGTCTGTTGTCACCTATTGTCGATTATTGTCGGTTTACTCACCGCCGTATGTTGGAGGTTGGGGCTAATTACAGGGTATCTCTATCTTTTGTTATAAAACCCTGTGCCATACACACTGTTTAACCCTTCACCACAAGACAAAATTTTAGACTTTTCCAAACTAAAAGAATTAATGAGCCATGCTCTGGCGAAAGGGATCTTAATGCATCTCCGTGATACATTATACTGAACAAGTCATTGCCTACTTATGGATCCATAATAGCCACATTTTTTAACAATCGACCTAATCATGAGGTAGACTGGGTCTTGGACATACAAAAAATTGACCAATAGCGAAAAGTTTCGGCCCAGGTCAGCCTGCGCGGACTGTGCAGGCTGACCTGGGTCGATACTTTTCGCAGATGCATTAAGCTCCCTTTTCACAGAGTATGGCTCATTTACAGATGACAAACTAAGTTTGGAAATTGAGAAAATGCTTCTTTCTCAAAGTCATTGAAAGTCGGGATTGTGTGGCTAAATCTCTTTATCAAACAAGTCTTAACGACAATTAGGAAAACTAGTTTTAAGGCAATATAGGAAAAAGGAAAAACGCTAGTAGCCACCGTTTTCTCTTTTTCCCGCAATATTTTCTATCCATTCAAGACAAATCTCATCATTTTTAGACACAATTAAATTATCGTCTGCAAATGCTTTGAATTTGGACCTGTTTAAACTTTTGTCGTCTGATAAAAAGGTCAGCCCTTTGCTACAAAATCCTTATGTTAAAGACCCCTAGAAGAAGACTTTTGAAAACATTGTGGGAAAAGGAGAAAATTTGGTAACGAGAATTCCCCCCTTTTCCCACAATATTTCCTACCATTTTAAACCTTTACCAAACAATACCGACTTATAATGACCTTGAAAAAGAAGACTTTTGAAAACATTGTGGAAAAAGGAGAAAATTTGGTAACGAGAATTCCCCCCTTTTCCCACAATATTTCCTACCATTTTAAACCTTTACCAAACAATACCGACTTATAATGACCTTTAAAAAAAGAAGACTTTTGAAAACATTGTGGGAAAAGGAGAAAATGCTGGTAAACAGCATTTTCTCCTTTTCCCACAATTTTTTTTTTATCCTATCAAAGACAACTTTCACAATTTTAGCCACATTTAACCCTTAACCTGCTAAATAAGTGAAATGAAACTTTCAAGCCGACAGTAAAGAACCAAAATGTTGCTATTTTAAAGTTATATTTAGGCGGGAAAACATCTCCTTACCGGACAGTGTAGATCAAAGATCAGACTGCACGTCTTGAACTAAACAGCCCGCAAGAGGTCTTTGAGTCGCGCTTACAGCCTAACGGTTAATCTGGTGTCTTCACAGGCTTTAACTTTGGTCAGGTCTAAAATTTTGTCATGTTATAAAGGGTTAAATCATCTTCTTAGCTCCATTTTGATGGCGTCTGCATATGCTTTGAGCTTGGGCGAAACACAAAATTTGTCGTCTGATACAGAATTAAAGAGAGAATCATGGCGCGGTTCTTTAAACACACGTTTACCACACAATGACGACTTTTAAAGACCCAAAGAAAGAAGCCGTTTGTGAAAACATTGTTGGAAAAGGTAACCAACACTTTCTCCTTTTCTCACAAGGTTTTCTACTCTATCAAAGAGAAATTCCATCTTTTGAGCTATATTTAAATTGTTGTCTGCAAATACTTTGAATTTTGACAAGTCTATTTTTCTCGTGTAGTAAAGAGTTAACCGCCTCCCAGGTCTTTGTCAATCCAAACTAACGGCACTTTTATTCCCCGCTGTTCCTTTACTAGAATTACTAAATTTTCGAATTTTCCAAATTCAAAGGCATTTGCAAAAGAAAATTCAAATATAGCTCAAAATATGAAATTTGTGTTGGGAACAGTAGAAAACATTGTGGGAAAAGGAGAAAATGCTGGTAACCAGCATTTTCTCCTTTTCCCACGATGTTTTCAAAAGCCTCCTTTCTCAATGTTACACAAACATGGGATTGTTTAGTACAGGGCTAATTGGCATTTTCATATTACAGGAGTCACGGTTTCAATCGACTCGAATACGGGACCAAATGGTTTTGAATGTCAACAAGGTGTATCGCATTTTGTTGAGAAGCAAAAATACTCTAAGAATTTTAGCGGCAAAATATTCCTTATTGATAATTATGCTTACATTCTAAAAAAAAAAAGAATTCAAAACCCGTAATTCTTTATCAAAGCCTTGAAAGATACACTACATGAGCTGCGATCATTTTTTTCGCCTTTTATATGTACGGACCTTACTTGTGTGTTTGACAAAGTAACGTCCAAATATAAAAAAGGAAAAAAATTATCAGACTGGAACCCTGGCTATTCCATGATGCATAATACCAAGCAAGTCATCATATGATTATGCACTGTAAAAAATAATTGGGCAAGTTACACCAATGATAGTGGCAACTCCGCTGCCACCAATATGAGTGCGAATTTACACCGGCTTAGTTATGAGAAAACTTACACGTTTTGTAGCGTAAATTATTTTTGTACGGCGTGTTAAGTTACACTTGGAAAACAGAATAAATGTTGCACCAATAATGGTGGCAGCGAAGTTGCCACCATTTTGCGTGTACATTTACACCAAAACCTGAGAAAGATAAGACCGGATTCAGTCATAATATTCACCAACTTTGGTGTAAATTTACACAGTACAATGGAATAAAGATTACACCAAAAGAACTTCTCTGACACTGATTTTGGTGCATTTTTACACACAAGGTGAGGACAGGTACTCCTAAACCAGTGTGAATTTAGTAGAATATTCGTCATTTCTTACACCAACACGGGAAAATCATGTCACCATTTGGGACTTTTTCTATTCAGATTTCGAAAAATAAAGTACATAATAAGTAGCGGCGGCAGACAAAAATCTTGAGTGTTCACAGTTGGCTTTTGTCCTAGAGGGCTTCTGTCCTAGTCGGCTTTTGTCCTACACCCGATTCACAGGTAGGGTCATATGTACTAAACTTTTGGCTTTGCAAAACTGGGTAAATAGTTGAAACTAACAGCATCCGCCTAAAATTCTAGTCAATATGAATAAGTAAAGGTCCAGACCCAGAATGTTATAGATTATGGAGAATGTGTTTGTGTATATAATGACAACAATTATATGAAAAATAATAATTTTATTAAAATTTTTATCCAAGAACCACAATAAGCAGAACTGCTAGTATAAGCTTATTACCTGATATCTAATAGATATAACTTGTCTTTCAGTTATCTTTTTAACAAAGATTATGTTGTTTTTTTTTAAGATATATGAAGTTTAAATCTTGGAAACATTGTGGGACAAGGAGGATTTGCTTATCTCTTTACCAAACGACAAAATTATAGACTGGTCCGAATTGAAAGCATTTGCAGACGACAAAATAAATATGACTGAAGAATCAAAATTTGATTAGGGAAGGGTAGAAAACATTGTGGGAAAAGGAGAAAATGCTGGTTATCAGCATTTTCTCCTTTTTTAACAATGTTTTCATAAGGCTTCTACCTCAGGGTCATCAAAAGTCGTTATTGTGTGCTAAAGTGTTAAAAGTAATTTTCCTTTTTCCCACAAGATGTTTTACCTCATACAAGCATTCCACGTCAAACCAAAAATTAATGGTTTTCAAAATCATATTTGGTTAGTTTAAATTTTTGGTTGATGAAACTATATTGTTAATCATAACAATTCTGTCTGTGAAGGCATTTTCGCCAGTATGTTAAACTACATATGAGTTTGGTAAAGGATTAATGTAGATAACTTCTTAATATCATAAATTGATACTATGCTTAGCAGGCAAATCATCCTGGTACAAGTGTATTAGCTTCACACAAAAGCTGTCTTTCGTCTTTTACCAGAAAATCCCGTGTTTATACAATCTGACAAAAATGAATTTTGAAACCGTGCGTGCAAAAGAGAAAATGCTTGATACCAGCAAACTTTCTCTTTCACACATTACTTTTACCATATTTATGACCAGTTTTCCTTTTCCCAGAATATTTTCTACCATGTTAGATAAAATAAACCTGATTGCTTGGAAAAAATACTCACATTTACCTATGTGAGTACACTGCTGGTTGTGTAAATAAAATAAAACCAAATATGTCTCATGTATTTTCATGAGTAGCATTAACCCTTTCCCAAACAAGCCCTCGTTTTAATGTGTCTGCAGTACAAGTCTTTTGAAAACACTGCTTGAAAAGGAGAAATTGCTCGTAACAAGCAATTTCTCCTTTTCCTACAGCGTTTTCTACCCATTTGGAGAACTTTCTGCCATTTTCATCAAATTTAAAATTGTTGTCTGCAAACGCTTTCAGTTTGGAAGAGTCTAAAATTTGTCGTTTGGGAAAGGGTTAAAAAAAGGCAGTTAAAAATACAATATAACAATGAAAGTTGAGTAGAAACGAGCAGACAGCAAAACAAAATGAACTAGAACTGTCGCAAAGCGGACTTATACCCGCCACCAGCATTTTGTTACTCAAGTACCACAATAATTGACCTTTTGCCTGTGACCTTGACTTTTGACCTTCGTGACCTGAAACAATAGGGCACCTCCTTGGGTCAAGAGCAACATTTGTGTAGTTTCACAGTCCTCGGTCAATTTGTTCTTGAGATAGAACACGGAAACCGATTTCAAACAAAGTTTGCCTGTGACCATGACCTTTGACCATAATGACCCAAAAACAATAGGGCACCTCCTTGGGTCAAGAGCAACACTTGTGTAAAGTTTCACAGTCCTAGGTCAATTGGTTCTTGAGTTAGAGCACGGAAACGAAAAGACGGACAGACAGACAGATGGGGTGAAACCAATATACCCCACTCTACTTTGTAGGTGGGGGGTATAACTATGTGTGTGTTTTTATAAGTATTTGCAATCACTTATAACCCTTCATCACACAATCCCATGTTTGAAAGACCTTGATGAATAAAATTTTAGGAAACTTTTTGGAAAAAGAAGAAAATGCTAGTAACCAGCATTTTCTCATTTTCCCACAAAGTTGTATACCCTTTCAAACAGAAATTCCATCATTTAAACCATCTTTAATGTGTGGTCTTTGAATGCTTTAGTTTTGTCATATGGAGAAGAGTACAGGAGAATACATTATGTATATCAAGCTATTCAATCAAATTATGCGTTTAAAAAAAAAATCACAATTACAAATTTAAAGCTACGCACAACAATTCCACAGGGCTTTTCAATGATCAAAACAGAGAATGTGTCAAACAGTATTTGCAAACTACTATATACATGTAATATGATAACCGTTTTTCTGCTTTGGTATGGAATTCCCTTTAACACTTATGAAATCTAGAGCAAAATCAATCAAAATACCATCTTGGGGTCGAGTTGTATTTGTATGGTATTGTCTTTGAATGAGGAAAACAATGTAGGAAAAAGAGAAATTGTCCTTTTCCAACACTGCATTTCTCATAATAGTGCATCTGTAAAAAACAAAAAGAGCCCTGTGCACCGTAAATTAAAGGCCAAGTCTTGGCAAAAAGTAAACAATGCAGGTGTTAAAAAGCATTTAATTTAAATCATACCATTTAAAAAGATGGAAATTGTTGCGAAGATGGCAATTTGTTATTGCAAGTAAGTATAAGAGTTAGTTGCTGGAAGAAAAATGAACTTTAAAACCAGATAAAAAGTAAACGAAAGATAAAGGGAGGGACCTGGCAACCTTTTACCTAGTTTTGAATATTTTTTCTGCCAACCGGCCATACAATAACAGGTTGTCATCTTCACAATAATTTCCATACTTTAAAATGGTATGATTCATATGTAAATGAATTTTATCACCAAAACTGTTTACTTCTGGCTGCTATTGGCCTTTAACTATCAGCCAGACTAATTAAAATTATGTGATTCAACACCATCATAATATGCACATGTATTCCCACTTGAATTGTATCTTAAAAACAATCCATGTGATACTCAGATAAAAATAAACAACATAAAGCCTTCCCTTCAATAACAAAGACATATAATAATTGAAAATCAGGCTATGATAAACAATGGTTTGATTGCTAAAGGCCCAGCAGCAACCAAAAGTAAAACTTGTTAAAGATGCATTTGCATCCAAATCCCACCTTTTTAAAGTATGAAATATATTATAAAGATGAGAATCTGTTATTGTACAGTCTTTCTTAGTGTCAGTCATTAGCAGAAAAATTGATTTTAACACCAGGTATAGAGTAAACAAAAGATACAGCAACTTGGCAGCTTTTGACTGACTTTTAAATTTCATTTTTCTGCCAGTGACTAACACTTAGACCAACCATACAATAACAGATGACTACCTTTACAATAATTTCCAGACTTTTAAAAAAGTGTGATTTAAATTCAAATGTGTCTTAATACCTTCATTAATTACTATTAGCTGCTATTGGGGCTTTAAAGGGTTATAATATACAGGGTTAACTCTTTACCACACGACAAAATCTTAGACTTGTTCAAACTGAAAGCATTTGCAGATGACAATATACACATGCCTCAAATGATGAAAGTTGTCTTTGATATGATAGAAAACATTGTGGGACAAGGAGAAAATGTTTTCAAAAGGCTTCTTCCACATTGGTGTTAAAATTCGGGATTGTGTGGTAAAGGCTCAAAGAGCAATACCTAACTTCCTAAGTACAGTATTGAATATCATAAAAAAGAGTACCCTTTCTCTAACATATTAATTATTCCAATACCATTTCACTCCATTTTATTCAAAACAGTCTTATCAAAAGCATCCTTGCTCATATATGAATATACTGTTTTTCATATGTAGTAGAACCACAAAAGATCAAGTAACTTCCTCTCATAACTACAGAAAGTGTTTCTTCTGATTTCAGCATACATTTCAGCACTTCTAAAATTGGTATGTATTGGTATTGCCTTTCCTTGTGCTTACTATTAAGGCCAAAAGAGATGGTAATGGGTTTTACATAATCAAAGTTATTTATCAAATACTTTTTTCTTTTACATGGTGTATCCATAGCACTAACTACAGACTGAAAGATATTGCCTGTCATTTTTTCTGCAACTTGAGTCTGTATTTCTTCCTTTACCCCATTTGCCTTGAGGACTGACAAAACAGCTGCTTTTGAATTTTCCAAAGTTTGGCTGACAGTACATGACATTTCATCTAATATTGTATTAAGAGTTGAAACTGGCAGATGCTCAAGTTCTTGTAGTCTCATCAAACTTTGAAAAAATGAGGATTGAAATGTATCTATTTCCGACTTCCCATCATCATTGGAAGAGACATTCTGAGACTCTGTATCATTAACATCATCATCTAAAACAATTTCTCTGTGAGAACTTTGTAATCCAGTAATATCCTCATTTACAACAAAAATTGATCGGTATGTTTCTTTGAAATTCTGTGTGGTCATGAAAAAATGTTTGCGGGTCAAATGAGATGAAAATGAACTTGAAAGTGCATAGGTGTTATCGCAGTTCTCAAAAGGACATTGAATGGACATGCCTGTATCAATATGGTGTCTCAAGTGCTTTATCAAACCTGATTTGTTGCATAATAAATGCCTATCACAGTAGATGCACTTTATATCTTCACCTTCGGATTTACAACTATCTTCCCCATGCTGATCTTTGATAACTGTTGATGTCGACATAGCTCCTTCATCTTTGCTACACAGACTGCTTCTATGTTTTCTGTAAATATGACACTTAAAGGAGGAAAATTTTTTGAAAGTGATTGGACAACCATTAATTCCACAAGTCAGAAAAAACCGTGCATCCCCTTTATGATTCCTTGAAACATGACGGAAATAATTCGTTTCGTCATTCACTTCGTATGCACAAAACCCACACTGTATTTCGAACATAAAGTGAAATCGTTCAAAGTGAACACATTAAACAATAGTCTTTCTTCTTGTTTGAAGATTAAATACCATGTTCGTATTGACGATCGATGGTAGTGTTGAGAGTATTTCCGTGCAGAACCATGTGCAGTCCGTCTCCCAGATCTCCCAGCATGTCACGTCAGTCTGCGACTGAAAAAAGCTTCGAACGTTTCTTGCGGTAATGAGCGTTTGCGATGCGAGGACTTCGACTTTCAAGGGGAGTAACTCTAATAAAGTATAGTAACGCTGGAAATTCAAACGTTACACCAAGATCGGTGCGACTTGGTGTAGGTTGTTATATAGATACCTACCTTACATTTACCAGATACAAACAATTTCATTAAAAATTATTTTTTTAAATATTAATATCCACGTGAAAATATAGCCGCTGTTGTTGTAAACCTTGTTCGATTAGCGTTTAGCGATACAAGTTGTTTGGATAGGATGGGATCGACAATAACTGTTAGATCTACATCTAGATCTAGATACGATGCATTCTACTTGATTTTGGACGGTTCTAAAATGGTAAATTAGGGAATGGACTTTTTTTTAGACTACAGCGTATAGGATCACTTTACGAAGAAAAAGTGACTAGGTTTGTGCAGGGACAAATGTTTACCTCTCAATGAGGCGATTGGTTACTCAAATGAGTAAGGAAACTCCTTTCTCAAGTTTATTGAACGCGATGCATGGTGTTTCTATACACCGATTGGTAAGATAGCACTGAAAGTAGTGTGACTTTTCCGAAAGGTGCAGACTTACACTAAGTGCAGTGTAAGAAAACATAAATCGGTGTTTTTAAGACATAACACAATTACTGGTGTAACATTATCCGAGATAGAAGATTAACTTTCTTAAAACGTGTTACATAACTGCTTATTAAGTGTAACTCAGTGTTACACTACTACTTGTGTCAAATAACCCGTATTATAGAGTAAAATAACACATTTTTTTTACAGTGTGGATCAAGAGAATCCATTTTGTCTAACAACTGACTGAATCATGAGATAGACTGGTCCCTTGACACGCAGAATATTTAGCAACAGAAAAAAAGTTTCGATTCGGGTCAACCTGAACGGACTGCATGCCTCATACATTTTATTATCTTATTGGTAAATAAATCAAACTTTCAAAGTACATGTAGGCTGTACAAAACAATTATAGCGTCAATTTCATTGACAATAAATAGAGTTTATTTCATCAGCTTGTGGTTAATATGGGGAAATATTTGCCGAAAAAGGGAAAGGTATGCGAAAATAACGAGTGCCGTAAGGCACGAGTTATTTTCTTGGACCTTTCCCTTTTAAGGCAAATATTTCCCCATATTAACCACAAGCTGATGAAATAAATTATATATTATATTTCCTCTGATTATTTGGTCAACGAATGCCACTTTTAAAACTTAAAAACTTAAAAAACTTAAAAAAAGTAGTTCCAGATTTTCGGCAGGAGGAAAATATTCACTGTGACGGCGAAATAATTCCCCCCAGCTTAAATTACGACATTTCTTTACCCATAACATTTCTAAAAATAGACACATGAAATATGATATAAATAATTATTAGTAACTTTAACTACAATAATAAACAGCAACAAAATAGTTATGAATGATAACAGCAATATTAATAGAAACGGAATGAACATAGTTTAAAGTAACAATAAAGGCCAAATGTAAACAAAGCGGGTGTATAAATGCACTTGAATTTATATCATACCATTTAAAAGTATGAAAATTATTGTGAAGATGACAATCTGTCATTGTAGGGTCAGTCCGAGTTAGTCGCTGGCAGAGAAATCAATTTCAAAACTGGGGTAAAACCTGTCAGGTAGCTGTGTCGTTTGTTTACATTTTGCCTGATTTTAAAATTCTTTTTTCTGCCAGCGACTAACATATGGCCCGACCACACGAGAACAGACTGTCGTATCCACAATATTTTCCATACTTTTAAACGGTATGATTTAAATTTCATTGTTTTATGACACCTGCTTTGATACTTTGGCCTTTACTGGGCCTTTAATCATATTTGAGCCGTGCTCTGGCAAAAGGGGGCTTATTGCATCTCCGTGATACTTAATACCAAGCAAGCCATCGCATAATTATGGATCCGTAACAGCCACTTTTTGAAACTAACGGCTTAATCATAAGGTAAACTTGTCCTTGGACATACAGAAAATTTACCAATAGCGAAAAGTTTCGGCCCAGGTCAGCCTGCGCGGACTGCGCAGGCTTACCTGGTCGATACTTTTCGCAGATGCATTAAGCCCCCTTTTCACAGAGCATGGCTCATTTATTTTTGATCAATTGTGAAACAAATTCTTACTGCTTATAATGATAATAATAATAATGATGATAATAATAATAATGATAATAATAGGAGTAGTACTATAAAAGGTAATAGGAGGCAGGTTATTTTGCATCATGCAACCATAGAAAACGTAAGCTGTGACTTCCGTTGCTGTGTTTGAGGTTGGTTGCAGTCTGATCTTGTATTTAAAATCACCCACCCTTTTGTGAAATATTTCAGCAAAAAGACCCACATAGATGGAAAACGATATTTAAAAAAAAGCCAAGGTAAAAATGTGGCTTGGTTTAGTTAATTTATCTCAAAATTTATTACGAATACTGTTGTATCAAAATTTTTTTAGGATGTCGTTATAACAAGCCCATCTGTTTTCCATGAACTATACATTTAGAATTCAATAATTGGAATTTTCTGACTAAAAATGTCCATTTCGTTTATTTATCATTCTAAGGGTTAATTACAGAAAGAAAATTGTTAATTATAGGGCACTCACTTGAAGAGTCTAAATACGGGAATACACAATATTTTGTTGGGCTTTACCGAGGCTATCTTGGTCTCACGTGGTTTCTGGCACCTGGAGTGTTCAGATGGTCTAATTAAGCCAATTCTGAGTTCTAACGACCTTGCGCGAGACGACTTTTTAAAGCAGTGTTGGAAAAGGATTGCATGGTGAATAACGCCGTTTTCAACATTATTTCAGTTTTATCGCGGCGGCCAGTGCACCTATCCATGCTTTCCCGGAGTCTCTTTAACCAGTACTCCGCACAATATTCTTTCCAAGCCACTGGCTGTTTTCCCACATAACCATCGTCGAAACAATGGTCAGGGGTGAGAGAGGAATGAATCCTGTCACAATGACTATCATCAGTCCTCGGAAAGAAAATGGCTGAGCCAGGAATCGAACCCGCGACCCCCTGTTCTCAAGTCCTGCACGCTACCGACTGAGCTACAGGGGCTCGGTAACCAGCATTTTCTCCTTTTTCAGCAATGTTTTCTTTTCTTTCAAAAACATATCATATCTCCTCATGTCAGCAACGTAGCATTTGTTCTTTGCAAATATTGACAAGTCTATTTGTTGTTGGCCAAAGTCTATCATTATTATTATTATTTTTATTATTATTATTATTTATAATAAAAACCTGAATTCAAATTCATTGCTTGGCACCTTTCGAATCCCACAATATTTTCTTTCTTTCCCGATGCATGTGTATCACCTTTTCAGACAAGAAAGTGCTAGACTCATTTGATTTGAAAGCAATTGCAGACAGCAGAATTAGATGTGGCTTAATTAATGGGGTATGTCCTTGAAATGAATGAAAAACATTGTGAGGGTTGGAGAAACTGCTAGTCACAAGCATTTTCACCTTTTCGCAAGAAGTACACAAGAGACTTCTTCCTTTGGGCCTTCAAAACTCGGATAGTTTGGTAAAAAAAGTCCGTTATATTCAAGTTTCTTTAGCACCATTTTTTGTCTGTGATGTACAAACGTGTCAAAGAAACAAATAGGCTCTATGTTAATTATAAAACACACGTACATGTAGGCCTATGTTTAAACACATTATGAACTATAATTCTTGAGATACAGTTATGTGATAAAAAGAATATGACATTCGTTGGCGTTTGAGGTATAATCTTATTAAACTCGTCAAAAATGTTACGCTTGCCAAAGGCTTGCTTAATAGCATTTCTTCTAGACTCATTTAATAAAATTTTATCTCAAACACCAACTCGTGTCAGATCCTATATGTATAAACTGGACTTCTTTGTACAGCTAGAAAATACAAAGTCAACTGAAACTTGGATTTTTTTTTTTTAATTATCATTTTATAGGCTTGAAAAAACAGGTGGACGGTGTGGAGCCAAGATCATATTGCACGTTCTGTGTAGACTGATATTGATCTAAGTCGTGTGCAAGAGTACCTGTCTTCACCGAAATACCAAACAACTAATGTAAATCATTTTCAGCAGATACAACCTGGACTCCAAGACACAGCTGGATCCGAGGGTATTAGTTTTACCAAAATGAACTACTCTCACCAAGTTATTCGAACACAAGACTGGATCCGAGGGTATTAGTTTTACCAAAATGAACTACTCTCACCAAGTTCGTCGAACACAAGACCTATTGTACTTTTAACTGGCTCTCTATACCATCAGAAAATTATTTTCCACAAAAAAAAAATGTAATATAACGTGTCTTTGAGCTTTTTAAAAATATCCCTAAATTATTAGGTATACACTTTTCGTAAATCAAATGAGGCATGGACTGTGAAATGGAGGCCTAACGCATTTGCGAAAAATGTCGATTCATGTCAGCCTGCGCAATCCGCGCAGGCTGACATGGGCCGAAATTTTTCGCTATCTTTAATTTTTCTGCATGATAAAGGACAATTCTACCCCAAGATTCAGTCATTTGTATGACTAAATGGATTTTATAGATCCATAATTAGGCGATAATTTTCTTGATATACTGCATAATAGAGATGCATTAAGCCACCATTTGCCAGAACACGGCCCAAATATATATACTATACATCCAGAATTGCCTATTTAAATGTATTATAATTAGAAAGCCAGGATTTATACAAAGCTTTAATCCGATTTATAGTAAACCCAATGCTGACAGTTCTTGCTCCTCCCTCGATGATATTAACCAATCAGAAACCAGTCTAACGGTTCTGATTTTGCCTTGCATTTCCTTTTATTGGAAATTCCATTAGCAGACATAACTACAGCATTTAGTTCCAGTGTATAACTTACAGTACTGACCTTACTCGTGGCACTTTGAATGTTGTAACAAAGCTTACGCTTGTTGGAGTTTAAACCATCTATCTGAAGGTAAACTACTTATTTATTAACCACACAATGCCGTGTTTTAATGATCCAGAAAAAGAAGGCCTTTGAAAACATTATGGGAAAAGGAGAAAATGCTGGTAACCAGCATTTTCTCCTTTTCCCACAACGTTTTCTACCATATCAAAGGCGAAAAATTGGTTTTTTTTAGTTACGTTGAAATTTGTTGTCTGCATCTACTTTCAGTTTGGCCCAGTTCAGAATTTTATCATTTGGCAAAGATTAAGATGGCTGTTACACTTCACAGTTTTTAGATTTGGACTGTTCAGTTTGTGTTAAGGGGACTGTGAAACAGCATTTTACAATCAGAATCGTTAAAAAAAAAACCGCTGAATATTATTTATCATACCGACTGCAATTACTTCTTATCATAGTTTTCAGTCATTTGAAAAAAGTCAAATGAAAAGATGCTGAATGTATGTAAATGTACCTGTTATTATATAACTTTCATAATAGCCTGTAATAAGGATTATGATGATGATCATGATGATGATGATGATTATTATTATTATTATTATTATCATTATTATTATCTTATTTTATTTTATTTGTTTTAGTAATTTTTCTTATTATTAATCGGCCTACACTTACCTTAATGTCAAAGCTAGATAGACTGGGACACAGTTTTACAATCTGGTTGGGTGTTTAACATCGTTTACAGTAGCCTTCTGCATTTCTGTGAGGAAAAAAACTGCCCAAACGAGGGACGTAATTCGGGAGGCAGGAATCGCAAAATAAAGGCACCATAAATATTGTACTTTTTTTTTTTATCTTCTGGCGTGATTCAAACAATTGCTTTTCTAATCACCTGTGGTGTCCGTGGCCATGAGGTAAAGTGTCGACCTCGCAACCATAAGGTTCTGAGTCCGATTCCTGGGAGAGCGTGTCATATTCGGAACTGTTCATTGTACCAGACATTCGGTGCGAGTACTGGTGTAGTTTCCAGAAAGCAGAATCGAGAGAGATTAGTATAAGTTGCAAGAACTTGTTTTTTTTTTTTTTTTTTTTCAAAAGTTTTAATTAAATATAATATTATGATAATAATATTTCTTAATAATAATAATAAAATCAAGAACAATAATAATCACTTAATATACATGTAGATATATTGAAGACAAATACCAGAAACTTTGGCATATTTTAGGAGGGAGGGGAACTGAACTATCCAAATGAATTAGGAAAAGAAATAAAACCTAACTTGTATTAAGCAAAGCACCTAAGAAGGCATATCTAAATGTGCCTGCTTAAGACAGGTGCTTTTTCAGAACAGATACATTTCAAAAAACAGTCTTTAAACAAAGCTGGGCAGTATTGGATTAAGAAAATCTACAGCAACAGCAGCAACTGAAGGCCACAATTATAAATGAGCTATGCTCTGTGAAAAGGGGGCCTAGTACATCTGCAAAAAGTATCGACCCAGGTCAGCCTGCGCAGTCCGCGCAGGCTGACCTAGGCCGAAACTTTTTGCGTTCGCTCAATTTTCTGCATGACCAAGGAACTATCTGCCTCAGGATTCAGACATTTGTGAAAAATGGATATTATGGATCTAAAATTTTAGTGCTCATAAAAATTTTATCCGGTCACGTGCCTAAATACTTGAACAAAGAAAAAATGTTTTGCCTCCGCTCGGAAAGCTATACCCGTATATATATATCGTATGCTTGCTTAATACAGTTTTGCTAATTAGAAGAGGTGGCCGCTTTTTAAAACAGGATTTACTAAAGAAAATACGTTGTTCATGCCATACTAGCATGTACACCCTAGCTGTATTGGATCGCAAGCAAAACTGAATAACAAAAACGTCTGTCACATTTTTCTAGCCGTCTCTGGCCCTTCAGTGTCAATTCTATTAGCCCGAGACACGGGGATAGAAAATTGACGTGTATAGCACGCTACAAATTGGCTCCTTGTTGCAGTGACTAAATTACGACCATCGAAGGCAGTAAAGATACACCACCGTTAGCGACATTTACCCTTAGGCGACTTGGTGCGCTATTGCGGACAGTGTAGATCAAGATCAGACTGCACAGAACGTGCAGTCTGATCTTAGATCTGCACTGTCCGATACGCTGAGACTTTTCAAACGGTAAATAACTTTGAAAAGGCTGTATTTTTGTATTTACTATTAGCTGGAAATGTTTTCTTTCATTTATATGGTAGTTTAAGGTTTAAAACTCTTTATCAGACGGCTGAATTTTATACCAGTCCAAACTGAAAGCGTTTGAAGAATACAACTTAAATGAGGCACAATTGATATAATTGTTCTCTTAAAGTTGAGAAAAGATTGTGGGAAAAGGAGAAAATGCTGGTTACCAGCATTTTCTTCTTTTCCCACAATGTTTTCAAAAGGTCTCTTCCTCATGGTTGTAATTCTCGGGACTTTGTGGTAAAGGTTCATAGGAAACAATCCGTGGACAGGTCGCCTGTGTAAAGTGACAGCCCGGACCCTAGTTTTGTACCCTTGGGACTGTGGGGCTAGCGAGTAATGACAACGTTTACTGGCTTGTGAGAAATAAAAGAGGAAGAGATCAGAACTTAATTGGCAGATTTCTGCTTTAAATAGATTAGTGGATGCTTTTAAACTTAACTAATTTCCCTCGGACAGACACCACTGATTTATTGTAAATTACTGTATCTTTGATGAGGACCATGTAACCAATTAAAGTAAAATCAAATTCTACTCGAAAGTGCCTCATGCACACCGAATATCTTGTGTTTGGTAGCTGTAAAAAGTTTCAAAACAATGAAAGCAAAATGTAGGAGGAGATTGCGACAAGCCACATAACATCTGGCATAAGTTTGCCTTTGAGATGAACTTTTACTAAACAAGTCTAGAAAAATATTTCATTTCATGCTTATCAGTGGTTTATCGAGAAATAATTGACGATTATGGTTTGATATTTCATGGTTACGACCAGTGAAAAATACCGATTTAATATTTTCTAACTCTTCAACTGAAGGTGTAAACAGTAGTTCTCCTGCACAAGTTACCTAGGTAAACAGCGCGTGCCATTGAACCCAGGAAACTATGATGTAATTTACGCGTATTAACTCTAAATTTCTTGCGTTTTACGTAATTTTTTAATGCGTTGTTATGTGAGTGGGGTTCACCACAGGGGGAATTATTGAAAACAACTACTGGATTTTGACGAAAGTACCAACAATTTCTTTTTTGTGAAAGATCGATATTTATTTATCTCGTGAACATCGTCGGTAATATTTTTACGGGTGGCTGTGGCACTCGTGAAAATATTACCGATCATGTTCACAGCCACTAGTGAAAAAATTAACGATGATGTTCACGAGACGAAATAAATTTCGATCTTTAACTGAAAAAAAATCCTCCATATCAAGCGAGCCTCTGGTGAGCACAGTAACTTTTTTATTTACGAGTAATTTGAATAATAGATTTTTTATCTAAAAAGCTAATGAATGTCAGATTATTTTCATCACATACCTTAAAGTAACAATAAAGCCAAATGTAAACAAAGCGGGTGTTAAAATGCATTTGAATTTATATATCATACCATAGTATGGAAATTATTGTGAAGATGACATTATGTCATTGTACGGTTGGTCCAAGTGTTAGTCGCTGACAGAGAAATTAATTTCAAAACTAGGTTAAAACCTGCCAGGTAGCTGTGTCTTTTGTTTACTTTTTGCCTGATTTTAAAATTCTTTTTTCTGCCAGCGACTTACATATTACCCGACCACAAGATAACAGACTGTCATCTCCTCAACATTTTCCATATTTTTAAACGGTATGATTTAGATTGAAATGTATTATGGCACTACTTTGATATTTTGGCCTTTACTGGGACCTTAATGATATATCGTAGGTTAAAGGTGAGTACGCGCAAAACCATATACACACGTGGATATCTTCATGAGTAACACCAACTGAGTCCTCTGAAAGTAGTATAGAGTGTCGTGACATGACGTTACGTAATACTCATCTGAAACGTGTGTAAGATAAGAAAATAAGTAAACCCGTTATCCTAACAATACTGTATTATAAAGACGCTGGAAAATAACGCTTTTGGGAAACCTAGTAACCACAATTTTTTTTCTTATCCCGCAATGTTTTCCACCCTATTGTAATTTGACTATGGCACAAAATCTAAATAAAATATGTTTTAAGCTACCCCTTGAAAAATAAAACCCATTTTTTCGAGCCACATTTAGAATATTAAGTGACAATGCTTTAGATTTGAAAAAGTCTACACTTTTGATCTCTCTTAAAAAAGAAAAGTAATTTCTAATCACTTTAGAGGGGCACTTTTAGGTTTCTTCTTGCAGATTATCATTATTATTATTATTATCATTATTATTATTATACTACCGATAAATAAACTAACTATACTTTTCCCATTTCCCAGCAAAAAACAAAACAAAACAAAAAAATCTGGAGTAGACAAGTACAAATTTGACGTATAAATAACGGGCTGGTTGCTTTGTAACCGTAAATTCAGCATGCTTATTTGCATACGACCTTCCTTCATCGAAGCGTATAGTTGATAAAGTGAGATTCCCACACACCTTTGAGCAGTTCTAGAGATATCTGAAAATACATTAGGAGGCTACGTAGCAGATTTTAAAAAACACTGCACCACTTAAAACTTTTTCCTGTTTTTTTTTTTGTCTTTCTTCTTTACTGATGGTTTGCCAGCTATCGCCTTACTTTTTCAGTCATGATTTTTTTTTAATCTTGGCGACATTGAAAAAATCTAGGTAGCCCCCTTTAACCCTTGACCATATTTTGGACATAATAAATTTCAGCGCTTTCAGACGAAATATCAAATCTCGGTCAAATTATGGGATTTGTCTTCGAAAGAGTAGGAAAACATTGTGGGAAAAAGAGAAAATGCTGGTTGCCAGCATTTTCTCTTTTTCCCACGATGTTTTCAAAAACTTTATTCTTCAGGGTCGTTTAAAGTTGGGATTGTATAGTAGAAGATTAAGAAGTATTCAGGGCTAGAGTTCTTCAAAGATATCGGAGGCCGATTAAATACAATACGATTTCCATCATAATCTAAAATGACGCGTTTTATGGAACGGAATAACCACTTGCAGACGTGTAAGCACGTGCGTCACATTTGATACCACGTGATCCTTTAATAACAACGCTGGAACCATACGGCATAAGCTGAAGGGCCCCCGGCTCGTAGATCCTCTTACAGAAGCTAATACGTTTGAGTTCCATGTTTATCCTTCAAGCGCTGTAAGAATGAAGAGTTTCTTAATCACGCATTACAAAGCGAAACATAAGTGACTTGCCCTTGCAAAAGGGGGGGGGGGTTAATGCATTTTTGTGATGCATGATGCCAAGCAAGTCAAAACATAATTCTGGATGCATAAAATCCATTTTGTCCAAAAAAATGAACGAATCACGAGATACATTAGTCCTTTTACATGCAGAAAATTGACAAAGAGCAAAAAGTTTCGACCCAGGTCAGCCTGCACGGATTGACCAGGCTGACTTTGGTCGAACCTTTTCGCAGATTCATCACGCTTCCTTTTCAAAGAGTTTGGTTTGATTATTATTTTTTTTTTTTAGATTTTTATTTGCCACGTCAACTGGTATGATTGGAGTCGTGGACATCTCCCATCATACCTTACAATTCAATGTTAGTAGGTTTGTTAGTAATGTATTTATGCTAATGACACTAATGATGTTAGAGATAATAGTCCTTAATAATATATTTTTAGCACTCTTATACAAAAGATGTTTCATATGACTAACAAAGATTGTATTTTTCATAAAGTTG
The DNA here is from genome assembly GCA_946811185.2 of Hippopus hippopus. Taxonomy (NCBI): domain Eukaryota; kingdom Metazoa; phylum Mollusca; class Bivalvia; order Cardiida; family Cardiidae; genus Hippopus; species Hippopus hippopus. The sequence continues at coordinate 1,924,098 of OX328105.1, forward strand.
TTCCATCACTTGATTTGGTTTGATTAATATTTTCATGTGTGTCTTTGGTCGAATATTCAACAAAATTTTGGACAGTGTAGATCTAAGATTAGATTGCATGTTCTGTTCTACGCAAAAGGCAGTCTGGTTTTGAACCCCATTGTCCTTAAACTGAATTAAAACGTAGTGCTTAGCCCCCCCCCCCCCCCCCCCCCTAGGATTTATCCCTTGCTAGAGATTTCTTAGTTCTTTAGGAACATGCGAGAGATGTTGGCATGGCGCAGAGTCTCCCGCTGGACATAATCTATTTCAATCTTTTCCTTCATAATCCGATGAGTTTATTCTGCACTATAAGCGCAACGGCTTTCTTACACTGTCAATCCCAGGGAAGTTGCTGTCTGTACGCAAAATGTACTTGCGTACACTTTCAAAGAAAAAAGAAAGGTTTCTTGTAATAGACATACTCCATATTTCTTGAAATTCTATGCCAAAATTAAGCCAAAAATTTCATCATAGTCAACCATGATACTTAAATAGCTTCTACAATGCAAAATTACCTGGGGAAGCTCCCCTCCCCCGGAAAAGACTCCCCTCTCGCCCTGCCCGCCCCCATGGCACTTGACGTCCCCTGAAATACCTTCACTATTACTCTTGCGTATACGTTATTTTGGGCTAGCTACACCCCTGAATACACGGAGTTTATGCTGTCGATACCTTTTGTTTTTGTCAAATACTACATAGACCAAAGTTTTACGATCTATATATAGTCGAATGTCGTATTCTTTTTATTGCATAACGGTATCTCAAGAATTATAGATTAAGATGTGATGAAACATAGCTCTACCAATATACGTATATTGATATTTACATGAAGCATATTCACTTCTTTGACAGTCGTGCACATCACGGACGAAAATAGTTCTAAAGAAACTTGCAAGTAATGCCAATGTTTTGAACATATAGATGATAAAATTCGCACTTTTTCGCAATAATAACTTAATTTCACTGAGAAATCTTTGTCAGCAGGGTTTTCAAAATGAGGTATATGATTACAGAGCTTTGGCCAAATACGGAACTATTTGCCTATCTCATATGTGTGTAATATAAGAGAATTCGTGGTGACTGTATTTCACTGAAAATAAGGGTAGATCTAATTATGTAATAAATTATTTCATGCTATTCAGCAGATTATCGAGAAATAACGGTAGAATATTTAAGAAATAATCTTCTTTCTATCGTAGTTTATCGTTCAATAAGTTATGAGTTATGAGGCACAATAAATAATCCACAAGGGCGATAGCCCAAGTGGTTTATTCATTGCGCCTCATAACTCACAACGTGGTTTATTGAACGATAAACCACAATAGAAAGAAGATTATTTCGATTCTAACATGAACAACTCTTAATCAAAGGAAAACAAGTTCATACTTAGTGTACGAGCTCGTAAAAACGCGGATGCAGATTATATCCATTGAATAAACCATGGCTGTTCCAATTAGTTACCAAAACAAAACCCCACTGCCGAGTCGTTAAATATGAAAAGAATCCAAATTTCAATAAAACCTTAGGCATCAAACATAACAAAAAAAAAAAAAAAAAAACGGACCGTTTGACTGTTATATTTTCTCCCTTTCAAATGAAAAAGAACAATGAATGTATTGTTAAGCTATTAGAGTCGTAGTTGCTTCGAATAATCTGAATATTACCCCACCCACCCCCAATCCCATTTCCAATGCAACACCGGTCAATTTTGAACTAACCTTCAACTTGGAAAGACTCTTGATTTACATATGTTTACTGGTACTATTTCAAATGGTTCCATCGTTGTCAATTTTTATTAAAACAGTTAATATCGGTAAATCCTTGATCTGAACCGGAAAATGACGAGTTGTTTTCGTCAAGTGACTTTTATTGATAAAATATCGGAGGGCGACGACATGGAACGGCCACAGTGGACTTACTTTATACAGAATGACGTCACACTATATTGAATGACGTAGATTTTACCACGATTTCGTTGCACGTGTTTCTAGAGCCGAATAAGGCACAATAAATAATCCACAAGGGCGATAGCCCGAGTGGTTTATTCATTGTGCCTCATAACTCACAACGTGGTTTATTGAACGATAAACCACGATAGGAAGAAGATTATTTCGATTCTAACATGACCAACTCTTTATCAAAGGAAAACAAGTTCGGTCATACTTAGAGTAAAAACGCGGATGCAGATTATATTCCATTGAATAACTCACTTACTTACTTTATACAGAATGACGTCACTCTACAAAGAATAACGTAGATTTTACCACGCTTTCGTTGCACCGTGTTTATAGAGCCGAATTCACGTGTAATGTTAGAATGTTTGATATTTTATGGTTATGACCAGTGAAAAATACCGAATTTATTTTCTTATTCTTTAATTGAAGGCGAAAAAAGTAGCTCCCGCGCGTTAGGTACGTACATGTAGGTAAGCATTGCATGCCATTCAACCAGATGGAAATATGACGTAACTTACCCTACATTTCTCGCGCTTTACGTAATATTGTAATGCGTTTTTATGTGGAGGGGGTACGCCACGGGGAACTACCGGAAACAACTGCACTGGATTTTATATCGAAATTTATTTCATCGAGTGAACATCATCGGTAATATTTTCACGAGTGGCGCAGTATTTCATCGATTGAACATCGTCAGTAATATTTTCACGGGTGGCTGCGCCACTCGTGAAAATATTACCGACGATGTTCACTCGATGAAATAAATTTCGATCTTTCACCGAAATAACCCAATATCCCCTTTTTATAGCATTTAGTACATGTACATGTAGGCAAAAACAAAAGTTATCAAATTATTTTTAACCCTTTAAGTCCGTATATTTACTGGGAAGAGGGCACTGGTGACCGTCATTTTCTCTTTTTCCTACAATATTTTTCTTTTTTTCAACCTTATCAAATACAAAGTTTCATCATTAGAGCAAATTTATTTTATCGTCTGCAAATGCTATCAATCCGGGTAAGTCCAAAATGTTGTCTTGTAAAGGACATTGGAGGCGAGACAATTTAACAAATGAAAAGACTTCGATCGTCCTCACAACGCCATCTGTCACAATGTTCATTCAAAATACAGAAAAGGAAACCTAACAGCGGGAAAAAAAGGTGAAATATTTCTAACAAACAAGGACGATATTTGTTTTCATTTTTCATTCATATTTTAGACTAGATCTAGCTCAATCTCTAGTATCTCTATACATTTGCATCTAATGCTTGGAAACGTTTGCGAATTTTCAACCTTTCTTCTGAGAAGAGTTACAAATGTACTTCTGCATTTAAAGACATCCTATTATTGTAATGATTCGCAAATTACTATGTGTTTTTTTAGCAGTTTTAAGCTTTATCTATGAAGATGGAGTTTTTATATAAAGTGATAAAAGAATATTTCGCGTGTTCCCATTTGTTCTACATCACCCACTTGCGTATTGTGCGATATGGAGTCAGCGCTATTGGGCTTAAAACAAGGGAAATATAGAAACAAGTCCTTTTGAATAAAAACGAGTGAACAAAAAAGAACTTCGTTTAAACGCGAAAATAAACGCTTATTCCACGCACAAATGATATAGTATAGGCCAGTTTATAAATATGCGCAGCTATTTAGACGAGTTTTAAATTTTGGTCGGTAACATACAGGTTTGCTATTTCTATGCCTTGAATCAACGTCCTAAATGTTTAATCTGTCTTGTACAAGAAGGACAATAGGAGGATTTGCGAGCTGTCCTGGACCATCTCCAACAAGATCACTATGAAAACAAGGGAATTGGATTAATATTTACATTATCACATTACACTGAGAAAACTCAATTACCAGCGACCAATGTCGACAGCCTGACAACCGGAGGAAATTATCTCTATACCAGACCACAACATTTTAGAATCGTCCAAATTGAAAGCATTTGCAGACGACAAATAAATTGCGGCTAAAATGGAGGGATTCATTTGTGAAAGGCGGAAAAGGAGAAAATGTTACTTACCTGCATCCTCCTCTTTTCACTGCATATTTTGAAAAGCTTTCTTCCTTAAGAGCGAGAAAACACGAATTTTTTCTGGTAAAGGGGAGTATTACAAAATTGGTAATCCATTGGCACAAATGGCTAATTTTAGAACCTGTAAAACCAATGAGTATGGCTTAGTAATTAGAAAAGTCTTTTAGAAAGGATTATATCTGAATTTCTTTTATTAATGTATGGAGACTTAGATGAAAATAAAAAGGGCAATTACACGATACATGCAATGGCTTTTTCAAAAACGTTTTCAAACATTTTCAATCAAATGGACATTAAAAGTCGTAATTTTGAGCTAATTGGCTACCATCCCGAGAATTGAATTACTCAGATCAGTTCTTCACCCCAATACCATTGGGATATTTACCGAGTTGCCAGTTTAACCATTCCCCACACAATCTCAAGATTGCGAGACTCTGAAAAAAAAGACCTTTTGAAAACATTGTGGGAAAAGGAGAAAATGCTGGTACCAGAATTTAGACAAGTCTAAAATTTTGTTTTGTGGTAGAGAATTGAGCCTCATACTCTTTTAATTCAAGCAAATGGTATTGAGAATTCAGGACAGAGATGAATTTTATAAATTTTAAAACTTCTTATCTTCTCCTTCTTATCTTCTCCTTCTTCTTCTTCTATTTCTTCTTCTTCTTCTTCTTCTTCTTCTCCTCCTTCTTCTCCTTTTTCTTTAAAAGAACAAAAAAAAAAATATATATATATATATATATAATAATAATAACAAGATAAAGAAGAAAAAAAAAATGATAAAATGAATAAAATAAAAAGAAAACGAAAACAATACAGGGTCAGGAATCGTCCGTTTATGTTCAAAGAACATCTTACTATTGGGGGCGGCAATATCACTTCTTGGAACGAAATGCCGTGAAAATGATTGACACCTCTTGGTATTGAGGATAAATTCTATTAGGTTAACTTGAGACTCCATTATCCGTCCACAATCAATCGTTTGTCATCCTTAATTTGGGCAACCATCATCTGTTTAGAATAGCCATAGAACACGAGTCATTCTAAGGTTCCAGACCGGCATTCAATGCTCTTTGTACAATAGTTACGGTACCTTCGCCCGTATTCGCCAACCATACTTTAATGCCATTTTAAGTCTAGCTCTCTAAATTCTATAGTAACGCAATTTCTGATTGGCTAAATTAAATGGTATAACCAATCAGTAATTACGTTACTTTCTGAACTAGAATAAGATTAAGAATTCAATTTGAAATGGTTGGTAAATACGGTTTCAGGACAAAGAGAACTATGGCCTTAGTTACAAGAAGCTTTTTTGGACAATGTAGATCAAGATCAGACTGCACAAAACGTGGGCTTACACATCTCTGTTTCGTTTTAAATGTAGACGAATATTCACGTAAGTTAACAACTCGCCCATCAACACTACGTGAAACAGATCTTCGAAATTTCATATGCAAACAAAACGGAGAAAAAAGATGTTTAGTGTAAACAAGACTCTACGGTGGCACAAAAGTGACATGGAAGATATATTTTATACTACGTGCGCACGCAGTAGCTAATACGTGCGCACGTAATAAGTAATACGTGCGCACGCAGTAGTATTACGTGCGCACGCAGTAGCTAATACGTGCGCACGTAATAACTAATACGTGCGCACGTAATACTATTGCGTGCGCACGTATTAGCTAATACGTGCGCACGTAATAGTTATTACGTGCGCACGCAGTAGCTAATACGTGCGCACGTATTAACTAATACGTGCGCACGTATTAACTAATACGTGCGCACGTAATAATCGACCAATCAGTTTATAAGGATCAATAAATGTCTATCTTCCACTTCCATCTTGAAACAATGGCTTCCGTTCATGATTCTGATTGGTGGATTATTACGTGCGCACGTAATAACTAATACGTGCGCACGTATTAGCTACAGCGTGCGCACGCAGTAGCTATTACGTGCGCACGTATTAGTTATTACGTGCGCACGTAATAACTAATACGTGCGCACGTAATACTACTGCGTGCGCACGTATTACTTATTACTTGCGCATGTATTAGCTACTGCGTGCGCACGTAATAACTAACACGTGCGCACGTATTAGCTACTGCGTGCGCACGTAGTATAAAATATATCTTCCATGTCACTTTTGTGCCACCGTAAGACTCAATAAAATAATAAAAATTTAGTAAGCTGAATAGCGGTGGTATATTGCATTTGGATTATGGCGTTAATATGTACATTATGCCAAGCCATTAGTTTCGAAGCCTGTTTAACATTATGTATTTGAAGATGAACTACGATATTTTTGCATGTAAAAAAAAAACTTGCGCAGAACGGACACACTGATATTTTATCTCCTCTGTCATATATCTTTCATTATATACGGCCTGCAACACGCAAAAAGGGACATTCGGACATTTGCGTAAAGTATATCGGATCAACCTGCGCAGTCTGCTCAGGCTTATCCAAAACGACACTTTTCGTTTTTATGTAATTTTCTGTTTTTGCGCAAGTCTACTGTAGCACAAAATCTAATGTAATCGTAAAGTGCCGTCTCGGATCAGCCTGTGCGGACTGCGCAGGCTGATCCGAGACGACATTTTACGCAAATGTCCGAATGCGTCTTTTCGCGTGTTGCAAGCCATATGGTTTATGCTCTGTGAAAATGGGGCTTAGTGCACCTGCTAAAACTATCTATCCATGTCAGCGTGCGTAGGTCGCATATGCTGACACGGGTCGTAAAGTATTATTTGTACATTTTTTGCATGCCATAGGATCATCCTACCTCCAGATCCAGTGGATTATTAGACTAACGGGGTTCTATGATGACTTGCTTGGTATAATGCTTCAGAGATGCATCAAACCTCCCATTGACAGAACATGGGTCTATTTTAATATACTCAAATATCTAAGCAAATATAGATAGAAAAGATTCAGAACTATATACCTATTGGACATTGACAGCTGCCTTGCTCATTTGGATTTCTACAGCTTGAATTTGATACAAAAAAAATGAGTGTTAACAATTAAAGAGACATCTTTACAGACAGAAAGTAAACAAACGCTGTTAAAACTTGACGGTGTTATAATCTAGCCAGCTGTGTAAACTTAGATAAAAAATCAATATAAGATGTATGGGGTAAAGAAATTGTAGGGATTTGACTTCGATTTAAACCGGAAACTGTGGTTGTTATGTCTATGGCTAGCCGCAATAGAATGAAATGAATTTTCTATCTGCCGTAATCTGTGCAACCTTGCAACCATCAGGGGCAATATTTGGCATGAAGATACAAGAGTGATTATAGTTTCATACAATAAAGAAAAAAAAAAAAAAAACGGTTAAAAAACTGGAAACGAGTGAAGATGTATGTGCAATTCTTTCGCAGTGATTTTCAGTAGCAAGCAGCAAGCCTTTTTATTTATTTATTTATTTATTTATTTATTTATTCTTTTTTATGTAATCCCTGTTTTTATACTTTGTTGCAGTTATATTGAAATATTTACCACAGTTCAATGAAATACGTAGCCCTGTAAACATAATTTTCAGAACCATTCTGTACACCAAAATGGGACTGGAATGTATCGAGTTCACTGCAAAGAAACGAGTCCCTTGGTAACGGAACTAAAGATAGTTTTCTTGATATTCATCATCGCGCATGCGTCGAAATTGCTCTAAAATTAGCGGGTGATTACCGAGTTATGACGTATATGGTACTCGGGGGAAACCCCCTTAATAGAATTTGTCAGATCATTCATTTATTAAGCAATTCAATAGCGGGACTGATCTCATTAACGGGTTCTTTATCGGTGGCTTGTGACAACTGATATTTATAATTTTTATGTCAATTTCCACTGCCCGGAATCAACTAAAATTCCTTCATTGGGGATCTAGCTTTCTAAAACAAGGCTTTTTATAACTCATGTTTATTTATTTATTTATTTATTTATCAATCTATCTATTTTTATTTATCTGTTCATCTATTTATTCATTTTTTTATTATTTATTTGTCTATCTATTTTTATTTATTTATCTATATATTATCTATTTATCCATTTATCATCTATTTATTTTCATACATTTTTCTTTGTAAAAAAAACAAAACAAAACAAAACAAACAAAAACAGCTTACATTCGTGAATAGATGCTATTTCATTTTATGAAAGAAAGATACTTTGCCCTTTGTGAATAAAAAAAAAATGTTTTCCTACTCACTGAGAAAGAAAACTTGGCAGACTAAAAAAACGAAGCCTCTCCTTGTTTTGTACTTCAACGAATGGAACGTTCTTTGAAAGTCATCAACATACCAATACTGTTGTCCGTCTGAATAACCCTCTGCAAAGCGACAACATTTTGGACAATACAAATTGAAAGCGTCTCATGATGACAAATTGAATTTGAATCAATAAAATTACATTTGTTTTTGAAAGGGTATAAACGTTGTAGTTACGATTGGTTTCCAGAATTTTCTCCTGTTTCCCACCTCAATGTTTTAGAAGGTTTACTGGTCATGGTCGTTAAAACACGTAATTGTTTGTTAAAGGATTATTCATAAATAATTTGAACGCTTACAGGGCAGAATATATAGAGGATATTTTTTTTTTCGGTGAAAGATAGGAAGAAATTTATTTCATGGAGTGAATATTATCGGTGATATTTTCACGAGTGGCGAAGCCACAATAAATTCCGATCAATCACCGAAAAAAACGAATATTCTAATTTATATTATACTTCTTACCTTTTTTGGACGGACTTACATCAAAATCAAGTACAGTTCTTTTCGGTAATTCCCCGTGGCGTACCCCATCTGCATAACAACGCTTCACAATATTACGTAAAGCGTAAGAAATGTAGGGTAAATTATGTCATATTTCCATCTGGTTGAGTGGCACGCACACTTTGCCTAGGTAACTAGTGCGCGCGAACTACTGTTTCCGCCTTTAATTGAAGAATAAGAAAATTAAATCGATATTTTTCACTGGTCGTAACCGTGAAATATCGAAAAATATTCCACCGTTATTTCTCGATAAACTACCGGAAAGCATGAAAAAAATAAACTCTGCCCCTTTCTATTACCGAAAAGATAAAATTGAAAGTGAAAGCTATCTTTACTTAGCCGTTTACCAGACGACAAAATTTTGAACGAGTCCAAATTGAAAGCATTTGCAGACAACAAATGAAGTGTGGCTCAAAATAATTGGATTGGTATTTGATAGGGTAGAAAACATTGCGGGAAAAGGAGAAAATGCTGGTTACCAGCATTTTCTCCTTTTTCCACACTGTTTTCCAAAGGCCTTTCCCAAGTGTCGTTAAAATCCGGGATTGTTTCGTAAATGATTAACTGAAAAGACTTTACCAGATAAGCAGATGATATAGACCTAGTATCAAATCTACACAAAATGTGGACATAACATTAAGACTGTTTTAAAAAATGTCTCAGATTTGTGGCGTTATAAAGGTTATGTTCAAATACGTACATGGTCTTTTTTTTTTTTTTTTTTAAAGAAAATAGACAAGTTCATTTCAACTTTTCAAAGGTCTAAAGGTTACTACTGTGTTAGAAAGAAAATTCTCTCCGATAAATGAATTAAGTTAAATACGTAAGGGACTCTCCACGCGTGCGCATGCCTCAAAATTAAATTCCAACACTTGTAACCCGTAAATGAAATATGTTAGCAAAATTAACTGTTTATTTTCTTGTAATTACAGGCAATTACGACATTCCACTGACATTTTGGGGAAGAGAAGAGTTTTTAAAAGATAAACTGGTTTAAGAAAACAGACGATGTATAACAGCGCAAATTTAGACCCACGGACTTTTACAAGCACCGAAAACTTATACGGTCGCGGTACGGAACATTCTGTTGTGCATTTCAATACAAGGGAACCAGTAGCTATCACTAACAGAGGTAGAAGAAACGGAAATCAGGAAAATTCGGGATTGAGTCGTGAAGAGAGACGCCGGAGAAGACGAGCAACTCAAAAATATCGATCTGCTCACGCCACGAGAGAACGTGTCAGAGTCGAAGCTTTCAATGTGGCCTTTACAGAACTTCGAAAATTGTTGCCGACATTACCACCAGACAAAAAATTGTCGAAAATAGAAATTTTGAGACTGGCAATCTGTTACATTTCGTATCTCAATCATGTGTTGGAGCTAAACTAGTGCCTTTGTACAGTCGTTGTAATGTTATTTACCATGTAACTCTTACGATAAACTTATAGACTCGTTCAAAATGAGAGCACGTGCAGACTGTCAAATATATGTGACTCAAAATTTGAAATTTGTTTTTATAAAGTAGAAAACATTGTGGAAAAAGGAGAAAATGCTGGTAACCAGCATTTTCTCCTTTTTCAACAATGTTTTCTAAAGCTTTCTTTCTCAGGGTCGGTCGTTAAAACCCAGGATTATGTGGTATCACGACTCTGAAGAAAAGGGCTTTTGAAAACATTGTTGCAAAGCGGTAACCATTATTTTCTCCTTTGTTTTAATCAACAATTTTTTCCTACCAGTTCAAAGACAAATGCCATAATTTGACACACTCTGAAATTGTCGTCTGCAAATACTTTCAAAATTGATGTCTAAATTTTTTTTTTCGTCTGGTTAGTGATTAACTCTTTCCTATACAATCCCGACTTTTAACGAACCTGAGAAAGAATATCTTCGAAAACATTGTTGGAAAAGGAGAAAATGCTGGTAACCAGCTTTTTCTCCTTTTTCCCACAATGTTTTCTACCATATTAAAGACATAAATCATTACTTGAGCTATATTTCATTTGTCGTCTGCAAATGCTTTGAATTCGAAAAAGTCTATTTTTTCCCGCATTTGGTAAAGGATTGACTGTTTGAAACTAGCTCTAAAATAAGTTTGCATTGTTTAAAATGCTACTTATAAAATTCTGAAGCAGTCAAAGAATTGTTTCAAGTTATATTGTGAAGAGTGTAACTGAATCAAACATTAATTGATAAGTAGAACATTCCTACCAGATCAGATATAATAACATAAAATTCTTGTTTTTATATACGCTCGTACGTTATGATTTTTGCTATCTTACATACATGTACGTTTTAGATATCCAATATAGTTTCGTCACTGGTTAAAACTTTGTCAGAATCATGCGCATTATTCCTATAATATTCCTGGTCTAGATTTATATTTCAATGGAACTGCCAAAATTGATGATCGTGACAAACATATGATTTCTAAAATCTTTTGGATTTAAGACAAAATCGTTATAATCTAAGCGTCTGTGGAACTACTTTTTGTCCGGGAAGCACATGCCTTTCCAAAAAGTGAATAGGTCTCATTCATATGAGCCATGCTCTGGTAAAAAGGGGTGTAATGCATCTCCTGGGTCTGTAATCACCATCCATTTTTAAGAACGTTCTTAGTCTTATACAGCAAGATTTTCTAAATTTGAAAGTAACACAATTTCTGATTGGCTAAGCCAAATGCGGTTTAGCCAATCAGCAGTTGTGTTTCTTTCAAATTTAGAAAATTCTGTAGAATAAGACTAAGAATGTTCTTAAGAATGGTTGGTAAATACTGACCTGAGAAACGTTATACAAAGCAAGTCATCACATAGTTTTGGATCAATAAAATCCATTTCGTCCAAGAAGTAGCTTAATCATGAGGTAGACCAGTCCTTTGACATGAAGAAAATTGACCAATGAACCAGATCGGCCTGCGCGGACTTCACAGGCTGATCTGGGTCAATACTTTTTTGCAGACGCATTAAACCACCTTTTCACAGAGCATGGCTCATACATTTTTCAATTCACATGTACATACAGGCCTATGTTTTTGCATATCATTAACTTTAATTCTTGAGATAGATTTAAGTTATGAAAATCACGCGTTGGATTTTTAGGTCAATTTTTATTAAACTCGTTGCCAAAGGCAATCACATTTTTCTAGACTTGTTTAATAAAATTTTATCTTTAACGTTTACTTATAACATCGTATGTTTCTCATACGATATCAGTCCGTTAAGACCTAATATCGGACAACATTTGCGATATGATTTATATCTTGATTGACACTTTCCGCAAAATCACATAAGTCGTGCTTAAGTATTTTCAGAGTTAAACTGTGACAATGAAAACAAATAATGCGGTGGATATGTTTATCTAGTGGTTTTTGAAATATAGACATAGTATTAAACATAGTTTAAAACATACCCCCTTTTTTTTTTTTAAATTGTAAAGCATTTGTATACGACCAATAAAATATGTTACAACCAGCCTTTGGCTGTCACAGTTTTTGAAACAGTTGTTGTAAATAAAAGAAAAAAAAAAAAAAAAAAAAAAGAAATAATAATAATAATAACTACAACTTTAGCTAATGCAATATTATAATATATAAAAATGCTAACTCATGATTTTTTTTTTATGAAGGCTACAGGGAAACTCATTTTCCATGCGATATACGACATTATCCATGTTACTAGTATACGATGCCAACAGCCAAGACCAAGAGTTGAATTGTAAATTGCAATAAAAAAGAAAAAAAAGTAACTACAAAGCTAAAATCATTTTATTTACTCTGAACTAGATTTATAAAAAGTTGTTCTATTTACCAGGACCATAATTTGTTTATTTCATATATCTATTTATTTAATCGTTTTTTATATTTTCTTTTTTCTCCATGTTTGTTTTCAAAATATGAATTTTCTACTTTTCAGTGGTTTGCTGTTTTTTTTTTGTTCTGTTAGTTTATGATTTGTATAAACCACAGTAAAAAAATATGTACTGAAGTCAACAAGCCTATATAATTGCACACATTTTCATACATTAATTTTTATCCCTTAGGCTGCTAAACGCGACTCAATGACCTTTTGCGGACAGTGTAGATCAAGATCAGACTGCCCGTTCTGTGCAGTCTGATCTTGGATCTACGCTGTCCGATAATGAGATATCTTTCCTGCCAAAAAGATAACTTTGAAATGGTAAAATTTTGGTTTTTACCATAGGCTTGAAAGTTTTCAAATTACTTATTTAGCTTGATGAAGGTAAAACGAAAAGTTCATAAAGCTATATCATTACTTAGAGGTTTCTTATACATCCCATCTAGCTTGGATAACAGGTGGACGGCATACATGAACAATAATAGAAAAGAAAGTGATAACTGAAAAAAAAAAAGTTTTGATAAAAATCTTGCTATCTCTCTATAAGACTTTTATCTGGTCAGGAACAGTGTTGTCGTCACTTTGGATTAGACTTGATCAGGGTATATATTTACCAAACGCTCTAAACAGCACTGTAAATCTAACTTTCAAAATACACTAAATTTCAAAGTTACACAATTATTGATTTTGCAGAACCAAATTGGATTTGGTTAAAGGCCCAATAGCGGCCAAAAACGCAATGCATTTTAACGTTCGCTTTGTTTACTGTTGGCAGCTATTGTTACTTTAAGCCAACCAGAAACGTTGTTACGTACTCACAAAATTTAGGATACACTTCAGAATGGTCGTAGAAGGTAAGTCTAGAGTCTGGCCCAATCTTAAAAAAATCATACCTACCTATTTAATATCTCCTTTGTATCCCATGTGGTTGGTACAACGGTTGCTGGCCGTATTTTTATAGCTGTTAATACGTAATACATTAAGTTCAACAGGTTACTGCTTCACCAATAAAATTTGATGTATTTCTGTAGTTCATTTTGATATTCACTTTGTGTGCTTATATAATCTCTGGCAAAAGGGGGCTTAATGCATCTCCGTGATGCATTACATAATCAGGACATCACCTAATAATGGATCCATAAAATCCACTTTGTCAAACAACCGACTGAATCATGAGGTAGAATTATCCTTTAGAATGCAGAAATTTTAAGGATAGCGAAAAGTTTCGGCCGACGTCAGCCTACGCGGACTGCGCAGGCTGACGTGGGTCGATACTTTTCGCAAATGCATTAAGCACCCTTTTCACAGAGCATGGTTCATTATCTTTCAAACAAATTTTTATTACACTGTGAACTACAGACCACTACAAATTGAAGTTCTCGAAATCGCACCGAAAGATACGGTACGAACATTCTTGAAACTAGTCTTTCCAGAGAGCAAGGTTTCCCACCAGCCTTTGCAGTTTAGTGTTCAACACAATACTACAGGCTTTCTGCCGGGATAAGTGACCTATAGACCTGCAAGTTTGGTATGATGTCAAAGTTGGTGTCACGATCATGAACAGAACAGAACAGATATTCTATTATAGGAGTACCAGTGTACATATTCAATATTCCATAATGTTTACAACAAAGCATTTGTCAAGTTCCCTCTCTTCCCATCTCTCTCCCTCCCTCTCTCTCTCTCTCTCTCTCTCTCTCTCTCTCTCTCTCTCATGACTATCCTGGAATAGACTTACCGTCTGTTTTTTCCAAGAATTAGTTAATTTAACGCTTTTACAAGACGACACGTACTCAGACTCATTCAAAACTGAAAACGTAAACTTTGTAGAGCATACATGTAAATCGATTATTATGGTGGCATATTTCTGCCGCGAGATACGAGATAGCTATCATGATATTTTAGAAAACTATCGCGATAACTTAAAGTTTACTGGAAATTTTATCAAGATAGCGAAAAGTTTTCTGAAAAAAATATCACGATAAACTTAATATTTTAACTCAAAATTTCTCCATCGTGCACGAAGCTGTCATTCGAGATAAAATTTTTGTGATAGTTCTATCTGTCTCTCGATATCTCTAAATAGAAAATTCACCATTTGGATGAACTTGGTAGTATTTGACGTCACAAGATTGCAGTAAGTAGAAATTCGAATTATTAACAGTTGTAGCTTAATTGGCAAATTTTGAAAAGACTCCAAATGAACAGAAGTCTGTAAGATCACAAAGACGACTCGAAATGCCTCCCACGAACAACTTTAAAACCATTCAGGGAAAAGGAAAATTCATAAGGTTGTAGACGAAGATGTTCCGAATTCGTATCTAATTATAGGTACCGTGAATGTCAGTTGTAGGCACGAAAGCAAAAAAAAAACATGATAACAGCTAGACTTATCGCGATATTTTGATGGTGAACATTTTTATCATCTAGATAATATTTTCAGGAAACTTTGTTTTATCACGATGTTTCTCTTAAATTATCGCAGTAGCTATCTCGTATCTCGCGGCAGAAATATGCCGCCATAGATTATACATGTAGCTCAAATAATGGGGTTTATATCTGGTAGAATAATAGACGTGGTTGGAAGAGGAGAAAATTTTTGTTCAGATTTCTTCTTTTTCCAAATATTTTTATTTAAAGCCATCTTGCTTTGGCTTGGTAAAATACGACATTGTATTGTGAAGATTAAGTCTCAGGGTCGACACTTCCTATCGTGAAAAGTGAAGTCAAGACTTTACGTATTTAGTCTTTAATGACGTATATGACAAATTTTTCTAAAGGACAGATTTTTTAAAAACTTTGCACATACAAAGCTCATTATGTCTCTAGGAGATTACAGTAAAAAAAGATGTGGGTCACCGTCTTTGTTTCTGAGAAATTTACCTTTGAAAAAGGTATATACTGTTCCAAAATTCAGCTTATATTGGATTTAAAGCGCCTTCCTTTAATAGCCAGTTAAACAGGAAAATTACCGAAAAATTATACAAATATACATAATTTTAGTGAAAATTAATATATTTTTGCACAAAAAATATAAAAGCCTGGTTCTGAGTATGGTAAATGTACAAATGTGCATGTTATATATAGACAATTGAGTTAAAAAGGGAGATAATTTAAACTTTCCACACTTATAGTATTTATAATTCTAAACAATAAGAAAAAATAAAAATGGCACCTATCCGTGCTTATTTCGTCAGAAAACAAGGTTGAAGGTCACTGTGGAAGTTTTTCTTTTAAGAAAAAAAAAAAAGGATAAAAGCTCACAGACATGGTTGGAAAAGGAGAAATTTTTTGATAGGAGCGATTTCTCCTTTTCCAAAAATAATTCTCAAAGTGGACACAGTTATACTTCCACAGCTTTAAATTTCCTGCTTTTGTTTCCTTGTTTGGTGTGTAACGCCGTGTCAGCAGCATTTTAATTATTTCACGGTGACAGTTCATTTTTTTTTTCTCTTCACCAATGCTACCCGAAGAAAGCGCTGTTTGTTTCAGTGCACCAATAGTATTACCGTTATGTGCAGAAAATACATAGGTGTACTTTCGATTCAATATCCACGACAAAAATACATGCGCAGTAGGATGCGTGCGAACATTTGTCATATACGTCGTTAAAGCTAGCTTAACCGGCTCAGTCCAACGATACGGTTTGGTGCTCGTCTCTTCCTTGGACGTTGCAATCTTTACGATGCGACAAAATCTATTACTTGTCCTAACTGAAAAGATTTGCAGACGACAAAATGCATTTGGCAAAAATGATGGGATTTGGAATTAAAAAGATAAAGAAATATTGTGGGGAAAAAAAGCCGGTTACTACGGCAATTTCTCCTGGTCATAACCTTGCTTTCGAAAGGCTTCTTTTCTCTGGGTCGAGATTGTTTTGTGAAAGATAAAGTCTTGAGGTCGACACTTCTCACAGGAAAAAATGAAGCATCGAATTTTGGCATTGAAAACCAGCTTGGCGACGAGCCAGCTTAGTTGAACGATGCGATTTTGTGCTTGTCTCTCCACGAAAGTTCAAAACTCTATAAAACGACAAAATTTAAGACCGGTCGAAATTGAAACATTTGCAGACGACAAAATGTATATGGCTAAAATGATGGGATTTGGAATTAAATGAATTAGAAAAGTTATTGCATTAAAGAAAGGTTACTTGCATTTTCTCCTGGTCACAAATTTGTTTTCAAAAGCCTTTTTTTTCTGGGTCGAGATTGTTTTGTGAAAAATTAAGTATTGAGGTCGACATTTCTCACAAGAAAAAATGAAGTATCGAATTTTGGCATACAGAGCTTAAAAAACCAGCCTAGAGGCGACCCAGCTTAGCTGTCCGATCTTCGTCTCTCCTTGGAAGTTGAAATCTCTTTATGAAACGACAGAATTTAAGATTAATCCTGATTGAAAACATTTGCAGACGACAAAATGAATATGGGTAGAATGATGGGATTTGCGATTGAATGGAAAGGGAAAAAAATGAAAACAGAAGAAAATGCTGGTTACCAGAATTTTTTTTTTTTTTTCCCTTACATTAAGAAATAAATAAATAAACATATAAATAAATAAATAAATAAATAGAATAGAAAAATAATAATAATAACAATAATAATACAATAAAAAATTAAAAATAAAATAATAATAGAAGAAGATGCTGGTTAC
This sequence comes from Hippopus hippopus, assembly GCA_946811185.2. Classification (NCBI taxonomy): domain Eukaryota; kingdom Metazoa; phylum Mollusca; class Bivalvia; order Cardiida; family Cardiidae; genus Hippopus; species Hippopus hippopus. The sequence continues at coordinate 1,941,389 of OX328105.1, forward strand.
CAGAATTTTTATCTTTTTTCATAACCTTGTTTTTTTCAAAGGCCATTTCTGCTTTGGGTCGAGATTTTCTTTTATGAAGAATCCAGTTTCAGATTCGACACCAGGGAAAAACTAAGCCACCATGACGTTTGGTATGAGTGCTTAACTCTCAACAACACAATTCAGATCTTTTACGACCTTGAAGAAAACAGCTTTTGAAAACATTGTGGGAAAAGGTGAAAATGCTGGTAACCAGCATTTTCACCTTTTCCCACAACGTTTTCAAAAGTTTTCTTTCTCAGGGTCATGAAAACTCGGGGTCGTATTTAATAAAGAGTTAAAACATGGGGTTGCTTTGTAAAATGTTCAATTTTGGGATCGAGACCTCTTGGAAGAAAAAGCGTGGTATATCACAGAGAGATGTTAACTCTAAAGCTTCAAAGCGCGACTCAATGACTTTTTGCGGACAGTGTAGAGCAAGATCAGACTGCACAGAACGTGCAGTGTGATCTTGGATTTACAGCTACTTGTCGTTAGACTTTGCAACTTGGCATATTATTCTAATGAACAATGATTAACAGAAGAGGCAAATATTAGAAGAAGAAACAGAATTTCACCTAAAAAACTGTCTTCACGAAAGAAAAGGGACAAAGACTATATAAAACCTGATGATAAATGAGAATCTCTTCTTTTCCCACTTTGACCAAAAAAACAAACAAAAACAAACAAACAAAGAAAACAAACAAATAGGTTTTCACGTGAAAAAAGGGGAAAAGACTTAAACCTGATGCTTACAGAGAATTTTTTTTCATTCCCCTCTTTGAGATTCTTTGTCACCGGTTTTAGCTTTGTACGAAACAGTTCTGCGTTGTAAAGACCGCTGGGAAAGGCCTTCGAAAGCATTGTGGAAAAAAAGACAAAATGCCCGTACCTAGCATTTTCTCCTTTTCCAACAATACTTTCTATGCTAACAAGGACAAATCCGTTTATATGATCCTGGTTCAATTTGTCGTCTGCAAATGCTTTGAATTTAGGCAAGTCTATAATATTGTAAGCTAGTTAAGAGTTAATGACGACGCTTTAGCTTCATTTTCATAGTATTCCCAGTCGTTAATACGATACGCTCCCTAAATAACAATGGAACTAATTAGCCAGAAATTAGAAGACGATCCTGTAAAAATAACGACATCTCTTGGACTCCTTTCGCGACATTAAAGTTTCATTTGCGGAACACGATTACGACACTCAATTGTCGGCATATGTTCCGTTTCCTGTCTAATTAAATTTTATAACTAATTGAGAGCTGATTTATTTCCAGCAAAGTTCCTTCTTTAATTGCTTCTCAAGCTTCTTGTATGCCTTTAAACAACCTTTGTTAACACCATAGCCACTATGACCCTTTAGAAGTCCAGCATCTTGTATATTTACGGATACCAGCCCGAGTTTGCTTAACTCTTTACCAAACGGCAAAATTTTAGGATTGTTCAAATTGAAAGCTTTTTTGAATGCGACAAAATAAACGTGATTCAAGTATTGAAACTTTTTTTTTTTGGTATGGTAGAAAACTTTGTGGGAAAAGAAGAAAATGCTGGTTACCAGCATTTTCTCCTTTTCCTACAATGTTTTCAAACCCTTTTTTTTCAGGGTCGCTGAAGCTCGGACTTGTGTGGAAGAGAATTAAATCAGCAAAAACTTGTCTAGACACTGTGCGAGCTAAATGGACAAGTATTTATCACATAACCTCCCTTGTTTCCAGTGTAATATACCCATTACGAACATTCTTATCTTATACACATTAATTTTAACATCACAATAGTGTGACGTCATTTTTGACGCCATTTGTATTTCATAGAAGTGAATGGTTTTCATAGATATTTCTGCGGGTGCATCTATAGATGGTTTTGCATCTTCTGATCTATGATTAGTGAAATATCGTTATGTGATAACAGTATCTGACATTTGTTGGCGTATGAGATTAAATTTTATTAAACTCGTCAAGCAAAAAATGTTGTTAAGCTCGCCATAGGCTTGCTTAATAACATTTTCCAGAGACCCGTTTAATAAAATTTTATTTCAAACGCCAACTCATATCAGATCCTATATGTTTCTTCTATTAAAATGTTAATCTACTAAAGATGAGTTCGCGGGGTGATTCTTTGATGGGTTTAGCAACGTTTCTGCGACAGATTCCACAAATCAGAACATCGATTCCTTTCTGCAAAATCCGTAAAATCGTCATTAATCCATGCAGTCGAGAAATTCCGAATTTTTATATACAAGACCCACGACAGCCTGTACGAGAAGCAAGTGCTTTGATTTATTGATTGCTTGATTGATTGATGGTATTGTGTTTAACGCCGTTTTCGACATTATTTCAGTTATATCGCGGCGGCAAGTGCATCTATCCATGCTTTCATGGACTCCACACAATATTCTTTCCAAGCCACTGGATGCTTTCCCACATCGTCAAAAAGAATGATCAGCGATGAAAGAGGAATGAAAACAAGTGCATTATATAAACTTTTCAGAAATCTGAAATCTAATTCTTAAAGGGTGCCAACTGTTTGAAAAGAAGGCCTTTTAAATTCGCGACACTTACAACCATTTTAAAAAGCTACATGAAAAATGTTACCTAGTTGTAGAAATCTGATGACCTTGAATGAAGGCTGTAAAATTTAGCACGTTACATAGTTTATCATAGTCTACTATGATTATAATAAAGTTGACCTCTTGGCTTTTAATGTCAGCTGATAAAAGTTAACCGAGGTTATCGTGTTGTCAGTGGTGGAATTCTAGATTCGTTGTGTCTGAAATGCCTTTTTTATTTCATACAAATATTTTTGGGCAATTTTCTAAAAGCATGCATTTTTTTTAACAATTTAAATTAAGGAAGTGAATCGCTTTGCTCACATGTTTCTTGCAATGTATAGTCGTAAAAGCTCAATGTTACCCGTTACGTTCACTTATGTTGCTTAATTGTAAATGCTCGTGTTACTTTTGTATCATTAATTTTGAACCTATAAAAGTAAGTTCAGATTCTAGAGAGAAGATTCTGATTTAACTGTCCATTAACTGTCCATTTTTTTTTTTTTTTTTTTCTGGAAACTTTAATATGAAAGGAAAGGTTTTGTTGAACGGTTCTTTTTTGCAAACCTTTATGTTACCAAATAATGAATTTATAACAGAAAATTATGAATTAAAGGTCATTTACCCGTACATTGTCTGCATGAAAGCAACAATTTAAACATCAACAAGAATGGTTCATGATGGACATACAGTGACTGAACTGTGATGAAAGTTCTAGATTTTATGATTAGAAGACAAGTTTAGTTTGACTTGACTAGCCTATGGTACGTATTGGCTGATAATCATCTCAAGGGGGAAATTTAGTATATTACGGAGTGCAAAAATGGAGTTTATTACCATGGCATTGATTGGAACGGTATTTCTCCTGATGTTTGTTTCCTTAAGAGCGAGCAAAACAAATAGAAAGGTAACTACAATGAGGGCCATTCTTCAGTTATTCCCCTTGATTCCTCTTAAGTACTACATTGGTCCTGATAAGGGGATTACTTGGTTTTTATCCTTAATTTTCTTGCACAAAATGGCTGTGTTCTTGAGATGATAGCTCAACTAAATCTGGTTAGATTGACTTACAAATCGATGTATATGTAGTTCTTGATGATTGAAAACAGAATTTGTTTTGAATTACATGGGAACCTTACACATATATCACAAATCATTTTATATTTATCGCAACATCCCGAAGGGAATCAAGGATAAAAACAAAGGAATACAGGTGAAAGGACCGATCTGTTATTTGGTTACCTTTAGTCTTTATCTGGCAAGGGAGGCAAGTTAACTTACAGGAATGGCCCCCATTGGCCTTCAACACGTGAAAAGGGGCATTCGGACATTTGCGTAAAGTATCGTCTCCGAATAGCTTGCGCAGTCCGCGCAGGCTAATCCGAGACGGCACTTCACGACTGTAGTAGATTTTGTTCTACAGTTGAAGAAAATTCCATAAGAACGGAAAGTGTCGTCTCGGATTAGTCTGCGAGGAATGCGCAGGCTGATCTGGAACGATCTTTTACGCAAACATCCCTTCCGAATGCCCCTTTTCGAGTTTTGCAGGCCAATATGGTCTTTTAGTTGATATAGACAGTGACGCAATTTCTTAGTCATTATCTCCCGCTAGATAGCATTCTACAAATACACATCTATCTAATTTGGGCATTCTGGGTACAGAACCGGACTACTTTTCAAAACAACAACCGTTACTTTGAATTTCAAAATGAAATAAACGTTAACTCAATAAAACGCTATCTGGTGCAATTCATTCAGCTATGATCGGCTAGCATGTAACCTGTGCATCGGCCATTTATTAAAACAGCCCCTATATGCTTAGGTAATAGGCTAATAGCTTCGGTATAAGCCCTACTTTTCCCAGGTATACGGGGATGGAGGATGCGTCATAGCAGACAGGTCGAATCTTCGAAGAATATGACATGCGCAGATAACGTTTCTGAGTGGCTATACCATTTGGTTTAACAAATCAGAAACTGCGTTCGTTTGAAATTTAGAAAATTCTTGAGAGTAAATCCAAGCATGGTATTAACCCCTAGGCTGCTAAGCTCGACTCACTGACCTTTTGCGGACAGTATAGATCAAGATCAGACTGCACAGAACGTGCAGTCTGATCTTTGATCTACACTGTCCGATAAGGAGATTTCTTTCTACCAAAAATACCTTTGAAATAGAAAAAATAAGGTTTATTACTATCTGCTTGAAAGTTTCTTTTCTTTAATTTAGCGGGATAAATATGATCTGATTAAATCTCATATTTTCTTGGAAATTAAAAGAAAAACCTGGAAAATACCCCGCAGAAAAATGCTTCTGTTGCCTTACTCAGTTTTCAACCTTACGGCATCTTGTTCCAATACGAGGCTATAAATCGACTGATAAAACCATCTTTACAACAGAAATCCAGATTTAACCTACGTATGTAGCACCTTTTTAACTTTTGTTTTTTTTTAATTGTTAAAATCATGTAGGTGAAAAAGACAGTTTCCCGGAAGATTTGCTTTACATAATTCATATTACAAATTTAAGTTTCTGAATCTTCATACGGCGACTGAGAAAAGTTTGTCTTTAAGGACACTATTTTGCTTGGGGCAAGATAGTTTTTGGTGCAATATTTTAGATATGATTCATACTTCGTGGAAAGGGTCTATAATGCATCGGCAAAAAAGTAACAATTCGTATCAGTCTGTACAGGCTGACATGGGTCATAGCTGTTTGCTATTAGTAAATTTTCTGCAGGTGAAAGGACCAATCTACGCTATGATTCAAAATGGATACATATTTTACATCAATTTGGTTTATAAAATGCATCACAAAGATGTATCAATGAGGGCCATTCCTGTAATTAAGATTATCTCCCTTGCTAGATAAAGACTAAAGGTAACCAAATAACACATTGGTCCTTTTAACTGTGTTCCTTTGTTTTTATCCTTGATTCCTTTGGGGATGTTGCGATAAATATAACTTGATTTATGATTACATGCAAGGTCCCCATGTAATTTTAAAGCAAATTCTGTTCTCAAACATTAGACAAATGTGTAAATATCGATTTGTAAAACAATCTAACCAGATTTAGATGGGATATTATCTCAAGAACATATCTGTGTAGTGCAAGAAAATCAAGGATAAAATCCAAGGAAACACCTTATCAGGACCAATGTGGTACTGGAGAGGAATCAAGGGAAATAACTGAAGAGTGGCACTCATAAAAACCCCTTCTCCCAGGGCACCACTAATATATGAGCGGCACATTGGCATAAGGTGGGGGGGGGGGGTAAATCATCACCGTCATACATTATAACAAACAAGTCAACATAAAACTATCGATTCATAAAATCCATTTAATCTTACAACTGACCGAATCGTGATGTAGACTCGTCTTTTGACATGCAGAAAATTGACCAACAACGAAAGGTTTCGACCGAGGTCAGCCTGTGCAGACAGCGCAGGCTTACCTGTATCAATACTTTTGGCAGATTCATTAAACGTCCCTTTCACAGAGCGTTGCTCATATATGGCTTGCGTCACGCGAAAAGGGGCATTCGGACATTTGCGTAAAGTGTCGTATCGGATCAGCCTGCGCAGTCCGCGCAGGCTAATCCGAGACGGCATTTTACGACTACATTAGATTTTGTTCTTCATTAGACTTGCGCAAAACAGAAAATTACATAAAAACGGAAAGAGTAGTTTCGGATTAGCCTGCGCGGACTGCGCAGGCTGATCCGAGACGACACTTTACGCAAATATCCTACTGCCCCTTTTTGCGTGTTGCAAGCCATATTGTAGATTGTTACATCTAATACTATTGTAGACTCGCTAAATCTTACTTAACAAAAGTAAAGCACTTCGCTAAAATGAGATTCTTTATCTGGTTAAATAATATTTGAAATTACATTCATTTTTTCAAACTAATGGTAATGTATTATCCTTTATTTCGTTTAGCAAATGCCAAAGCTGTCGAGGACCATTCCAGGACCACCAATAGTGAATACAAAGCAAGCAAGTATTGTTCATTATCATACTTATTAACAAGATTTTAACATTAATCTAGAATCTCTTAAAAATTCCTCTCGAAAATGTCTTAACTGTCCTGGTAAATAAGTGAAATGAAACTTTCAAGGCGATAGTTCTGTGCAGTCTGATCTTGGATCTACACTGTCCGCGAAAGGCCTATAAGTCGCGCTTAGCAGTCTAAGGGTTAACTTTTAGGCTGCTAGGCGATCTTCATTAAGTTGAGAAATCATAAATGTAATATAATGTTATTAGTCGAGTAATTTCATATAGGACCAGCCCGCATAGCTCAGTTGGTAGAGCGTAGGACTAGTGAACCTAATGTTTGAGGTCACTTGAGGGTCAGGGTTCGATCCCCACGGCTGGCCATCTAAAATTACTAATAGTCTTTCGGATGAGACGTTAAACCGAGGTCCCGTGTGACGGTGCTATACACCGAGCACGTTAAAGATCCAGGCGTAACTTAGGATGGGTTTCGTCCTGTATTAACACAATCCCCCGTAACAATACCAACAGCCTTCAGGGGGCGTCGCCCATATGGGCAACCGGTGGCGACGATGAATAAACGCAAATTCAATCAATCAATTTCATATTGGTCCTCATATTTGGACGAGAACTGTTGTATCGTTTCGAGCACGTAGGTCGCCTTTGGCTCTGACTTTGTCGTGTTAACCCCATATCTATGAAATACTGGCATGGAAATCTTGAAAAAATGTACATTACATTTGCAGTATATTGCCAAGTATAATGGAAAAGTCACTTTCGATATTTTCCATTTCACAACGATTTTGTGTTGAGTATCTTCTATCTAATTCTTGAAAGTTGGATGGCACACGTAATTCAGCGAGGTGCATTATAGGAAACGCTCAGTCTCAACTGCCGGTATAAAGCACCTAATATTTCGAATTGTATTGAGGATACAAATTTCAGTGTAGGAGAGATATTTAAATAAAAAGAATTCAAAGTAAAATGTCGTTGCCATAGCATTGCGGATCTTATTCTAAAAACAAATTAAGACAGACAAATAACGCTCTATATTGAAGTTAACGGTCTCACAGGCCACATTTGGCGAGCGTGGAATCAATAAGACTTATTGTAGATGTACGTTTCAACACACCTGCGCCGTCACCTTACAAAAATAAGATATAAACGTCAGTAGATAATTTTACTGTGGTACTGTGGGTTATATACAGAGTTTCTTAGAATCGTCCTATCACTTTGAATGCTATCAAGACAAAAATTTTTTTTTTTAAAAAATAAGGTCTTTTTTTCTTTGAGCCAGAGACCTAGTGAATTTGAAACCATGTGGAAACAATATTCTTTTTTTTTGTAATTGTTTTATTTATTTTTTAGCTCGCTGTTGTTTACATTTTTTAACCTGAGGGTGCTAAGCGCGACTCGATCACTTTTTACGGACAGTGTAGATCAAGATCAGACTGCACAGAACGTGCAGTCTGATCTTGGATCTACATTGTCCGATAAGAAGATATCTCTCCCCGAAAATTCCTTTGAAATAGCAAAGTTTGGGTTTTTACGATCGGCTTGAAAGTTCCATTCCACTAATTTATTACGATGAGGATTTATATATAGATGAATATATCCAGGCTTCCCTCATTCATACCTTGCCGTTTTTTCCTGTATCTTAGCAAAATATGTAGAGAGCTTGTAATATCTCTGTTTCCGAATGTCAGTTCCGGTTCGGAGCATTATCTCCCGCTAGATGGCATTCTACATATACACATCTAATTTGGGCAATCTGGGTACAGAACCGAACTACTTTTCAAAACGACAACCGTTACTTTGAATTTCAAAATGAAATAAATGTTTACTCAATAAAACACTACCTAGTGCGATTCATTCAGCTATGATCAGCTAGCATGTAACCTATGCACCGGCCATTTATTAAAACAGCCCCCTATAGGCTTAGGTAATAGCTTCGGTGTAAGCCCTACTTTTCCCAAGTATATGGGATGGGTGATGCGACATAGCAGACAGGTCGAATCTTCGAATAATATGACATGCGCAGACAACGGGGTCGGAGAGCTCGACGGCTTGATGACGGTCATTGTGACAGAGTTCGTTTATCAATATATAGCAGAATACTTTGTGAATTTTGCCCTCAGAAAGTATAGCCTTTAGCTTCTAACCCTTAGGCTGCTTAGCGTGACTCACTGACCTTTTGCGGACAGTGTAGATCAAGATCAGACTGCACAGAACGTGCAGTCTGATCTGGGATCTACACTGTCCGATAACGAGATATATTTCCCCAAAACATAACTTTGAAATAGCAATATTTGGGTTTTTTTTTTATTTTTTTTATCGAAATGAAAATTTCATTTTAGTTATTTAGCAGGATAAAGTTAAAGGATGTTGTGCATATAGCCGTTAGAGAAATGCCAGGGCTTGGATAAATGCAAAGGCCAATAATAACTGATGCGGTTTTAAAGACGATATTTCATTTAAACACAGAAGAAACAGTTTTAGAACGTAACACAAATTAACATCGCTATATGACCTCACCTTTCAGGGAGGGAAATTTTCCGGATATTGTGCAGGCCGGAAGTCTACATCATTTTCTGTCTGATATGCATACGAAATATGGTGACGTTATACAGATTTGGCTTGGTGAGAAACCAGTTGTCAGCACGGCATCGCCAGAAGCTTTCAAAGATCAAATGAAATTATTTGATAAACCGGGTAACCCTCTCTATTTATTTCGTTGTTGTTGTCGTCGTCATTATTGTTGTTTGGTGACCCCCGCCATTAAGATATTGCGAATGTTTTTGACACACTTTAAAGCTCCAAGTCTTTCTCAAGATGACTGTCGTTTTCGTGGATATCATTGGTATTTTTTGTAAAGACGGCTGTTTATTTCATGATTTTCGTCAGTTTATCGAGAAAATATGGTGGATTATGGTTTGATATTTAATGTTTACGACCAGTAAAAGAAAAATACCGATTTCATATTTTTTATCTCTTCAATTGAAGGTAAACAGTGCATACCGTTCAACCATATTGTTATGCGTTCGTATGTGAGGAGGGTATGCCACAGAGAATTACCAAAAACAATTGCACTGGATTTTGAAGGAAGTCCCAACAAAACAGAGGTCAGAAGCATGAAATAAATAATTTTTTTTTTCGGTGAAAGATCGAAATTCGTGAAGATATTACCGATGACGTTCACTCCATGAAATAAATAGAGGATATTTGTTTTTTTACGGTGAAAGATCGAAATTTATTTCATCGAGTGAACATCATCGGTAATATTTTCACAAGTGGCGCAGCCACGAGTGAAAATATTACCGTTGATGTTCACAAGATGAAATAAATTTCGATCTTTCACGGAAAAAAGCAAATAACCCTTTCCGGGGGGAAATTAATCAAAATCCAGTACAGTTCTTTTCGGTTATTCCCCGTGGCATACCCCATCCGCATAGCAACGCATTACAATATTACGTCAAGCGCGAGAAATGTTAGGTAAAGTACGTCATATTTCCTTCTGGTTGTGAGGCACGCGCATTTTACCTAGGTAACTAGTGCGCGGGAACAACTGTTTCCGCCTTCAATTGAAGAGTTAGAAAAAAAAAAAAAATCGGTATTTTCACTCGTAACCATGAAACTTTCGAAAAATATTTCACCGATATTTCTCGATAATCTACCGGAAAGCATGAAATAAATTTCGATCTTTCACCGAAAAAAGACAAATATCCTCTATTTATTGGTCGACAGAAATTTGAGTTATAAGGGATATATGTTCTCCATAATTAAGTACATGTGTATACTGCGCCGTGATCAATATGGTAATGTAGCATAACGTAGTGTATCAAGACAACCTGTGAACCGATGACCGAGATATTTTAGAACGAAGCTGTAAAAATGTTTGGCTACACTGTATTAGATACTCATAAAAGTATCACGTTAAACAGCTTGGTAATATGGCTTGTCTACGTTATTTTTGAATTGCCCTCGTACTAGAATGGCACTGCCTAACATAAGCGTTTTGATCATAGATTGATTCATAACTTTTACCTATGTTTGCAAGTTTTGCCGCTGTAAATTAAACACTTGAAACCTTAGGATGCTAAACGCGACTAACTGACCTTTTGTGGACACTGTAGATCAAGATCAGACTGCACAGAACGTGCAGTCTGATCTTGGACCTACTCTGCCCGATAAGGAGATATTATTCCACAAAACACACCCTTGAAATAGCAATATTTGAGATTTTCACTATCGAATTGAAAATTTCATTTTAGTTATTTAGCAGGATAAGGGTTAATAAAGATTATTCATGCTTTCCGGTAGGATATCGAGAAATAGCGGTGAAAATATTTTTCGATATTCCACGGGTACGACGAGAGAAAATACCGATTTTTATATTCTAGTTACCTAGGTAAAATGCGCGTGACTCACAACCAGATGGAAATATGACGTCATTTACCTTACATTTCTCGCGCTTGACGTAATATTGTAATGCGTTGCTGTGCGGAGGGGGTACGCCACGGGGAATAACTGAAATGACTGCACTGGATTTTGATAAAGTTGATAAAGGGTTAAAAGCATGAAATAAATAGAATATTTGTTTTTTTCGGTGAAAGATCGAAATTTATTTCATCGAGTGAACACCATCGGTAATATTTTCACTCGTGGCGCAGCCACGAGTGAAAATATTACCGATGATGTTCACTCGATGAAATAAATTTCGATCTTTCACCGAAAAAAACAAATATCCTCTATTTCATCAGGACAATAATTTTGTTTGATTGAAATGTAATTATGCATCTTCTTTTTTATCTTTTAAGCGATGACATTTATTGAACCAGTGTTTGGCAACCAGGGAATCCAGTTCGTAAATGGAGAAGAGGCCAAAAGTAGACGGCAAAACTACGATGCTTTTTTAAGCCAAGATTACGTCCTTCAATACTTTCATGTTTTTAAAGACGTAAGTGATTTCAAACAGCATGACAATTCGAAAGGCCAAAATGCCTGAATGAAAATTGTGTTTCATTAACAGTTTATGTCTATTAAGTCATATTATGTCTAAATGAAATTAATGTTTTCTCTATAAAAAAGGGAAAATATTTGAACTCGAACTCTTCAATGTATTTTATGAAAAAGAAATATATATCAAAATATATTGCCACTGAGTAGTTTATCGCGAATTGCTATTTTGTTGATACTTTTTATTTCGCATAGTTCCATCTGAAATCGTGAGGTTCATAACAACAATTTTGTCACATCATATTTTCAATCCGGTGACAAAAATAGCAAAATACATTGTTGCGGGATACAAACCTGCGCAAGCAATGAAATAAAGGCTATGAAATATTAGAATTTATTTCATGCTTACCGGTAGGTTATCGAGAAATATCGGTAAAATATTTTTCGATATTTCATGGTTACGACCAGTGAAAATACTGATTTTTATATTCTAACTCTTCAATTGAAGGCGAAAACAGTTGTTCCCGCGCACTAGGTACCTAGGTAAAATGCGCGTGCCTCACAACCAGTTGAAAATATGACGTAATTTACCTAACATTTCTCGCGCTGACGTAATATTGTAATGCGTTACTATGCGGATGGGGTACGCCACGGGGAATAACCGAAAAGAACTGCACTGGATTTTGATTAAGTTCCCCCTCCCCCCCCCCCCCCCAGAAAAGGTTAAAAGCATGAAATAATATTTTCAGGAGTGGCGCAGCCACTTGTGAAAATATTACCGATGATGTTCACTCGATGAAATAAATTTCGATCTTTCACCGTAAAAAACAAATATCCTCTATTTATCCCATTGATATTTTCATACCCCAGAAATCAATTACAAAACACAACTTTCAATCAGCAACATACAAATTGTCCGAGTTTGATGTTTTCCTAAGATAATATTGTAGATTTTGCACCAGAATAATAGGAAATTGTCTTCATTCACAGCTTATGCTAATTTGGAATGGTATGTGTATTTTTAAATGTTAATCGGCATACATCGTGTAACTTGTGGAATTCCATTGTCAGGTTGTTGAGAGCTTCGTGCGAAAACTGAAACAATTTGAGGATGGCTCCATTGTCAACGTGTATGACGTCATGTTTCACCTGTCTTGTAAAGCTGTAGGAATTACCATGTTCGGGGATTATTTTCTTGATGACGATAATGTGGAAAAGTTTAAAGATCTTTATTCAAAGGTAAACAAATTTGTAACTGTATTTGGAAAGGGAATTATCGCATGTTCCTGAGTGATAAAGAAACCTAATTCACTTCAGTGTCTCATGGCCGTGCCCCGGTAGCTCAGTTGGTAGCGTACAGGACTTGAGAACAGGGGGTCGCTTGTTCGATCCCCGGCTCGGCCAATTTCATTCCGAAGACTGATGATAGTCATTGCGACAGGATTCATCCCTCTCCGACCATTTTTCGACGATGGTAATATGGGAAAGCAGCCAGTGTCTTGGAAAGAATATTGTGAAGAGTACTGGTAAAAGAAACTGCAGGAAAGCATAGATAGGTGCACTGGCCGTCGCGATATAAATAAAAAATATTGAAAACGGCGTTAAACACCATACAATCAATAAATAAATCAATGTTTCAAACCTTCCATGACTTTTATAGGCAAAGGCGGCGTAGGCGAGAAATATTGCATTTCCAAAACTTTTTTGCCTTTGAAACTGAGTTTACCCAGAAAAAATATTATCTACGTATAAAATGAATTTACACGGAATTATGAGGCAATAGTCAAAATCCTTTGCAAAAAGTCTTTAGCCCGGGAAATTTTACAAATATTTACATGTTATCAACCTTTCATGTCTATTAGGTGATGTTAAATGAGTTATGGAAATACATCTGACATAAAGTGCGTTTGATACTCTCTTTGCTTTCAGCGAAGCGGTTTTGTACTTCGACTTTAGTCAGTGATGCGGTTTTGTGCTTTGACTCAACTAAATTTGATTTCTTCATGCCTTCGTAACAGTAAAAGTAATATTTGGAAGATGCAGTCAATGTGAAATGCTTCAAGCAAACCTTCCTGATGAACCAGCTTTTCAGTGATATAGTTATGGTGCTTTGTATGTCAAGGCAAAATCAGCAATTTTCAATGCGTTAAGAGATTAGCTTCGATTGCCCCCTTGCAAGTTACGAATTGCACAATTTCTGTAAGTTACTCTTAAAAAGGAATAGTATAACTTCGAATAGTATTCCGATGCTTGTTTGTAGAATGCTGTGTTTTTGCTATGCATTCTTTCTAGGTAAAAAAATATTCATTTCGCCAGTAACACAGAACTATGGTTATCACCCGCAGCGTACAGCTTAAAATTATCGTTATCGTAATGTACAGTTCAATACTATCGTTATCGTAATGTACAGTTCAATACTATCGTTATCGTAATGTACAGTTCAATACTATCGTTATCGTAATGTACAGTTCAATACTATCGTTATCACCTGTAATGTACAGTTCAATACTATCGTTATCACCTGTAATGTACAGTTCAATACTATCGTTATCACCTGTAATGTACAGTTCAATACTATCGTTATCACCTGTAATGTACAGTTCAATACTATCGTTATCACCTGTAATGTACAGTTCAATACTATCGTTATCACCTGTAATGTACAGTTCAATACTATCGTTTTACCTGTAATGTACAATTCAATACTATCGTTATCACCTGTAATTCACAGTTCAATTCTATAGTTATCACCGGTAATGTACATTTCAATACTATCGTTATCATCTGCAATATACAAAACGAAATTATCGTTTCAGTTTTGGCCAGTATTGGAGAGAAATTTTACCCATGGTCTTCCAACAGAAGGAACCGAAGAGCGACGGTATTTCGAAGAAGGTAACCTGTGTTATAAGCTATTCAGATACCAACATGTACATGAGTATACAATGTACATATGACTTTTAGCCCATGCTGCATTTTGACAATCGGGCATGTCATCATAGAAACGACATACAAAGTTTAAAAGGTTTCGTTCTGCCTATAAAATGTAAGCATTTGTATTGTGTACATCTTCCTGTTAATAATGATAATTCCTATCGTGTAATATGTCTATCCAGTGAGTAAAGTATTCGGATACAAAACGATATCTGCCAACCAATATACAATGGTAATTGCACCGCTTTTCAGCTATCGCTCTCTTTCCTTTTTATGATTAGACCCTTAGGATTACAGTAAAGTCATGTACAATCTTTGTGGCATATACACATGCACTCACATTTATTCAATGATTTAATTTTAGTCGTTTGCAATGTCCGTAATGTAGCACGTGACCTCATTGCCTCCAGAAAGGGTAGAACGGATAGGAAATTTATTGACGTTGTCATGGAAAATGGGCATGACGAAATTACCATCCTCGGGGACATACTTGTGTATCTGGTAGGAGGATTTCATAGCACCAGTATCAGTAAGTATACAGTGTAATATGCAGTATAATATAATGGCTTGTGTGACACTGAATTAGAAGTCATTTTAAAAGAAGCAATGTTTCATGTGCGCCAAATGTAACGGAAAGTTTAACTCATGTAATTACTTGATCTGCATGTGGTGTTCTTATATACCTAAACCGTTTACGAATTACGGTTCAGAGACGTATGGGTATGCATTAGGCATAAATAAAAATTTGATTACTTTTGCTCTGAAGGTAAACAGTGTACCGGACACATATTTTTCTACAAGACAACGCTATTAGGTACAGAGAAAGTGTGCGAAATTGATAGTTTACTTTCGTGTCTCTTGATTCTTCGATGTTTATTATTTTTTACAAAAAAGTTAGTTAAAAAAGAGCAGTAACAAATTGTTAAAAAAAGGCTGAAGACAAACAATCAGTCAGGGGAAAGGTGTAACATTCTTCTTCGAAGTTATTCATGTCATGTTTAAAAAAAAAAAAGGAAATAAGATATTGTCTAAAATCGTAAGACCTTGGATGATGATATTTTTTGCATAGCATCATGAGGTAACTCTCTGTCAAAACTAAAATGTCAAAAATAGCCCCAGCCATGGAGCAGATTTCATATTTCAAGGGGTGCTTTATTCTAAGGGTAAGCTACTCTCCAAAACTCTTCGTAACATTATTTAGTTATCTGGTTATCCTCGATCAGATCTGTTCAAGTCATATCGACCGTGTCAACGATTGTCTTGTTCAGTTGCCCACACGTTTCAAATAAATCTTTAAATTTTCAAAATAAAGGTGTGTTTGAACCTACAATGCCTACAGCGTCAATATTGGGAATGCTAAATCAATTAGTCGTGTTATAAAAGGATCGTTTAATTTTAATCCCCAAAGATCAAAGGTTGTCCTCCTTGAGTTGACACTTTATATGGATTTTATCTAAAAAAATATATATCTATGTCTTTTTAAGGGACAACAAGGCTGTGGTACTTTATACATATACGTAACAGCATCTAACGGGAACTTAATAAACCCGGTAAAAGTATGTCCCCGAAATCAACAATAGTTGTATATCTGATGTCAGCTGTAGGTTCTGCAGCAAGGTTTTGACCATTAAACTGCTCAAAAGATTAACTCTTCCACTGTTAATTTCACCTTGGATAGGTTTTGCAGGCGGCTTAGATCAAGATTAAATTGCACAGGACGTGTCGTCCGATCCTGGATCCGTCCGCTATCAGATGCTTATCTTTGACCAAAATCATCTTGAAACGCAATGGAAATATACCTTCCGACCTAGAGAAACGCCGAATCTATTTAGTGATCAGCGAAATAGTTAAAAAGACTTTTTCAACCAGGAATAAAGACCCAAACTTTGGATTTCAGGGGTCCCCCTCCCTCCAGATTATTTCACAAAAAAAGCGGACAGTGTAGATCTAAATTCGGACTGCACGTTCTTCACCTTCTTTTAACCGAAAATTCTTTGTACGTTTCTTTTTTCAGCTTTGACCTGGTGTATTTACCACGCATCCAAATACCCTACTACAAAGAAACGACTTCAAGAAGAATTATTACGTGTTTTAGAACATTCTGGAGTCACACCAGCAGCCCTAAAAGAGATGAGGTAATATTTTTTATCTTTTGTTTTGTTATTATTTCTTTCTTTGATTTCGATAAATTCAACCTAATGTAGGCAAAGGTAAGTTGCAAATTTATTCAACACCTTGCTAGATCTACAACTCTCTACATCTACATACCAAGCCCTGACATCCAAAGACATACGAACACACCTTGCACACGAGCATACAGTCCTAACAGTAAATTTTCCAGAGCACTTTCGAAATTGGTACCTTCTTCAGGGGATTATTCCTCTGAAAAGGTAGCTTGGGGTTGATTTTAGGGTTAGTTTGTCAAGGTCAAGGTCTCCGTTACTTCGATCAAAAGACAATCCGACCACAACTCGTGTTTGACTACAGGTTTCTTGTCAGTGTAACGGTTTTGTGCCGATGGGTTCTGACATCTGTTGTAGATGTACTTTTGGTTAATGAAGAATATTATTTACGAGGGAGCATAACAGCAAATCCACCTCTTTTTTGATAATGGAGTCTTTTTCGACTCCACATTTAGAAAAGGACTTTTTGTGGCGTTTTCTGATTTTAATGTGTGTCACAGTATTTTGAGTACCATTTACATGTACGTGTATTTTGTTTAAAAAAAAAGAAAGAAAGAAAATGAAATTAAGGAAAAAAAAATGTATTGTTTGTCTAAATGTATGCTTAAAGATACCCATTTACTCATTTTAAGCCAAATTTAACCAATTTCTTCAATATTTTATCAAACTGTAGTCATTCTTGTGGCTTCATGACAAATATTACACCTGGCAGCTACGAGATTGCATAGATTACGATGGATAGAAAATGTAATTTTGGACTTGGCTCCTATCCACTCGTTCAATCGAGGATACCGCATTATGCTTGTCACGTGACTGTGTACGACCTTGGCCTTGCATTCATGTAAGTGGCAAGAAAGTGGAGCCGAGATAAACTACTCAGGTCTACTGCCGCAGCAGTCTATGTCACAAGAACCCAACAGCAATTTACTCAAGGATGTCGGAATTTCATATCGAGAGTGCAGTGAAATGATTTTAAAGACACTAAAAATGTAAATTTCGTATGTGAACATTAATATTTAGCGATTTTGGATAGCTGAAAGAAGGGGAAAACCTATGATCCTACAAATAGACGAGTGTGCCATTTCCCATGTTGAAACAACAAGTAGTCTAGCTTTCTATTTTTAGATGGGGTGTGTAAATGTTTACAATTTTGACTCGATGTAATTTTCAAATAACAAATCTGAAACTTCTTTTAATTCTTTTGGGCTATGGATATTGCTAATTTATTGATTTAAATACATTTCTACATTTGGCTAAAATGAGTAAATGGGTATCTTTAAATATCGGCAGCCATGGACTTTGACATTTCAGGTATCTACGGTCTTTTATCAACGAAACATTGAGGCTAAGATTTGTTGCGCCAATAGCAATACGGAAAGCTGGACAGGACACTGTTATTGGGGGATACCGCATACCAAACAATGTGAGTGAATACTTGATTGTTCAACTTTCGCTGCCATCTGAAACGTTTGAACCGTGCTCTGTGTTACGGGAGACCACTCCTTCATGCATGGCTTCGTCGCGATTTAAATACAATACCTAACATCTGCGATAGGGAGATATCTCTTTGGCTCAGTGGTTATGGTATTGGCCTCTCGTCCGGGCGTTCTAGGTTCGAATCCTGCCCGGTCCTTGTACTTCTGCCATGCATTTGTTCATTTGTTTCTTTGTTACGGACTTTGTTCGTAAGATGGGGGCTCGTCCGGGATTGGCCATTGAGCCATTAATCCCATTTGTTGTCCAAAAACGGACATTTGTTGTCTAAATAATAGACTTGCTGCCTAATAAGGCTTTGAGTCATCAATAAATGATGACTTTAAGAAGGAGTGTTACGGGAGACCACTCCTTCATGCATGGCTTCGTCCCGATTTAAATACAATACCTAACAACTGTGTTAGGGAGATGTCTCTTTGGCTCAGTGGTTATGGTATTGGCCTTTCGTCCGGGCGTTCTAGGTTCGAATCCTGCCCGGTGCTTGTATTTCTGCAATGCATTTGTTTATTTGTTTCTTTGTTACGGACTTTGTTCCTAAGACTCTGTGAAAAGGTGCTTTAGTGCATCTGCAAACGGTATCGACCCAGGTCCGCGCAGGCTGACCTAGGTCGAAACTGTTTGCTTTAGACAATTTTCTGCTTGTCAATAGACTGATATACCGCGTGATTCAGTCGGTTGTTAGGAAGATGGATGTTACGGAACGATAGTTACATAATGACTTGCAGAGTTTAATACATCACGATGATGAAATAAGCTCCCTTTTGACAGAACGTCACACATATTATCTTTTTTTTTTTAATCGCAAAAGTAGATTTCCGTTACACTACAACATGACTTTCATTAAAAGTCTAGCATCAGATAGTGAAGGCAGACATCACATTCAATATATATTATGGAGGCGTCTCCTAGGGTTCTATACATGAACCTATATCTTATTTAATGATGCAGTTGTAAGCTTGGAGTCTGCAATAAAACCTCTTTCAAGATGACACAAGTTTAGCGTTAGTAACTGAAGATTTCCTCTGTTGGCGGACACAAATTGCAGTCTGACATTTATAAATGAAATAAAAGATTGGCCACAAAAATTGCTCGTAAAACTCCCAGCCTGGGTATGGATTTTTCAGAGAAATCCATCTAAGATTAAAACTGGTAAGGAAAACAGATGGGCTCGCTTGTATCAGTACTTATCTATGGACACTGTTATGTAAATAGGATATACAGTGACCTGTTTTCAGAATATTCTAGATGCATAAAGAACATTCATTGGTTTTTCATTTCAGTTATTTTTAGAAACAGGATTGTTAGTAAACAAGTTGTTTATCAATCCATTTCTATAAATAGCTTGTTGTCATCTTTCTAGAACACTAATCTAGAATTTTCCAAGCTGATATAAATAGGAGTGACTTACTTGGTGATTTTGGATTTTGAAGTTAGACTTGTGGCTTTGAGGATACAGAAATAATGAAAAGTGTTGGATTTAACTTGGGATATACATCTGTAAGTTGGAATTATCTTTTATTTAAACAGGTTGATCATATCTACTTGCAAGTTAAACTATTATTAATTTAGGTTTTAGGAACCAGAAATTTCATTCTTTTTGTAATCTAAACATAATTCTTAATTTTGAGGGACTTATTCCATTTCTTGTTCTAAGATTAAGAATTGTCAAAATTTCATTCAAACTGAACTTGTTGTACTGTTTTGTCTTTATTCATTAATAATTATTGTTAATTGTTAAAAGCTTGTTGCTGCTTTATTGTCAAAATTTCATTCAAACTGAACTTGTTGTACTATTTTGTCTTTATTCATTAATAATTATTGTTAATTGTTAAAAGCTTGTTGCTGGTTTTCTTTCTCGTTACGCTTGGCTCGTAACAACACGTAAAAGGGTCAAGGATTGTATGCAATGAAGAGCTATAGGCGTGTACCAGGATTTCCTTGTATTCGTATATTTTTGTTTTTCCTCAGTAACGGTCCGCCCTACTCATAAATATGCATAGCTTACTGATGCAGCTAAATCTTACAAATTCATCATCATCGTCTTCCGAACTCACCAAGTCGCATTAATTTGCAAGTATGCTATAACAGATCGTATTTTCCCAGAAAAAAAAAAAAAAAAAAATCAAATTATTCAAATACAATCTATAGTGGTATCCTCAAATCTTTGACTCCGATCAAAGAATGGATTTTACACTTGAAATAAATATCTTAAACTGATCACCTGTTTTTCTTTCTAATTTTTCTTAAAGTCCTTTTTTCATTTCTTTCGTAATATAGCGTTAAATATCATTCAGTGAATAAGTCATTAGGCGGATAACCTTAACAAATCCGTATGTGTACGACCGCCAAGATGAAGGCTTTTGAAAGCATTAATTAACAGCAGAAGCCCTTTTCCACAATGTTTTCTAATGTGTCAGAAACAAATCTAATCAGTTAAGCAACATTCAACTTGTCGCTTGCAATTGATTTAAAAATTGACAAATCCGAAATATTGTTTTCATGTAAAAAACTTAGCCCTTAAGCTGTTAAATTAATTTAATGAAAATTTCCGCTCAATAGTAAAAACCCAAATATTAAGATTTCAAGATTTCAAAGTTGATTTTACCTGAAAAAAAATAATAACCGTATCGGACAGTGTAGATCCAAGATCAGACTGCACGTTCTGTGCAGACTGATCTTGATCTACAATATCCGTAAAATCGCGTCGAGTTGCGCTTAGCAGCCTAAAAGGTTGATACAAGTAGTTTTATCCTAATTTACTATATTGATTACAGGTGGACATTATTCAAGCCCTGAGTGTTGTTCTTAAGTCTAAAGAACTTTGGAGCGACCCACATAGGTAAAACTTTGTCCTTTAACGACGTATTTCACAAATTTTTCTAATGGACAGATTTTTTTTTTTAAACTTTGCACATACAACGCTCATCATGTCTCTGGGAGATTACAATAAAAAAAGATACGGGTCACCGTGCTTGTTTCTGATAAATTTGCCTTTGAAAAAGGTGTATACAGTTCAAAATTCAGCTTATATTGGATTTCTTTAATAGTCACTTAAATAGAAAAATTACCGGAAGAATATACAAATATACATCATTTTAATGAAAATTCATTTAGTTTTGCACAAAAAATATCTAAAAGCCTGGTTTTGAGCATAGTAAATGTATAAATATGCATGCTATATATAGACCATTGATTAAGAAGGGAGACAATTTGACCGAATTAAAGGTTAATCTTTAATAAATACATACTTTCTAATGGACAGATTTTTCTTAAAATTTCCACACTTATAGTATTTATAATTCTAAACAATCAGAAAAAAAAAGATACTTATCCGTGCTTATTTCGTCAGAAAACAGTGTTAAAAGTCTCTGTGGAATTTATTTATTTTTTTTTCAAGGAAAAAGACGTATAAAAGCTCAGCAGAAGTAGTGGGAATAAGAGAGATTGCTCATTAGGAGCGATTTCTCCTCTTCCCACAATAGATTTTTAAAGTGGAAACAGCTATACTTCCACAGCTTTAAATTTATTGCTTTTGTTTGCTTGTTCGATATGTAAAGTCGTGTCAACAGTATTTTAATCATTTCACAGTGACAATTCACAGATCCATTTTTTTCTGTTTACTAATACTACCCGAAGAAAGTGATACTTGTTTCAGTGCATCAATAGTATAACTATATGTGCAAAGAATACATAGGTGCACCTTTGATTCACTATCCATGATAAAAACGCATGCGCAGTATGGATGCGCACAAACATTTGTGATATACGTCGTTAAAACTAATTACCTGTTGAAAAAGTGTTAATCTCGTCCATTTTTACAAACGCGTCAATTTTCCGTCAATTCAACAGTCAAAATGTCGAATGTGGTAAAACTAAAGCTTTTTTTTTTTATTTTTCATTTTCTAATTTAGTATAATGTAATTACAAATATAAGCTTACTTGGAACTATTTTTTCATGGCGGATGTACACTCTTTGTCAACGCTTTGAGACGTTGTCAAAGTCGTAAAATGTTCCAGATTTAACCGTAGGTTTTTGCATAATAATTATCAAAGTAAATTCATAACATGTGGTTATATGATGAACAGAATCTGACATGTACTCACTATTAAGCCCAGATCGAAAAAGGCTTTTGAGCTCGCCCCAGATTCGCCGTTTATAACAATGTTTGGTTTAAAATTTTTAGACTCGTTTACTTATTTTCTAATTCAAAGTCCACTTTATGGAAGATCATTTATGTCTTTCTCAGATTTAATCCAGAACGTTTCACTGCACAAAGGAATACAGACACGCGGACCGAGTCAAAGGAAAAAAGATCGCCCCTTGCCTTCTGTCCGTTTGGTTTTGCTGGTCGACGCAAATGTCCAGGTCAAAAATTCTTTTTCGAGGAAGCAATGGTGTTCCTGAGTGTACTTTTCAACAATTTTGAGTTTACCCTTTTGGACGATCGTGACGTCACAATTACGTATGGCTTGCTAACTAGACCGGAAGAGGACATTTTTGCGACATTGAAAGTAAGACAGGACAAGTGAAAGACGAGAAAATTAGAGTAAAACTTTATTCTGTACAACGAACAATACCAACATTTTGTTTATTTAACAGTTTTCTGGATTAACTCCCCATCTAAATTTTGAAACTGGTAGATCTAGACCTATAATCATCATTCGAATAACCTTCTTGGCCCATCGAATGGCGAATTTTGACTTGAGGAGGGGTATAGAACATTGAACAAGCATTTGTCAGTACAAGGTCGGGACCTTTATGTACCAAACAGTCTAAGTATTATTCTTAGTCGAACCTCAAAACTAGATTAATAAAGTAATGCAATTTCTGATTGGCTAAACCAAATTGGTTTAGCCAATCAGAAATTGCGTTACTTTTTTCATCTAGATAAGCCGAAGAATACAATGAAGAATTGTTGGATCTATCAATCGAGGAGTTTATACAATTTCAAGTCTCTGGAACTTATTTCAATGGATGAAGTTGGTGCCGATACATATGGAATATTAGAATAGTCTGCATCTCTGCGTGGTCGGATCATGTCGAGTTGCGTGTGTAAAGAGGTGCATATCGGATGAGACCGAAGGTCGAATCCGATGTTCACCTCTTTACACACGCAATGAGATGCAGAGATGCAGATTATTGTAGTATTCGTTTTATTATATACCTCAGTACGATAACTGTACAGAAACATCACAAAGTAAATACGAATAACCAAAAATTCAGAGAATTACATTTCATTGTTCATATATGTACAATATTTATGAATTGCGGATGAATATACATAGATAACGGTAAGTCTGCATAGATCCGTATGCATTTAAAAATGGAGGTTGCTTCCCTCGAGTCGCTAAAAAAAAAGACAACAACTGTGACTAAAAGATTATTTCTTAAACAATGAAAAGGTAGTCAGTGGTTGCTATTCACTGTCACTGTCAAAAATAGTACATTTCTTTTCGTTTTAACGCAGGATACAAGTTCAGCTTGTGATTATTAATCGCGATTCTTAAGTTGGTTTAAACATATTTTATTCAATAAATGAAATGGGGTTGGACCACAAGTTCTACCAACTTAGAATCGGTCCGTCCCCTACAATGAAAAGAACAAAATAATCTTTCTATGGCAACAAGCAAAAAAAAAAACAACAAACTAGGGACACAAAAAAAGGTAACTGAGTATAAGAGAAAGAAACAGAGGGATGAAAATAGGAGAAAAAAAAGAAGAAAGGAAATTTCGGTAATGAACATACAAGACAAAGATGAAAATCAAGTTACATGCGAAAAGCAGGAGTGAGAGAGGATAGGTAAATACTCGAATGAGATGCTCTGGGATCTACGCGTGCAATTGGGATGAAATCGAAATTACGTAAAGCGGCCGGATTGTTGAATAAATAACTGAACTGATGCAAATAGCGAACAGTTATCGTTGTAATTTAAATTTTCATCGCCAAATAATAATTTATTAGTGTTTAAAGGGTGAAAAGCTATTGTCGATCGAAAAAGAATGGTTCTTATATCCGAGTTTCTATTGCATATTAAAAAAAAGTGTTCCGCATCTTCAACACCAGTTCCACAAGCACATATTGGGTCTGATTTTAGATGATTTAAAAACAGGTCATTGTTTAGATTACTGCAATTGTTCCTTATTCTAGCATGAATTATCGACCGATGTCGGTTTCCGAAAAAATATAAATTGGGTATTCTTTTGGGTTTAGTCATACTAATGAGTTTTGATTTAAAAGAATTAAATGTCGTGATATTTTTGACAACTTGTTCGAGGTCATTCCATATCGGTATGGAAGAAGGTATACAAGACTTTTGAAACAGTCGCGTTCTTGCTTGTACATGTTCATAATTCTGGCTATTACGTAATTGATACTGCGACCTGTTACCAACTAGTGGGGGTATTAGTTCCTCTATGAATTGTGGGACAAGACCATTTGATACTTTATACATAAAACATAATTTCGAATTTTTCCGTCTCAATGATAATGCCTCCCACCCACACTCTTTGTATAGATTTTCAAGAGATACTGATCTTGTAAGGCCTGTTACAATACGGGCTGCTTCATTTTTTAGTTTTTCAATTGAGTTGGAGGAAAAGACAGAACATCCATCCCACACTATAGAAGAGTACTCTAAAATTGGTCGGACGTACGACAAGTATATTTGGTTTAATGCAGCCCTTGTAAGAGTAAATTGAAGTCTGCGCATAATTTGCAGAATTTTCGATGCTGATTCTAAAATGTCATTTATATGATTGCTCCATTGACCGGTGCTACTTAGAGTAATTCCCAAATGTTTGTGATGGTCAACAACCTTTATTGGTGTATTTCCGAAAAGTAATCGTGGTACATCGAAATCTTTTTTATTTGAAAAAATGACTGCCTCAGTTTTATTTGGATTAAAATCTACTAACCATTGCTTTGCCCATGACAATACAGATTTAAGATCCTGATTAATTATACCTTCTATGTCTTTTAAAGAAGTTGCCGAGTAGTACAGGGAACTGTCGTCGGCATACAATCTAGTAAGACTTAGTAAAGAGTCTGTAATGTCATTTACATAAATAAGAAATAATAATGGTCCTAAAACCGAACCCTGAGGTACTCCAGCACTTAAAGGTAGATAGTTTGATTCAGCTGATTGAATCACAACTTTCTGTTTTCTATTTCTCAGATAACTATTAAACCAAGTCAAGAGGCTGTCACTAAAGCCGTGCTCTCGGAGTTTGAATAAGAGACCACTGTGCCATACTCTATCAAATGCTTTAGATATATCACAAAAAACAATACAAGAAAATTGACCATGATCCATGGCTTGACATATATGGTGATATATATCTATAAGCTGGTAGGTGGTTGAATGTTTAGGTAAAAAACCAGATTGATATTTATACAGTAGATTATTTGTATTTAGGAAATTATATACATGTTTAAAAATTATTCTTTCAAGGACTTTTCCACAACTGCTCAAAAGGGAGATAGGCCTATAGTTAGCTGGCAAGGACTTGTCGCCTTTTTTAAATATGGGCGTTACCGTTGCTCTTTTCCATAATTCAGGGAAAACACCCTCAGAAAGAGAACGATTAAATAAAATGTACAGTGGTTTGCCTATTGCATGGATACATCCTTTGAGCATTCTGTGACTTATGTCATCGGGGCCGCTAGCTTTATTTATCTCAATAGTTTTGATGATGTCTTCTATTTCGGATTGTGTTACTCCGTCAATTGATAATTTGTTTGCAGTTTTCAATTGGATGTCTGGTAATATAGTATTAGTATCAACTACCATGGATATTGATGTAAAATAATCATTTAGGCAGTTTGCCTTATCTTGAGAGGAAGTGTACCACACTGTTTGCCCATTAGGATGTGATTTGCACAGTGGTGGGAAGCACGATACAGATGAATCTTTTTTTAAAAAATATTTAATAATTTTCCAAAAACTTTTCTTGTCGTTGCATTGGAGTTCAGTTAAATTTGTCTCCAAATTATTAAAGAATTCCTTTTTGGCATATTGTTTCATATTATTTACTGTATTACGTAGGTTTTTGTATTTTGACCAATCGTTAATTTTTCCTGTTTTCTTGGCAGTACTTTTCATTCTGTCTCTTTTCCGGGAGACCCGTCTAATTGCACTATCATACCAAGGTTGATCATCAGGTCGGACACACACTCTTTTGTGTGGAATACATTCTTTAATCAATTTAATAAAAGTTCTAGTAAAAGTCTCACAACAATCATCAACTGAACCAACATGCAAAATACTTCAATCATAGTTTTCTATTTTCTGATTAAGGGACTCGAAGTTGGCCCTACTGTAAAGCCAAATATTTTTTTCATAACACTTTTGGAGCTCATATGAGAAGGGAATAGATATAAATGTAGCACAGTGATCACTTATAACTTGTGGTAGCGGGAGCGTACCAGAGTCTGAATACTCCATATCATTCGGGATTAAGATTGGATCAAGTAAGGCATTTTGTCTCGTTGGGACATTTATTACATTTATCATAGAATTTAGAAGTAGAATATCCTTGAGATTATGAAACGACTGATTCATTAGGTCCTCGTTAAGATCGCCCAATATAATTACATTTCTAGTTATTTGGAAGGCAGCTTCAATGTTAATATCAAAGTTTCTGAAAAAAATATTATCTGCAGTTTTCGGACTGTAGAAAACACCAAACAAATATATTTTGGATTTAACTATAATTTTAACCCAAATAGATTCATTACAGTATCCTTCAAGATCAGCAACTCTAGAATGGGCCAAGTCGTTATTTACATATACAAGAATACCCCCACCGTGGTTAGTTCTGTCCCTCCTATAAGGTTCATCAAATGCTTGTGATAATAACAAATTGTCTTGTGAAGTTGAATCATTAAGATGGGTTTCGGTGAAACATAAAATATTGAAATCTAAAAATTCTTCTTTTATATAATCAATCTTATTTCTGATGCTTCGTATGTTACAATGGAGTACTGATAATAAGAAATTATTTTCCGATAAAGCAGGCCCTGGGTTGGTCTCAATATCTCCAGCTTGTAAAATGATTACACAGATCAATATGAAAAATGAAATGGACTGAAAATTGTTATTCATAATATTCCGTGCGTTCAAATCTACGGTCCTTGACCACATAGAGAGAATTTTAATGAAATGCGAGAGCAAACAGAAATTATTTGGGTAAGTATGCCGCTTTTTTTTAGAACCAGTATAAATTAAGTTCACGAGTGTAACGTACAGTAGCATATGGAAATACCCTTTCGAAACAACACGTGTTTATGTAATGGGCATTGATATCGGACAAAATCAAAATCTGCATAGAAACATCTGCTTGAAGGTATATTTTGGTCTGGTAGTCTTGCAGCATCGACCTCCCAATTAGACTTTAGATCAAAATTGCCGTGATGCCTCGATCCTTGTACACAAGTATTGCAAAAATTATCAGTACAATCTGAAATGATCATGATAATATAGATAATAATGGTTAGTTAGAAGTTTAGAAGCAGCAAGAAAACCAGGACAAAAAGAGGAAAAAGAAGAAGTGATAGAAAAATAATGAAGAGGAAGATGGAGGGGGGGGGGGAAAGAATAATGGTGTGGGGGATCAAGGTATTGAAGTAGAGCACAAAAATCCTAGAACCCTATTCAAACGGTTATAGGCTTGAATCCAATGACAAGCGGATTCAAACTTTTGAATCATCCACATATTATCCAGCATATCTGTTGAGTTTTTTCTGGGAAGCGAAAGGAATTATTGTGAATTGTCAGAGGAGGCTGACCTGGGCTGAAACTTTTTGCTGTTGCTATTTGACAATTTTCTGCATGTCTGCATGTCAAAGGACCGGTATACCCCAGGGTCCGTATTTACCACCCATTCTCAAGAAAATTCTGAGTCTTACTCTCCAAGATTTTCTAAATTTGAAAGTAACACAATTTTTGATTGGCTAAACCAAATGGTTTAGCCAATCAGAAGATGTGTTACTTCAAATTTAGAAAAAATCTGGAGAATAAGACTGAGAACGTTCTAAAGACTGCCTGGTGAATACGAGACCTTAAGGACTCAACCAGTTGTTTGTCAAAATAGATTTTATGGACTTGCTCGGTATAATAGATCATTCAGATGCATTAAACATCATCTTGCCAGAACGGGGCACAAAATTATTTATTAATATACTACTCAAAATTTGCTAGGGATCACCATCTTAGATTCAACCGATATGCATGTGTGGCATGCATCAGGTATGGTTTTTCAATATGGAACATTGCCACGCTGATGAAATAAACCATCTGAGGTAATGAATACTTTTTAAGCAAAAACTGCATTTTTGAAACATGTACCTGTATTGAAATATCTAAATGATCCCTATCAAATTGTGTAGTATATACTGTATAAGTAGAAATTTTTGCGACGTGGAAATTTTTGAGGTTTCGCGAATTTGAAAAATTCGCAAACTTTTCTCTTCGTGTATTATAGCATAAGTATACTTACAAATAAAGAGTGTCTTGAATTCGCAAACATTTCGCAAAATGTCTGTAGTGGGTAATTCGCAAATTTTTTGACACGCGTATATATATAATACTCAGTTCCATAAATAAGTGTGCACTTAATTTTCTTTTATTTCTAGTCGCATGTTTTACTGAAGACCAACAAATTTGGTATCATACTTTAGTTCAGAGTCTGTAAAAAATGCCAGGCTAATCAGATTTTGACTAACAGAAGTTTAAGTTAGGTTTTTGCAGTTTAAATGAAGGTGGTACTAAAATCAAAGTTGCAAAAGTACTCAAAGACTAAGGTAACATTAAAGTTAGGTTTTGGCCACCGCTCTCATTCAGGAATGGAATAACATTCCTGATGCAATGATTTTACGTTATGTAAGGTCTATGCGACGTCGAATAATTGCCTGTATCGACAGCAGAGGTGGCCATACAAGATATTGATTGAAAAATTACAAGAACTTTAAGAAAAACCTAACTTTAATGTACTACCTTCATTTAAACTGCAAAAATCTAACTTAAACTTTCTGTTAGTCAAAATCTGATTAGCCTGGCATTTTCTACAGACTCGGAACTAAAGTATGATACCAAATTTGTTGGTCTTCAGTAAAACATGCGACGAGAAATAAAAGAAAATTAAGTGCACACTTATTTATGGAACTGAGTATATATCCACGTTTACAGTAGTTAAAAGACATACCTGCCCGACCATACAAAAAGCAAACACTGTCAAGAAAGGCACCCTGTTGTCTATGAAGATATGGTCCCAAAAAGCATCTACACAGCTCTGCAACAGAGTTTTCGAATGTAACAGTTAACTCTTTACAAAACAACAAAGTTTTTGACATGTTCAAATTGAAAGCATTTGTAGATGCCAATTTAGACTTAACTGAACCAAATGGATGTGTCTTTGAAAGGGTAGAAAACATTGTGGGAAAAGGAGAAAATGCTGGTTACCAGCATTTTCTCCTTTTTCCCACAATGTTTTCAAAAGACTTCTAATAATGCGATTTCAAAGTTATTTTCACCAGGGAAAAATTACCGTTTCGGACAGTGTAGATCCAAGATCAGACTGCACGTTCTGTGCAGTCTGATCTTGATCTACACTGTCCGCAAAAGCTCCTTGAGTCGCACTTAGCAGCCCTAAGCGTTAAGTGCATCTCCGGGATGCATTATAGCAAGTAATTTGTCATAATATAATTATGGATCCATTAGATCTAATTTGTCTAACAACCAGATGAATCATGAGGTAGTATGGACCTTGGACATGCAGAAAATTCATCAATAGCAAAAAGTTTCAATCCACGTCAGCCTGCGTGGATTGCGCAAGCTGAAATGAGTTGATACATTAAACTGCCGTTCTACAGATATTACTGTAAAAGCAAACCGTTCATACAGTTCAATGTGAAGTGAAGAAAAATAAATATCTAATCGCAAGACTTGGGCTATACTATCAGCTTATAGATATCGGACGGTGTAGATCAAAGATCAGACTGCATGTTTTGTGCAATCTGATCTTGATCTACATTGTCCGCAATAGGTCCTTAAGTCGGGGCGTAGTAGTTTAAAGGTTAACCCTTTACCACACAATTCCGAGTTTGAGAAAGTAAGCTTTCGAAAACATTGTACGAAAAAGAGAAAATACTGGTAGCGAGCATGTTTTCTTTTTTCTGTAATGATTTCTGACCTTTTTATTTAAAGAGAAATGTAATTATTTTGGACCATATTTATTATTTTGTCGTCTGCAAATGCTTTCGATTTGGACAAGTCTGCAATGGGTCGTCTAGTGAAGAATTAAGTTTTGTTTTGTTTGTATAGGAGTTTAAAATCGCTTTATCAGCTTAGGTCATCTCACGGCGGTCAGTGCACCTACGCATGTGTTTCCTGGCTTTTTCACATCAGTGCTGGTACAACTTTCTTTCCAAGCCACTGACTACTTTTCTCATATGCATCAGAATGAAGAGGCGAAAAATCACCGGAAAGAAAGTTTGCCGCAACCGGGTATCGAGCTCACAACCACCAGGTACGGAAGAATTTCGTCTATTTAACAGCTTAGGAGTTGATGTAAAATGCCAGATATGCCTCTTCGCCTTTTACAAATAACTCTTCGAGTACTCCTTGTTAGATTAATTACCTCCCCTGATACAACAAAGTGTACATGTAAAACGTGAACTAGTTTAGCTCCTTGTCTTCGTACTATCAATACTTTGATTACCTTTATGATGACATCACATGACAAATATTACCTGATCATAATTACTGTTAGCTGCTATCTCAGAAATCGTTTTTCGTGTCCCGGATGTTGTTCCAGCGCAGGCCTCTCGTTCTGCGTCATTGTTTGGCAAAACTTTACAGCATGCTGATGGGGTCGTCAATTGACCCCTTCCCCACCACATTGTAGCGTGCGTGTCGAAATCTTTGTAATCGTTGGCTCCGCAACAGTCAAACTAAAAAGTTAAGAAAAGGTCTTGCACGTTGTATAGTAGAGACACATATACGCTAAACAAAACTTCTAAACGGCCACTTTTAAGCCGGAATTCCCGGTAGACCTCTTTTGGCATCCGCTGTCCAGAAAAGAGGCAGTTCATTTAGTTTGATGTTTTGGAGAATTATTGACCAGTGTAAAAGCATACACCAGCCTAAGATTGAAAAGAATTTGTTGACTTGTTCTATTGAAATGAAGTTATTAAACATTCATTCACTTAACATTGAAAATTGAAAAATCATTTTTTTGAAAACTTTGCGCTCCTTCTCTCGGTTTATATTTTTGTGCAGAAAATTGTTTTCATGTTTTTGCTTACTGCTGACAAAATTTCAGTAATGTATGCCTATCTTTTTTACCTAGTTTGTCCGATAGACACCACGCATGCGCAAACCACGTGATTTCCCTTTTTTGAAAAAAAAGATGCCTTCAATCTGCAAAATCGAGAATCTTTCCATCACAGTACCATGTCTAACGCCTAGACATATGTTATAAGTTGTGTTTATTTACCTGTCTATTATTTGGTCAAATTTACAGGAGAAACTAAAGCGGCAGGTTAGAAGTTTTGCTGAGTGTACATGTACATGAGTCATGCTCTGATTAAAAAGGGTTTTTACTGCATCTGCAAAAAGTATCGACCCATGTCAGCCTGCGCAATCCGCGCAGGCTGACATGGGTCGAAACTTCTTGCTTCTTGTTCAATTTTCTGCATGTCCAAGGACCGTACTATCTTAGACTCCAGTTGGTTCTTAGATAAAATGGACTAAATAGATCCATAATTATGTGATAACTTGTAGATTCATTACACCCCCTTTTGCCAGAATGTGGCTCACATGTATCCGACAGGTACACTCTTCTTTTCCGCTGCTAATTGGTTGAATTTTTTAAGGTCTAAAACTTTATTTCTAATGTAATTGACGATGATCATCAAGATTTTGTTCGGTAGAGCATTAGGTAGCGCACAGTGTAGATCAAATATCAGGCCGAAAGTTCTGTGCTGTCTGATCTTGATCTATGTCAGTCTTTCAAAAATCTTCCCGTATAAAATCAATACCGTGGCTAACAAATGCGTTAGGGAGAATTATCTTTAGCTCAGTGGTTATGGTGTTAGTCTTTTATACCTAAAAAACGAGGATCTTTGCTGCATGGGTCCGAATCCCGGCAGGAGCGGTTTGTATGAGCTGTGCATTTGTTGCGACATGTCATGTTCATAAAAAAGAACAAAACAATATCAACAAATAGAATAACAGTAAAACAAAAAATAAAAAGATAAAAAGCCAAGAACAGCAGGAAAAATAAATAAAAAAAATAAAAAAAAAACAAAAAACAAACAAAAACAAACAAACAAAAAAAAAAAAAAAACAAGAAGAACAAGAGCAAGAAGAACAAGAACAGATGCAAGGAGAACATAAAGAAATACAACATTAAGAAATGGAAAAACAAGGAGAACGAAGACAGACAAAGAATCAGAACGAACAAAAACAAGAACAAGAATGGTAAAAAGAACAAGAGATAGAAAAACAACAAGAACAAAAACGAAAACAAGACGATATACAGCAATAAGAACAGGAACAAAACAAGAAGACGAGCAAAATCGACGATAACAGAACCAAGAACAACAAGAAAAAAACAAGAACAGGTTTAGCGAAAACGAGAGCAAAACACAGAAAATAAAAGAAAGGACTAGAATAGCAAGAACACAGGAATCTATATAACAAGAAAACACGAAGAGCACAAACACACACACACACAAAAAAGGCAAAGGAAATTAAAGCAAAAGCAAGTATAGCAAGAAGACCAAAAACAAAAAACAAACGCAAGAATAGCAAGAACACAGAAATCTAAAGCAAGAGCAAGAAGAGCAAGAACGTATAAAACAAAAAAGAAGAACACGAACAGCACGAACACAGCAAAACAAAAACAACAAGCAATGAAATGATATCCCCAGCCGAAAAATTTGCTTGACCGCGTAACTTAAAATCGCTCCCAGTCGGCCATTTTTCATCGAATCAAAAAAAAAAGTATATCGGCGGAATGGGTTATTGTACACACATGAAGTTTCACGAAATTCCGTCCTATGGTATTGGAGATATTCGACACACGGACGGACGGACGGATGGAAGGACGGACGGACAACGCTAAAACTATATCCCTCCGCCTTCGGCGGGGGATAATAAGAGCAAGAACAGAGAAAACAAAAGCAAAACACGAACAGCACGAACACAGCAAAACAAAAGCAAGAAGAGCAAGAACATAGAAAACAAAAGCAAGCAGAGCATGAACACAGAAAACAAAAGCAAGAGCAAGCAGCGCAAGAACACCGAAAGCAAAGGCAAGAATAACAAGCTCAAGAAGAACGAGAACTAAAACAAGAACGAGAACAACAGGTTAACGAGTCAGAAAAAGGACAAGTGGGAGAATGAGAAATAGAGCAAAAAGAATTTAGAAGGAAAAGCAGAATTCGTTGGAAACTATCACCGGTTTGCGAGAAAGAAATTTGATTTTATGTGAATTACCTCTCTCATGAGCCAGTTCCAGGTCAAAGACACAGCTGTTGTTCCATTTAATCCTTGATATTCTTCAAGTGTTTCTACCAAACCGTCCTTTGCTGGATCTTTCAGCTTTTACAAACAATTTAGATTTACTACTTGATTCATTTGTGAAAATAAAAGGAAATAAAAATGACAATACTAATAAATTGAACTATGCTCTGGCTAAAGGGGGCTTAATGCATCTCCGTGATGCATGATACCAAGCAAGCGATCACATACATAGGGATCCGTAATAGCCACATTCTTTAATAACTGACTTAATCATGAGTTAAACTGGTCCTTGGACATACAGAAAATTAATCAGTAGCGAAAAGTTTCGGCCCAGGTCAGCCTGCGCGGACTGCGCAGGCTGACCTGAGTCGATACTTTTCGTAGATGCATTAAGCCACTTTTTCACAGAGCATGGCTCAAATATTGTTGGTTGTATAATTCATTTACTGCTTAAATCATGTTTAGAAACAAAAAGAAAATAAAAAACAATTACCAAAAAAACTGCAGGTTTTATTTTTACTTCATTATTGAAAGAACTTAATTCCTATGAAGATCACATATGAGTGAGATGATCTTTGACGGCTTGGACCGAATTCTTGTATAATATATAAATAAGTTGTGCACTTGCAAAAGGGGCTTCAATACATCTTAGCAACCCATTATTACAAGTAAGTCATCACATGATTCTTGATCGATATATATTTCTTTTTCTTTCTTCTTAACAAACAACTGAATCATGAGGTAGAATGGTACTCGAATATGCAAAAAATTGACTGCGCAGGCTGAACTGGATCGAAACTTTTTTGCAGATGCATTAAACCCCCTTTCACAGAGCATGGATCTAATGCTACTTCATGATTAGTCATTGATGAATACGTTGTGACCAAAAAGGATTTAAAAGGATTTTTTACGAGCAATATTTTATTTAGACACAGCATTTCAAGAGTGGTCAGATGCAAGACAAAATCAAAACGCCCAAGTGCTTAAAGACCAGGGGTCCATTTCAACAAACTGCGTAGATTTACGCCAAGTTTGGGGGGACTGAATAAACACACGTAGGATCCCTACTTTACCCAAACATGTGAAGTGGCGTAATGTTATCCATATTCTTAATCAAATCGTAAAATTATGCAGTTCAGTGAAACTTGTTTTCAGACTGAATGCTTGCTTACAAAAAATGCGTACGCAAATTTCGTGCGTACGCAGTTTAGTGAAATGTGTCCCAGTTCTTTTGTTAAGTTTTATTGTTGGTTGCCAGTCGATCGAGAGAAGACAGAGAGTGAGAGGAAGAGAAATGTTTGTGATCGCCGTAAGTTATTGGTAACATGGCGTTTACATAGCTATTGATCTGACTCGTAACGTTATGGTTGCGAATTCCGATTGGGTGCCGGTGGCTGCAAACTTTTTTCTGCGGCGACTTTTTATCTCTCGCCTCTGATGCATGTAAGAAAGTTCGAAAAAAGTTGTGTCGGTACCGGTGTCAAAAAGCCAGGAAACACATGCGTAAGTGCATCGGCCACCACGATTTAACCGACGTTGTTGAAACGGCGTTAAACTTCAAAGCAAACAAACGTAGCTATAGCAACGTAAACTGTATCTTTTCGTTACCAATTTTGCATATTTTGTTTAGATGTCTGTTAGAAAGGTTTCTCCAGCTTGAGCATTTTCATCTACCTTTTTCGTAAATACACAAATCTTAAACATACACTTACAACATTCGGCACTCCAAACGCAAGCACCACAAGTATTAATTGGGTCACTGCGATTACGATGAGTGCAACAGCATACTGAAACAGAAAAAGAAAAGAGCCATGTTTTGATAAAAGGGAGTATAATGTATCTCCGAGATGCCCTATACCAAGCAAGTCATCTCATAACTTTAGATCCATAAAAAAATTTTGTTAAACAACCCACATGTAGTAGAATGGTCCATGGACATACAGGAAATTTATAAATAGCAAAAGTTTCGATTTCGACCCGTGTCAGCCTGCGCAGATGCATTAAAGGGACATAGAAGATATTTGTTTTTATAGTGAAAGATCGAAATTTATTTCATCGAGTGAATATCATCGGTAATATTTTCACGAGATGAAATAGATTTCGATCTTTCACCGTAAAAAAACAAATGTTCTGTCTGTTTCATGATTTTAACCCTTTCTTGGGGGAACTTAATCAAAAGTCAGTACAGTTCTTTTCGGTTATTCCCCGTGGCGTACCCCCTCCGCATAGCAACGCATTACAATATTACATCAAGCGCGAGAAATGTAAGGTAAATAACGTCATATTTCCATCTGGTTGTGAGGCACGCGCATTTTACCTAGGTAACTAGTGCGCGGGAACAACTGTTTCCGCCTTCAATTGAAGAGTTAGAGTATAAATATCAGTATTTTCACTGGTCGTAACCATGAAATATCGAAAAATATTTCACTGATATTTCTCGATAACCTACCGGAAAGCATGAAATAAATACAATTCTTTTGACAATAAATTTCTAGCTTTCGTTAATTTTCCCTTTTTTATCAACAAAGTAACCATGTGTCAATATTTAAAACAAGAAAACACAAGAAAAAAGAAAATGTGGTCAATCATTTTATCCTTTATCAAACAGACTTTTGACGACCCGATGACAGCAGGCCTTCTACCAGCATTTTCTCCTTTTCCTACAATGTTTTTTATCCTACAAGAGCCAAAACCTATCATTTTGAGCCAGGTTGCATTTGACGTTTGTAATTTGTTTCAATACACCGAGCACGTATTTGAACCAGGCGTAACTTAGGTTGGATTTTTTCCTATATCTTGCACTATCCCTCGTAACAATACTAATAGCCTTGATTGATTGAATTTGCGTTTATTTATCGTCGCCACCGGCTTCCCATATGGGCGACGCCCCCTGAAGGCTGTTAGTATTGATACAGGACGAAACTCATCCAAAGTTTCGCCTGGTTCTTTAACGTGCTCGGTATATAGCACCGTCATACGGGACCTAGGTTTAACGTCTCATCCGAAAGACTATTGGTAATTTTAGATGGTCAGCCGTGGGAATCGAACCCACACCCTCATGATCATGAGTCCTACGCTCTACCAACTGAGCTATGCGGGTTGGTCACCAACAGCCTTTGGGGGGCGTCGCTCATATGGGCAACCGGTGTCATGACATATTTATGGATCTATAAAATTGATTTTGTCGAACAACTAACTGAATCCCGAGAGGTCTTTCCCTGGCTCTTTTAAACACGTGGTCGTATGGTATAGTTTCGATGGGTCTAAAACCAACGTGTACAGTTATTGATATTTTTTTTTATTTCCTACAGCCAATAGAGGATCTTACATGAATGTTTATGTATTATCATTTTTATCAAACGAGTTGACTAAAACTGTATGACGCGAGCCTTGGCGAGCGTCAAATACGTTTTAGTCAACGAGTTTGATAAAAATGATAATACATAAACACGAATGTGAGATTCTATTTATCACATAAAACGCATGACAGACAAAATATATCATGCCTCATCACCTTTTGCCTATATACCGTTCACGGTTCCATGTTTACAATTGGGCCTAAAAAAAAAAAAATCTGTGTTTAGAGTTTCCCTACCCTACCTAGAAAATGCTACTGATCCTAAACTTTTTATGCTACGATTGGAAAAAAAAGATCTGTCCGGTGTGATTTCGGTACATGGTCCATGTAAAAAGTTTCTGGAAAAAAAAAAAAATCCCTACCTACCCTACCTACAGCATCTCGGACCGAAACCCTAAACACAGATATTTTTTTGTTAGGCCTTGTAGTTCGGTTTCAAATGTGTACATACACAAGTAGATAAAGTAGTAAAACGGTCTCTAGAGGGGGTTAGTGCGACTAATTCAGCAATTTTGTTGTTTTGAAAAAGCTTTCCTGTATTTCCTGCAGCTTTCGCTGTATTTCTTGCTTTTTATTAATCATGAAAATCAAAACTGTCCACGCGTATACCTCTTAGCATCAATGACGTCATTTTTCCGCGAAACGGCGTAGTAGTACAATTTCCGGCTTTTCCTGTGGTTGGTTTCTCAAGCTTCACGCGCTCATGACTAAAAATTTATCAGAATCGGACCCCAAAAAGTGATAATACAGTAGTGTATTATCAAAAATAAGTCATGGGTTTAATACACTGCCGGAGGAGGTTTTATGTGATAAATGACAATTAATCATCATTGGCTGTTGCAATCTCTCTCTTCCTGTCTGTCTGTCTGTCTGTCTGTCTGTCTGTCTCTCTCTCTCTCTTTCTATCTCTCTCTCCCATCTCCCTCTCTTTCTCTCTCTCTCTCTCTCTCTCTCTCTCTCTGTGATATAGATTTATAAATCTTACTGACCACAAGCATTATTGTTTTAAAGTTGCAGCAGGATCCACAACATCCCACAAAGGACAAGGCTAAAAACACCACACCAAGTAGTATTAACGCCAGGGCAATATCATTCACCATCTTTCCCAGCTCAAAATCTTCTGTGCTAAAGTCTGAATCGTCTGACAAATAGAGAATAGATGGTTGGTGTCTTGGATGGGTTAAGTTTATCGGGCAAGGCGGAGGAATTTATCTGGTGAGCCGAAGGCGAACCGGATAAATTTCGGAGCCGAGCCCGATAAACTTAACCCATTCAAGACACCAACCATCTATTCTATTTATCCTGTCACTCACTGTAACGTAACAAAAACAAAACAAACAAACGGAGAATAAAAACATTGATAAAGACTGTACTCAGTAGGCCTACCTTTAATAAATTTCCGGAGCCGAGCCTGATCGACTTTCCCAATCCAAGACACCAACCGTCTATTTTATTTATCCTTTTTCACAATTATAATCCAAACTCCGACTAAATTGAACATTTCGCTCGAAATAAGGCACATATTGACATCTTTCTCACTAGATCTATGAGAAACTTTAAAAAAGGAAGAACAGTGTTTACAACACCCTCTTGATATGCAGCTGCAATAATGACGTCATGAATGATATTGGCTACGTCATAATTATTAAACGTGATGTATATCTGCAGAAAAATAATTTGGCGAAGAAGACAATATGTTTTAACATAACAGACTATTAATTAAACGAGCAAAAGTATTCGCTAGCGATTGATTAATTCATTACGACAGGAAGACGCTTGGTTGAAAGTAGACCCAGTTAGCAGGTGCGCACTTAGCGATCACGTGACCAACTGACGGATATCAAAAAAAATATACGGCACCCTATTATCGGGTCGAAATTGTAGAAGGTGACAGGATAAATAGAAATTTATATTAAGCCAACCCTTTACCACACAATGCTAATTTTTAACGACCTTCAGAGAGAAGACTTTTTTTTGAAAACTTTAAGGGAAAAGGAGCATTTGATAATCAGCATTTTCTCCTTTTCCCACAATGTTTTCTTCCCTATCAACGACTAAAAACATAGTTAATCCTTTACCACACAATGCAGACTTTTAACGACCTTCAGAAGGAAGACCTTTGAAAATATTGTGGGAAAGGGTGAAAATGCTGGTTATCAGCATTTTCTCCTTTTCCCACAATGTTTTCTACCCTAGAAAGGCGACAATTAATTTGACGTCTGCATTTGCTTTTGATTTGGAAAAGTCTGAAATTTTGTCGTGTGTTAACGGATTAAACCTGTCTTATAAGCCATCTCTTCTAAGCAAGCATCTGCATTGATTAAGCATATTTTGAATTCCCATGGAGGGCAAAATTTTTAGAATGCAACTGTACTGAGAATCTACCTGCCTTAGGCAAGCACACTTTGAGCATTTCCTATGCGCTTAACACGGGTTGGAGTCGACGTAAACATGTGTATAGAATAAGTCAGTAGATGTAATAAGTCAAATCTCTGTCCAGGGATCGATTAAAGTCATGGCGACAGGATTCAATATTGTCTCACTACAAACATTGCGTTGGTTCTGTTCATATTAAAAAGCAGACTTTGGTCCCGAGAAGTAGGTACTTTAGTACTGGCTGAATAAACAGATGGAAATCAATAGGTGCACTTGCTACCGTTATGAAACTGATACTGATGGAAAAAAAAGCAAAAAAACCAAGTAACCCGACATCCTGTAATGGCCAAATATTGAATTTGATCTGTTTCATATGTCGGTAAAATTTGTGGCGTAACCCCGTCGTTACCCTGTGTCGTTTAACCCCGTGCCAAACAATTCTATGGTTTTTGGTATTTGCCACACGTGAAAAATTATAGACTTGTTCAAACTGAAAACTTTTGCAGACAAAGTTTCAAGTGAGGCTCTATTAATGTAACTGGTCTTTGAAAGGGTAGAAAACATGATGGGAAAAGGAGAAAATGCTGGTTACCAGCATTTTCTCCTTTTCCCATTATGTTTTCAAAAGGCTTCTTCCTCAAGGTCTTTAAAATTCGGGATTGTGTAATAAAGGGCTTAGCCACATTTAGGTTGTCGTTTGCTTCAACTAACAAGAACTTATGTCCCTTTCTAAATTTAAAATTAGAATAGGACTACGAAAAATATTATTAGAATTTCAAGCTCATATCCACTAACCATCATAACTTGCATTATTTATAGAATTCTAAATATAGAAGATAACACAATATCTGACTGGCTAAACTGTCTGGTTTAGCTTTTCAGAAATTGTGTTACTTTTTGAATTGAGAGTTCTATAAATTGTTGGATTAAATTAGAAATTATTTTACTATAAAAAAAAAATTGGGAAACAATTGTCTGCGCATGTCATATTCTTCGAAGATTCGACCTGTCTGCTATGACGCATCACCCATCTCATATACAGGGGAAAAGCAGGGCTTATAACGAAGCTATTTCCCAAGCCTGTAGGGGCTGTTTTAATAAATGGCCGCTGCACAGGTTACATGCTATCTTATCATAGCAGATCATACCAGGTAGCGTTTTATTGAGTAAACGTTTATTTTATTTTAAAATTCAAAGTAACGGTTGTCATTTTGAAAAGTAGTCCGGTTGTGTACCCAGAATGCCAAAATTAGATAGATGTGTATTTGAAGAATGCCATCTAGCGGAAGATAATGTTGGGGAAAATCTTGAGAATAAGGAATCAAAATGCAATTTAGAATGGCTGTTAAATGCGACCTCCGGCCCAAGATTCACACAATACTCACTGTAGACTCTTCGCACATTCTCCTCGACTGTGTCCAGTGTGTCCTTGAGGTATCTACGAAACATATCATGGGCGAATCGTAACAAAAACCCAAACAGGATCAACAACAAGGATATGATCTGCAAATATTTTTGTGACAGCAAGAACTCTTGATCCCCATACATGTATATTTTTGAAGTATGAATGAATAAATGAATGAATCTATCGATCGATCGATCAGTCAGTCAGTCAGTAAGTCAGTCACAGTCAGTCAGTCAGTCAGCCGGTCAGTCGGTCAGTCGGTCGGTCGGTCGGTCGGTCGGTGGTCGGTCGGTCGGTCGGTCGATCAGTCAGTCAATAATCAATTAATCAATCAATCGATTGATCGACCAATCAACCAACCAACAAACCAATCAATGTATCAATTTGTCAATCAATCGATCGATCGGTCGGTCGGTCGGTCGATCGGTCAGTCAGTCAGTCAGTCAGTCAGTCAGTCAGTCAATCAATCAATCAATCAATCAATCAATCAATCTATCAACCAACCA
Organism: Hippopus hippopus; assembly: GCA_946811185.2. Lineage (NCBI taxonomy): Eukaryota > Metazoa > Mollusca > Bivalvia > Cardiida > Cardiidae > Hippopus > Hippopus hippopus. Next base: position 1,982,687 of record OX328105.1, read on the forward strand.
ACTAACAAACCAATCAATCAATCAGTCAGTCAATGAATGGAGGTTTTCTTTTCAGTCCTTCGACAGCGGTGGTCATAATGAGCGCCTATACGAAGATGAGGAGCAATAATGTGTGAAAGGGAGAGAAAAAATACTCGAAGAAGAGCAGTTCCTCTGCAGTTGGGGATATAATTGGGGATACATTTCAACTTCAGTTCAAAATACTTGATTCACTAAGCCCAAATCCCTTTAACTCCTTACCAAACGACAAAATTTAAGACTCGCCCAAATTGAAAGCTGTTGCAGCCGACAAAATAATTGTGACTAACAGTTAGAAATTGGCTTTTGGAAGGAAAGAAAACATTGTGGGAAAAGGAGAAAATGCCGGTTACCAGCATTTTATCCTTTCTCCACATTGTTTTCAAAAGGCTCTTCATCAGAGTAAAATTCGGGATTGTGTGGGAAATAGTTAAACAAAATGTTATGAGCATTACCAACATAATAGTATAGCATTAATGTAGCAGATGATGTCAATCAGGATCAGGCTGCACGTTTTGTACAGTCTGATCTTGTTCTACACCGTCCACACGAGCTATTTATCTTGCCATCGGATATTTTAAAATTTCAGTATGCTAAGTGAAATATGAGTCTGTGACAAAGAAATCAAAGTGACTTACGATGAATATGATGTTCACAACAACCAGAACGATCCGTCCGGCAAAGGTCAACAGTCCCATATTTTGTTTACCTGTAAGTCAGCTGATCTACAATGTATATATTAGCCATGCTCTCTGAAAAGGGGCCTTAATGCATTTGCAAAAAGTATCGACCTGGGACGAAACTTTTTGATATTGGTCTTTTTTTTCTGCATGTCAAATAATCAGTGTACCTCATGAATCAGTCGATTTTGATACAAAATTGATTTTATGGATCCAAAATTATGTGATGACTTGTTTTTTATCGTGCATAACAGAGATGCATTATGCCCCCTTTTGCCAGTACACCGCTCATGTATATCATCTTGAATTAAGTGTATATTGTAGTTCTACCAAACGAATAGAAATTTAGAATTGCTTAAATTGGAAGGACTTGCAGACGACAAAATAACTGTGGATCAAGTAATGAGCACTGTCTCTAAATGGGTATAAAACGTTGTGAAAAAAAAAGAGAAAATGCTGCTTATCAGCAGTTTCTTCTTTTACTACAAACGCTTTCCTCCATAGGGTCGTTAAAACTTTTAATCAACACTCCTGCCTGCTCGCTGTTGTTAAAAACTTTGAGCGTTTGTGAAGAGTCCGATATCTCAGCTGGTAAATCATAGCGCTAAAATGCCAAGGGTCGCTGGTTCGATACTCCTGCACGGCCAAATTCTTTCCGAGGATTGATGACAGTAATCGCGTCAAGGCGTCAGAATTTATTCCTCTCTCTCTCACCGCAGTGAACACTGTTTCGGCAATGTTTATGTGGGAACGCAGTCAGCGGCTTAATAAGGATGTTGTGCGGAGTACCGGTTCAAAAAAAAAATCTAGAAAACCATGGATAGGTATACTGGCCAACGCGATAAAAGTTTTAAAAAAAATGGGGGTACAACAGCATTAAACAAATAAAAACCCAATGATATTGATCATTTGTAAACACTTTCTAAACGAACTCATCATTTCGGGATTCCACTTTGACTAACCCATTGCCACTCAATCCCGAGTTATAATGATCCTGAGAAAGAAAGCTTTTGAAAACATTGTGGGAAAAGGAGAAAATGCTGGTAAACAGCATTTTCTCCATTTCCCACAATGATTTCTAGCTTTTCACAACCCATTATCTGTTACACAAATGCTTTTAATTGTGACCAGTCGACTAGTTTAAAAAATTGTGGAATGGTAAAGATTTAACACCTAGTTCAAAGTAAGCAACTTATTTACAAAAAAAAGAAAAATACATACGTCTAAAAAGACACACACACAAACCTTAAATCAATGATAAAGTTATCCAAGGGCACACACCACAATAATAATATCACGTACATGTATGTTTCAACTTAAATATATTCTTTTGAAAGAGCATGAAAGATCTAAATCCGAGCCATAAACTTCTAACCAAATATCAACCAGTACAGTATGACAGTATCGTTTTTGTATCTATTGTTTAATTGCGACAATCCTACTAGTCTTGATTTAATTCATTGTCTACAATGTTTTAAATCATCATAGGGTTATCATTATCTTAATAGATTCTTCCTATCTTTATCAGCCCCTCCCACCATAAAAAAAAATGAGGAGGGGAGACGTAAAAGCAGTAAACTATGCTAATAACATTACAAAACGCTTTTGTACGTTTCTTTTTACCATCAACCGGCAAAATAAGTTAGGTGAAACTCTCCATCCACTTAAAAACTCAAATATTGCAATTCTTAAGTTATTAATTCGATAAAAATATCTCCTTGTCGGACAGTGTGGATCCAAGATCAGACTGCACGTTCTGTGCAGTCTGATCTTGATCTAAACTGTCCGCACAAAAGTGTCGTCAGTCGCACTTGGCAGTCTACGGTTTAACTCTCTGATCGACCAGAATATTGATTCCTCACCTTTCGATAGCTGAAAGCACAAAACACTGAAACTCAGAAAGATTTTTATATCTTATAGGCTTGACTAATTATGATTGATTGATTGAATGGTGTTTTACGCCACTTTTAACACTATTTCAGTCATATCACGGTAGCAGCTCACATATTCATGTATTTCCAGGGTTTCACCAGTACTGGGCTAGGGCTCTGAGGTGTCTTGCCCAAAGACACTCCCATGAAAAACCCAGTGCATCCAGTGCAACTCGAACCCGGGGCCTCCTGGTCACGAGTTCTACACTTTACCACTAGGCCATGTAGGACCCGGGCATGACTTATCAAGCAGACAATATAAATCAAAGATCAGCCTGTACCTTCTGTGCTGTCTGATCTTGGATCTATGGTTGAGCTAAAGCTACTCATTTACGCCTATATGGCACTGAGAAGGTTAATTTGGAAAAGAGTTCCACCCGTTCTCAGGAAGTTCCTTCTGAAACAGTAAGACAAATGAATAGATCTTGGACATTATCCAACAGGGATTATCTCTTTTTTGTCTCTAGTTGGATTAAATAACATTATTTGACGCACTAAGTAGATTTCAAACCAGTCAAAAACAAAAAACTAAAACATACAATTTTTTTTTTTGCGCGTGACATTTTTATCGAGTTGTTATATCTTGAGATATGTCGCAAAATTGTGAAAATTTTGTTTGTCTGATAGAAGTAAAATCAATTCCTTCAATTGTGATTATAAGCCAATGAAACAGACATACTTTCTATGGGTTGAGGTGGTTTTTTTTGCCAAGCATAGCAAAGGTGTTGTCTTAAAATATATCTCTTTACTACTATACAAAACTTTAGACTTGTCCAAAAAAAAAAATCTGCAAGCGCACAAATTCAATATGGCCCGAATGGTGGGGTTTGTTTTCTAAGAAAGATAAAACAATGTTGGAAAAGGAGAAAATGCTGGTTACCAGCATTTTCTCCTTTTCCCACAATGTTTTCAACAACTTTATCCCTTTAGGTCTAACAGACTCGGAACGGTATGAGGTATGGTAGGATAAACTCTCAGTTTCCCCAGAAAAAGCATTTGTTGTTTTGTTGACGGTGTAGACGATGATCAGGTTGCAAAGAACACGCAACCTTATCTTTGATCAAACAATAATTGTTGTCTATTCTAATCTAAAGAAAAATAAGGTTTCTGGAATTTATAATTTCACTACTTTATATATTGTTTCGAAGACGATTTTTTTTTCTTTTCATTTATCGAACATTTCGTTTATGGAACATTTCATTTATCGAACATTTTGTTTATCGAACATTTTGTTTATCGAACATTTCGCTCATCGAACATTTCGTTTATCGAACAATTCAAAGCATAACTAGAATAGTCATGAATACGCACATTTTTCCCTTTAAATCATTTTTTTTTTCAGACGAATATATTTTTACACATCTAAATTGAAAGCACTCACAGACGAAAATTTAAATGTAGGTCAAATGCGGGTATTTGTCTTCAAAACCTTTAAAAATCAATGTTGGAAAAGAAAAAAAATGCTGGTTTCCGGCATTCTCTTCCTTTCCCACAATGTTTTTGAAAGACTTTTCGCCAGCGTCGTTAAAACACAGTTTATTTTCTTTTTAATTTGAAAAAAAAAAAATAGATTGTTCATAAACCTGTTTTGGCAATAATAACTGTATAAGCCGTTCTCTGGCAAAAAGGAGGCTTACTGCACCTCCGTAGTGCATTATACCAGGCAAACCTTCACATAATTATGGATCCATGAAATCTATTTCGTCCAGCAACCGGAAGAATCCTGAGGTAGTATGGTCAATGGACATGCAGAAAATTTACCAGAAGCAACAAGTATTGACCCAGGTCAGCCTGCGCGGACTGCGCAGGCTGACATGGGTCGATACTTTTTGCAGACGCATTAAACCCCATTTTCACAGAACATGGCTCGTAATATATTTAGTATGTAGAGCTGCTTGCGCGAAACGTCAAAAGGCATTAGTTGAACTGTCAAACAGATCGGACAGCAACTGTCAGCAGTCACATAACTATCACAGAATAAAAGTGTCAGACGAGGTTGAGTGTACACTTTTGAAGTCCTGCGTGGCTTTGTGGCTAAAAGCCGAGCCCCTTAGCTCAGTCGGTGGCGTACAGGACTTGAGAACAGGAAGTCGATGGTTCGATCCCCAGCTCGGCCGAATACTTTCCGAGAATTGATTATTATAGTCATCGCGACAGGATTTCATTTCTCTCATTTCTCTCCCACCGCAGAGCTGACGATTGTTTCGACTACGTTTATGTGGGAAAACAGCTAGTGGTTTGAAAGAATATTGGAAAGAATATTCCAGGAAAGCATTGATAGGTGCACTGGCCGCCGCGATATAACTGAAATAATGTTGAGAACGGCGTTAAATGCCATACAATCAATCAATCAATCAATGTGGTTAAGGAGTTGGGGTCGCGATCCGGAGGTCAAATGGTTCGATTATTACTTAAAGCACTTTTCGTGGGGGATGTCTTTGGACAAGTTACTTCAAAGCCCCAGCCATAGACACAAATTATTTTTGACAAAAATCGCTCTCTTTAAACGGATATAGGAGTGATGCATATTCAGTTATAGAGAGCCTTCTCCTTGTGGGTCATAAATACACGGAACCGTTTAGTCAAGGGCAACATCAAGTAGCAAATTCAAGACCTTTTGTAGGGATATTAATGTGCAAAATATCAGAAAGTGTAGATTCAGATCGGTTTTAAAGGTCTATGGGATCATTTTGATACACAATGGTCGTAAATGCACTGTCCCAAACATCACAAAAATTGATCTTTACTAAAGAGTCTCGAGTTTTAACTCCCCTCAAGAAGAAGGTTTTTGGAAACATTGTGGGAAAAGGAGAATATGCTGGATACCAGCATTGTCTCCTTTTCTCGAAATGTTTTCTAACCTTCCAAAGGCAAACCCCATTAACTGAGAAACATCTAAACGTATCATCCACGTATACCTTCAAATAAGCCTAAATCTCAAAGTTCTATGTCCTATGTAAAGAGTCGATCGTTACAAACAAATATAGACAATCATATCTCTGTAATCAAATGTGCAGTCATTTAATATACGGGTAAAACCCTAAGGCTGCCAAGCGCGACTCATTGACCTTTTGCGGACATTGTAGATCAAGATCAGACTGCACAGAACGTGCAGTCTGATCTTAGATCTACTTTTTCCCCCAAAAAAATACATTTGAAATAGCAACATCTGGGTTTTTTAATATCGGCTTGTAAGTTTCATTTCATTTACTTAGCAGGGTAAGGGTTAGATCTGTAAGATGGCCAAACGAATATGTTTCCAGAAAACGATTTATGGCAGTTCATTCTGATAATCTTAGCTCCTGTCGCTTTGTTTTCTGCGAAGAACATTCACAAATTGCGAAAAAAAAAAAAACCCATATTTATCGGTGAATACGTTAAAAAGATTCCATGGAATTTCAATAACGCACCAATAATTCAAATATTTTAGTCCTCAACGTTTTTCGAATTGTTGCGGTTCTCGCTTCAGAGAACAGTTCTGTATGTATCGGACCAATTCTATCACATATGAGGTTCTACGATTGTGTCGGGTCGGGTTCCAGTCAATCACATAAGACGTTCGGGCATGTTTTCTGTCGGGTCGGATTTTACATAAGAGGTGTGTGTGTGTGTGGGAAGAGGGGCTGTCAAGAACCAGCCTACACAATGGAAACTGTGTTGGGGTTTAAACATATTTATTTTACATCAATTGAGAAACAAGTTATGATTACAACTTACACTATATAATTTCTCTCGATTCTGCCTCCTGGGAACTACACCACTACTCGCGCCGAATGTGTGGGACAATGAACGATCCAAAAGTTTACACCCGGTCCCTGGTATCAAACTCGGGACCTTATGGTTACTGGACCTACGCTCAACCTAATGACTACGGACAAGGTTGGATGTTGCTTTCGCATTTAGACGATTCTTGCATCTAGGTCGAGCATCGACCTTTCGAACTAGTGGTTCTGGATTTGTGTAGCTTCGAGCATTTGCCAGTGACGGGGACTTTCTGCAGATGGTACTGAAGGACAATGTCTGACTCATAAAATTATTCATACTAATAAAGGGTATGGAAATGAAGTTGTTTGCATTTTAATTCCAGAGCTGCTTTGTTTTGGCCACCTGTAGGCCTTTTAGATAATATCTTTTGTAAATAATGAAACCAAGATCAGCGTAGACAATACTGATATTGATCAGGGCCCGGTAACTCAGTCAAAAGAGTACAGGCTTGAAACTCAGAGGTCGCTGGTTCGAGTCCCAAACTCGGCCAGTTCTTTCCGAGACTTGATTGTAACAGGGTTCTCTCTTAACAATGATCATTATTTCCACGATGGCCATGTTGAAAAGTAGTCCGTGGTTTGGTAAAAAAAACTCTAGGAAAGCATGGAGTCATCAGGACAGGAGTCCTGTCCGACGCAATGAGATAATGTTAAAAATGGCGTTAAACACCAAACTAAGTAACGAACCTGTTTAAAATCAGACGAGTCCGCGGTGTTTTTGTTACTTTTCAGTTCCACAAATTGTTTCAATTTAGTCGGGTATAGGACAAATTTGTCAAAAACATCTTTTGTTTGGGGTATTCTAGCTAGAAAAAATATCAATAAAATTTTCACAAAAAGATTTGTTTGAGGTGGGCAAATGTCAACCTGGCTTTTGTTTGAACGATTATCAATTACTAAATCTTTTTATTCGAATCAATGATATATAAGCTCATTTGTACAAAAATTTAAAATTAACAATTATTGGAAGCTTCCGCGTTCTTTATAATGGAACTGAAAGAAATAACAATAAAAAGTCCCCTCCAGTTACCAATGACCATGTGAAACTATTGGAGATTCGGCACAGGGCTCAACTGTAAAGGCCGGTACACTCAATAAGATTTATCTCATGAAATTAATCTCAGAGATTTTTGTATCATTATACACTCCTGTACACACACCAATACAAATCTTATGATACTCTTCTTACCTGCCGGGTTTCCCTGCCAGAATTATGCTAATGTGTAGATGTAGTGTGAAAATGGTGCTTACAGAGCAAGATGAGGTGACCATGGCATTATGCACGATAACTATAGCTATTGGGTTGGAAAACTTGGACGGAACATTCCTGATGCGAAGATGTTGGACCAGTACATGGAAAATACGTCTGCCATGTTTGTGTATCAGGAAGTGGCCTACTCAACGAGTATACACTTTACAGCATCAGCAAATCTACAAGTGACCCACCTTCCAGGAAATGCTAAGCTGTGGTTGGATAATACTCCAATACAAATCTCAGGAAAAAGAGCATTGCTTTGAACCTAATATAGCTTTATGAAACTCCAGAAAATCTTATAATACATGTATTATTGATGTACAGACACAGTATTAATTGTACGGTCAGGTGGCAGGGGACTTGGACACTTGTTCACGGCTGTGGTGAATCATGTCGCCACCTCGCCTTCGGCTCGGGGCGACATGATTCACCACAGCCGTGAACAAGTGTCCAAGTCCCCTGCCACCTGACCGTACAACGATTTTATTATACTGCAAAGTTTTACCATTCCAACGTTTGTTAAGCGAATTTTACCTGTTTTTTGGTTTAAAAAATTGAGTACGCTGACGAAGTAGAATTTCCCTTCTGAGTGCCCCAATTCAATGAAAACTGACGTCATTGGGAACTGACGTCACTGAAACCTTGGTAATACGTGCTAAAACGTGCAGCTTGGCGCATAATCTTGATGTTAATCTTGATCGACGCCGCCATTTTGGATGTTGTGTTGATAGTGTAGTCATGTCTACGGGGCTTCCGAAAGGGAAACTGCTTTTACGTTGGTTTTGCCAGTGTACATGATATATATGTTCGGGGTAGATTATCCAATCAGATCACGAGAAATTTCTTTGCAGTATAATAATAAGATTTGTCTCGGATACAAAAATGCAAGGGTTCATCGTCAATACAGATGAGATTGTGTTCATGTTATATAAATAGGACAAACATGAAATGTTAATGTATTTATTCACATAACAAGGCCTCTGGCCTACAATAAAATACAAATATGTGATAATCTATTTACAGAGCAACATTTTGAAGGGCAAACAATTGTTATTTCAGTCATTGGTTGTAAAATACACAGAAGTGTTTAAATTGAAGTTGCAGCTTAAAAATCTATTGTCATAATCGTTTTCTAAAACAACACTCTTTTGTCACAGACAGGTACAGAATATGGCATTTACTATTTTATATATCAGCCATGCTCTGTGAAGAGGGGCCTTAATGCATCTGCGAAAAGTATCGACACAAATCAGCCTGCGCGGACTGCGCAGGCTGACCTGGGCCGATAGTTTTCGCTATCGGTCGATTTTTTCTGTATCACCAAGGCCTAGTCTACTGATTCAGCTGATTGTTAAAGTCACAGTTAAGTCCAACTGAATAAAAAACCTGTTTATAAAATAAAAGTAAATTTCATTTTTACCATGTAAAAATATGGCGATTGTTATGAATTTCACGATATGTAAAGGTGCAGTTCGCAAAAGTTCCAGTCAATGGCAGAAAAAAAAAGAATTTTGAAACTAGAACAGATCCTACTATGCCGCATTATGTTTGTTTACATCGATAATCGCCGACGATTAGCCGACTTTTCTTCGAAAATGTCCGCAGTGACGTGATAGTGATGTAAACACCACGTGATCGTTCAAGGCGTCGAAACAAACCCTTCATTCACTTGATCGTTTTGTCCCCGTTCTAGGCTTAAAAAACGTAAGTTTATCGACATCGTAAACAGAAACGACGACACAGGCTGATCATCGCTTATTCATTTATCATCAATACAGGAAGAGTTTATTACATCTAAATAAGAAAACAGGTTCAGAATGAGCAATCTTACTCTCCGATGACATAATATTGGAATTGTAAACAATAGTCCTGTCTGGTACGTCATAGTACTAATGAGCTGCAATGTTTTCACTTGACGTTCTCGAAGACCTAGTTCGAATATACACGAACGATAACAAAGGTTGTCTCGATCAATGGCGTCCCTAAAATCGATGGGCTTCTCCATGCATTTTCGCACACGTATATCATGGCAACCAATGCAGTAACTGACACGTTCGAGTTTTCTCCGATCTTATATATGTGTGTTGTGATGGATTATCCAATATATTTTCGAGTTATAAACGGTGAAAATTACCTATTTTTGACTTTACTGGGGCTTTAAAAATGTGGCTATTATGGATGCGTAAACTTGTAGTTGATTGCTTGCTTTGGTATTATGCAACGCGGACATGCATTAAGAGCCCTTTTGCCAGAGCACGGCTTATATCAGTCTTCCACCTGACCGGCAGTTGGTTCGACTGGCAAGTTAAACACATGGTAAACTATGAATCTAAGAAAACCGGAACAAAAGAATTATACTAACATGACACGTGAATTCGGCTCTATAAACACAGTGCAACGAAAGCGTGGTAAAATTTATGTCATTCTGTATAGAGTGACGTCATTCTGTAAAAAGTAAGTTATTCAATGGAATATAATCTGTATCCGCGTTTTTACTCGTAGTATGAACTTGTTTTCTTTCATTAAGAGTTGGTCATGTTAGAATCGAAATAATCTTCGTTCTATTGTGGTTTACCGTTCTATAAACCACGTCGTGAGTTATGAGGCGCAATGAATAACCCACTCGGGCTATCGCCCTCGTGGATTATTTATTGTGCCTCATAACTCACAACTGTGGTTAATTGAACGATAAACCACGATAGAAAGAAGATTATTTCTTAAATAATCGTCAACCTATTAAATTAACTTGCTGTTTTTTCGGCGTAGCTGAATGTGCTCGTTTTTGACCTACTTTTTGGCACTGATAACAGATGAATAAATAGAAATTTTTGATTGGTCAAAAATGTACCTGTTTAACCTAAGGACCCATGTAGTGAAAAATGAGGCTCATTTTGCTTTAAATAAGGAAAAAAGGAAGACAAAAGACTGGTGCATTGATTGTCTGAACCGAAAAATCAAAATTATCATAATAGATGATAATTTATCAATCTTAACTATCTTTAGACCAAATTTCTTTTTTCATTTGCTTCAACAATCTCATGAAAGATGAAAAAAAGTCAAAGGCCAAACTTGTATTGAGATACATCAGCAAGGACGTGTAGACATATATAAAAAACGAATTTTATGATATCAAACGGATAGATGAAAATATGCTAGATCTTAAGATACCGACATAGTCGGTGAAAATTATTCAAAAAGTTTCGATAAAAAAATCGGGAAATTGTTCTTCTGTCTTTTACGTTCACCAATCGTCAGGAGGAGGTGGGGCAACAGCGGCTCGATTGGCAGTTTTCTTCTTCTTAGGGCGCCGTCCTTCACTTGGCTGTACCTTCGGTGTTGATTTGTCCCCCTTCTCGTCATGGTAGATAACACACGAAAATATCACAACCGTCATCTGAAAAATAGAGGAGATTTTGGTGGTTTTTTTTGGTGAAAGATCGAAATTTATTTCATCGAGTGAACATCATCGGTAAAATTTTCACTCGTGCTGCGCCACTCGTGAAAATATTACCGATGATGTTCACTCGATGAAATAAATTTCGATCTTTAAAAAAAAATTATAAAATGCTTCTTATCTTTTTTTTTTGGGGGGGGGGGGGGGGGGACTTACATCGAAATCGAGTACAGCTCTTCTCGGTAATTCCCCATGGCGTAGCCCCTCCGCATAACAACGCGTTACAGTATTACGCAAAAGCGCGAGAAATGCGAGTTAAATTACGTCATATTTCCATCTCGTTAGCACGCGCATTTTACCTAGGTAACTAGTGCGTGGGAAGTACTGTTTTCGCCTTCAACAGTTACAACGGTATTTTTCACTGGTCGTAACCATGAATTATCGAAAATTCTAACATGACACGTGAATTCGGCTCTATAAACACAGTACAAAGAAAGCGTGGTAAAATCTACGTTTTTCTATGAAGAGTGACGTCATTATGTATAAAGTAAGTGAGTAAATTATTCAACTGCCAGATAGCTGTGTCTTTTGTTTACTTTTTGCCTGATTTTAGAATTCCTCTTTCTGCTAGCGACTAACTCATGGCCCGACTTTACAATAACAGACTGTCATCTTCACAATATTTTCAATACTTTTTAATGGTATGATATAGATGTAAATGTGTTATGACGCCTGCTTTGATATTTTGGACTCTACCGGGGCCTTTAATACACATTTATAGAAGCTGTACGTTTTCATCTTTCTAGACATAATTATGATTTTTGAAATGTTGCAAAGGTATGTGCCTCTTCAACCCACCCCCCCCCCGCCTCCTAGGGTCATTTTCAATCCAGTAACATAGTTTGTGCCATCTGGTCTGAGAACTAATTGCAGACGCTCCATATGGAAGCAGATGCAAGCCTTCTCTGCAAATCGATTTCAGCCACGAAAATTCAAAAGCTGAACATTTCCCTGTAAAATTCATGTAACAAGCGTGACCCCTGGGGCAGGTCTTTTTTAACTTGTAGGCTACTTAGCGCGACTCATTGACCTTTTGCGGACAGTGTAGATCAAGATCAGACTGCACAGAACGTGCAGTCTGATCTTAGATCTACACTGTCCGTTAAGGAGTTATTATTCCCCAAAACATAACTTTGAAATAGCAATATTTGTATTTTTTTACTATCGAGTTGAAAATTTCACTTTAGTAATTTAGCGGGATAAAGCCTAAGCACAGGAACGTAAGCTAAACAATCTTGATATCAGATGATTTCACATAAAAATATCAACGTTCTGGGCCTTGAAGAAGAAGATTTTTTTAACTCTTAACCTGACGACAATTTTTAAGCCAGTTTAAAATAAGATCATTTGCAGATGACTAATAAAAGATGGCTAAAATGACAGAATTCGCCCTTGATGCTAGTAGGGTAGAAAGCCTTGCGGGAAAAGAAGAAAATGCTGATTTCCAGCATTTCCTCCTTTTCCCAAGGTGTCCCAAACATTTTCCTGGCGGTTGTGAAAGCTCGGAATTTTTGTGGTGAAATGTTAAACTTTCCATAAGTTTCTATGTAAAATATCGAACCCAGGGTCGCAATCGAAGCAACCAATACCCGTTTATCTTTGAATCCTAGCAGTGCTTACCTCTAGGGCAACCAGCAAAAACAAACCGCTGATCAAATAAGCGTTGTTCTTGTCCAGAACAGACTCCCAGACAGCATCAAGGCAGCCCTGTCAGGTAAATGATGTAGAAAACTGAATATTTGAACTTAAAAGGTATATGGAAAAAGAAAGGAAACAGTCGTGGAAAAGTGAAAGGTAGATACAAGGCTGGCCATTAGATAATTTAACATACCGATTATCAAGTATCAAGACTCTTGGGAGAGACAGAGACAGAGACAGAGACAGAGACAGAGCAAGACAGACAGACACAGACAGACAGAGACAGACACAGATACAGAGAAACAGAGACAGAGAGACAGAGACAGACAGAGAGACAGGAGACAGAGACAGAGAGACAGAGACAGGAGACAGAGACAGACAGAGACAAAGACAGAGAAGTATAGAGAGAGAGACAGACAGAGCCAGACAGAGAGACAGACAATGTACAAGCCCTATATGTTTATACAGAATGTTGATAATACTACTGGTACAGAAACATCCGAACTATATAGATATGTGCACATGCCGCTGTGATATACATGTTGCAAAACTTCAAACTACAACCCATTGCCAATTTTTCCCGTGTTTTACGACCTTGGACAAAAAAAGTCTCCAAAACATTGAGAGCAAAGGAGGAAAATCTGGTACCCAGCATTTTCTCTGTACTCAAAATATTTTCTTACCTTTCAAATAAATTTCCAATGAGGTCCTGAGCCTCATCTAGGCTAATTTGCGACCTGCGAATGCCTTCAATTCGGTCAGGATTTAACCCCAGGCTGCTAAGCGCGACTCACTGACCTTTTCGGACAGTGTAGATCAAGATCAGACTGCACAGAACGTGCAGTCTGATCTTGGATCTACACTGTCCGATAAGGAGATATTTTTGCCCAAAAATAACTTTCAAATAGCCATATTCAGCATTTTACCGTCGGCTTGAAAGTCTCATTTAAGCTATAGAGCAGGATAAGGGTTGAAATCGCGCTAAACGCCAAACAAATATGCAATACCCGGTTGTAGTTGTTTGTTTCTGCGATAGTAGCCACATTGGCCGTGTTGCTAGCGCCCGCACAAGTTTGGCCCTCTGCAACAGTCTTCGGAAATTCCTTACAGCACATGTATGGTGTGAGATGGTCCGATTTTTCCCACCATTTGTTCCCTTTTTGAAAGTCAGTGTAATCATCAACGCCGCAGCAATCATACTGAAAAAAGTACATGTAAACAGGAACGTACATGCGGACTGCGTAGGATGAAATGGATCGAACCTTTTTTCAGGCGGATTAAGTCCCCTTTTCACAGAGCATGGCTCACATTAAGTGTATAGCGTTCCCCCAATGATTTATTTGAGAAGGGAGAAATATTCCTTCAAGATGAAGTAATAGGACACATTTTAAGAATAGATGAGACATATGCAATCAAGATAAGTAGGGGATATTTGTTTTTTACGGTGAAAATCGAAATTTATTTCATCGAGTGAACATCATCGGTAATATTTTCACGAGTGGCGCAGCCACTCGTGAAAATATTACCGATGTTATTCACTCGATGAAATAAATTTCGATCTTTCACCGAAAAAAACCAACAAATATTCTATTTATTTCATGCTTTTAACCCTGGGGGGGGGGGGGGGGAGTGAAACTTAATCAAAATCCAGTACAGTTCTTTTCGGATATTCCCCGTGGCGTACCCACTCTGCATAGCAACGCATTACAATATTACGTCAAGCGCGAGAAATGTAAGGTAAATTACGTCATATTTCCATCTGGTTGTGAGGCACGCGCATTTTACCTAGGTAACTAGTGCGCGGGAACAACTGTTTCCGCCTCCAATTGAAGAGTTAGAATATAAAAATCGGTGTTTTCACTGGTCGTAACCATGAAATATCGAAAAATATTTCACCGATATTTCTCGATAACTTACCGGAAAGCAAGAAATAAATTCTCATATACCATCTGAAAAGGGCAAAGGCCTCATGTGTATTTATGAGACATATTCCTAAATCTATGGTGCAATGTCCCAGAATTCCTATCTTAGCAGTGTTACAAATGCACTCAGATATATTTTCTATAAATGAGCTGTGCTCTGTGAAAAGGGGGCTTAATGTATCTTCAAAAGTATCGACCCATGTCAGCCTGCGCAGTCCGCGCAGGCTGACCTGGGCCGAAACTTTTTGCTTTTGGTCAATTTTCTGTATATCTAACTACCATTCTACCGCAGAATTCATTCAGTCGTTAAACAAAATTGATTCAATGGATTCATAATTATACAATGCTTGGTCAAATGCATTACGGAGATGCATTAAGCCCCCTTTTGCCAGAGCATGGCTCAATCTAATAAATTTTAACGAGACAAAGGCCTCGTGTGCATTTTGATGGGACATTAGTTGTAATTCAATGAGGAAAATTGCTAAAATCCACAATTTGGTGAACCACTGCATATAGTGAAGGCATTCGGCAAACCGTTGATTGAACCATTGATCAAGCCCCTCGGCTGTATCACGTCGCCTGATATGCACCTACACGGTACATTTCTTCGCCGGAAGAAATCGCTTCACTGTTCTTAAAACCGTATCACTCCACTTAGAAAGAAAATACTAGTCACAATTTTCGGTTGGAATCTTTCTAAATACATTTCCGATGACAGGCAGTTTGTAGAATTATTTTCTAACCCGGTCTATCAATTACGTTGACAGTTTTCAGCAGTAAGTTGCTTATCACCGCGGCTGTTGTTGCCGTTGCTAATCGATTTACATGGCGCCGCCATGTTTCAGATCATGTGACTGGTAGTATTTCAAAACGGAAACCCCCTTGATACGGACGAGTATAGATGTAGTTACGGAATCGGCCGAGTTGTGACGAGTGATAGTGAAGGATATCTGGACATCACTGTAAGTAGTTCATACTTGGTAATGCTTCATTGTAGAGCAAAAAGAATCGATTATCGATTACATGCATACCAGTCGTGCTCTAGAAAAGGGGATTTTATTAGTTGTACAGTCAGGTGGCAGGGGACTTGAAAACTTGTTCACGGCTGTGGCGAATCATGTCGCCCCGAGCCGAAGGCGAGGTGGCGCCATGATTCGCCTCAGCCGTGAACAAGTTTCCAAGTCCTCTGTCACCTGACCGTACAACGAATTTATTATACTGCGAAGTTTTAGCATTCCAAAGTGTGTTAAGCGAAATTTCCCTGTTTTATGGTCTCACGAATTGAGTGTGCTGACGAAATAGAAATTCCCTTCTGAGTGCCCCAATTCAATGAAAACTGACGTCACTGGGAACTGACGTCACTGAAACCTTGGTAAAACGTGCAGTTTGGTGCATAAACGTGCAGTCTGGTGATCGATCGACGCTGCTATTTTGGATATTGTGTTGAAATTGAAGTTATGTATACGGGGCACCCAAAAGGGAAACTGGTTTTACGTGGATTTTGCCAGTGTACATGATATACATGTTCGGGGCATATTATCCAATCAGATAACGAGAAATTTCTTTGCAGTATAATAATAATATATATTTCATGTGTCTATTTTTAGAAATATTATGGGTAAAGAAATGTCGTAATTTAAGCTGGGGGGGAATTATTTCCCCGTCACAGTGAATATTTTCCTCCTGCCGAAAACCTGGAACTACTTTTTTAAGTTTTTTAAGTTTTTAAGTTTTAAAAGTGGCATTCGTTGACAAAATAATCAGAGGAAATATAATATATAATTTATTTCATCAGCTTGTGGTTAATATGGGGAAATATTTGCCTCAAAAGGGAAAGGTCCGCGAAAATAACTCGTGCCTTATGGCACTCGTTATTTTCGCATACCTTTACCTTTTTCAGCAAATATTTCCCCATATTAACCACAAGCTGATGAAATAAACTCTATAGAATGAATATCTTAGATGCTTTATGCCAAGCGATTCATCACCTAAATCTGGGAATCCATTAAACCCATTTAGTCTGATAATCAACTGAATCTGCATGTAGGAAGGTCCTTAAACACGCAAAAAATTAACCTGTATCAGCAAAAGGTATCGAACCATGTCAGCCTGCGCGGACTGAGCAGACTGATATTGGTCTATATCTTTTGCAGATGCATTAAACCCCCTTTTCACAGAGCATGGCTCATATACTGTATAAGTGGAAATGTTTGCGACGTGGAAATTTTTGTGATTTCGCGAAATTGGAAAATTCGCAAACTTTTCTGTTCGCGTATTTTACTACAAGTATATCAACAAATAACGAGTGTCTTGAATTCACAAAAAATTTCCGTTCGCAAAATGTCCGCAATCGGTAATTCGCAAATTTTTCGACACGCGTGTATATCCACGTATACAATACATGGAGACCCTACATAGACTTATTGATTTATGAACCTACCTTTCTCATCACGAAGTTCCACGCCCAAGACTCAGCGTTTGTTCCATTGCTTCCTTGATATTCTTTTACCAGATCTTTCAATGGCCCACTGATGTTCTTCTTAAGCTACACAACAACAACAACAAAAAGAACAACAGCAACAAAATAAGATAATAATAAGAATAATAATAATGATAAAGAAACTCAGAATGTCAGTGCCCGTATTCAGCTACCACTCTTACCACTCTTAATAGCATTTTATGATCTAGTTCTGAATTTCAAAATAACATAACATTAGAATTTGATAGCAATTTAAAATGCTTTCTAAATACTGATCAAGGTCAAAAATTGTACCACGTGAGAGTTGGCAATGGGTATGTGACTACGGCATACATGTATGTTGCTTCTCTTGGAGTTAGCCTATATTGTGAAGCAATACGTCATGACCCTTGAGAAAATATGTTAACATGCTCCTTCGTTTCAAAAACTAAATGTCTTTCAGACGGTTGATGAGGGCCGGAATGGGATATCTGCCGACCACCTAGTCTGGATACCTGCCCCTAACACTACGTTATCGTACTCTTGAAGTAGTGCGGGTTACCAGTCTACCGACAACCTCGATATCTGTCATGAACTGCACTTTATCATGATTGTATTTGCAGTTTTTCCACCTCAATCAGGGCCTAAAATTTCAGATCTGTCAGGCTAAGAATGACGAAACGTTTCGGCCATTTTTACAATACAGAATCTGTTGTAAAACGTTACATAACGAACTTACATAGTGCAATTTATGACGTCATTAGCAGATAAAGCCGCTAAAGTTAATACTTAAGCTGCTAAGCGCCACTCAATGAACTTTTGCAGACAGTGTAGATCAAGATCAGACTGCACAGAACGCGCAGTCTGATCTTTAATCTTCACTGTCCGATAAGGAGATATCTTTACTCCCAAAATACTTTTGAAACAGCGAATTTGGGGTTTTTACGATCGGGATGAAAGTTTCATTTCACTGATTTAGCCCGATAAGGTTTAACAACCTTTTCTCCTTCTCTCCCTAGGGGTCCTGTGTGGCTCAGTGGTTAGGTGTAGGACTCGTGACCCGGAGGCTCCGGGTTCGAGCCTCACTGGCTCCACTGGCTTTTTCACGGGAGTTTCCTTGGGCAAGACACTTCAGAGCCCCAGCCTAGTACTGGTTAAACCCAGGAAAACATGAATATGTGAGCTGCCGCCGTAATATGGCTGAAATAATGTTGAAAGCGGCGTAAAACACCATTCAAACAAATTCCTTCTCTCACTAGGCGTTTTCAAAATTCATATTCGTCAGCGTTGTGAAAGTAGATTTAGGTCTAAGGGATTGTGCCATGAATGGTTTAAAAGGAACACAAGACAGTGTGCTTTTTATACTTCGGAAAGATACATTTTCATGTAAAATGGGTACACTAGAGTAAAATGTTAACTTTATCCTGCTGAATGAAGAAATGAAACTTTCAAACCGATAGTAAAAATCCAAGTATTGCTGTTTGAAAGGTATTTTTGGAGGCAAAAATATCTCCACATCGGACAGTGTAGATCCAAGATCAGACTGCACGTTCTGTGCAGTCTGATCTTGATCTACGCTGTCCGCAAAAGGTCAGTGAGTCGCGCTTAGCAGTCTTATGATTAAGAAAATGAATACCATACCAAGTCGGCTTGCCACATGAAGAAGGCTGCAACCGTGATTTGTGCCAGAATAAATGCACACAGCGTGAAGACATACTGAAAAAAGAAAGGAAAAAATGATTTAACTCTTAACGAAAACAATCATGCGTCTAAACTGCTCCGAGGAGGAAGGCTTTGGCAAAATAAAAAAAAAATGTGGGAAGAGATGAAAATCAATGTTTTTGTCCTTTCAAACGATCATTTGAGCAATAGTTGATTTTTCGCCTTTCAATAATTTCAATTTGGACAAGTCCAAAATTTTGTCGTTTGCTAAAATACAATTGCAGAATCATCATCATCATCATCATCATCATATTGTTTTTATCATTATTATTATACTTATTAGGATTATTATTATTATTATTATTATTATTATTATTATTATCATCATCATTATCTTCTTCTTCTTCTTCAACAACTGAGCTTGTTGACGTCTCTGAAGTCCTTTGTGAGGAGAATGATTCAGGTATACAAGTGCGATATTAAAGTGCTTCTCACAATTTTCTTCATCCATTTAAGATCTATTTAGTTGATACCAAATAATGATTGAATTGTATAAGTTATCTTATCATGAACCACAAGGTTCCAAATTTTAACTATCTCGAGGGGCTTTTGAAAACATTGTGGTAAAAGGAGAAAATGATAGTAACCAGCATTCCCTCCTTTTTCCAACGATAAATTCTACTCAAACAAGTCTCATCATTTCATGCAAATTTGTTTTCTTCGTATTCTTTCAATACGGACATGTGACATGTCCAAGTCTTTGTCGTCTGAAATAAATAGTGGATTTTTTTTTTTGTGAAAGATCGAACAGCCACTCTTGAAAATATTACCGATGATCTTAATTCGATGAAATAAATTTCGATCTTTCACCGAAAAGAAACATCAAATATCCTCTATTTTTTCATACTTCTAACCCCCATTTTTGTTGGGACTTTTGTCAAAACCCAGTACAGCTGTTTTCGGTAATTCCCCGTGGCGTACCCCGCTCAACATAAAAACGCATTACAATATTACGTAAAGTGAGAAATGTAGGGTAAATTCGCTTAAATTACGTAATATTTCCCTCGAGTTGAATGGCAATCAGTGTTTACCTAGGTAACTAGTGCACGGGAACTACTGTTACCGCCTTCAATATTGAAGAGTTAAAAAAATATGAAATCCGTTGTCTGCGTTGTCATATTCTTCGAAGATTCGACCTGTCTGCTATGACGCATCACCGATCCCATATACATGGGAAAAGTAGGGCTTATACCGAAGCTATTACCCAAGCCAGTAGGGGCTGTTTTAATAAATGGCCGGTACAGAGGTTACATGCTAGCTGATCATAGCTGAATGAATCGCACCAAGTAGTGTTTTATTGAGTAAAGGTTTATTTTATTTTGAAATTCAAAGTAATTGTTGTTGTTTTGAAAACTAGTGAAAACTAGTCCGGTTCTATACCCAGAATGCCCAAACTAGATAGATGTGTATTTGTAGAATGCCATCTAGCGGGAGATAATGATATGAAATCGGTATTTTTCACTGGTCGTAATCATGAAATATCAAATTATAATCCACCATTATTTCTAGATAAACTACCAAAAAGCTTGAAATAAAGGTTAAGTTTGTACTGAGAAAGGGTCATTAACAGATATACTCACGATAAACAGGAGTTTCTTCACTTGACAACAACTGCCCACCAGCCCAAATATGGACATCAGAAACATGACGGTACCAACAACAATCATCAGGATCCCAAAGTATCCGTACACTTGATACAGTCCGTCCAAGTCTTCGTCAACATTTTGTCCTAAAAAAAAGTTTATATAATCCCAATACTTAATACCAGGCTGTGTAAAGGCAGAATACAAGGTTAGAAAGAAAACACATGTCTTGAACTGGAGGGACAATTCTTGACAATATTGCGTTAAAAGGAGCAATTATTGCTTCGAGCGAGACTTTTCTCCTATTCCCGCAAAGTTTTCAAGAGTTGCCACTTGCTAAGATGTAATTTGACGTGTAAAACATAATGCAGTACTTAATGATTTTAGACCGTATTGACAGGACTTAAGTAAGGTCATTAATGCACCTTTACCCGCAGCCCGTGGTCATTGCCAAATAAACGCATTTACGCTTTCATTCCCAATAGAATAAATTCGCTCTATGTCATAGTGTTTAAAACGTTTGTCTCCATGCAGAAGTACAATAGCTACATTTGTCTTGAACACTGGCCTTTGAAATTCCATTGGTCCAGCGACCGTATATAACGTGCACTTTACGATCCCTAATTGGTCTACCACGAAACACCGAAATTTTCATTGCTCGATCATCGGACACCGTTACCTGAAATAGCACATTTGCGTATCGCCTCTACATCGTATATAGTAACATGATACATAGACGATGCGCCAGTGTGCTACTGTATGATCCTTGATTGATCTATCACGAAACACCGAAATTTTCACTGCTCGAGCATCAGACACCGTTACTAAAAATAGCAAAAAACAGTACATTTCCACATGGCCTCTATATTGTGTACAGTAATATGCTACAGAGGCAATGCGCCAATGTGCTATTTTAAGTAACGGTGTCCGATGATTGAGCAATGAACATTTCGGTATTCTGTGATAGAATGTAACTCCAGTGGCTTATGTCAAGAATCAAGTCAACTTATCCGGTATGACTTTGCTATTGCCGTAATCGGTATGACTGACATACAGACGCTTGGAGATAGGCTAACGAACGGACAGACAAACGAAAGAACGGATGGACGAACGAAAAAAAAAAGAGATTTACCGTGAAGCACTTGTATGTCAGCCTTGATTTCATCCAGGGTCGATTCAAGATAATCATCTTTAAATACTCTTGAGAAGAACCTCAGTACTATGACCCCGAAAACTATCAGGCCGATGGAGACTGCCTACAAAACACAATAAAGTGCTGTGGTACAAGAGTCTAGTGCTTTATACCTCATAAAAACAATCCCGCTTTTTGAAGAAAAAAAATGTGGGAAAAGGAGAACATGCTTGTTACCACCATTTTCTCTTTTTTTCAAAACGTTTTCCACACATTCTGGGACAAATCGCATCTATAATAACTATACTTTTCTTTTGTTGTCTGCAAAAGATCTAGGGCAGTTAATTCAAATTCAAGCCGTCCTGGGCACGTATCCACCAACCATTATAAACTACAATCTAATCTTATTTTACATTTAGAAAGTAAGGCAAACACCTGCATGGCTAAACCATTTAGTTGGGCCTATTCGAAGTTATTTTCATAATTAGAAGATTCTTGAGAATTACAATTAGAATGTAACAAAGATTTATTGTTAAAAACTGCGCTGAGCTTGATCCTATCTCGATCCAGTCATGGTATTGACAGTCCTGAGTTCAGAATTTTACTGACAGTTGACCAAAGACGTACGGAGCTGTGATATGACGGAAATGTCGTCGAATTTAGCGTTAACCTGTACCAAGCAACCCCATGTTTTAAGGACCCTGAGTTAGAAAACTTTTAGTTTAAGCATATTTATTTTACATCGATTGAGAAACAAGTTCTTAAAACTTATACTAATCTTTCTCGATTCTGCTTCTTAGGAACTACACCAGTACTCCTGCCGAATGTGTGGGCCAATCAAAACTTTTGACAACAATTTAGGAAAGGAATATGCGGCTAACCAGTGTTTGTTTCCTTTCCCTACATAGTTTCCTTCCTTGTGTTAAAAAATGCATTGTTTGCGGCTTCCTTAATTTGTAGTATTTCAACAAATGAGTTCAAAATTCTGTTGGACGGTATAGAGTAAAACGCCATAAATTAAACTCACTTATTTCTTTTTTCCCAAAATGTTTTCTACCTCTTCAACGTCAAATCAAATTATATAAACCAATATTTAATTTGTCACCTGCAAATGCTTTCCAATTCGGACAAATCCATTTTTATTTGGAAAAGAATTAAAAGTATCCTTACCAAAAACACCAGGTTGAGTGACACCAATAGAAGCTGACCAATACACTTGACAAAACCCATTGCTGTTCTTGTCTTGTAATACTAATTAAAATCCGTTTGGTTTTTGCGTTTCGTAGATTCCACCCTATTCAGCTTTTAAATATGGGACGTAACAATATGGTATGACAGTCAAATTCGTAACCACACAGTACCTGTAAAACCGTACAATCCTATGAACATTGCTCTGGCAAAAAGGGGCTTAATGTATTTCTGTGATCCATTATATCAATCAAGTCATCTGATAATCATGGACCCATACCAGCCACTTTTCTTAAAAACCGATTTAATCATAAGGTAAACTGGTCCTTGGACATATAGAAGATTGACCAACAGCGAAAAGTTTCGTAGATGCATTAAGCTCCCTTTTCACAGAGCTAGACTCTTAGAGGGCCGTTAGTGTATCACTTGAGTCACACATTTTTTTTTTCGAAATGTCGTTGAAACGAAATACTAACTCTATATCGTAATAACAAAAAAGCAATTCGTTCAAACAAAATCCCATTTCGATATCAAGAAATAACAATTCGTTTTAACGAAATAACTGTTCGTTTTATCGAAATAAAGATATCTATAGGACTCCGAAATATTGCAATGTTTTTAAAAGCCATCTTTCTTTGGGTCTTAAAATCAAGATATGATTCACTGAAGGGTAAGGCCGAGTATACTCGTATACCAATGCTCAAGGCATATTTTGTGGCAGTCAAAGGATCGCTAGAGATGCATTTTTTATATCGATTGTGTCATGATATCTCACGATATATTGAACTGAGTAAATCCAGATTCTGACTGCATACTGATCTGGGGATCTATATCGTTCGTAAATACAGCAACAAAATCGTGGTCATTCGAAAGACACAGCAATGTTACGTCTCATAAATGAATTCCATTTTGACATTGAAAGTTTAATGGGATAATCAAACCCACTAACTGTTAAATAAATAACATGGAAATTTCAAAAGCATTGGTTGGTTGTTATGTTAAAAAGCCGCAATTTCAGAAACTATTTCAGTTATATAGTAATCAAGGAGTCCCGGGACTCCTTGATTACTATATAACTGAAATAGTTGAACGATCCACGCTCGAGACACTGAGATTGTCATGGGAGTGTTCTTGAGCATGGACCTTCAGAGCGCCATACCCTTTTCTGGTGAAACCCGGGTAAATAATGAATAGGTGAAATGTCGCCATGATATGACTGAAAAACTGTAGAAAGCGGAGTTCATAAAACGGTTTATTTAATGAATGATTTTGAAACACTACCATGGGTGAAATATCGTGGGGAGCGGCGGACGATACATGCAGAAAAAAAGTATTATCTACGTATGAGGGAGTCAAAGAAATAGTGTAAAAAAAAAAGAAGAAAAAAGAGAAGAAGAAAAAATAAAGAGAAGAAGAAAGAAATAAAGAAAGAAAGAAAGAAAGAAAGAAAGAAAAAAGGAAGAAAAAGAGAAAAAAAGAAAAAAAGTAGAAGAAGAAAAAGAGAAGAAGAAGAAGAAGAAGAAGAAGAAGAAGAAGAAGGAGAAGAAGAAGGAGGAGGAGGAGAAGGAGGAGGAGGAAGAGGAGGAGGAGAAGAAGAAGAAGTAGAAAATGAAGAATAGATAGAAGAAGAAGACGAAAAAGAGAAAAAGAAGAAGAAGAAAATGAAGAAGAAGACCTTTACTATTGCAAATAGAATTCCTCCGCGATCTACCAGAACGAGAACCGTCTAAAATAAATTGCGCATAATTTATGATCATCAATTGATTAAACTTAAGAAAAAAACGTCTCCTTTGTTTTCAAAACAAAGTCGTATATATTGTGTCATTAAACACTAGAATAATGTATAAAACCTTTTCATAAATCTGGCTTGTGTTCAGTTGCTTTAACAATTGATACCACCATAAAAGGTAACAATTGATACCATCGTAAATGGTGCGTCTTCTCTACGTCACGTAAACTTTAACACTGAATACAAAACGAGCCCCTATTATCCTGTGGGCCAAATTTTGAACAAATTAAGATTAATCAACCCTTTACCGAAAAATCTTGAGTTTTCCCGAGACCTCGGGAAGATGGCTTTTGAAAACATTGTGGGAAAAGGAGAAAATTTTGGTGACCAGCATTTCATCCTTTTACCGTTGTGTTTTATATCCTTTAGGAGACAAGTTCCATCATTTCAGCTATGTTTGGTTTGTGATCTGCAAATAGTTTCAATTGGACTAAATTAAAATTTTGACGTTTGTTAAAGATCAAATAAGATTTTAATGACATCATGGATCGAATATACATGTACTTGTACACATGTATAACATATGATCTGCAACACGTGAAAAGGGGCATTCGGACATTTGCGTAAAGTGTCGTCTCGGATCAGCCTGCGCACTCCGCGCAGGCTAATCCGAGACGGCACTTTCCGTTTTTATGTAATTTTTTGTTTTGCGCAAGTCTACTTTAGCACAAAATCTAATGTAGTCGTAAAGTGCCGTCTCGGATCAGCCTGCGCGGACTGCGCAGGCTGATCCGAGACGACACTTTACGCAAATGTCCGAATGCCCCTTTTCGCGTGTTCCAAGCCATATCTGGGTCTGAGTTTACATTGCTAAATCTTGCTATATATGAGCGACAGTCTGGCAAAAGGCACCTTAAGGTCTACGGGCCCTAACTCTCACATTACAAGACGGAAACTGCCGAGATTGGCCGAATAGCCTTTACGAAAACATCGATGTTAAACGATATTTACCGATGAGTTAGGGGTCGTAATCCTTAATGCGTCTCCTTGATGCATAATACCGGGCAAACTATCATTTAATTATAGATCCATAAAATCCATTTTGCATAACAACAAACTGAATCATGAGGTACACTGGTCCTTTGACATGCAGAAAATTGACCCATAGCAAAAAATTCCGACCTATGTCAGCCTGCGCGGACTGCGCAGGCTGACATGGGTCGAAACTTTTTGCAGATGCATTAAGTCCCCTTTTCAACAGAGTATTGCTCATATTTATCTCAAGTATTGCTTTTGAAATATCCATATTTTTTGATGAGACAAAATCTGCCGATTCTCACCAAGTATTCTTTAGACTCTTGTCCAAACAGCCTTGTCGAAATCGAAAGCATTTGTAGACGACAAAATATATGTAAATCAAATATTTAAACTTCCTTTTGAAATGGTTAAAAAAAAATGTGGGAAAAGGAAAAAAATGTTCTTCCACATTTTTACATTTTTTCAAAAGTCCTGTTCGTTAGGGTCCTTAAAATTCTGGATTGTGTGGCAATGGGTTAACGAATTTGCAAAATATTCCAAAATGTGATTTTAGAGAGAAGATTTTTGAAGTTTTTTTTTTCTCAGACTTGTTGCCGAAGAAACCAGGGGCCGTATTTACCAAGAATTCCGGAGAACATTCGATTGTCATTTTCCTCAAGGTCGTTAAAACCTGGGATTGTGTGGTAAAGGGTTAAGGATGGGGCACCCTAACGCGATTCGTGTAACATCGCCTTTCATCGCCGAAAATCGTACGGATTCGGCTAAGACTCAGGTAATTCGTACTCGATGCGGGGAAGCAGCGTCTATCGGCCGATCGATTACGGATTACCCGAGTCTTAGCCGAATCCTTACGTTTTTTCGGCGATTGGCGATTTTACAAGAATCCCGTTAGGGTGCCCTATCCTTAATCTCCAAGATTTTCTAAATTTGAAACTCACCGGTGACAATTTCTGACTGGCGAAATCATTTGGTTAAATTAATCAGGAGCTGCGTTACTTTAAAAATTTAGAAAATTCAGGAGAATAAGGCAGAGAACTTTCTTAAGAATGGTTGTTGAATGTTGGAATCATTTCCTTGGAGAAACGCAAACGCTGTCGCCATTTCTGGTTTCAAATGGGGACAAATCAATTGTGTTTTTCTACCCCTTACACCATATATATTTGTTATTTTACTTATGTTTACACATTTGAGCCATTCTACACATTTTCAAGTTTTAACAGCGTTTTTCTCTCTAGCTGTAAGGATGTATCTTTAATGCATTTGCAGTCTGTAGTCAACGCATACTGCCCCAAGTCGAAACTTTTTGTAATCGGCACTGAAATTTCTGCATGTCTAAGGGTCCGTCTACCTCGTAACTTAGTGGGTTGTTACACAAGATGGCTTATATTCACCGAATGCATCATGGAGTAGCATGATCTTTGGATATGTATATAATTTTTTTAAAAAAAGCAAAAAAATAGATTCGTATCATGTCAGGCTGCGCGAGTTAGTACTTTTGCAGATGCAATACGCCCCCTTTTGACAGGGGTCCTACTAAATACCACAAAGACACTCTAAATACCACAAAGACACACAAAGACACACAAAGACGCACAAAGACACACCAAGATACATAAAGACACACAAAGACATAGAAAAAGAAAAGAAGTATTAGTGTTTTGAGTTGTTTGCATTATGCTAGGTTAAAAAAAGACACAAAATTACGCAAACACACATGTGGGTTCGAGCATCCGCGGGGTCAGGCGGAGATCTTTCTACTCATTTTGCTGATTTCATATCATACAAATATTTCCTTTACTTGAACGATATGGTGAATGTTTGATAATGATGACGATGATGATGATGATGATACTGCTAACAATGATGATCAAGATATCTACTTGTTTGCATTTTGTTACGGGAGACCACTCCTTCATGCATGGCTTCGTCCCGATTTAAATACAATACCTAACAAGAAAATATTGATGCATAACATCAATGGCGCCGCAAATCAGTTGTTTCTGAAATAGGGCACATTACAGCGGGTTAATTTTTTACGCCAAGGGCATCACTTGAACAAACTTCGTAGAGGTCCATGTGGTGATACTACATGACAAATATTTAAACTCTGAGCCATCTGGTTGTGGACAAGAAGATTTTTAAAGTTTGCACCATTTAAAGCATTGCGTTAATCCCGAGTATTAACAACTCTGCGGAAGAATAATTTTGAAAACAATGTGGAAGAAGGAGAAAATGGTAACCACATTCGAACTGTCGTCTGCAAATGCTCTCAAAAGTCTAAAATTATGTTGTTTGGTAAAGAGTTAAAGTCTAAGAAAGAGTCATGGTTTTGCAACATGATTTATAAAGAACACAACGAAAATGTGGCCGCTCTCCAGAAAATGTTTAACGCATTTCAAATTGACCAAAGTAAATTTATGCAGAACTCGGTGAGAAATGAACTGAGAAGTCCTAATTAATCTTTAGAATGCAAATTAAGACTAAAAAAAGAAAGAACCAATAATGGCAAGACACAATCATAGCCATTCTTCGGCGAAATCTAACATAATTTCAATTGGAGCTATGTACAAAAGCAGTTGTCATTCGACAAACAACACAAGGAAATAGTATTAAAACTAGGTTCTAAATTAGCAATTTGATATAAAAAAAAAAAAATTGGGTATGAAATGACCAAAGTGGGTACGATATGATCAAAATGAGTACGAAATGATCAAAATAAAAAGTATAACAAAATGACCAAAATCGTACGAAATGGCCTAGGTACGAAATTACCTAGTTACGAAATGACTAAAAGCCGAGTAAACAATTATGGCTGCCTCTATAGGTACTTTTCAAAAGCGAATAAAAATATAGTGTCGCCGCTCATGCGGCGCCACAACAACTGCGTTAGATCTCTTTAGCTCAGTGGTTATGGTATTGGTCTTTTAAACCTCGAAAAACGAGGATATTTGTCCGCCATGGGTTCGAATCCCGCCAGATGCAGTTTGTATTTCAGCCATGCATTTGTTCATTTGTTTCTTTGTTACGGACTTTGTTCGTAAGAATTTTTCTTGAAAACATTCTATAAAGTTCACTTTTGCACATTTAGTGGCAAAAATGACAATTTATCTTTTACCGATTTTCTTTTTATTTTTCTTACTCTGCTAAGCTTGTTAGCTATTTACCAAACGACAAAATATCAGACTTCTCCAAACTCAAAGTTGCAGACGACAAATCAAGAGTGGCTCAAATTAGGAAATTAGTGTCCGAATGGTATCTAGAACGTTGTGAAGAGAGGAGAAAATACTAGTGACCAGTATATTCTCTTTTTTCAACATTGTTTTCAAAGGCTTTCTTTCTTAGGATAGTTATAACTCGGGATTGTGTTGTAAAGGGTTAAGTACCGGACTTTTCTTCGGTAATTGCACTTTTCTTGGACAATGAACTCGTCTCCTTCGGACACGTGATAATTACGATACGCTATTAACAGAAGTCAAACAGTGCCGAATGGATAAAAGGTATCAAAAAGACAACATAGGACAATGCTTTTAGATTACTAGAGATTAACTGATTAACAGGAGAAGAAAGTTTGCAGGAAATGACCCAGCGGATGCTGGGACGTGATTTTGTGCATTTTTATCCTAGCATAATGCAAACAATTCAAACACTAATATCTTTTTTTTTTTTTTTTTTTCGTTTTTTATATCTTTGTGTGTTTTTATGGTGTCTTTGTGTGTCTTTGTGGTGTCTTTGTGTGACTTTGTGGTATTAAGGGTGTCTTTGTGGTATTTAGTAGGACCGTTTCACAGAGCATGGCTCAATATTTGTCGTTTGGTAAAAAGTATGTTCAATCACAGACAGAGAAACTGACTTGATCACACATTTACGCTGTTCAAGAAAAAAAAAAGTTTTGATATTATTTTGATGATAACTTATACCAATACACATAAAAATAACTACCGGCGTAAATTTGATTACCTAGTTAGCTCTTATGCAACTAAAATGACAGTAGAATGAGTTCGGCAGGTCCAATCAAGAGCTTTTTCATCCTGCCTGCTTTTTGCACTGCACTTTTTTTTTTGTACCAAACACAAAACCTACTTGAATCAATTGCCGAAATGTCTAGCAATAATGTTTTGTGCCGAAATTGTAATGGTCCGAAATTGTTATGGGTCGAAATTTCCGTTCACCCCGCAAAGTAGGCGGGGCTACGCTTTCAACTTAGATAGTGTGCACACTAGCGTGGTATGCAACATAGACGAGTCCAGATTCACACACGTGAATGGTGAAAAATGGATCTTCTCTCGACAGAACTAAAATTCGCACAGCAACTGGCTTCTAATGAGAAAAAAGTGAGAGATAAATCGCTGAAGAAGTTGAAGGCATATCTGCAAGCCAAATCAGCGTCGAAAACGAGTAAACTGAGCTTTTATATTTGTCTGAAATACAGGTGGAATCGAGAATCAGTGGCCACCAAGACAATTCGCCTTGAGTGTTTTTCGACAAAAAACAGAGGAATAGCAACTTGCTCAATTTTAACTCGCTTTTGAATTATGATTAAATGTGTATTAAGAAACACAGATCAGATTAGACCCGTTGTTTACTAAAATGGCAGCAAAATATTGACAGAAAAGCATGGAAAGCAAAGTTATGTTTTGAAAACAGAAAGTAGACAGGATATTATCTTTTTTTTAAAATTTGTGTAACAAATCCACTTCCTGTTGTTGAACTGGCCAGAATCAAATACATCATGCATAACAAGGATGACGGGCTCACTATCTGAACCAAATACTGCCATACACGCTTTTGCTTTACTCACTCTACTTTCAGTTTTAACCAGTACACCTTGACTTTACTTTTGTCACTGCCATATATTATAGTCCTGCACCTGTACCTTCTGTCCAAAATCTTATACCAGCAGAAAACCATATCAGATTGATGGATCAAATTGCTACTCCTTATCAAATAATGAAATAACAGTAACTGCGCGTTTTTAAAACTCAATTTATGTGGTGATTCTTCAAAAGACAGGGAAATGACAAGACTGGACCGGTCCAATATGAAAGCACTTGCAAACAAAAAACCAAATGTAGCTCAAGAGATGGGAATGGTCTCTGAAAGGATAGCAAAACGTTGTGGCAGAAAGAGAAACCAATACGAATTGAAAGCGCTGGCAAACAACAAATTAATTGTGGCTGAAATGGTGGGATTTGCTATAAAAAATGGAGAAGACATTAAATATATTTTTGGGAAAAGGGGAAATGCTAGTTACCAACATTTTGTCTGTTTTCTACAATGCTTTTGAAATCTCTTTTCCTCAGGGTCATTGTAACATTGTATGGCAAAGTGTGAATCTGTATGTTAACTCTTTACCTCACGAGAAAATTTTAGACTGGTCCAAATTGAAAGCATTTGCAGACAACAAAATAAAGGTGACTGAAAAATTGAAATTTGATTTGGGAAGGGTAGAAAACATTGTGGGAAAAGGGAGAAAATGCTGCTTACCAGCATTTACTCCTTTTCCCACAGTTTTCAAAAGGCTTCTTTCTCAGGGTCGTTAAAAGTTGGGATTGTGTGGTAGAGAGTTAATGGCGCATTTTAATTATTTCAGAGGGATTTACATATGAAGACCTATTACGCATCTGGAAGGGATTGCACTATTGTATGTGGATGCAGGACAAACCACTAATACAGGTATCTTTATTTTCTATTTGTTCAGATGTGGCCTATGGCTGGTAGGAGTAGCAATTTTATGTGTTGCATTGAACATATTCAGAAAGGTTGCCTTGATTTTATACTAGGCAAATTCGAAAAAAGATGGCCTATAGTCAAAAAGCAGCACATTAGGTTAATCAAGGAATAATATCTGTACCCAAAAACCACATTTTCAATTCCATATTCAGGAAACAATATTTCTAACAATTGACTATGTCCAGTAGCAGCTGTAACACAGCTGTAAAGGTTGGTCATCTTTGGTGTAAAAGTAGGTAACTACAATAAATAACAATTGCACTATATGGGTCATGTTTTCAGTCCAATGTTCATCAAATTTCCCCTGAAGTCTTGTCTTAATAGCGTCTCAGACAGCTTACCCTAATTGGTATCCTTTGTTGGGAAAGTAGGTCATTAGGTCGGCAGTAAAAAAAAAAAGTGTGTTTACTCTGAAAGATCACATTTTGATGAAGTAAATTGGAACTTGGTCAGAGTGATATCCTCATCAGAATTACATCCTTGGTACATTCTATCTGTCATTTCAGGTAGAAAAAAACAAGTCTCAAGGTTAAATGTAAGATCAACATTCAGTACACTCTAAGGCCACAGGTTAAGCAAAATGTGCATGAAAATTTGTTAGAACTTTCGAGCCGTTTGTGCCGAGCCCTGGTAGCTCAGTCGGTAGTGTGCAGGACTTGAGAACACGGGGTCCAGGGTTCGATCCCTGGCTACGACCCCTGGCTTGGCCAATTTCTTTCCGAGGATTGATGATAGTCAGTGCAACAGGATTCGTTCCTCTCCCACCGCTGACCATTGCTTCGACAATGATTATGTGGGAAAGCAGCCAGTGGCTTGGAAAGAAAATTGTGCGGAGTACTGGTAAAATAGACTCCAGGAAAGCATAGATAGGTGCACTGGCCACCGCGATATAACTGAAATAGTGTTGAAAACGGCGTAAAACACCATACAATCAATCAATCGAGCTGTTTATACATGTATCTGAACAGGTTGAAAAGTGACCCCTGCTGTAAAATATGGTTGCCTATTCAAATTTTAGAAAAATTCTGAGTGCACTCTATAGGTCACATTTTCTGTGCAATGTTTTTGAAACTTGAATAAAATGCTTGATGTGCCTTTCACAACTATAGTTGCTTTAGCCACCATTATAGATCAAGATCTGACTGAACACATTTTCTAACCATCGTAATCTGTGCATTCTTGCAGCCATCCGGGGCAACATTTGGAATGAAGTTATAGGAATGATTATAGTTTCTTAAAATAAGGATGAAATGGGTTAAAAACTGGCTGGTTACCAGCATTTTCTTCTTTTCCCACAATGTTTTCAGAAGGCTTCTTCCTCTGGGTCGTAAAAACCAGGGATTGTTTGGTAAAGGGTAAACTGAAAATGTCCATTTCGGTTCATGTGGTACTTCACAGTTTTGTTGATGGTTATGTGGAAAAGCAGCCAGTGGCTTTGAAAGAATATTGTGCGGAGTACTGGTAAAAGAAACTCCAGGAAAGCATGGATAGGTGCATTGGCCGCCGCAATATATCTGAAATAATGTTGAAAACAGTGTTACGATTGATTGTTAAACATCATACATACAATCATTCAATCAGTCATTTGGTGCTGGCTCTGGTGAGTGATCTGTATTTAGGACCATCAAAGCCCTCTTTTTAAATTTCAGGAGGAACTCGGCACAAAGATTTCACAGCTGGTCCATGAGTTGTCAAAAACTGAGTCCAAGTTGTTGTTCATTAAAGTATTTATACAGACAGAGGCAAGGGAATGGGATGGTATTGATGTTTGGCGGGTCGATAAATTTATGATGGTATGTTTGCTTCTTGTTTTTGATATGGATGTTCACAGATGTATGGTTTAGTTTTAACATAATTTACATCGATTGAGAAACAAGTTCTTACAACTTATACTAATCTCTCTTGATCCTGCTTCTTGGGAACTACACCAGTGCTCGCGCCAAATGTGTGGGGCAATGAAAAACCCCGAAGTTGACACCCGCTCACGGGTATTGAACTGAGGATCTTGTGGTTGCGAGGCCGACGCTCTTCCTCACAACCATGGGCACTACACTGATGTATAGTGATACCTGAACATTGAGTATGTTTGGGGAATGCTCAGAGAGACGGCTTTTGAAAACGTCATAGTAAAAAGCGAAAATTGGTGGTACGCAGCATTTTCTCTTTTTGCCATGATGTTTACTTTGGTATCATAAACAGTGCCTATCATATTGGCCACATTGACCATCAGCAAATGCTTTTGATATGGGAAAATGTAAAGTTTGTGTTATCTGGTAAAGGCGGTCCATTCCATTTACATATTTCCTTCACGAGGCAAAAACAACAATTTGAATCAATCTCATTCTCATTAACCCTTTATCAGACGACATCATTTTAGCCCTGTCCAAATTGAAAGCATTCGCAGACAACAATTTCAATGTGGCTCAAATGGTGCAATCTTTCTGTGATAGGGTAGAAAACATTGTGGGTTCTGTGATAGGGTAGAAAACATTGTGGGAAACAGAGAAAACGCTGGTTACCAGCATTTTCTCCTTTTCCCACAATGTTTTTCAATAGGCTGTTTCCTCAGGGTTGTTAAAAGTTGGGACTGTGCCGTAAAGGGTTAATACAAAGACAAGCAATCTTTATAACTACATGTATATCTACATGAACAGTGATTCTAACTCCTTACCAAACGATGAAACTTTGGACTAGTCGAAATTGAAACCACTTGCAGAGAACAAATTAAATGAAGCTGAAATGATGGTAATTGTCTGTGAAAGTGTAGAAAACCTTTTTTGAAAAGGAGAAAATGCTGGTTACCAGCATTTTCTCCTTTTCCCACAAGGTTTTCAATAGGCTATTTCCTCAGGTTGCTAAAACTTGTGACTGTGCGGTAAAGAAGAGTTAAAAAATGTAGCAATTATCTCAAAGGGTTAGATTTCTTTGTTTTTCGACAGGTTTGCTGTTTAATGTCATTTTCAACATGGTTGCAGTTACATTGCCCACGGCCCCATGGCTAATGCACCTATCCATGTTTTCCTTGAGCGTCTTTTACCAGTACTTTTCAGAACATTCCTCCAAAGCAGCTGGCTGCTTTCTAACATGTATATTGTTGAAACAATGTTCAGGGGTGAGAGAGGAATATATCTTGCAGTGGCCCATCATCAATCTTCTGAACTCTTTACCAGACGACAAAATTTTAGACTGGTCCAAATTGAAAGCATTTGCAGACGGCAAATTAATGACATGTATAGCTCAAGTGATAGAATTTGTGGCTGAAAGAGTATAAAATATTGTGGGAAAAGGAGAAAATGCTGGCTACCAGCATTTTCTCCTTTTCCCACAATATTTTCAAAAGCCTCTTCTGTTAGGGTCGGTAAAACTCAGGATTGTGTGGTAAAGTGTTAAAGAAATTGATCAAGCTGATGAACCAAACTCTTTATTCCACTGGTTTCAAGCTTTGTTACTGACTTGAACAAAGGTTTAAATGTTATGATCATGATTTAGATAAACTGAACTTGATGGTTATCTATGTTATCAAATTGGCCCGGGTAGCTCAGTGATTAGCGTATCTGACTCTTGACCTGGTGGTTGTTGGTTAACTTTCTCTCGGGTGTTTTAGCCTCTCACCTCTGATGCATTTGAGAAAAATAGTAGGTGACATGGAAAGAAAGTTATGTCAGTTCTGGTGTGAGAAAGCCATGAAACACATTCGACGCACTGGCGGCCGTGATATTACCTAAGCTGTTAAAATGGTGTTTACAAACAAACAAATACATTGTCCAAAAAAAAAATCATGGTTCTCCCATGTCTTTTCATCTTTGAAGCTGTTTAGATCTATGCTGACTGAATCTCTAATGGTGCTGAAAAATCAGAGCTGGAAGGTTAAGACTGTGGAAGGTCTGATGACTGTATATTCTGAAACACTATTAAATCCTGATGAAGATCTAGTTCCTTTTGGCCTGCGGACACACTTCATAGACATCTATCTGGACGAAGTTCATAAAGTAGGCAGTAACAAGGTGAGTTATTTTTCTGATAATTCTTCTTTTTTTTCTTTTTGGGAAGGATATAAAACATTGTGGAAAAAGGAGAAAATGCTGGTTACCAGCAATTTCTTCTTTTCCTACAATGTTTTCAGAAGCTTTCTTTCTCAGGGTTGTTGAAAGTTCGGGATTGTGTGGTAAAGTGTTAATCAAGCCCTGTTAGCTTGTGCTGTTGGTAGTGTAAAGGACTCGAAAATGGAGGTAGCTTGTTCGAATCCCTGGGTTGACCAATTACTCTCTGAGGATAGATGATAGTCATTGCAGCAGGGTTCATTCTCTCTCACTGCTGATCATTGTCTTGACAATGGTTTTTAGGGAAAGCAGCCAGTGGCCTGGAAAGAACATTGTGGGAAATACTGGTAAAAGAAACTCCAGGAGAGCATGATTAGGTGCACTGGTTGTCACAGTTTAACTAAAGTGATGTTGAAAACGACATTAAACACAATACAATGAATCAGTGCTTTTTTTTTTTTAATCTTTAAGCAGACAAGTCCTAAATAACTAATGAGAAAGGTTTAAAAAAATGTTTAAAACATTGTAAGAAAAGGAGAAAATGCTGGTAACTGTCATTTTCTCCTTTTTTCGTAATGTTTTCAACCCTTCCAAAGACAAACCTCATCTTAAACCACTTTTAATTTGTTGTCTGCAAATGCTAAATTAGGAAAAACATAAAAGTTTGCTATATGGTGAAGAGTTAATTCTTCACCACTGTGTAGATGAAATGTACATTCTTAGTCCGTACTGAAGGTATAGACACTGCAACTTGAAAGCTGTTTTTCTCAAAATGTTAGGCAAAGAATTGGACAATGTAGATCCTAGGTCATATGGCACACTTTTTGCAGTCCAATCTTGATCTACACTGCACACATTAGCATTTAGATATGGGTTCAGGGCTGCAAGAGTTAAAATGCTTAATGTATGAAATGGACTTTCTAAATTAAAAAACGTAAAAGCATTGCATTTTCATGTTTTTTTTTTGGGGGGGGGGCAGAATTTTTTACAAAGTAGCAGACAGTGTACATCCAAGATAAGATTGTGTGTTCTGTGCAGTCTGATCTTGATCTACAATGTCTGCAGAAGGGAATCTGACCTTGACGCACAATACGTGCCAAAACAACTTTTGGTTTGCCTAGCATACTAAAGGTTATTCCTTAGGCTTTTAGATAATTGAAACAGACTTTTTGGTAATGTAGAAAAGTGAAAATTTACTACTTTTACGAGGCTGTTTCGATAGATTTGGAGATTTGAAGAACTTTATGCTTCATGGACATGACCCATTTTTCGCAAATTGTTAGATTTATATATATGATCTGTAGACATGAGTTGGCATGTGGGATAAAATTTTGTGAAACGAGTCTAGGTAAAACGTTATTAAGCGTGTCTTTGGCGAGCTTAATAACATATTTTCTGGACGAGTTCATAAAAAATCTTATCTCAAATGCCAACAAATGTCAGATTCTCTTTAATCACATACTGATATTTCAGAAATTACAGATAAGAAGATGCAAAACCCATCTATAGAAGCCAGAAATATTCATAAAATCCATTCAGTTCCATGAAATACATAACAAAATTACATCAAAACTGATATCACACAATTGTGATATCAAACGTGTATAAGATAACAAAATTTGTGGGTATATTACACTGAAAACAAGGGAGGTTATGGGATAAAATTGAACTCCCTTTATCTTCGACTCTGTTGTGCATGTACTAAAGTTTTTCTTGAAGTTTTATGTCTACATTTTATTTCTCTTCCTAGATCAGTGGAAAACAGTTTCTACAGCTTATTGAACCGTTTATCAGATTTTTACTGGTGGTCCATAAGTAAGTAACACAGTCCGCATATTTCGAATAGTTGTTACAGCTGGTCACTTAATTTATCTTTTAATTAACTCTATCGTTACCAAACAACAAAAGTTTGAATTCAACCAAATCAAAAGCATTCGCAGACAACAAAGTAAATGTAGCTCAAATGATGAGTTTTATCTTTGATGGGGTAGAAAACATTGTAGGGAAGAGCCTGCATTTTCTCCTTTTCCCACAATATTTTCACAAGCTGTCTGTTTCAGAGTCTTTTTAAACTTAGGACTGTGTGGTGAAAAGTTAAGTGCTTGATAACTAAACTATTCTACTCAAGATTTGCCGAAAGGAGGAATTAGAGAATTTTCATGAAAATCGAAATACAGTAGAAGCCTGTTAATAACAAAACCTGATAAAATGCTGCACCTATTACAGGGCAGGTTACATATGGCTTTGAAATTTTTCGGGGCGGGGAAATCTCTACTTATAACTAACTATCTTCACACATAAGTGATACAAAAATCAACAATTGTTACCCTTACATCGCTACAACTGATAAGGCTGTACAGTGGTTCAGTTGTACATAGAATACTTGTCATTGTCGAGGTCAAAAACTTACTACTTACTAGACAGTAAACAGCTAACTTTGTGATTGCCTGGTAATGAAAGTTTAGTGTCATATCAGTTATGATGTTAATTATAACTGTTCGTCAACTGAAACCCAAGAGAGAAATTTTTGTAAAACTGTCTACTGTAGACTTTTAACGCTTTGGCTGCCAAGCGCAACTCAAGGACCTTTTGCGGACATTGTAGATCAAGATCAGACTGCACAGAATGTGCAGTCTGATCTTGGATCTTCACTGTTCGATTCGGAAATATATTTTCCTGAAAAATACCTTTGAAAAACCAAAATTTGGGTTTGTACTATTGACTTAGAAGTTTTCATTTCAGTTTTTGAGCAGGGTAAGGGTTGATACTACATTATTATTTCATGCTTTCTGGTAGGTTATCGGTGAAATACTTTTCTATATTTCATGGTTGCGACCAGTGAAAATACTGACTTTTTATATTCTAACTCTTCAATTGAAGGCGGAAACAGTTGTTCCCGCGCACTAGTTACCTAGGTAAAATGCGCGTGCCTCACAACCAGGTGGAAATATGACGTAATTTACCTTACATTTCTCGCGCTTGACGTAATATTGTAATGCGTTGCTATGCGAAGGGGGTACGCCACAGGAAATAACCGAAAAGAACTGTACTGACTTTTGATTAAGTTCCCCCCAGAAAGGGTTAAAAGCATGAAATAGATATAATATTTGTTTTTTTATCGGTGACAGATCAAAATTTATTTCATCTGGTGAACATCATCGGTAATATTTTCACTTGTGGCTGCGCCACTCGTGGAAATATTACCGATGATGTTCACTCGATGAAATAAATTTCAATCTTTCACCGTAAAAAACAAATATCCTCTGTATCTTTTACCTTATAGGCAATGGTAAATCACAATCTCACTCTTAGAGCATGCCAACCTTGTCTTTCTCACAGCTGTATAGATTGGCCTGATTTAATTCAAGGAATGTATAGGGAATGTTTAAGAAATAATCTTCTTTCTATCATGGTTTATCATTCAATAAACCATAGTTGTGAGTTATGAGGCACAATAAATAATCCACGAAGGCGATAGCCCGAGTGGTTTATTCATTGCGCATCATAACTCACAACGTGGTTTATTGAACGATAAACCACGATAGAAAAAAGATTATTTCGATTCTGATATGACCAACTCTTAATCAAAGGATAACAAGTTCATACTTAGAGTAAAAACGCGGATGCAGATTATATTCCATTGAATAACTTACTTACATACTTTATACAGAATGACGTCACTCTATATAGAATGACGTCACCCTACATAGAATAACGTAGATTTTACCACGCTTTCGTTGCACTGTGTTTATAGAGCTGTATTCATGTGTCATGTTAGAATGATAGTTTTTCCCTCAAACATATGTTGAAGGTAGAACTACTCAATCAAATTGTCTGATGGAGCAAAGAGAGACAATTGTTTTTCTTTTTTCTCTCTCTCTCTCTCTCTTCCAGTCCAGATTTAGCAAATAAAGTTGTGAATAAAATCTTTGATCCAATCATTGAAAGAACAAGGAGGCTAAATTCAAGACAGGGCAAAAACAAAGGAAAGATTCCGGATGAAGATGTAATGTTTCCTGATTTACAGGTATGAATTTTTTCTCCGTTGTATCTCAATTTATCATATAACTTTCCTTGTTGTCAGTGATATGTACCCATTAAGAATTTTCGTTTCTATTGATTGTTGATTGTATTGGAGTTTAATGCCATTTTAACAGCATAGGTCATATCATGGCGGTCAGTGCACCTGTGCATGTGTTTCCTCGCTTTCTCACACCAGTACTGACACAACTTTCTTTCCAAGTCTCTGACTACTTTTCACACATGCATCAGAGGTGAGAGGCGAAAAATTGCAAGAAAGAAAGTTTGCCTCGACTGGGTATCGAACTCACAACCACCAGGTCACGAGTCAGATATGCTTACCACTGAGCTCAACTTTCTTTCCAAGTCACTGACTACTTTTCACACATGCATCAGAGGTGAGAGGCGAAAAATTGCAAGAAAGAAAGTTTGCCTCGACTGGGTATCGAACTCACAACCACCAGGTCACGAGTCAGATATGCTTACCACTGAGCTACCCGGGTAAGCGTATCATTTCCTTTCTAACACACATTTGAGATAAGCATGGTGTGATTATGTATATGACATCCATTTATACTTCTTTCAGGGAAGCAAATTCATGGAAATTGCCACATGTGCATGTATGGTTTGCATATTCTGACTACTAATTTGTGAAATATCATTATGTTGTAAAAGAATGTGACGTTCAATAGCTCTTGAGAAAAAATTTTATTTAACTCATTTATAATAATGGTCTTAAACTTGCCAGAGGTTTAACTAAAAACATTTTTCTTGAGTCATTTAATGAAAAAAAAAAAAACATAACAAAACTCATTGTCAGCTATTTCCACTCAAAATAAAATTTGTTTTCAGATTGACAGTAAAATGCTTGCTGACCACATGTTTGATTTGGGGCAGAAAGAATCCACACCAACAA
Source organism: Hippopus hippopus (assembly GCA_946811185.2). Classification (NCBI taxonomy): domain Eukaryota; kingdom Metazoa; phylum Mollusca; class Bivalvia; order Cardiida; family Cardiidae; genus Hippopus; species Hippopus hippopus. The sequence continues at coordinate 2,022,905 of OX328105.1, forward strand.
GAAAGAGAGAACTATTTTATAGCATTGTGAAAAGGTTTGATAAGAATTTTTTTCCCTGGCTGTGAAATTTTATGCTTGTCCATTTTTAAAGCATTTACAGATGATAATCAAATGTGCATCAAATGATAGGATTTGTCTTTTAAAAGATATAGAGAATTGTGGGTAGGGAAAGAATACTGGTAGCCAGCATTTCCTCCTTATCTCATGCAATGTTTCAGAAGCCCTAATAGCTCAGCTGTTTTCAAAGAAAAAATATTGTCAAAGCACCTTAGTCATCTGCATCTTTGTCCTGGTCGTTGTGAAAAAATTAACTGAAGATATTTATTTCAACTTCGATCTTATTGTTAGCTATCAAAAGGGGAAGCTTTACAACTGGGGCAAGTAGCCATCAAATATTTTTGACACAGTTATGCCAATTTTTTTTTTTTTACTTAAAATGTTCGTATTTTCGCATTCATGCTTAATATGGGATGCTGGTCTTCGATACTTCTCTTTTTTGAAAGTTTTTCCAAGTTGGGTGACAAACTTTGTGTTGCCAGAAGTTTATAATGTTATCAGAACTGTATGTATATTTGGATAGTCTAGTGTTAATGACATCAATTTGTGAAGTAATTAGGATTACGTTGATGTTGTAAATTTACTATTTATAAAACATTGGTCATAAATAATTTTCGTCAGCTTAGTGTTTGAAAGGTTATGTTATGTTTAGAGTCATCTATTGTAAGATAAGGTCAGGTGTGGGTGGGGGTTGTCTGGGAGTCTTTGGAGTAAGTGATATAGTTAGGTGCAGTACTTTTAGTGAAGGAGTGTTAATTAGGTGAAATATGGTATGTCAGGGATATGTGGCTCAAGACTAAATATGTTTATTTCAGACTGCAGAATGCTTGTGATGGAGTATCCCCCCCTGTGCGTAAAGAGTCATCTGATCCTCCTATTCCAAAACAGATGGTGAATCAAGCCGTCTCTTCTCTCGTAAAATTAGAATTAAAGCTCAACCAGAAGCCAACAAAAAAACAACTGAAAGCAGAGAAAAAGAAGAAGAAGAATCTCTGTAAGTTTTACTGTAAAAACATTTAGTTATTTTTGCTTGCAAGAGTTTTTGTAATGGCACATTTTTTGTAGTTACTGTCACGGAGAGAGGTTAGATATATAAGCACTTGAAACCTGCCTTGCTGTTGAGCTAGCTTTTACAGCGATGCGGTTTGGTGTATTTCTCTCCATGATAGTTAAGCAATGTGCTCTAGGTTAGTGCCTGGATGGGAGACCAGGCCGTTGCATGTTACATTTGGTGGCAGCGGTGGGATAATGCCAACTGCCAGACTGGAGTTGCCTTACCCATGTATATTCCCCTGGTTTATTTATATATACATGTTTGTGTATAAGTCTTGAGGTCGAGACTTGTTGAAGGGGGGGAGTAATGTCACGGAGAGAGGTTAGATATATAAGCACTTGAAACCTGCCTTGCTGTTGAGCTAGTTTTACAGCGATGCGGTTTGGTGTATTTCTCTCTGTGATAGTTAAGCAACGTGCTCTAGGTTAGTGCCTGGATGGGTGACCGGGCCGTGCACATTACATTACACTCAGTCCAGTATCTGTAGGTATGCAATTTTGTCCCGAACAACTCAAATGGCTGCCCCTCAGAGTATGCTTGAGGCAACCAAATCAAATATCATAGACATAATAGAAACAAATGAGCCATGCTCTGGCAAAAGGGGGCTTATTGCATCTCTGTGACGCATGATACCAGGCAAGCGATCACATGTTTATTGATCCAAATTAGCCACTTTTTTCAACAACCGGCTTTATCATGAGGTACACTGGTCCTTGGACATACAGAAAATTGACCAATAGCGAAAAGTTTCGGCCCAGGTCAGCCTGCGTGGACTGCGCAGGCTGACCTGTGTCGATACTTTTAGCAGATGCATTAAGCCCCCTTTTCACAGAGCATGGGTCATATAAATAGTATACTCATGTAGATGTTTCAAATCATGTGGACAGATCTGTAGCTTTTCTTGTATTGGGAAAAAATTCCAAGAAAAGGAATTCAGATGATGCTCCCTTGTCATGAATTATGGGAAAGAACGCTTTTGAAAACATTGCGAAATGCTGGTAACCAGCATTATTTCCTTATCCCACAATGTTTTCTATCCTTCCTAAAGCAAATTTCAATTTTTGAGTTACATTTATTTTGTCATCAGCAAATGCTATAATTTTGGGGTTGTCTAAAATTTTGTCATTTGGCTGAGAGTTCAGTACTCTGTCAGTTTATATGTATCAGTTTAAATTGTTCTGTTATCTTTCAGTAAAAAATAATGGTAAAGAAAATTCTTCTGTAGAACTACTGGACATTCCTGTATCCACATCCCCTGATAAGGTGCTGACAAGTAGTGGTAAAAAAAGAAAATATACAGAAGCAGATAACGATGATGAGGAAAAACCATCTAAACCAGTGGACAAGAAAGCTAAAAAGGAGTTACTTGCTAAACATGCTAAAAAAAAGTCAGTGGGTGCAAAAAAGAGGAAGACAGAAGATGATCAAGAGAACATGGAAAGGTCAGAGAAAGGTCAGGAAAATAAACTTAATTCATCAGTACAAGAAACCAACTTACCACAGCAAGACAGAAACCAATTTGACTCAAATGAAGGAGATAAGAATGTAGCACCACAGATCAATGGCTCTGGGATTAGAGCAACAGTAAATGAGCTTGGATCACTTGAAAATGTTCATAAAACAGATAATGGGGACAATAAAGGTAATGAAAAGAATACTATAAAGCGCAAAAGTATTGACATTAACACAGAGGCTTCGTGTTCAATATTCAACAAAAGTCAGGAAAGAGAGCAAATTGAAACAGAAGTCAGCAAAATAAGTAAAGAATCCCAAACTACAACTGATAGATATGTTAACACCTTGAATGAAGACAAACCAAGTGAGGGCTCAGACAAAATAGAATCTGATATCCCTACACCCAGCAAAAAATATAAAGGCAAAACTGATAAGAGTCCTGGAAAGTTTGCTGACTTTGAAACTAAAAAGACACCCACAGCTTTCGTAAAAAGGGCCTTATCCAAGACGAACAAGAAAGTCTTTGGTACACCAGCCTTGGTAAAAAGAAAGAGAGATACACCTACATCATCTAGTGCATCCACTGGGAAGGCAAGGAGAGTCAGTTTCAACATGAAGAACAATCAGAGTCAATGTTAGCAGATTTTCTGTTTCTTCTTCATTTTGCACTGCAACTTATGTTTCTAGTTTTCAAAGTTGTTTTATTGTCAAAGTTGTTTTATTAGCACTAATAGACAAGTTTATTCTTGCCCCGTTTCTCCAATCGTTGGAACTAACCGTTTCTTTCTGTAGTACATTGACAGTAAACTTCCTGTTTCTGTGATTTTAACCTTTTTTGTCAACAACACAATCTTGTGCTAAAATTAAAAACCAGAAAATGAAAGAAAGAGAATATTTGAGAGCAAAAGAACACTTTGTCCTTAAGTCAAAGCTGATCCTGTTACAGATAAGGAGCATGTCTCCCATTGCACATGATCAAACTAGTGTTATCGGAATTTGTCACATGCTAGTCAGGTTGAACAATTCAGTCTCATTTCTAAAATATTGCTAACAATATCAGTGTTTCATCGTGGTAGATTTACAGTGTATATCATTTAGCCTTAATAAAAAGGGAGAATATAAGAAGACAAATCGTGAAAATAATATACACCTTACCAGATACTGTTTTCATATATAGATAAACTACATGCTTTGTAGTGCAGATGTACTTAAAACTCATCCAGAGTTAATTGGTGTAAAGCATGAGGTAGGTGAAAAGTGTGATTTTTTTTTTTTATTTGAAGTTATTGTTAAGGCTGTTATTTTAGATTAGCTAGAATGACTGACAGGAACGTTTAACACTGTAAAATTTAGTTTGATTCCAGCCTAGGTAATTCAACAAATATGTACTTGTCCAACCAATCAGTGTATTGGTACCCAGCATCTATTTTTAGCAATAGCTTTACAACTTTGACATCCTTACATGATACTTTGGCATGAATAGAGTGCCCAATCTATACTCTTTGGCTAGCACTACAACGTAATCCTGAGCTTTGACAACTTTGAGAAATTAGGCTTTTGAATATGTTGTGTGAAACAGAGACAATGCTGGTAATCAGTATTTTGTGTACTCTTTTTTTTTTTTAGCTCACCTGAGTATGAAGTGCTCAAGGTGAGGTTTTGTGATCATGCTGTGTCTGTAGTCCATTGTCAGCTTTAATCTTGTGTACACTCTAGAGGCCACATTTTTGGTCCAATACTCATGAAACATGATCAGAATGTTTATCTTGATGATATCTAGGCCGAGTTTGAAAATGGGTAACGTCGGGTCAAAAACCAGGTCACTAGGTAAAATCTTTAAAAAACTGTGTGTACACTCTAGAGGCCACATTTCAGTCCAATACTCATGAAACTTGGTCAGAGTGTTTGTATTGATAATATCTCGGACGAGTTTGAAAATCAGAAACGTCGGGTCAAAAACTAGGTCACAAGGTCAGATCTTTTAAAAACCATGTGTACACTCTTAGAGGCCATATTTTCAGTCCAATACTCATGAAACTTGGTCAGAATGTTTGGCTTGATAATATCTCGGACATGTTTGAAAATGAGTAATGTCAGATCAAAAACTAGGTCACGAAGTCAAATCTTAGAAAAACCTTGTGTACGCTTTAGAGGCTACATTTTCAATCCAAAACTCATGAAACGTGGTCAGAATGTTTGGCTTGATGATATCTCGGGTTACTTTGAGATTGTGTCACGTTTGGTCAAAAACTTTGTCACAAGGTCAAATCTTTGGAAAACGTTGTGTACGCGCTAAAGGCCACATTTCCAGTCCAGTACCCTTGAAAGTTGGTCAGAATGTTTTTATTGATGATTAATAAGAAGAGTTTGACATTGGGTCAAAAAGTAGGCCGCCATATCAAATCTTGGAAATACCTTGTGTACATTCTGGAGGCCACCTTTTCTGTCCAATACTCATGAAAGGTGGTCAAAATCTTGGTTTATATAATATTTACAACAAATTGTAAAATAGGTTATGTCTGGCTAAAAAGTAGGTCAATGAGACAAATTCTAGAAAATGCTTGTATGCATGCTAGAGGCCAAATTTTCAGTCCCATACTTATGAAAGCATGTTAGAATGTTTGCCTTAATAATTCTAGGTCAAGTTGGTCAAAAAGCAGGTCATTTACATACACATATTTTGCATCATTAAAACCAGGGTTTCTTCAGCTTTATCAACAGTAGATGACTTCACTCAGGTGAGCGCTTTGGGGCCTATGGCCCTATTGTATAGACAACATCCATGACTCGCGCCCCATTTAAACTGTTGTCAGCAAATATTGCAATATGGAATTGTCTAGAATTTTGTTGTCTGGTATTCATAGTTAAATGTGTAGGCTACCGCCAGCCTGTAGAATCTTCTCCGGTTTTCTAATCGGATTAGCTGAAATTTTAATAATAGCATGTCTAAACCAGGAACTTGTGCATCTGCATTGCTTTATGTGACTGGTTGACTTCAACTGGAGTTATTGACATTAATGGATGGCCCTGTGAATATTTTTCCTGATCCAGTGACAAGGCATCTGAATGTGGATGGGGGGGGGGGGGGGGGGAGGCGTATTTGTTGACCTACAATATTTCTAATTGTGAAAGGTAACCTTAAGGGGTAGGCCTTTAACTCTTTCACTACTAAATAAATAAATCAAAGGCCACTAATACACCTTTGCTGCAAGATGGAGAACCACTTTACAGTTTAGTCATAGTCTAGAACAAAGTAGTTGACAGTGTAGATGAAAGATCAGACTGCACATTCTGTGCAGTCTGATCTTGATCTACACTGTCAACAAAAGTTTTTTGTGTTGTCTGCAGTAAGGAAAGGATTGAACAATCCCGAGTTTTAATGACCTTGAGGGAGATAACTGTTGAAAGAAGAGGAAATGCTTGTAACCAGCATTTTTTTTCCTTTTCCCACAATGTTGTCCTGAAAGAGAGCTCAAAACTCATTTGTATCAATTTGGTCATCTGCAGGTGTTTTAAATTGGAAAAGTTTAAAATTTGATGTTAAGGGAAGGGTAGACAGAAGTTTCTATATACGTGTACATACAATTTACTTCTGATTTCAGCTTTCAAAGACAGTTTAAAGAGCCCTATAGTGCCTTTCAATCCCCTGAAAATGCCAGATCAAAGTATTTTAAAGTCAACACCTGGCAGCATGAAGTCAACACCTGGCAGCTTAAAGTCGACACCGGGCAGCTCAACCCAGTCTCAGAATATCACACACTCGGGTAGAAAGTCTTCAGCAGACACTCCTCCGAGTACAGGAAGTTTAAAAAGTTTAAAGACGCCCAAGAGAACATTATCCCACAGAGCAGTTCATATCCGTACTCCGAAGATGTCCTTGCAAGCAAAATTAAAAAGAAAAGTTGCTTCTGATTTTTTCCTGTAAAAATGATGACCATAAAAACCATACTGTGGAATATTTGAGCCGTGCCCTGGGAAAAAGGGGGTTTAATGCATCTGTGTGACGCATTATATCATTCATTTCGTAACATAGTTATGGATCCATAAAACCCATTTTGTCTAACAGCAGATTGAATCATGAGGTAGAATTGTCTTTTGACATTCAGAAAATTTAAAATTAGCAAAATATTTTGATGCAGGTCAGCCTGCGTGGACTGCGCAGGCTGACATTAATCAATACTTTTTGCAGATGCATTGAAACCTCCTTTTCACAGAGCATGGTTCATTTGTATTAACCCTTAGAGCTCTGGAACCGACTTAACCCTTAGGTTGCTAAGCGTGATTCACTGACCCTTTGCGGACAGTGTAGATCAAGATCATACTACACATAACATGTGGATCTACACTGTCTGATTCATAGATAATTTTTTCCAAAGAAATAAGTTTGGAATGGCAGTACTCGGGTTTTTACAATCAGCTTGAAAGTGTCATTTAACCCTTTACCAGATGACAGAATTTTAAACTAGTCCAAATTGAAAGCATTTGCAGACAAAATACTTGTGACTCAAAAATGGAACTTTGTTCTGGGAAGGATAGAAAACATTGTGGGAAAAGGAGAAAATGCTGGTTACCAGCATTTTCTCCTTTTCCCACAATGTTTTCAAAAGGCTTCTTCCTCGGGGTCGGTAAAAGTCGGCATTGTGTGGTAAAGGGTTAACTTACTTAGTAGGATAAGGGTTAGGTGTTTATTGTGGACAGAGATCAAGATCAGACAGCACAGAACGTGCAGTCTGATCTTTGATCTGCACTGTTAGCTTAAATACTGTAGAAAGTGGCAATCATCAAATTGATAATAGTTGGGTGTTATTTGTAGACGGAATATGTGAGCTGTGCTCTGGGAAAAGGGGGCTTAATGCATCTGCGAAAAGTATCGACCCAGGTCAGCATGCGCAGTCCGCGCAGGCTGACCTGGGCCGAAACTTTTTGCTATTGGTCAATTTTCTGTATGTACAAGGACTAGTCTACCTCACAATTAAGTTGATTTTTAGAAGCAGTGGCTATTATGGGTCCATAAGTATATTATGGCTTGCTTGGTAGTATGGAGCACGGAGATGCATTAAGCCCCCTTTTGCCAGAGCATGGTTCATGTCTATGCGGTTTATTCAGCGCTGTAAGAGTTAAAGTTGCCCAAAGGTGGCGATGGTCCATTATACATGTATTGACAACTATTATGCATGATTGAACCCAAAAGGAGAAAGCTCTTGGTGCTTTGTAAGTAATAAAGAAAGAATATTTTCTCCTCAGAGTTTCATTCATGAGTTATTTGTGAAATTTGCATGTATCATCAATGAATATTTTGTTGGCAAATTTTGAATTTCTGAGAGTATGAACAAAAGTACACCATAATAAAAATATTATTCAATTTGTTAAAAAAAAAAGTGTTTTAGTGTAATAAAGCCATTATATAACTTACGGCCAAAAGTTAAAGGCCAACAACAGTGTGATTGATAAAATATCAGAGGGGAGGAGGATGCTTTGACTCTCTTATTTTAGTATATACATAATTTCTGAGCTACGGCTACCAAATTTTGCTAGCAGCTTTATTGAGTTGACCTCTACCATGGTATTCCCAATCATAGCCCTAGGGTCAAAATTGGTCCCACCCCAGGGGTCAAAAGTTTTTACATGGGCTTATACACAGAAAACTATAAGAATTTTCTGGTTCCTACCTTCATCTAGTAGGAAATCTCAAAAAAATGTCCCATGGGGGGGGGGGGGGGGGGACCCAGGATATACACTGTACATTAATAGGTGAGCTGTTGCTGTGATATGACTGAATATTGTTGACAGCTTTTTAAATCCCAATCATTCAAGCAATCAAAACTGTATGTGCTGTGGAAACAAGTTTATCAGAGAAAAAAGACAGTCTTCTCCAAAACTCTCTACAAACAGGCATGAATTATTTGCTCAGCTGAAGAAAAAAATCAAGGTATTGTCATAGCCCTCTGATCAGAGTTGTCATCATGGTGCCTAAAGTTTATTTTAACTCTTTACAACTAAATTTCAGACTTGTCAGAATTCATAGCATTTACAAATGACAAACTAAACATGACTCAAAAATTGAAATTCATTTTGGGAAGGATAGAAAACGTTATGGGAAAAGGAGAAAATGCTGGTTACCAGCATTTTCTCCTTTTCCCACAATGTTTTCAAAAGCCTTATCTTTCAGGGTTGTTTAAAGTCGGGACTCTGTGGTAGGGGTTAAAATATCTCTGGCCTTACTGAGGGTATTTACTTAAGTTGTTAACTTTCAAAAGGGAAACCCATACCAGTGCTGCAAGTAACTATCAGAATGTTTTTGACTAAGTTATGCCCATCTTTCTACCCTTTTCACTGTAAAAGTAATCTAATTCTGAAAATAACTGCAGCAGAGCATTAGCACCCGCATGCGGTGCTCTTGTTTTTGGATGGACTTTCAGATTTCTTCATACAATCTGTCTGCACTGTCTGATATTATTTGGTCATCAGAGCACAAACTACTGAGTACTCATGGTGAGCTATTGTGACAGGTAAACACCTGTCAGCAGAGACATGTAACCCTGACTCAATCTGTTATAACCATTTACCAAACAACACCATTTTTGACTTGCCCAAATTTAAAACATTTTGTAAAGGACAAGTTCTTTACCAAACGATAAAATGTTAGACTAGTCCACACTGAAAGCATTCGCAGATGATAAAAGAACTGTGGTTGAAAAATTGACTTTGTTTTAGGAAAGGTAGAAAACATTGTGGAAAAGGAGAAAATGCTGGTTACCAGCATTTTCTCCTTTTCCTACAATGTTTTCAAAAGGATTTTCTCTCAGGGTTGTTAAAATTCGGGATTGTGTGGCAAAGGGTTAAATGTGGCTCAAACTGAGATATTTTTCTATGAAGGAAAGAAAACATTTTGGAAAACGGAGAAAATGCTAATCACTGGCAACATTTTCTCCCTTTCCGACAATGTTTCCAAAACCATCCTACTCGGGGTTTTTAAAACCATGTATTGTGATGTAAAAGGTTAAGCAGACTGTAGATCAAGATCAGACTGCTCAGAACATGCTGTCTGATCTAGGATCTGCAGTTTGATAGTACAACACTTTTCTTGACTTTCAGTAGTTTACTGATGAGCTCAAAATTTATATTAATTCTTTATTGGACAGAATTTTAGACTCGGCCAAATGAGAGTACTTGCAGATGACAAATGTGACTCCAATAATTGAATTTCTGTGACTAGATAGAAAACATTGTGGAAAAAGGAGAAAATGCTGGTTACCAGCTTTTTCTCCCGCCCCCATTTTGTTTACATTTTTAGCTCCACTGGCCAAAGGCCAGCGGGCTTATGTCATGGCCTGGTGTCTGTCTTGCGTGCGTCTGTCCATCTGTCCGTCCGTGCGTTAACTTTTATTTCAAACATCTCTGAAACCAAACATCCAAATTTGATGAAACTTCACAGAAATGATCCTGCCATGGCCTCTTCAGAATTTCTTGAAAGAAATTGATTTGTTCAAAAACTCTGGTTGCCATGGAAACAAAAGCAAAAAATATTGAAAATCTTTGAAAATCTTCTTGTCTGAAACCATAAGGCCCAGGGCTACCAAATTTGGTATGTAGCTTTATCTAATGGACCTCTAAGAAGTTTCTTCATATTATAGCCCTGGGGTCAAAATTGCCCCCGTGCCAGGGATCACAAGTTTAGCATGGGTTTATATATAGTGACTGTAATTTAAATAGTAATCAAGGGAAATAACTCCTGTTATAAGAGATAAAGTTTGTTACTATTTACCTCCCTTGATTATCAAACTGCAATGATACATGATTGATGTTGATATTCAAGTTTTTTTTGGATAGGACTATTGTCAGGGAGAGTGATTTATTTTGATGCTTGTAGTTATGCTCACATCAGTGGAATATTAAACTTAAAGTAAGGTTTCTGTCATTCAGTTTTCTTTCCAGAACGTTACCTTTCATGCCAATGCTTGTATTCACTGACATAATCTGTGCACTTAGGAAGTTATGACTTTTTTTTTTGTTGGGCAGGGGGGAGGTTATGTTTTCCAAGTAAGTTTACTACCATACAGACTTGTTATGCTGTATGTCTCTGCAATGCCATTTAAGTGCATGATATGTTAATTTTACTCTTTAAGAAAGGACAAATTTTTTGACTGCACCAAGTTAAAAGCCATTGCAAAAGACAAATTGAATGTAGCTTAAATGATTACGAGGGTTGTTCGATATGTAATGTGTATTGTACGATATCTCAAAAGCATTTGACTCAAATAGTGAAATGAACATTACATCCCTTCAAAATATTCTCCGCAGTTTGAAATACATAATTTCAATCTCTGAATCCATTTCTGAAACGCGTCACGGTACGCTGATTTAGGTAGACCTCTGAGGCACTGACTGATGGCTGAGCCAAGGGCTCGTCGGGACTTGTAATGATGACCAGATAAGAACTTTATAAGTTTTGGAAAAAGGAAAAAGTCGCATGGGGCTAGATCTGGAGAGCATGGTGGGTGTGGCAAGACAGTAACCTTCTCCGACTTAAAAAATTGCTTCACAAGCTCAGATGTATGTGATGGAGCATTATCATGAAGTAGATGAAAATGCCTAAATCCTGACACGGGGCGTCGTTTAAGATAATATTTCTTGAGCTTTTTTAGTATAACATCTCGGTAATACCGACCTGTAACAATTTTGCCCTTTGGCACCGGAATTTGTATGGCTATACCATCACATGAGAAGAATATGCAATAAAGAACCTTCTTTGTGCTTATGCTTCTTTTGGCAACTACAGGCCTTCTACCGTGTTTAGTTAGCCATATTTTGTTTCCAATTTTTCTTACTGGTTCAAAATAGTGAACCCATGTTTCGTCACCAGTAACAATGTTTGCAAATTGTCTTTGATTGAATTTGGGAAACATTTTGAGCAATTGCTTAGCGGTTTGTACTCGTACCCGTTTTTGGTCATCTGTCAATATATGTGGTATCCATCTGGCAGAAATCTTTCGTACTTTCAAAATACGCTTCAAAATGAAATCCACCCACGATAGCGATATGCCAACAGCGTCGGCAATATCACAAATCGTGTATCTGCCATCACTTTCAATTATTTCCCTGACTTTTGAGACATTTGCCTTGCCTGTTACAGTCACAGGTCTGCCAGATTTTGCTGCATCTTTGACGGACTCTCCACCTACGAACTGTCTCATAAGATACCTTATCAGACCCATAAACTTCCCCCAATTCAGTAAAAATCTGCATTACCAAATGACCGAGTTTTGTGCGAACTTTTATATAAACTCTAATTTCTTCAATATTCTTAATCCGTTTCCCAACCATTTTTACAACAGTGGTCAACGACTAGCTCTAATGAAATGACTATAAGTTTAAAACTATGTGGAGCTAAAGGCTCGTGTTTATACCGTTGGAAAGGTATTGAATAGAGCTATTCAAGCGTATCATCATCCACGAAATCATTGAAAGTGTTATCGCGCTGTGGTACAATACACATTACATATCGAACAGCCCTCGTATTTCTGTCTTTGATAGGGTAGGAAACATTGCTGGAAAAGGAGAAAATACTGGCTGACAACATGTTGTCCTTTTCCCCCAATGTTTTCAAAAGCTTTCTCTTTAAAGGTCATTAACACTTCGATTTGTGTGGTAAAGGGTTAAAAAGCCAGTGGAGCGATACAGGGCCATCATGGCCGTCATGTTTTCCTCAAGGTGGTTAAAACCTGGAATCGTGTGAGGAAGAGTTGAATTTACTGTTGGAAAAGTACATGTACAAGGTAAAACAAGGAAATTTTAGCCTTGTCCTAATTGAAAAAATTTCCAAGCAACACATTGATGGTAGGTCAAATGATAGAAATTGTGTCTAGAAATATAGAAACATTGTGTAAAAAGGAGAATAAGGTGGTAACCAGCATATTCTCCATTTCCCACAATGTTTCAAAGAGGCTTCTTCCTCATTGCTAAAACTCGCTGAAATGCATGCCTGGCTAATTTTTTCTGGAGCTTTTTTGGGGGGAAAAGGAGGGGGGGGGGGGCTACATATAACATGAGGTAGTATTTTTCTGATTCAAAAGTCATTGTATTTGTAGAAAAAATAACTTTGGTGTGTAATTGCCTCTTTTTCTACAAAAGAGTACACACAGAAATGCAATATTGTACAAGAACTTTTTTCTGCAAGACTTTATGTGGTTTTCTTTGATTCATGTAACATTCATTTGATGAAGGACATAAGATTTATAACAGTACACAGAAAATATCCATTATTGATCAATTTATGTCTCGTATAAACTGAAGCCAATCAACTCTCTACCAAACAATGCCAGGTTTTCAGGACCCTGGGAAAGAATGATTTTGAAAACATTGAGGGAAAAGGAGAAAATGCTTGTAACTAGCATTTTCTCCTTTTCCTGCAATGTTTTCTTACCTTTAAAGGACAAATTCCTTCATTTTAGCCACAGTCAATATGTTGTCTGCAATTGCTTTCAATCCAATCTGGACTGGTCTAAAATTTTGTTTGGTTTGGAGTTAAATCTGAGCTTAATACCATAATGAACAAGAAATCTTCATGATAAAATTAATATGATTAGAGTCATTAATTAAGCCTTAGACTGCTAAGCATGACTCACTGACCTTTAGCGGACAGTGTAGATCAAGATCAGACCGCACAGAACGTGCAGTCTGATCTTTGATCTACACAGTCCGATCTGGACATATTTTCCCACAAAAATTACCTTTGAAATGAAATAGCAAAGTTTGGGTTTGTGACTATCTGCTTCAGACTTTCATTTTACTTATTTAGCATGATAAGGTTTAACAGGTTGTGTAGATAGTGAGAGAAAAAAATAAAATTCAAATTATCTCCCTTGTTAGATAAAACCCAAGGTAACCAAATTGCAACTGGGTCCTTTTATTTGATTTCCTTTGTTTTTATCCTTGCTTAACTGGGAGATGTTGCAATTTTTATAACTTGACTTATAATGTATACAAATCTATAAGGTCTTCATAATTTCTGCACATCAAATTTCATACTCTCATTACCATTGGAATGCATCAAATAGATCAATTCTGTGTTTTGATCAGTATCGAAGGAGAAATTTAAACCTGACCATTCCTTCATAGTGCAAGGATTTCAAGGATAAAAACCAAGTAATACTTATTCAGGACCTGGTAAGTAGTGGAGAGCTATCAAGGGGAAGTAACTGTCTTTTGTCTCTAATTATAAAGTATGCAGAAATTCAAGACTCCTCTGTGTTTTGAGGAAACTGCAGAGGATGAGACCAGTTGGGGGGAAAAAAAGCATTTTAACTAAACTATGATGAAAAGATATACAGTAAAAATGTAAAAAAAAATTCCCTCAAATTCAAAGTCTGAACACTACTGTGCAGCAAAGAGACTTTATGTGAAGTCCACTTCAAAAATCCAACATGTGCACTTTTTAAATTCTAGAAAAATAGGTATTTTCTAGAAAACCAATGATGCGCAGAATTTTTTTATTGGGTTTAACTCTCATTAGAAAACAAAAGTTCACACTCATAAAAGTTGAAAACAATGGCAGATGCCAAATATGGGTATGGCTCTATCACTGAAAACATTGCAGGAGAGCGAGAAGATGCTGAAAAACCACCATTTTCACCTTTTCCAACATTGGTCCTAAAAGCCTTCTTTGTAGGAGGTTGCAAATCCACAAAATCTTTCTAGTGAATGTTAACCCTTTACCAAACGCCAAAGTTTAGAATTGTCCAAACTGAAAGCATTTGCAGACGCTGAATAAATTGTGACTCAAATAACGGAATTTACCTTTGACAGGTTAGAAAACACTGTGAGATAAGGAGAAAATGCTGGTAACCAGCATTTTCTCCTTTTCTCACAATGTTTTCAAAAGGCTTCTTCCTAAAGGGCGTTGAAAGTCGGTATTGTGTGGTAAGGGATTAAAACATTTGAATCATGCCCTGTGAAGGAGGGGGGGGTTTGTCTAATCCTTCTACAAAGAGTACTGACCGTCAACCTGCGAAGCCCACACAGGCTTGCATGAGTCTAGACTTTTTGCTATTTGTAAATTTTCTGAATGTTGGAGGACCATTCTACCTCATGATTCAGGCAGATGTAATACAAAATGGATTTTATAGATCCATGATTATATGATGACTTGCTAGGTATAATGCATCACAGAGATACATTAAGCCCCTTTTGCCGTTGCATGGCTCCTTTATGTTTGTCACAATGTGTCACAGAGATTTTCTCGAAGTCTCTGACGAATGCCTGCATTACCAACTTCACACAATGTGTAAGTTATGCTCTGTGAAAAGGTGTTTCAGTGCATTAAAGTAACAATAAAGGCCAATAGTAGACAAAGCGGGTGTTTAAATTCATTTAAATTTATATCATACCATTTAAAAGTACGGAAATTATTGTGACGATGACTATCTATCATTGTACGGTCGGTCCAAGTGTTACTCGCTGACAGGGAAATTAATTTCAAAACTAGGCTAAAACCTGCCAGGTCACTCTATCTTTTGGTTACTTTTTGCCTGATTTTATAATGCTTTTTTTCTGCCAGCGACTAACACATGGCTCGACCACAAAATAACATACGATCATCTTCACAATATTTTCCCTACTTTTAAATGGGATGATTTAAATTTAAATGTATTTTGACATCTGCTTTGATATTTTGGCCTCTACTTGGCCTTTAACAGAAAGTATCAAATTATCAATCAGGAAAGCCTACACAGTCTGTAAACTGACCTCCATCAAAACTTTTGGCTGTTGGTAAATTTTCTGCACGTCCTATGATCATTCTTCCTCATGACTTAGCCTGCTTGTAGAAAAAATAAATCAATATTATGTGTTGACTCGCTGGCATAATGCACGACTAAGATGCATTAACTCTTTACCAAACTGCAAAATTTTTGACTTGTCAAAATTCAAAGTCTTTGCAGACAACAAATTTAACATAGCTGAAATAATGGCATTTGTCTATGAAAGGACAGAAAAAATTGTGAGAAAAGGAGAAAATGCTGGTTACCAGCATTTTCTCCTTTTCCAACAATTTTTTCAAAAGCCATCCCTATTAAGGTCGTTAAAACTCTGAACTGTGTGGTATTACATTAATCTCCTTTCAACAGAGCCCAATTTTGTATTATTTATTTCAGTGCACATGACATACTTCGTCACAATGAAAACTTAAATGTATCAAGTATCTGTCAGTGCTTCTGCCATATCGTTCATATCAACGTTTTCTATTTCGACCGTCGTAACCTTGTTTCCTTTCTTCTGCACATGCCAGGGTTTCTTATGCTTCTTGTGTTCTTTCTGAAAGCCTCTACCAACTCCCTGACCAAAGCAAATATTGGATGGAACTCTGGAAGAAAACAAAGAAATTTAGTCACACTGTTTTCTTGTTACATTTAGGATCTTTGGAAAATTACGAATTCTTCAGGTCCACCTCTATACAAATCGCAAATGAATCATTCACTGTGAAAAGGGGTCTTAATGCATCTTCAAAAGTATCGTTCCATGTTAGCATGCACAGGCTGCCAAATCTGCCCATGCTGCTATCAAGGTTCAAATTTAACGGTCGCAAACTCGCAAAATGCGAGCTGAAATGAAAAAATGAGAGTGCCAAATTCTAACAGTCGAAATAATTTGCGAGTGGGCCGGAAAATGGGCAAACCTACCGCTTAAAAATCTGAATTAATCCATAAATGCGGTCGTTTTTCGTGTACACTGAATTGCCGTATGCGGTTTAGAACTATCCTTTGAGAGTATCACCGACCATGTGACCGGTATTTGTAGAGACGCTTGTTTTCGATATTGTAAATACATGTATCCGATATTTAAAGCGCGTAGACAATTCTGACGTTGTTTATACGTCTGCATTGCCTCACTGTGATTATGGAGCGGAAAATATCCAGGTTTTTCGGCAAAAGGCCGGATTCCGTGACGTCGCCGGAATGCACAGACCCCAATGGGTTAAAATATTGCTAGTACAAAATTGATTTTGGCTAGTAGAAAAAATGGTCACTAGCAAATTTTTGCTAGTTGAAAAAAAAATTAAATTTGACCCCTGGCTATGGATCAAAACTTTTTGCTATTTGTAAATTTTCTGCATGTGAATACACCACTCTACTTGATGATTCAGTCAGCTTTCAGAGAAAATGGATTTCATATATCCATTATTAACTGATGACTTGGTTGGTGTTATGTATCACATAGATGCATTAAACCCCCTTTTGCCACAACACTACTTAAAAACTTAAAAAGTGGATCAACTGATGAAATTTGTTGTTAAAAAAGCAGAAAAATTGTGGGATAAGGAGATTATGCTGGACACCAGCCTTCTTTGTGGGAAAGGTCCTGGAGTATGCACTCTAAAGGCAACTGCCGACCACAAATTAAATACGGCTGAAAAGATGAATTTGTCTTTGAAAAGGAATAAAACAATGCACGAGAAGATGGAAATACCCAGTATCTGCATTTTATCCTTTACCAAAGAATTTTTCTAACACTTTTGTTTGCTTGAAGCTGCAAAAATGTGCTGGTTCAGAAAAGAGTTACAAGTCTTCATGAGAAAAAAAAAATAATAACTCTTTACACAATGAAAAAATTCTAGACTTGTCGAAGTTGAAAACATTTGCAAATATAACTCAGAAGTTGAGATATGTCTTCAAAGAGGTTAAAAAAACAGTGTGGAAAAAACTTTATGTTTTCAAAAGCCTTCAACCCTCGATTCGTCAAAACCCTGGGTTGTGTGGTTAACCCTTTACCACACAATCCCGATTTTTAACAACCCTGAGAGAGAAAGCTTTTGAAAACAATGTGGGAGAAGGAGAAAATGCTGGTAACCAGCATTTTATTCTTTTCCCACAATGTTTTCTTTTCTTTTACAGACAAACTCCATTACTTGTGCCACATTTACTATGTCCTTTGGAAATGCTTCCAATCTGGATTCTGTCTAAAATTTCCTTGTGTGGTAAAGGATTAGGGGTTAACATAAAATGTATATACCTGGGTTTGAACCTTGTTGGCAAAGGCTTGGTATTTCTTTCATTCAATACTGAGCTTGGTTCTGTTTCCATTGACTCGACACTATTTGGAATACTTTGGCTTTTGTTTGACTTGGATGTCTTTGATTTTCTGAAACAATACACCATACCTGTTGCACTATTTCTAGAGATTTAACATAAATTAGGATAATCTTGTTTACTGAAAATTAGTTCTTTCCTTTCAAATTAATCATGAAAGCTCATTAGAACTGTCCAATAGAGAAATGATTTGTAGTTTATTACAACAGCCTATGAGTTAAAGGTCTGCTTTGAGAATAATAAGCCCAAAAATTCCTGGGAAAAACAAGAAAACTATGCGGGAGACAACGCTCGGCTGCAAGTGCTTGATTTTCATTGAAAATTTTATGTTGAAAAAGGGGGATAACTGTGTCAAAAATATTTTGATGGTTACCTGCTCCTGTTTTATGAGTTCCCCTTTTGATGCGTAACAAGTTGTCCAAGTTTGAAGTAAATATCTTCAGTAATAACAGATATACTAGTATTACAAAATGTCGAAGTTTTCCCACGACGACACAGACCATGACGCATGGGCTATGACAATAACTTGTCATTTTCTTCAAAGTTAGCCGTGCTAAAAAATCATTCACATTTTCTATATAAAAACACTGTTTTATAGCAATTTCAATATTATTTAATGTAAATGTATGTCAATAAAGATATCAGACTAGAGATCCGAGATCAAGGTGCATGGAATAATTGCCATGTATCTCACAGTATAGTCGAGCCCCGGTAGCTCAGTCAGTAGCGTGCAGGACTTGAGAACAAGGGGTCGTGGGTTCGATCCCTGGCTCAGCCAATTTCTTTCTGAGGACTGATGATAGTCATTGCGACAGGATTCATTTCTCTCCAACCTCTGACTATTGTTTCGACGATGGTCATGTGGGAAAGCAGCCAGTGGTTTGGAAAGAAAATTGTGCGGAGTACTGGCAAAAGAGACTCTACAGGAAAGCATGGATAGGTGCACTGGCCGCCGCGATATAACTGAAATAATGTTGAAAACGGCGTGAAACACCATACAATCAATCAATCAATCTCACAGTATAGATAAAAGATCGCACCACACACAGTCACTTAACTCTTTACTAAACACAAAACTTCAGACTTTTCCAAACTATAAGCATTTGCAGATAACAACTTATATGTGGTAGAAATTATGGAATTTGTCTATGGAAGGGTAGAAAACATTGTGAGGAAGATTGACTACCAGCGTTTTTTTCTTTTCCCATAATGTTTTTAACTCTTTACCATATGACAAAGTTTTAGACTTGTCCAAATTGAAAGCATATGCAGACAACAATATGAATGTGAGTGAACAATTAAAATTTGTTTTGGGAAAGGCAGAAAAGATTGTGGGAAAAGAAGAAAATGCTGGTTTCCAGCATTTTCTCCTTTTTCCACAGTGTTTTCAAAAGCCTTCTTTTCCAGGGTTGTGAAAACAAGGGATTGTTTGGTAAAGGGTTAAAAGACCTTTTTCTCCAGGTCATTAAAACTCAGGATTGTGTGGTGAAAGGTAAACTCTCTACCAAACTACAGAATTTCAAACTTGTCCAAATCAAAAGCATCTGCAGGTGACAAAATCAAGATGGTTTGGATTTTAAGGGTTTTGCCTTCGAAAGTGGGGGAAACATTGTAGAAAAGGAAGAAAATGTGTTTCACCAGCCCTTCCTCCTTTTCAAACAATGTTCTCATAAGCTTTCTCCCTAAAGCCCAGCTCAAAGTCATTAAAACCCAGGATTTTTGGTAAAGGGTTAACTCTTTATGTCACATTCCTAAGTTTTAATGACCCTGGGGAGGTGAGCTTTTAAAAAAAATTTAGGAAAAAGAGAAAATGCTGGTAACCCGCATTTTCTCTTTTTTTCCCACAATGTTTTCTACTCTCATATAGATCATTGTAGCCACTTTCAATTTTGTCGTCTGCAAATGCCTTAAATTTGGACAAATCTAAAATTAAGTTAACACATCACTGTCTGAATAGGGAACTTAAGCTGCTCTTGACCAACTTTCTGTAACTTACCCATCCGAATGTCTGTACCGGTAATTAGAAGGATAATGATGGTATTTAATTAAATGTTGATGTCTGTCTTTTCCTTCACTAAATTTGTCCTTGCATCCTTCAATCAAACACTGGAACTGAAAAATTTATGTAATTCATTATACATTACAATTTAATTTTCAAAACTAGCTTGGGCAGTAATGTACAGTGCTTGTAACTCAAAGGTCCTGCATTCGAATTGCAGCTCTGCCAAGTTCTACGGGAAAACTATTAGCCATTGCCACGCGATTCATTCCTCCCTCACTGGTGAACATTTTAATCTATGGCCTTTATGTGAGACAGCAATCATTGGCTAGAAAAGAGAACTGTGCTAAGTACTGGTTAAGATAACACATGCATAGGTGCACTGATTGCCAGGATATAACTTAAATACTGTTAAAAAATTGTGTTACTTCTTTACCAAATGATAAAGTCTTACACTTGTCCACATAAAAAGTATGTGTAGGAAAAAACTTATTGTAGCTCAAATGATGGGATTAGTCTTTGAAGGGGTTGAAAACATTGTGGGAAAAGGAGAAAATACTGGCTACCTGCATTTTTTTTTCTTTTCCCACAATGTTTTCAAAAGCCCTCTTTTCCAGGGTTGTTAAAACTTTATCTGTGACATTTCGTCGTAAATCATGTTCTTCAAAAACAATCTCTGGCCTTGAGCCTTACCCTAACTAAGACGAATTGTCGCTTAAATCTTCTTCCCAGACAGAGCTTTTCATTAAATAGATCCAGGAATTTAGCAATCAATATTTTAAAAAGTACATGGATTTCGACAAAACACATTTTCGACAGTATGTTGTGCACTGATTAACCATTTACCACAAAATTCTGACTTTTAATGACCCTGAGACAGAAGCCTTTTGAAAACATTGTAGGAAAAGGAGAAAATGCTGGTAATCAGCATTGTCTCTTTTTCCCACAATGTTTTCTATAATATCAGAGAACCGAAGCTCATTGGTACTAATTTTAGATTTGTCGCCTACAGTTATTTTCAATTAGATAGAGTCAACAATTTGTTGTTGAGTATTGGGTTATGGGTTCATCAAACTCACCATTTTTGTCCTTTGAGCCAACAGACTAAACATGACATCATGTGTTTCCAGTATGTGTATGTCCAGCAGATGCGCTGACGGGAATGTTCTGTGACAGATTCCACACATGTGCCGATGGGATACATTGTAGTGGGCTTCGTACCTAGTAAATTTTGTGAAAAGGTAGTTTAACCCTGTACAACACAATCTAGACTTTTAACGACCATGACTGAGAAGCCTTTTGAAAACATTATGGGAAAAGGAGAAAATGCTGGTAACCAGCATTTTCTCCTTTTCCCACAATGTCTTCTCCCCATTCTAAGAAAACTTCTACAAGTTCAGCCACATTTGATTTGCTGTCTTCAATTGCCTTTGGTTTAGACAACTTTGAAATCCTGTCATATGGCAATGGGTTAATGCATTGATAAAAAGTATGGATTGACCCAGGTCAGCCTGCACAGTCTAGGCAGGCTGACATGGGTAAAAAACTTTTTGCTATTGGTCATCGTTCTCTAGGTCAAAGACCATTCTACCTCATGATTCAATTGTTTGTACGAGAAAACTGATTTTACAGATACATAAATATGTGATGTCTTGCGTGGTATACATGTAATACA
Organism: Hippopus hippopus; assembly: GCA_946811185.2. Classification (NCBI taxonomy): domain Eukaryota; kingdom Metazoa; phylum Mollusca; class Bivalvia; order Cardiida; family Cardiidae; genus Hippopus; species Hippopus hippopus. Next base: position 2,044,228 of record OX328105.1, read on the forward strand.
TCACAGAGATGCACCAAACAACTCCCTTTTGCCAAAGCATAGCTTTTTTTTTTTTAATAAATTTTGCACCAAATTACAATAAAAAAAAAAAAAAATGAACACATACACACACACGACTTTTTCCCTTTGAAGACATATCCCTTTCAGTGCTGCAATGTTTTCAATCAAAGCCTTCTTCCTTTTAGGTCATTCAAACAATGGATTGTTTGGGAGATTCATCTCACTCTGGATAATTAGGTAAACACATTTTACAACATGTTTATAAACATTTAAGAGTTATCCAGGGGCCTGGTGCCATGTTTGTCCAAGAATGGATCTATGTTCATCCAAACAAGATAATCAAAACTTGAGCAGAAGCAGGAAGAGACAATACCAAGCTGTCATAAAAAGAAATGGGCGAGGTTATGAATATCAAACCCACACATTACATTCTTGGTACTAAGCAAACTTACATGTAGAGAAGTATATATTATAATTATTATGTACCTACAGATCTTCTATCAGTTTTTGAGGGTTCCTGGGTGTCTCAGTGGTAAGGTGTAGTACTTGTAACCTGGAGGCCCCTGGAAGTACTGAGCTTTTCATGGGAGTGTCCTTGGACAAGACACTTCTGAGTTCTACCCTAGTACTGTGAAACCCAGGACATACATGAAATGAATATACGAGTTGTCATTGTGATGTGACCGATTAATGTTGAAAGAAGTGCAAAACACAATCAATCAATCAGACTGAAGTTGAACACTTATGGTTTCTTGTGCCTTCTACCTTCAGAGATCTAAATTTCCCAGATTTTATCTTTTCAGTTGTATCTAAAATATGTGCATCAAAAAAACACCGACCACTGATTTGCCATCTTATGACTAATCTTTATCTAATGCATACCCTACCCTATATATCAGCCATGCTCTGTGAAAAGGTGGCTTAATGCATTTGCAAAAAGTAACGACCCAGGTTAGCCTGCTCAGTCCCTGCAGGCTGACCTGGGTTGAAACTTTTTGCTACTGGTCAATTTTCTGCATGCCAAAGGACTATTCTATCTCATGTTTCACTTGGTTGTCAGTCAAAATGGATTTTATGGATTCACAATTGTGTGATGTCGTGCTTGGTGTAGCTGATCACGGACATGCATTCAACGCCTTTTAGCCAACCCAGAGCATGGCTGATATGTATTTTCTTCTTGATTTGTGAACTAGTACTCACTGGACTAAACTATTAAACGTCTGACAACATCTGGCATGTCCACATGGAAACTCTGTCTCACTGAAATTAATGTTTATAAATTTTTTACAGCAATCAACCCAATTTCAATTAACCCTTTACCACACAATCCCAACATTTGAGAAAAAAACTTAAGAAAACATCCCGGGAAAAGGAGTAAATGCTGGTAACCAGCATTTTCTCCTTTTCCCGCAATGTTTTCTACCATCCCCAGAACAAATTTCAAATTTTGGGCCCCAATTACTTATGATCTATACATTCTTTCAATTTGGGCCAGTCTAACATTTTGTCGCATAGTAAAGGGTCAACACTAAAAATCAAGAAAAAACAAAACTTTGTTCTTTATACCAAGCACCTCAAAAAATACTTTCTGCTAAACTCTTAACCAGACCATAAAATTTCTGATGCATTTTGAGTCTACAAATTAAATATGACTCAAATGACGGAAATTAGTTTTCAAGGAATTAGCTCCTTTTCCGAACACCAAGTTTTCAAAAGCCACTTTCCCCTGGCCCATTAAAATGTGGGCTGTTTGGTCAAGAGGTATCCCTTATATAGCACCTTTCTCAACCATAGTTGCCTTAGCAGCCAGTGAAGATCAAGATCAGGTTGAACGAAATCAAGATCAGGTAACCTGGTTGCACAAAAAAGCAGTCTGATTTTTGATCTACAATGTCCGCTTTGCAGCTCTAAACATTCTGTAAAAAGAGAGACCTATAAATTGCAATTATATATGGGTCTTTTTTCTATATTCAATATTGAAAATGTTTCCAGAATTTATTCAGCGCTTTAAGGGCCATTTAGTAAAAATGTACACATACAAACTTAATTTTCTTGGACACTCATTTTTCATATAAAGATACAAGAGGGCCATGATGGCCCTGAAGTCGCTCACCTGAGCCTTTTGACCAAACATGATCCATTTTAAATCTCTTTCGAGATATCATGACAAACATTCCAACAAGCTTCCATAATAAGTGAACTGAAAATTTACAAATTTGGCCTATAGCATGTACACAAGCTTTCTCTAGACTCATCTAAGATGTCATCAAGACAAATATTTTGACCGAGTTTCATGAGTATTGAACTTAAATTGTTGCCTATAGAGTATAACAAGAATTTTCTAAGATTTAACCTTGTGACCTAGTTTTTCACCCAACCCAACCTATTTTCATTCATCAAAGATGTTATCAAGAAAAAGATTCTGACCATGAGTATTGGGCTGAAAATGTAGCCTCAGTAGAGCAAACACAAGTTTTTTCAAATATTGTTCGCCATGACCTAGTTATTGACCTGAGGTGACCCATTTTCAAAATCCTCCTAGATAATATCAAGAAAAGCATTCTGACTAACTTTCATGAGTATTTGAGTGAAAATGTGGCCTCTAGAGCTTTCACATGGTTTTTCTAAAATTTGACCTAGTGACCTAGTTTTTGACCCAACATAACCCACTTTTGAACTTGTCCGAGATATCATCAAGACAAACATTCTGACCAACTTTCAAGAGTATTGGACTAAAAAAGTGTCCTTTAGAGCGTACACAATGTTTTTCTAAGATTTGACTTAGTGGCCTAGTTTTTGACCCGACATAACCCATTTTCAAATTCATCCGAGATATCATCAAGACAAACATTATGACCAATTTTCAAGAGTACTTGACTGAAAATGTGGCCTCTAGAGCGTACACAAGGTTTTTCTAAGATTTGACCTAATAGTGACCTAATTTTTTACCCAAGACAAACAACCTGACCAAGTTTCATGAGTATCGGACTGAAAATGTGACCTCTAGAGCGTACACAAGGTAAAAGTTGACGCAGCACAATCACAAAAGCTCACCTTGAGCACTTTGTGCTCAGGTGAGCTAACTAGAGGCGCTTCAGCGCCTGTATCGCTCCACAGGCCTGATATTTCTATAATGGCGAAAGGAAGTTTTTAACAATTATCATTCAATCCTGCATTTTAGCTCACTGAAGAAACAATTTGGTAGACAACCACCATAGGAACTTACCTGCAAAACAACAATGAAATCCAATGAATAGTTTTAGAGAAGAAATTTTTCAAAGATTTTACTTTATACCATAAAAGGAAAATGAGTCTCCCATAAAAGCCATGTTTTTTGACAGATCTTTTTTTTTTAAGGAATTCTGTAAACCTGTATCTAAGGAACATTCCTGCAAAATAATAATGCTATCCAAATAGCGGTTTGGGAGGAGAAGATTTTTAAAGGTTTTTTACTTTGGTTGCCATGGCAACCAGAATTCTTCATGGAACACAATTATTTGAAGGAATTTGAAAGAGGACCACCAAAGGAACATTCCTGTGAAATTTGGTAAAAATCCAGTCAATAGTTTCTGAGGAGAAGTTTTTTAAAGAAAAAGTTTACGGACGCACAGACGGACGCACAGACAGACGGACGCACGACGGACACAATGCCATGACAATAGCTCTCTGGCCTTCGGCCAGTGGAGCTAAAAACTAGCAGCATCTGCAGATGATAATTGAATATTTGATAGGTAGGCTCACGTACCTTGGAATGGTGGTAAATTCATTCTCATCCAGTGATAGATACTTGGAATTTAATCTCAGAAAATGATCACCTTCTTCAAAGAACACATTATCTGGTGCAAAATGTCTCTTGACAGCTCTCCAGCACCAATCAGCAATTTTCTTTTCCATCCTACAAGCCCCTTCATTGCTTTTTTCTATCTTTCCCATTATAATCTTGCTAAAAGTTCAGTACACTGTACAGCCAAGCAGAATGACCTTAAATAAAGGGGTGTCCAGCCACTGCTGATATAAATTCATGAAATATATTGAGACAAATTAGATATACATTCACATAAGTATCACTCACATCCACACTCTTGTTTATGTCAGAGGTTTTACATCATGTCCTATGATGCTATCAAACACTCATAGTGCATTTAAATATGATGTATAGCATAAAAACTTTTGCTTTCTCGTTGTACATAAATTCAAATAATAATCTTGTATATTTCAGAGGTTTGATTATCATATCCTATTATAATATCAAAAGCACAAAGTGCATAAGTACATTTATAATGTATATATTTAAGCTTTCTTTTTCTCTTTGCAATGTATAGATTTTGATATGCCTTGAAGTGAGTTAAGAAAGTTTAGGTCAAGCTTCACACAGTAAAACACTATTTCTCTTGAAGTGGGAATGACAGTTTATCCATCAGTCCATCAATTCGATCCTGAAGTGTTGGAAGAATCTCTGCAGATATAAACAAGTGGGTCTCATCCAAGTCCTGAATCACAAATTTCCTCCCCAAAGCCTCTGTGTCATCCAGGTGAACTAAAAACTGTTTCATTGCAGGATCACATTCAACCAAAATTCCTTTCATTACATTCACCATCCTCACTAGATTAATAATTTAACTGTCGAAGATTCATATGCTTAGTTTACTTCCACACAATGTCACACCCTCCTGAAAAATAGAAGAGAACAAATTAACGATCATAAAAAAGAAGGATTTTGAGAACATTAAAGTCACAATAAAGGCCAAATGTAAACAAATTGGGTGTTTAAATGCATTAGAATTTATATCATACCGTTTAAAAGTATGGAAATTTTTGTGAAGATAACACAACCTGTCATTGTATGGTCTGTCCAAGAGTTAGTCGCTGACAGAGAAATTAATTTCAAAACTGGGTTAAAACCTGCTAGGTAGCTGTGTCTTTTGTTTACTTTTTGCCTGATTTTAGAATTCTTTTTTCTGCCAGCAACTAACATATGGCCCGACCACACGATAACAGTCATCTCCACAATATTTTCCATACTTTTAAATGGTATGATTTAAATATAAATGTATTATGACACCTGCTTTGATATTTTGGCCTTTACTGGGCCTTTAAACCTCCATCAAACGGCAAAACTTTCCTTTTCAGCATTGAAAGTATTTGCTGAAGACAAATCTAAGGTGGCTACTGTGACAAAATTTGCTTTTATGGGGGAAAAAAAAAAATTGTGGAAAAAGGAGAAAATGCTGGTTACCAGCATTTTCTCCTTTTTTCCACAATGTTTTCAAAAGCCATCTTTTCAGGGTTATTACCAGCATTTTCTCATTATTCCACAATGTTTTCAAAAGCCATCTTTTTCAGGGTTGTTAAACTCGGGATAGTGTGGTAAAGAGTTAAGGGAACTTTAGTAACCAGCATTCTCTCTTTTACATACAATTTTTTCTACCATTTTGAAGAAAGTACCCTTTACAGCACAATCCCGAGTTTTAATAACCCTGGGAAAGAAACTCTTTGAAAATACTGAGGGAAAAGGAGAAAATGTTGATAACCAACATTTTCTCTTTTTCCCACATTTTTTTCCTACCCTTCTAGAGTCAGGTTTCATCAATTGTGCCACATTTAATTTGTAATCTGCAACAGCTTTGAATTTAGACCAGCGTAAAATTTTGTCATTTGGTAAAGAGTTAACTCTTTACCTCACAATCCCTACTTTTAATGACCCTGATAAAGCAAGCTTTTTGGGATCAAAATGACCCTTTGATCAGAATTTTCTGTGCGTCAAAATAGGGTATTCTAAGATTTTGGTACATCAAGACCTGGGTTTACGAGTCAAGTCCATTCTAGCCCATTCGGATATTTCCATGCACCCCAGTTTCATTACTGAGACCGACCTGGAACAAAGTCTGTGCTCAAACAAAGTACTGCTTAATCAATAATCAACATCCAGTATGTCTGCCAGCTTCATATTTTTTAGGGTCATTTGTGACCCCTATTCCTAATTTTTTGGGGTCTTACAAAAACTTGAGGGTCACTTTTTCAAATGCCTTTTTAAAGCTACCCAAGTTCACATTTTCGGACCTTTCCCTGTGACTCTGCCAACTCGGAACCGAAACTTAGTCTGGCAAAACCAGGATATTTGTTGCATTTGTTGATTTTTCTTTTTTTATGTTTGCGAGGTGTTTACTTGTGGAGGGGACAAGAAAACAACCTGCAAGTCCTTTCTGTTTTTCTGTTTTGGTTGATCTGCTATTCTATTTTGGAAAGTGTCTTGCATACACATCTAAAGCACGGCGACAAATCGACCTTCCTACTCTTATTCCGTACCTAGTTATTTATTAATAAAATGTGTGACTTTGTCAGAAAGAAGCCAATTGGAAGCAATTCATCATCTTTAATCTTTTTTTGTGCAGTACGGGCAGATATTCATTGGTAATTATTAGTAAAATAAGTTTCAGACACTGGGTGCTGTATCATAAACACCCAATATAAATAATCATGGCATATGAAATCTCTCTCTGCATACACAAACCTTATTTTTCCCCAAGTAGTATTTCGGCTATACGACGTCATGGTGTGCATAATAAACTATCGTTTTGACTGAATTGATATTTTTTGGTTGCGTCAGTAAAGACGCACACCACAGATTTTAGTGCGTCAGCAAAGAAATCATTGAGTCAAAAACGCAAGAAACGCGCTCTGGGCAAAACAATGAACATCACATCAATAAATAACAAAGTAGCCATTAAATGTGATTCTTGGAAGTTTAAACGAACAACTTGCTTGTTGAATGAGTTGTTTAAATAACCAAGAGGCCTGTAATTCTCCACCATAGGACATGTATGCATAATGCACCAGATTTTTGGAGGATTTATCAATTAAAGCCATCATGACGATACTATCAAACATTCAAGAAAGTAAAATTCTTACACAAAAGGGACTCTCTAAGATTGTTTACTCTTGCTTGCTTCAATACATTTTCTGAAATCGTTTACTTTATCCTGACACTTTCTCCAGTCTTTATGGTCAAACATACACTCCTGCACAGCATAGTGTTTCTCCAAACATCCGGCTTTCCGAAGCATTTTTTCAACTGGGTCATCCTCATCCAGTGGAGTTGATCTATTGTGCGCAGACATATTTAACCACCAAACAAAGCGTCTCTGTATGTAATTGATGTAACAATTTGAAATAGAAGTACAAGTTTTGACCTTCAGCGTGATAATCTAGATTATGCAAACAACGAATTCAGCGACTTACCTACGATCGAATAAAGAAAAGTTACCTCCCTTGGGTGACTCGGCGACATTTCGGCCCATAACAATTTCGGCCCATTACAATTTCGGCCCACAACAATTTCGGCCCGTTACAATTTTGGCCCATAACAATTTCGACCATGCAATTTCGGCCCATAGTTGGTGTACCATAAATATTGCACGATATAACCAAACTTTTTTTCTAATTTTTTGGTGCATAAATTTGCACGCTTGAATATTTTTGTTTTTGATGCCTCAATCAATATTTTGGATTTTCTTTTGGTCCTGGTAGAGTGTTTACACGTGGTATAAGAGTCTGTACAATACATGAGCAAAGGAAAACCAATCTAATCATACAGCGGACGTTAAATCTATAAATCATTTCAAAGATCAGACTTACATCATGTGTAATCCAGGCTGGACAGGTCTACGCCATTCACAATAAATACTAAAGTCGCCATGGACAGACGGGTTGAGAACTAAATTTTTACTCCCATAAATTTCAGTCGAGTTTTTTCTAGTTTAAAGTTCCGCATCAGGTAGTGAACGCTATAAATCGACGATAATATTTCACTTAGTATAATCTGATCTTGATCTACGCTCTCCACGACACATACTTAGGTCTCCGTCGGCACTGAAAGGGTCAGTTTAAATTAATTGTTTATTGATCTATTTACTTTTTTTTGCAAACGAATTTGATCATACTTTATCACCAAGTCTTTCTTGGGGGTCTGCCAGCCCGGGTAGCTCAGTGGCTAGCGTATCGGACTCGTGAGCTGATGGTTGTGAGTTCGTTACCCGGTTCATGCAAACTTTCTTTCCGATGATTTTACACCTCTCACATCTGATGCATATGAGAAAAGTAGTCAGTGACTTGGAAAGAAAGTTGTGCCAGTACTGGTATGAGAAAGCCAGGAAACACATGCGTAGGTGCACTGACCGCCGTGATATGACTTATGCTGTTAAAACGGCGTTAAACTCTTATTCAATCAATCAGTCTTTCTTGGGGTCTTCTAATTTGGGTCAACCCTTTACCACACAATGCCCACTTTTGACGACCCTGAGAAAAAAAAAAAAAAAACGTTTTGAAAACATTGTGAGAAAAGGAGAAAATGCTGGGCAACCAGCATTTTCTCCTTTTCCCACAATGTTTTCTACCCTTCCTATTTCTTACTTGAGTTAAGGGTCTAAACATCTAGTATCCGTATGGCCATACCGACTTAGATATGACCGATTTTAGGTACACATTTCGTCGGGTTTTATTATCATGGATAGCCCGAATTCCTGTCCCCGATCATTTTTTTTTTTCCTTTTTTTCATATTTGCACTTTGCTTTGTCAAATTTACGGCATGGGGACATTCGAGGGGGTCCCCGCGATTGCAATTTTTTTCTGATAATCTTAATATAAGTAACTGTCCTTTGCTTGACGTCACAGTGTCGATAATGAAGGATGATCTCTCGAGCGAAATCGAGGCTGAAACAAAGTATTCACTGCCGTGATCTTTGAACAAAGACATTACAGCATTCATTTGAAAAGCTCTAATCGTCCAACATCCAAACGAGTCCCCCAAACTCATTGAAAATTTAGATTGTACTGCTTTAGAGCAACACTGAAATAAATATAACTCGTAACATCCGTTAGTTAAAGACAGTTATTGGCCGTGGGTCTTTTAATGGCCACCTTTAATGTTAGCAAGGCGAAAAGTGAGAAACTGAGGGAAAACGGATGAAGAGTTGTGTAAGGGTTATAACCTTAGCGGAGAGGCCGTTACCCAAACATTTTCAGAATGGACTGATGATCCCACGCTTGCAACCTCAGTGATTAGACTGACCATTCACACTGACCAGCAAAGATCAGATGATTATATATCTTTTAGCGTAAGATGTATTAAATTGTTTTCATATTGCCTCCTCACCTTCCAGCCACGACACTACCATTTACACGGTCATTAACATCTTTCTTCTTGATGAGATTCTAAAGACTGGAGTCAGCCTGTTGACCCTTGACGAAACAATCCTGTGGGGCTTTTCAAATACAGTTGGAAAAACTGCATACATGTGAGCAGCATTTTCTCTCTTTCACAAAATATTTTTTGACCATTTCCATGTCTGAACCTAGGGACCAGGGAAAAGCTTTACAGCATGTATCTCTTCTAGATAAGGAACTTTTTTTTAGGGCCCCTGTAGATCAGTCCGTAGCGTACTGATCGTTTTTATACTCGTGTGCAGCAGATTTATTTCTTTAGGCAAGGAGTGAAAGAACTGAAAGTATTAAGTGACAGGAGCTGGTCACATTTGAATACTGTCTCTCTCTCTCTCTGGGGAAAACTATGGGACGATAACAATATTTTAGATGCTGTGCATTTTATGTACTATGGGCCGGTGGCCTTATTTACAAAACAAGGTAATCGTAATCTAATTCTCTCTCTCTCTCTCTCGCTACTTCTCACATTTACTTCAAAGGTATAACCCCTGTCTTCCGTCGACTTGTAAAAGTAATCATCTCTATCTTAATATTGTAGTTTAAAGTTTAACAAGAGAATTCAGTCTGTCAGGAAGGACGATGATGATTATCTTTGCAATCTCCTCTAGAAATGCATCAGTCCACGGTTCTATAGAGTTTTGTGTCCCTATGGTTTGTATGCTGTCTAACGCCGTTTTCAACATTATTTCAGTTCTATCGCGGCGGTTTTCACTCCCATCTATTTTTTCATGGACTTCCTATAAACAGCTCTTGCAACACTACTAGTATTTTTTCCAGGCCTTTTGCCGCTTTCCCATATTTTTTTAAACCGGTAAAAAATTCCAAACTGGCCCAAATCCAAAGCATTTGCACACGACAAATGAAATAATGTCGAAATGATGGGATTTGTCTTTGAAAGGATAGAAAACATCGTGGGAAAAGGAGAAAATGCTGTTTCTCACAATGTTGTCAATACCTTTCTTTCTTAGATCTTTGAAACTCGGGAATGTGTAGTACTTTTAACCACTAAACTAAAAATTAGAGTTTCTGATAATTATGGAAAGCATTTTCAGACAACATTCTGCGGAAAAGGACAAAATACTGATAAACAATGTATTCAAAAGTCCCCCCCCTCCTCCCCCAGGGTCTCTAAAACAAGGAAACGTTTGTAAAAGGGTTTATACAGGTTTGACTGTACTTGCAGCTACCTCTCTCTCTCTCACTTTCTCTCTCTCAGGCCTTTGGGAGAGGCTCTACGTGTTGAGAGATTCAACGTGTTGCGTAATAATAATCCCAGATACATAATATAAGCGGCTGGCGCTATTCCAAACTTTTTCAGTCCCTGGAATAAAATGGCGCAAAAATGAGGCAGACGTATAAATTACATGTAATTATTCTTCTGCCGTTCGTAACAATAATTTTGTTTTTGCGGAGAGTGCAAAGCAAGATTAGCCTGCATATACGTGCAGTCCAATCTTGCCCGAGACTCTCTGCTACTCTATCAGTATCTTCGGTCACGAATATAAACGCAATTCTTATACATAATGTACGCATATGTAAGAGTTGGCATTCAAATTTGGCAGGAAAAGGGTTTTTAATGATTTTTAACTGCCCTGATGAAGAAGTCTTTTGAAAACATTGTTGGAAAAGGAGGAAATGCTCATTACCAGCAGAAACATTATTTGAGAAGGAGAAAATGCTGGTAAGCAGCACTTTCACCCTTTCCTACACTGTTTTTTTTCCTCTCAAAGAAAAACTCCCTAATTTATGCAACATTCAGTTTTCTTTTCGTCTGCAAATGCTTTCAATTTAGATCAGTCTAAAATTTTGTCGTCTGGTAAATTCTAACTCTGCCAGTCGAAAAAAATGTAGATTTATCTAAACTGAAAGGATTTGAAGACAACATCTGAAATTTGACTCAAGTGATGGAAATTGTTGTTGATATGGTAGAAATCATTGTGAGATAAGGAGAAAATGCTGGTCACCAGCATTTTCTCCTTATTCCACAATGCTTTCAAAAGGCTTCTTCCTCAAGAGTCGTTAAAACTTTAGACTTTGCGATACAGGTTTAAGCATATTGTTGTAGTGTAAATTTATGACCAAAGTGCTGCGAATTATCGTAATTGACAGGCCTCCTCGCTGTTCTGTTAATCAGCAGTGATATTTTATCGCTGCTTCCGTTATAATAGGAATAATGCATTTCATTTGGTGCTGTCATAAAACGTTTTGTAGTCTTCAGTAGAGCAAGGGTATCATGCAGCACAAACAGAACATGCAGTCTGATCTGACAGGCTTCCTCACTGTTCTATTAATCAGCAGTGATATTTTATCGTTGTTTACATTTTAATACGGATGATTCACTCCATTTAGTGCTGTCAAACTATTTTGAGAATATAGATTGAACGTGAATCAAATGGTTTTGCTTTGTAAAGGTAAAAAGCATTGTTAGAAAAAAGCCGTTCACCATCATTTTCAGCTAAAAGTATAGTTCTCTTGGAAAACAATCCCATGCTTTCTCAAACTAAAAGGGGGATGCTGGAAATCCACATAAAATCCATTTTGTCAAACAACCAACTGTATCATAATAATCTGATTTGCATTCATGAGTCTCACTTACTGGCACTCACAATCCATTTCTCCTGTCGTTCTCTTTTCTCTATCTCCCTCTCCATTCAATCACTCTCTTTCTCGTTTCACTAAATCCCTAGCACGCTTATTCTCTCTCCTCGCTCTCTGTTCACTCACACTTACTCAGTTTCCAACCATGTCTTTTTCTCTCTCACTCAGTCTTTTCATCTCTTCTTTCTCTCTGTTCACTCACTAATTCCATCAGCATGTCTTTGTTCACTCACTGACACCTTCCATCTCCCTCTCCAGTCTTTCCGTGCCACTTCATTCATTCTTTCCATCTCTCTCTTTGTTCACCCTTTCCATCGCTCTCTCTCTTTGTTCACTCTCCATCGCTCTCTCTTCACTCACTCACTTTCTTTCTCTCTGTTCAGTCACTCACTTTTCCATCGCTCTCTCTGTTTATTCGTTCACCTTTTTTCACCTCTCTCTCTCATTCTCCCACCTCTCTCTCTCTCTCTTCACTCACTTTCACATTTTTTTTAACTTTGGAGAACCCTGGTATCGAAACCGGGAATGCCAGACACAAGGCCGTAATCATAACCATTTGACCACAGTGGTCGTTGTGAAAGCCTATTCAATCCATTAATTTAAACTTAATATTCGCACCTTTTTAAGCCCCTGAGGGCCATTACCCATAATGCAAAGCGGGTGTGTTTATTTGTTTAGTATTATCCAATACGTATTATACGGTTGAAAAATATCCATCTGCATATATGCGAACACGCACATGCACAGACATACAGACAAAATATATATTCTTATAAATAAAGTGAGAAGAAGAAGAGCAAGACGAAGAAGAAGAGAGAAACAGAGACAGATAGACAGAGAGAAAGACAGAGAGACAGATAGATAGAAAAACAGAGCGAGACAGAGAAAGAGACAGAGAAAGAGACACAGAAAGAGACAGACTCTGAGACAGACAGGCACTAAAAATACTATCCAGCAATTATGCATCGTTTATAGACTGAGGGCAGGCACGTGTCACAAAATTTTGAAATGGTTTGGTACCATGTCATCCACAAATGACTCCTGTCTAAAATCTCGGCTTATTATTGTTTTCACGTTAGTTATGCGGGAAAGCAGCCAGAGGCTTGCGAAGAATAAAATGCGAAGTACTGGTGATAGAGTCCTGGAAAACATCGATAGGTGCACTGGCCGTCACGTTAAAAACGGTTTTTATTATCTTTTTCCTCTACAAATCCATAAAAAAAAAAAAACTGAACTGTGTTCATATTCTAATTTATATAAGATTGACACTGATATGTGGTTAAAAAAAAAACAACCTCCAAGGAACGGATAGCTCGGTGCACTAACTGCCGTTATGTAACTGAAATAATGTTGAAAACAGCCTGAACCATATAACCACAAGTCTTATTTTCAGACCTACTCAATCCTCTTCTACCCAATCTGATCTTGATCAGCTTCTTGTACAACTGATATTATGTTTACCCTTTACCAAACAATAACGTGTTTAAACGATCCTGAAGAATAAAGCTTTTGAAAACGTTGTGGCGAAAGGAGTAAATGCTGTAAACCAGCATATTCTACCAGCATTTTCTTCTTCTCCGACAGTGTTTCATAACCCGTTTGAAGAAAGATACCATCACTTTATCCAATTCAATTTGTCGTCTGCAATTCCTTTTAAATAGTTTTGACATGTGTAAAAGTTTGTCTTCTGTTAAAGATCGGTCAATTTTCTACATCTCCGAGGACTACTTATGCGATGACTTGCTTGGTATAATGTGTCACAGAGATGCAGTAAACCCCCTTTGCCAGATCATGTTTCAAATATTTGAATACTTTTCCTATCTTGAAATAAACGACAGATGTCTGACTAGCTGTGGATCAGCCTGGTAGCTCAATCAAGAACTTACAGAGGCCACAGGTTCCAATCCCCAGACTCGGCCGATTTCTTCCTGAGTACTGGTTATAATCGTTGTAATCGTTGCGAAAAGATTCATTTCTGTCTCAACACTGATAATTGCTTCGAGAATGGTAGCCATTGGCTTTGTGCGAGGTACTGGTAAAACAAACTCGAGGAGACTATCAATAGCTGTTTGACTGCCAAGATATTACTGTAATAATCTTAATAGGCCTATTACAATAATACATTATAAAACAAAACATGTTTTAACCCTTAATCTCCTAAATAAGTAGAATGAAACTTTGAAGTTGATATTAGGAAGCCAAATTTTGTTATTTTTGAAAAAAATATTTTTAGGGGAAAAATATTGCCTTAACAGACAGTGTAGATCTAAGATCAGTCTGCACGTTCTGTTCAGTCTAATCGTAATCTACGCTGTCCGCAAAAGGTCTTTGTCTCGCGTCTAGCACCAAGAGGATTAAAAGATTCATACAAGAACAATAACTGCTGTATAGAAGTAGCCGACAAGTATACGAGTTGCCTCCCTTGTACTAGCGTATAAACCAAGATAACTGCGTTTGACTACATTCGATGCACTGGTTGATTTATTGTCTTATCTAGACTTATTAGCAATTCGGGCTTAACATAAGATGTTTTGCTCTTGCATTTTCCGAAAGCCATTTAGATTTTCACTTTCTTGTATTAGTTTAAACATGTTTTATTCAACAGTATGAGATACAAGTTGACAAAAAAGGCTGGATAGGTGCACTGGCCTGCCCGATATTACTGAAATAATGTTGAAAACGGTGTTAAACAACATCCAGTCTATAGATCAAGTAATTTATTTTTCATACTGGTTTGATAATCATTTTTCTTATTTGTACATTCTTTTTTGAAACTTCTTTTTGCAGTAATACATACAGAGTGTGACCTCTTTCAGAACTTGATATATGGAAATTTCTGTACATTTTGTATTTACATGTATATTGTTTGGTTTTATTGCACGCAAAATCCCACCATGATTGATTGCTATTACATTGTTTTTTATCAGTCCTCTTTAGATTCAAACTTTAAGCAGTTTTATGGTATATATCTAAAACTTGTTGAATAGATCTATCTATATTTACCCGAATATTTGTTTGAATATGTACTTTTTCATTTTCAAAGAAATGCAAAAATCGACCAATAAATGCCTCACTAACCTGTTCATTTCATTTGTAAGTTACCATATTCATAAAATCAGTATTATTATAGTATATAGGTTGGTCTACAATACTGTTTTGATAAGATGATGTTAAACATGCAACAATTGGCCGCTAAGCGCGACTCAATGACCATTTGCGGACACTGGAGGTCAAGATCAGACTCCGAAAATAAAATTGTTTTACCATAAAAACTACCTTAGAAAGAGCAATATTTGGGTTTTTACTATAGGCTTGATATTTTTATTTTACTTATTTAGAAGGTTACGGGTTAAACATCGTGAGTAAAAGGAGAGAGAGAGAGAGAGAGAGAGAGAGAGAGAGAGAGAGAGAGAGAGAGAGAGAGAGAGAGAGAGAGAGAGGATGGCCAGTGAGTGCGTGTCTTGAGAAGAACATTGTGATGAGAAGTGATAAAAGAATAAAATAAACTTCAGGAACACATAGTCTGGTGCACTGGCCGCCGCGATATAAGTAGCCTAAGGATTAAATTTGAGTTGAACTGGTTCGTGCTTTCTGTATAAAAGTTGAAAACGGCAAACACAGAAAATCTGCATCAAATGCTGTTGGAACAGGATCTATCTCTCTCACCGCTGATCATTGTTTTTACGACACTTATGTGGGAAAGCAGTCAATGGCTTGGAAAGAACATTGTGATGAGAACTGATAAAAGAAACTTCACTGTCCATAATGATACATGACGATACATCGTTATTTTTTGTAACTCTTTCTTCGCTTTGAATAGCCCCCCTTCAGGGCCATAGTCGAAACAGGGGGCTTGTGCGGACGGTGTAGATCAAAGATCAGACTGCACACAACGTGCAGTCTGATCTCGGATCTATACCATCCGCCTGTTTAGTCAAGCCTATACAATAACAAGAAATATCTTTAAAAAAGATAGACGGCGTCAATTTGCCAGCAAATAGACAGTGACCCTTAGAATAAAGTTCTACATTTTTTACCTATCACACAGGTGGTGCTCTAAAAGTGCCTAAGCATGGATTTTCTTGATACTTTGCAGATATATACTACCCAATAAATAAATCGTAGAACAGGATTTATTTTTTCCCAAATCCCAAGAGGGGTCAAAGTAGCCCCCCTTGTTATACCCCACTCTGCAGCCCCTGAGTGGGAAAACATAAATCTACATCAATTGCAGGCTAGTTTTAAAATTCGTCAAAAAAATAGGCCATGGTATTGTTCTTTAAGGAGACAAATTCGAATAAATTTGAAAACGGTAAAATAGATTTTTTAGGGTTAAATGCTGTTATAATTTCAAAATTCCATTACTACACGATAATTGGCAAATGTAATGGATAATTTCAATATCTCCTATGCCTCAATCCCACCCATTTGTATGACAATTTATATTAACATGGCAAAACTAATACAATTAGTATTTATTGGAATAATAAACCAAACCAAAATATACGTAAGTCTCAAAAATCACCTTTAAGTATGTCAATACAGCTCAAATGCTTTTTCTTTTTCTTTTTAATTGACCTAAAGTTTTGCAACTGAAACGGTAATCATGTAACAAGTTGGGTTAGTCCATATTTGCAGTTCTGCTTGTTTTAGGATGCATGTGTCTGTTTTTGTGCAGATAACCTTTTTAGGGTCATCACTTGACCAAGATTACAACCACAATTACAAAACAAACAAGTAATAGGTATTAAACATTCATAAAATGAAGAAAGCTTGACAAATTGATTGATTGGTCGGTTAATTTTATTGTGTTTAACACCGTTTTCGACATATGTGCGTTATATCGTGGTGGCCACTGCATGTATAGATTCATGCTTTCCTGAAGTTTCTTTTACCAGTACTCTGCACAATATTCTCTGTAAGCCACTGGCTGCTTTCTAACATAACCATCGTTGAAACAATGGTCAGAAGAGAGAGAGGAATGAAGCCTATCGTAATGACTATCATGAATCCTCGGAAAGAAAGTGGCCCAGCCGGGAATCTAACGAGCGACCCCATGTTCCCAAGTTCTGTACGCTACCGACTGAACTACTGAAATAAATGGACCTTTTAATAGATAAGACCTTTATTTTTTCCCCAAAGACAAAAGATGATTCTTGAATCCTTAACCTCACAACAACGACTGTGAAAGAGGGCTTTTTTCAAGAGGTCATTGTGGAGAAAGGACAAAACTATGGTAAACAACATTTCTCCTTTTCCCACAATATTCTAACTTTTGAATAACAGTTTTACTATCCAATAAACGAACGGTGTTTATTAATCCTTTTTTACAATTTAAATATAAACGACTAGAAAACATACAAACAGGTAAAAGGAAATTGTTTAGGGCGAAACGACTAGGGTTCGGAGTGAAAGGAATGAAGGTGATAAATAGAGGCGTAACGACAAGGGGGAATCGACCGGGGTGGGGTGCGAAACGCCTTTGGGGCGAAACGTCTTGTTACCGTCTCACTGATATGAGGGTAACCAAACTACTGAAGCTTCCGGTATAGGTAAACGTTGACAAACAGGATGTGTCTGAGTTGAATGTCCTCGTGTTATTTTTCCAGAGTGCGAGGTTATGATTAATAGAAAATGTCTGCAGAAAAAAAAATTATCAGAGTCGGTTCAAGAAAAAGCCAGGTAAGATTTCAGGGACAATAATGGGAAAGCAGCCTGTGGGCTTTGGAAGAGAATCTTATAAAAAGGACTGGTCATGCTAGGTATTTTTGAAGAAGCCTCATGTACGTAAACAACAGTCTCTGTCATTTATAAAGCTTACTATGGGGTCTTCAGCTGCATTTATTTTCAAGTCTTACCAGGATATGCCATTGTAATAGTGATAACAGTAGACACTACACTGCGGGACCGGGGTAAGAGTAGATAGGTGAACAACGGTATCAAGACAGTTGCCCGACAAGACAGTTCCCCGACACAACTTTTCGAGACAGATTTGAAGACAGTTCCCCGACACATTTGAAGACAGTTCCCCAACACTTTTCTTTCATGCTAAATAACCTTTTTATTGATAATTATGATTGAAAAACATGAGATATTATACATAATTGTGGATTATTCATGATGTGATTGGAATTTTTGCACCTTGTGAAGAAGAATTGTATGTACATTGACGGTACTTATTCCCCAATGGGTGAATTCACAATGACTCAAGATTGTCATGAAAATAAAGGAATTTGAAAAACGACTGTTAGCCAGCGTGAAAGTTGATAAAAAAAAAATGTTTCGAGATTATTTGGAGTTAATTCTTTGAATTCCTTTGATAATTTGTAATTTAGTTACCGGTATGTGTATTCCTTTATGTTATAGAAATACATTATAGAGAGAGAGAGAGAGAGAATGGAATTTACCTGAGTGAAATTTATTTTTCTTTTTACCTGGTACACTCGGTCCATAATCCTAATTTCAAATACATGTATATTGTATGAACCATTTGGGAAAATGTAGTGTATTTCAATATTGTTTGGTATTTTGTAACGAAAAGCTGTCAAACAGTTCGGTCAAACAAAGCTGAGTTATAGAAAATTATAGACATTTTACGATGCTATCATAGAAAATTAAATACAATCTCACGATGACCAAATGTACTTGTCATTCACAGGTACTAGAAACTCTTCAATCATTCACAAAAGATCATTTATCCATAAAACTCGTCATCAACCATTTATTATCATGATAATTATCGTTTGACATTGAACAAAAGTGTCTGGGAACTGTCTTCAAAAGTGTCGGGGAACTGTCTCCAAATCTGTCGGGGAACTGTCTCAAAAACTTGTGTCGGGGAACTGTCTTGTCAGGGAAATGTCTTGTTCCCGTGAACAACTACCTTCAGTCTGAAAGGTTGCTCCGATGTTATTTTTGTGATTGGGTCTCTGCACCCTTTCATTGCAGTCCTTCTTTTGTACCATCTGGAAATCTCAAAATCATACCGGTCATTTTTCAGTTTGCATAATGTGTCTTTAAGCTGCTTGTCAGCTATGAAAATGGACATAAATCTATAGATAAATGATTTAACTTTACATTGACACCAAGTTAAGTGCAAGGTTTTCATTGATCTTTTTGTAATTTACCATTTATTTGACATAAAGTTAACACATCTGGCTAATTTGTAAACAAACACTCATTATAAATTCAGTTAAATGCGCATGCGTGGTCAATTTGATTTGAAAAAAGGATATTGTGTGATTGGCAATTAAAGTCATAAATATGACTCCCCGTAAATGAAATATGCATCCAGTACATTTAGTTTTCCAATGCCCAAGCTGATGACACAGAAGCCAATAAATTGTGAAAAAAAAAAAAGAATTCTGTTGTACTGGAAGTGACTTCAGAAACATGCGCAGTAAATGTCAAGCCTAGTTTGAATTCCTTGGAAGTGGGTCAATGGATATTTACATTACGAAATCATGGAATTATAAGGAGGTAACACTGTCATTTTTTAATTATTTTGGTGTTTTTGTAAAGATTAATCAGTATTCTATCCATTAAGGACCTTAATGTTCACTGACAGAGAAAAGATTGATGCATACAGCCATTTGAAACGATGCCGGTATTTAATTTTTCAATCCAGATGGGTCATAAGAGTGGCTGTGCTGGGACCATAGGCACTTGGTGTCCATGACTTTAAATTTCACGACTTAAATTTTGTAAGTTGTGAAATTTAAAGTCATGGAAACCAAGTGCCTATGGCTGGGGCTAGCGGAGAAACAATCTTAAAAATACCATTGGAGCTAGTCCCTGAATTGGGGGTAGGTGAACAACCTGCTGCGATATAGCTGAAATCAGGTTAGAAACAATATTAACACTTTACCATACAATTACGACCATAACGGAGCAGGCTTTTGAAAACGTTGTGGGAAAAGGAGAAGGTGCTAGTTAAATTAGGATGATCTCCTTTTCCCAC
Source organism: Hippopus hippopus (assembly GCA_946811185.2). NCBI lineage: Eukaryota > Metazoa > Mollusca > Bivalvia > Cardiida > Cardiidae > Hippopus > Hippopus hippopus. The sequence goes on from OX328105.1 coordinate 2,064,006, forward strand.
AATGTTTTTATCTTTCACAGAAAGATTTGAACTGACCCCTTAAACTTCTGTTACCATTACGTGGGAAAACCTCTAGCTGGAAAAAAAGCACAGCACACACTGATTTCAGCAATGTTTATTTTGTCATCTTTAAATTAGCATTAATTTGGAGAGATCTTAAATTTTATTGTTTGCTTAAGAATTAGACAGTAATGAAAACAATACAAACAAACAAAAACATAAAATGTTTTGTTCATCCTGTGAAGATTCAATACAGAAGTCATAAATTAACCCTTTACCAGATGACAAAATTTTAGCCTTGTCCAATTTGAAAGCATTTGCAGACGACAATTTCATTGTGGCACAAATGGTGCAATTATCCTTTGATAGAGAAAAAACAATGTGGGAAAAGGAGAAAATGCTGGTTACCAGCATTTTCCCCTTTTCCCTCAATGTTTTAAAAAGACTTCTTTCCCACGGTCGTTAAAAGTCAGCATTGTGTGGTAAAGGGTTAAAGTCCAAATTGAAGGCAACACGTTTAATTCTGCTCAAATGATACAATTTGTCATTTTAATTGTTGAAAACATTGTGGGAAAACGAGAAAATGCTAGTTCCCAGACTGTTTGCTAAGTGTTGTTACAGAAAATACACAGATGTGTTTGGTAAAGGGTTTAATATGAAAAAAAAAATCCTTCTTTTACAGCTTGCCTTGATACAGACACAGACGATCATCGACAAGCTGAAGGAGTTAAAATCAGATCATGATTTTGAAATAGGTAAGGGAAAGTTTTTATAATAATACTGTAAGCAAAGCTGGCACAAATCTAATTTTTTTTTTTTTTTTGAAAACATTGCTCAGTCTGATAGGAAGCCGCTGTCTTGCCTCGTAAATACTGGGTATTTTTGGAGAACTTTATTTCCATTAAAGTGTGGAAAACCAAACCAACTACCAATTTTATCATTTTTTATAAACTATCATATATTTAAGAAATAATCTTGTTTCTATAGTGGTTTATCGTTCGATAAACCACAGTTGTGAGTTATGAGGCACAATAAATAATCCACGAGGGCGATAGCCCGAGTGTTTTGTTCATTGCGCCTCATAACTCACAACGTGGTTTATTGAACGATAAATCACGATAGAAAGAAGATTATTTCGATTCTAACATGACCAACTGTTAATGAAAGGAAAACAAGTTCATACTTAGAGTAAAAATGCAGATGCAGATTACATTCCACTGAATAACTTACTTACTTACTTCATGCAGAATGAAGTCACTCTATACAGAATGATGTCACTCTATACAGAATGACCTCACTCTACATAGAATGACATAGATTTTACCGCGCTTTTGTTGCACTGCGTTTAAAGAGCCCAATTCACGTGTCATGTTAGAATATAAGTTTTACGACTTTGAGGAAGTAGGCTTTTTTGAAAAAATTGTGGGAAAATGAGAAAATGCTTATAACGAGCATTTTCTCCTTATCCAACCATGTTTTCTACCACTACAAAGACAGAACTCATCTATTTATTTAGCTACATTGCATTTCTCATCTTTGATTGGGTAGAAAACATTGTGGGAAAAGGAGAAAATGCTGGCTGCCAGCATTTTCTCCTTTTCCCACGATGTTTTCAAAAGACTTCTTTCACACTTGTCGTTAAAAGTCGGCATTGTATGGTAAAGTGTTAAAGGGTTAATGCGCTATGTTTTTGAGAAATTGCCTGATGGATATGAGCCATGCTCTGTGGAAAGGGGACTTAGTGCATCTACCCTTTTTGCAGCTGATCAATTATCTGTATGTCGAAGAACCATTCAACCCCTTGATTCAACTAGCTGTTAGACAAAATGGATTTTAGGGATCTATAATTATGTGATGACGTGCTTGGTGTAATGCATCATGGAGATGCAGTGAATTTGGATATATCCAAATTTTTTTGTTTGGTAAAGAGTTAAAGGTGTACTTGTGATGATGGATTTTGAAGCTAGAGCCTTACGGTTATCAGCCGGGCTACATGCCAGGGGCACATTTCACTAAACTGCGTACGCACGAAATTTGCGTACACAGGTTTTGTAAGCAAGCATTAAGTTTGAAAACAATTTTCACTGATGTACATAACTTTACGATTTGATTAAGAATTTGGATAACATTACGCCACTTCATATGTTTGGGTAAAGTAGGGATCCTACGCATGTTTACCAAACGACAAATTTTAGACTTGCCCAAATTGAAAGCATTTGCAGACAACAATATAAATGTGACTGAAAAATTGAAATTCGTTTTGGGGAGGGTAGAAAACATTGTGGGAAAAGGAGAAAATGCTGGTTACCAGCATTTTCTCCTTTTCCCACAATGTTTTCAAAAGGCTTCTTTCCCAGGGTTGTTAAAAGTCGGCATTGTGTGGTAAAGGGTTAAGCTAGATTTTTTAGCACAAATTTTACCGTTGGATCAAAAAGAGAATACAGAAAAATACTACAAAATATTTGCCATTGCTGGGATTGGAACATTTGACCTTCAAAACCATTGCCTAGCAGATCTTCTGACTCAGCTCTAGTTACATGTAATTTGTCATCACATTGTCAAATGCTTGAAATTCAGAGAAGTCTAAAATCTTTTGTCCGGTAAGGTTTTACCCAATAATGTCTACCATTGGGCAAACAGGAGAAGAAAATTACAGATAAACTAACAAAAAATGGGACACATTTGTAATGTTTTCATGTTGTATTTCTAAGTGTAAGTCCAATATTTGCAAGCAGATATGAGCCATGCTCTGTGTAAAGGGGGCTTAATGTATCTCCGTGATCCATGATACCAGGCAAGCCATCACATACTTATGGATCCATAATAGTCACCTTTTTCAACAACCTACTTAATTTTGAGGTAGACTGGTCCTTGGACATACAGAAAATTGACCAATAGCAAAAAGTTTCTGCCCAGGTCAGCCTGCACGGACTGCACAGGCTGACCTGGGTAGTTACTTTTCGCAGATGTATTAAGCCCCCTTTTGCCAGAGCATGGCTCATATGTATTGTCCCTTTTGTAAAGATTTTTACAAAAACGTTTGAAACAAAATATGGTTGAATTATGGCATTGTAGACGTTGAGCTTTTTTAAAGGGAGGAAGGGAAAGATTAGGGAAGTTAATACTTTTTAAAGAAAAATCTTAAGTACATCTCTGTTTACCCTTTGCTTTGGAAAAAATGAAAAAGTGTAGCAAAAGAAATGCCTGTACGGAACACAAAACCATGACCTGCAAAACCACTGAACTGTGGAACCAAATGACATTTTCCTGTTTTAAAAGTCCTGTGGTATAGAATAACAGTTTCACTGTTACTAAGTGCAGAAAATTTGCAGTAAAATTACAATAAAACTCATGAATTTCCTCATGTACTGTACATGTGTTTTTATCCATGTTTCAAGTTTTAAAACCATCTTTGTAAGTCAAGGAAAAGTAGCAGTCTTTGTTTAAAGAATTTTTGAAAAACCTGCAAAACAAACTCGATATGTGGTTGAAAGCCTATTTATCTCATCATACCATCTGTAATTTAACCCTTAGAGTCCCGAATAAACCCAACACTGATATTCAGTGTAGAAATAAGACCCAAATAATCACAATTTCATGGTTGCTTTTGTCCAGAGTTTTTCAGCAGAGCGGACAGTATAGAACTGGATCTATACAGGCTGCAAAGGGGACAACAGTCGTGAAAGGTGCTTTTTGAGGGTTAAAGCTAGATAAACAGTTGTAAAATTTTGTGGTCTGGTCAAGAGTTATGATTGTGCAGATAGCTTAAGGCAGATAATTTTTATCAAAGTACTGTACTGAAGGTCACTCTCTTTATCTCTAAACCCTTTACTAAACAGTCCCATTGTTTTTTTAGCTCCACTGGCCGAAGGCCAGCGGGCTTATGTCATGGCCCGGTGTCCGTCGTGCGTGTGTCTGTCCGTGCGTGCGTTAACTTTTTTTCAAACTTCTTCTTCTCTGAAATTACCCATCCAAATTTGATGAAACTTCACAGAAATGATCCTGCCATGGTCCTCTTGAGAATTGTTGAAAGAATTTGATTCCTTCAAAAACTCTGGTTGCCATGGCAACAAAACTGAAAAATATTGAACATCTTCGAAAGTCTTCTTGTCTGAAACCATAAGGCCCAGGGCTACCAAATTTGGCATGTAGCTTTATCTAATGGACCTCTATCAAATTCCTTCATATTATAGCCCTGGGGTCAAAATTGGCTCTGCCCTGGAGATCACAATTTTAACATGGGCTTATATAGTGACTGTAATTTGAAATAGTAAGGGAAATAACTCCTGTTATACAAGATAAAGTTTGTTACTATTTACCTCCCTTGATTATCAAACTGCAGTTATACATTGTTGGAGTTTGGTATTCAAGTTTTTTGGAGAGGAAATGTTCTGTTTTAAGGGAGAGTGATTTATTTTGATGCTAATGGTTATGCTCACATGAATGCAATGTTTAATTTAAAGTTTCTATCACTCAAATTTTTTCAGAACTTTACCTTTCATGCTAATGAGTAAACCTGCTTGTATTCACTGACATTATCTTTGCATTTAAAAAGATATGACTGTTTTTGTTTGATGGGCGGGGTAGAGGTTATGTTTTCAAAGTAAGTTTATTACCATACAGATTTTAATTTTATGCTGTATGTCTCTGTCAATGCCAGTTAAGCGCATGATACGTTAATTTTACTCTTTAAGAAATGACAAATTTTTTTTACTGTACCAAGTTTAAAGCCATTGCAAAAAGACAAATTGAATGTAGCTTAAATGACTATTTCTGTCTCTGGTAGGTTAAGAAACATTGTGGGAAAAGGAGAAAATACTGGCTGACAACATGTCCTTTTCTCAGGATGTTTTTGAAAGCCTTCTTTTTCAGGGTCATTAACACTTCGATTTGTGTGGTAAAGGGTTAAAAAGCCAGTGGAGCGATACAGGGCCATCATGGCCCTCTTGTTTTAAACTTTGTGAGAAAAGGAGAAAATGCTGGTAGCCAACATTTTCTCTTATTTCTACAAAGACTTGTACCCTTTCAAAGACAAACCTTGTCATTTTAGCAGCATTTAAGTGGCCATCTGTAACAACAAACTTTATGTTTTTATGCAACCTGATTTTGATCTGTATTATCCGAAGGAACTTAAAGCCCCAATAGCTGCCAAAAGTAAACAAAGCAGTTGTTAATATGCATTTAGATTGAAATCATCCATTTAAATGTATGGAAATTATTGTAAAGATGACACTTTCCAGTGTTATTGTACTGTCAATCCAAGTGCTAGTCATTGGCAGGAAAATGAATTTTAAAACTAAGTTAAAAGTCACTCTATCTTTTGTTTACCTTTTACTTTAAGTTGTGCTTTTTATGCACTCAATGCTGATAGATGGTTGTTATTCTGTCAGGCTTAAGATGAAAAAACAGCAGTAGAAGCTTTTTTAAAGGCCATCTTTACTCAGCAGACTACCTGTTTTAAACAAACAAATATTTAGTTCACACAGAAACGAGATTTCCGCATTTTTCCCCTTTCTCAGTCTACGCTAGATCTACCTATTTACAGAATATTCCCAACATTTCGGCAACTCTAAATAATAATGTCCTCTGCTAATTCTTCCATTATAAAAGTCTGGATTTTTTTCATTTTTGTCATGAATATTATTTCTTTGTCTTTTATCACATAACCTCCCTTGTTTTCAGTGTAATATACCCGTTACAAATTTTCTTATCTCATACACATTTAATATCACTATTTTGTGACGTCATTTTGTACGTATTTCATAGAGGTGAATGGGTTTCTGGATATTACAGCGTGTGCATCTATAGATGGTTTTGCATCTTCTTATCTATGATTTGTAAAATATTGTTATGTAATAAAAAGAATCTGACATTCGTTGGCCTGTGATATAAAATTTTTATTAAACTCGTCAAGCAAAAATGTTATTAAGCTCGCCAAAGGCTCGCTTAATAACATTTTCCCAAGACTTGTTTAATAAAATCTTATCTCAGCGCCAACACATGTCAGATCCTATATATCTCATACATAAAAGCTTCATTTGAGCAATCCAGGGCTATCAGTGCCCTCTTATTATACTGCAAAGAATTTTCTCGTGATCTGATTGGATAATATGCCCCGAACATATATATCATGTAAACTGGCAAAACCAACGTAAAAGCAGTTACCCTTTCGGGAGCCCCGTATACATGACTACACTTTCAACACAACATCCAAAATGGCGGCGTCGATTAAGATTTACATCAAGATTATGCACCAAATTGCACGTTTTACCAAGGTTTCAGTGATGTCAGTTCGCCAAAGGCTCGCTTAATAACATTTTCCCTAGACTTGTTTAATAAAATCTTATCTCAGCGCCAACACATGTCAGATCCTATATATCTCATACATAAAAGCTTCATTTGAGCAATCCAGGGCTATCAGTGCCCTCTTATTATACTGCAAAGAATTTTCTCGTGATCTGATTGGATAATATGCCCCGAACATATATATCATGTAAACTGGCAAAACCAACGTAAAAGCAGTTACCCTTTCGGGAGCCCCGTATACATGACTACACTTTCAACACAACATCCAAAATGGCGGCGTCGATTAAGATTTACATCAAGATTATGCACCAAATTGCACGTTTTACCAAGGTTTCAGTGATGTCATTTCCCAGTGACGTAAGTTTTCATTGAATTGGGGCACTCAGAAGGGAAATTCTACTTCGTCGGTGTACTCAATTTTGGAAACCAAAAACCAGGTAAAATTTGAAACAAAGAAACAGGTAAAATTCGCTTAACACACGTTGGAATGGTTAAACTTTGCAGTATAACAAATTCATTGTACAGTCAGGTAGCAGGGGGACTTGGAAGCTTGTTCACGGCTGTGGTGAATCATGTCGCCACGTCGCCTTCAGCTCGGGGCGACATGATTCACCACAGCCATGAACAAGTTTCCAAGCCCCCTGCCACTTGACCGTACAACTAATATTGTCAATGTTCCTTAAATGCTGTATGCATAAATGGGCATCATAGTCCTCTTGTATTTATTATTGCAGTTACCATGACAACAACTGGGGACAATATTCTTGACTCAGCACTTTCAAAGGTAATTGAATTTTTGTCTTCGAGAGAGAGAGTTAAGTAGAGAAGGACAGAGGGGGTGGGGAAGCAATGTTTCATACCATAGCTTTACACCATAAGAAATATTTTAAGATATTTGCCTTTGCCCTTTGCTATAGTTCCAAGTTTTAATGACCCTGAGAAGTAGGCCTTTTGAAAACATTGTGGGAAAAGGAGAAAATGCTGGTAACCAGCATTTTCTCCTTTTCCCACAATGTTTTCCAGACCATCATTATACTTCTGTTTTTTACTGGGGCCCAGCCTAGTCTCAATAATGAGACGCTACGGTGATTATTTTTTCATATTTCGGCATTTATCGTGCACCGTACCATCTCAAGTCCATCGTAAATTTTTCGTTGGCAAAGATAGAGCGCTATACCGACTTCCTGTTTTGTCGGTTTTATCTGTATTGCACCGAAATGCAATTAACTGTCAATAATGAACGTGACCAAAGAGAAATTATTTAACCTTTGATTATCTTAAGAGATTGTAGAAGTCGTTTATAACATGTAAATCTCGGAAAAGAACTGACGAAATCTATTGTGTGTGGCGGCCATTTTGTGTGTTTTCGGCAACGTAAATTACTCGAGTAACAGATGAAATGAACTGTTTTTTTCTTGTGTTCAGTGTTTAAATTGTAAATATCTGTATTTCAAACGAAAGATTGTTGAATACGCAAGCAACAGGTATGTTCAAATCCTAGTTTTGTGCTCTATTTGTGAAATTATGAGAGTTCAAACTTGCGCACAAAATCTGCTCAGAGATTTCAACTGTTTTTGTCTTGATTGTCTCTGTAACCAGAGGCGACCAGTCAAAAAATAACATTGCCTTTGGGGACATGTTATCTGTACTAGGGCCCCTTCATGTTTTTTTAGAGTTACTGTAACATTTGTTTGATTACAGATTGGCGCTAAAGACTTGTTTACAAGGGAACTTGAAATAGCACTTGACAAAGGGGATGTTGACTTTGTGGTTCATTCATTGAAAGACCTCCCAACCCGAATAGCCGACAATCTGGTGATAGGATGTGTCTTTAAGTAAATGATTTCATTATTTACTCTCTTTTTCTTTATCTCTTTACCACAAGACAGAATTTTAACCATGTCCAAATTCAAAGTACTTGCAGATGACGAATCATGTGTACCTCAAATGATTGAATTTGTTTCTGAAAGGTTAGAAAACATTGTGGGAAAAGGAGAAAATGCTGCTTACCAGCATTTTCTCCTTTTCCCACCATGTTTTCAAAATTCCAAATTCGCAGGGGCGTTAAAACTCGGCGTTGTGTGATAATGGGTTATTATAGATGAGCCCCGGTGGCTCAGTCGGTAGGGTACAGGACTGGTTCGATCCCCGGCTTGGCCAGTATCTTTCCAAGGATTGATTATAGTCATTGCAACAGGATTCATTCCTTTCTCATTGCTGACTATTGTTTTGAAAATGATTATGTGGGAAAGCAGCCAGTGACTTGGAAAGAATATTGTGATGAGTACTGGTAAAAGAAAATCCAGGAATGCATGGATAGGTGCACTGGCTGCCACGATATAACTGAAATAATGTTGGAAAAGGCTTTAACTCTTTACCTACCGAAAAAAATTTAGACCAGTCTAAATTGAAAGCATTTGCAGACAACAAAATAAATGTAACTGAAAAATCGAGATTTGTTTTGGGAAGAGTAGAAAACATTGTGGGAAAAGGAGACAATGCTGGTTACCGGCATTTTCTCCTTTTCCCACAATGTTTTCAATAGGCTTCTTTCTCAAGGTTGTTAAAATACAGGATTATGTGGTAAAGGGTTAAACACCATACAATCTTTCAATCAATATCTTTATTATAATTTCATGTACATTGAAAATTACTGACGTTTTTTTCTGTGAAAAGTACTTCAGTAGTCACGGGTTTTTTGCAGCTGTGTGACAAGATATGACTACATATTAACTCTTATACAAGAAAACAAAAACTGTAGACTGGTCCATATTTAAAAGCATTCATTTTGTAGACAACAAAATGCAGCAAAAATGATACAAAATGCCAAAAAAGATGTAGAAAATGTTATGTGAGGAGGAGAAAATGCTGATGACCAGTATTTTCTCCTTTTCCAATGTTTTTAAAGTTCTTTCTCCTCATGGTAGTAGAATATGGAATTATTTGGTAAAATTTAAAATCATATAGTTCATGTATATGAGTGGTTACAGATAAAATAAGAATGAAAGAACACTGCAATTTATTAGTACATGTACTTTCTGTATAGCCCTTTACCGCACAATGCAGACTTTTTAGTTTTAACAACCCTGGGGCCTGTCCGGGTAGCTCAGTGGTTAGCGTTTTGAAGTCATGACTGGGAGGTTGTGAGTTCAATACCCGGTTAAGACAAACTTTCTTTTCAGCAGTTTTTCACCTCTCGCCTCTGATGCATGTTAGAAAGTAGTCAGTGACTTGGAAAGAAAGTTGTGTCAGTACTGGTGTGAGAAAGCCAGGAAACACATGTGTAGGTGCACAGTGATAAGACCTAAGCTGTTAAAACGGCATTAAACTCCAGTTCACTCCACCAGTCAATCAATTTAACCACCCTGGGAAAGAAGCCTTCTGAAAACATTGCGGGAAAAGGAGAAAATGCTGGTAACCAGCATTTTCTCCTTTTCCCACAATGTTTTCTACCCTGTCAAAGAAAAATTGCATCATTTGAGCCACACTGAAATAGTCGTCTGCAAATGCTGTCAGTTTGGATACATATAAAATTTTGTCGTCTGGTAAAGGGTTAAATGATTTTTGACCCTCTTCCATGTTTTTTTTTCCAGACGAGACAGTGCATTTGATGCTGTAGTTATGCATCCCAAAAATAAAGGGAAAAGGTTGCAGGATCTCCCAGAGAAAAGGTTAGAATATTTGATTCTTATTGAACTGAATGTGAACAAGTCACATTCTGTGAAAAGATGGTTTTAACGAATTCATGCTAAGTTTTGATCCATGTCAGCCTGTGCAGACTGCGCAGGCTGACATGGATTGAAATTTTTTCATATTTGTAAATTTCCTGCATGTCCAAGAACCATTCTATCTCTTGATTCAGTCTTTTTTTTTGAGGGGGGGAGACAAAATGACGGAATGGATATTTTATGGATACACAGTTACGTGATAAATTGGTCAATGTAATACATTACCAAGATGCATTAAACCCTCTATTCCCAAAGACTGCTCATGTTATTCTTATTACAAGTACTTGTCCCAAAAAGGATATTACCTTGAAATCTGACTAGACAGTAAGATTTTAGAATCCCCTCCCTCCCAATTGAAAGCATTTGTAGACAACAATTAAAACGACATTCAAATTATGGGATGTAGAATTCAAAGTGGAGATAACTTTCTTGATAACCAGTATTTTGTCCTTTTCCAACAGTATTTTCAAAATCTTATTCTTTCCCCAGGGCTGTTAAAAATTGTTAATAAAAGAGGTGAGGTGGGGGGTGTCAAACCTTTACTAGTAAAATATGGATAGAAGGTAAGAGAACATTTTCAAATTGTGTAATTTTTCAAGAACAAATTCCATTTTTGCTACCAGGTTTCCAAGTGTCTTATATTCCAGTGATATATGTTTATTCAAGGTGAATGCAAACTTAAATGGATGTTAATCCCTGTAGATTAATTTGCTTTACCATTTACCAAACAATCCTCATATAACAACCTTGTAAAAAAAGCTTTTGAAGATGTTGTGGGAAAAGGAGAAAAGGCTTGTTAATTACTTGTTACCAGTATTTTCTCCTTTGTCCACAATGTTTTCAATAGCTTCTGTTCTCATGGTTAAAACATAGGGTAGTTTGATAAAGTGTTAAATATTATTTTACCTCTGTTTTTTATAAAAATGTTTATTTCCAGTGTTATTGGTACTAGTTCATTGAGAAGAGGGGCACAGTTACAGAGGAAGTTTCCTACATTCCAGTTTGAAAATATTGTATCCACTACTTGTTTTACAGTACATGATGTAAAGTGAATAACTAACTGTCTAATCCTTTACATCACAACCACACAATCCTGAGTTTTAATGACCTGTAGAAATAGGAAAAAAAGAAAATCATTGTGGGAAAAGGAGAAAATGCTGGTAACCAGCATTTTCTCCTTTTCCCACATTGTTTTCTACCCTTCATAAAAGAACTTTTGATTAACAGTTATTTTATCATCTGCAGATGCTTTCATTTTGGACCAGTCTTAAATTTTGCCATTCAGTAAAGAGTTAAATGTTTAACCTAGAGAATTGAAGGTGAAAGAGCTGGTAACATGGATAGAAAATTTGAAACATAATTATTTTTGACATTTTGGTATAGATAAGTAATAAATACAAATAATGGATTGGCTACTGGCATAAGCAACATAACCATTTGAAGCTGTGTATGAACATAGGCCACATGTTTATCAGGCCACATGTTTATCAAGTTTTTTAGGGATCCTGCATGGCTCAGTTGTAAAGTGTAGGACTCTTAACCTGGAGGCCCCAGCCCTGAGCCTCAGAAGTGGCATTGGGTTTCTTTTTGTAGAAGTGTCCTTGGACAAGACACCTCAGAGACCTGGCCTAGGTCTTGTGAAACCCAATACATATATGAACATGATGGTGTGAGCTCTCACAGGGATATGGCTGAAATAATGTTCAAAGTGGCGTAAAACACCATTCAATCAATCAATATGTTGATTCTTTGTACATCAGAATAATTGTTTACAACATCCTTAACATTGTACCAGCGGGGTAATTTGAATACAAGGTTGAAGAAGTTAGATGATGATAACAAATATGATGCCATTATACTTGCTGAAGCAGGATTGGTCAGAATGGGCTGGCAGGACAGGATATCTCAGGTATACTACAACCTATATAAATGAGTAATGCACTGTGAAAGGGGGGCTGAATACATTTGCTAAAAGTATCTGCGCAGGCTGACATGGGTTGAAACTTTTTGCTATTTGTAAATTTTCTTCTTGTCAAAGGACTATTCTACCTCTAGATCTAGCCTATTACTTGACCCAATAGAATTCATGGATCTATAATTGTATGATGACTTGCTTGGTGTAATGCATCACAGAGATGCATTAGCTCCCCTTCTGCCAGAGCATGGTTCAATTACATTGTTGTAGATTTAAGAAATAATCTTCTTTCTATCGTGGTTTATCGTTCAATAAACCACAGTTGTGAGTTATGAGGCACAATAAATAATCCACGAGGGCAATAGCCCGAGTGGTTTATTCATTGCGCCTCATAACTCACAACGTAGTTTATTGAACGATAAACCACGATAGAAAGAAGATTATTTCGATTCTAACATGACCAACTCTTAATCAAAGGAAAACAAGTTCATACTTCGAGTAAAAACGCGGATGCAAGTTATATTCCATTGAATAACTTACTTACTTTATACAGAATAACATTATATAGAATGATGTCACTCTACATAGAATGACATAGATTTTACCACGCTTTCATTGCGCTGTGTTTATAGATTCGAATTCACGTGTCATGTAAGAATATCATTTCTATGTCAAAACTTATTTTTAAACCTGTTGCCAAACAATCCTGTATTGTTTATTAACCCGAAGAAGGCCTTTGAAAACTGTGGTGAAGATCACTTCTCTGGCTCATGTGGATCCTCTCTTACTGTTCTGCACTCTGCTGTAAACCTTTTATGCAACTTGTAGACTAGTGATAAAAAGTTGAATACTATTATATAGCTGAAGACCGTAAGACATCATTGCTGTTCACTGTATGAGTAAAACTATTACCCTAAGACTAATACAGAATTGTATTACAGTTCATTAATTCATTTTTTCCTTTATGGTTAATTTTTATAAAGTACAGCAATTTGAAACTTAGGCAAGTTATGCACTTTTTGTAAAAAAATAGGTACTGTAACATTAATTTTGAATTGTACCAGCGATGCACATCAAAGTCAGTTCTTTTTTTTTATCTATATACAGGTACATTGTACATTAATGTTTTAAGTGGCTTTTTATACCCCCCCACAATGAAGTGGAGGGGGGTATACTGGAATCACCATGGCTGTCCGTCTGTCCATAAACACAAATTTGTCCGGCAAAATACTCAGACACTTTTAAAGGTACTGAACTCAAATTTACACACAGTGTTCCTATATATATGAAGTTGTGCATGTGTAATTTTCATGACCTTGCTGCGATTTTTTGCGGAATTATCTCCCCTTGAACTTTTTTCGGGTCTTACTTTTGTACTAAACCATTCTGCATTCTGTGACAAAGACCTGTTTTTGTGACAAGGAGCTGGTGGGGGGTATAATCACGTTTAGTGATAGCTCTAGTTTGATACTGGTATAATGAAACATAGAAATAAATCATACTCTGTGAAAAAGGGGCTTAATGCATCTGAGAGAGAGAGAGAGAGAGAGAGAGAGAGAGAGAGAGAGAGAGAGAGAGAGAGAAAAAGTATTGACCTATGTCGGCCTGTACAGGCTGTCATTGATTGAAACTTTTTGCTATTTGTAATTTTCTGCATGTCAAAGGACCAGTCTATGTTGTGTTTCAGTTGATTGTTGGACATAATGGATTTCATAGATCCATAATCATGTGAGGACTTGCTTGGTATCGTGCATCACGGAGATGCATTAAGCTCCCTTTCGTTAGAGCATCACCCGATTGTACGTACATGTACATAATTATATTCTATATATAAGAACATATACCATGATATTTTAGGTATTAACTCCAGCAGAATGTATGTATGCTGTTAGCCAGGGAGCCATGGCTGTGGAGTGTCGAGCAGGGGACCAAAAAACACTGGATTTATTGTCCATCATACATGATAAAGATACAGCTGTTTGTTGCATTGCAGAGAGAGCTTTCTTGAAGAAACTGGTAAATTTTTCAGCCTCTGCTGGTGGAAAGCCTTTTATTCTGTACCAAATGAGCTAAAATTTTAGACTTGTTGAACTTGAAAGCATTGGCAAACAACAATATAAATGTGACTTTAAAATTGAAATTTGATTTGGAAAGGGTAAAAAACATTGTGGAAAAAGGAGAGAATGCTGGTTACCAGCATTTTCTGCTCTTCCCATAATGTTTTCAGAAGTCCTTTTTTTCCTCTGGGCGGTTAAACGTTGTTATTTTGTGGTAAAGTGTTTAAGAAATGTCATGGCCTTTGGGCCATACTCGTCAACCATTCTAAATAGCATTTTTGTCCATTTCTTGATATAGAAAGTAACACAGTTTCTGATTGGCTAAACCAAATGTGCCTGTACAATTATCTATGTATTGCATGACACAACTTCAAGACTGACAACTTTGTAAACTTATCTGTAAAATAAAGCATAAATTCAGGTTTAACTTTGTAAATTAAAGCATAAATTGAGGTTTAACTTGTTCCCAGGTGAAAAAATTTTGGATTTGTCCATATTTGAAGCGATTGTTGACAACAAATGATGTGGTGGAAGGATAGAATTTGTCCTTGAAAGGGCAGAAAACATCCCAGGAAAAGGAGAAAATGCTGGTTACCAGCATTTTCTCCTATTCGTACTATGTTTTCAACAGCCTTCTTCCTCAGGGTTGTAAAAATTTGGGGTGGTTTTTTACTAAGTAAGTTAGATAAAGGGTTAATTCATGAAAACATGTCAAAACATCATTGCAAGAGAAGTTGCTCCTGATGATGATTTTTTCATTTGCTAAAAGATGAAAGATTGATTGATTGATTGATTGATTGATTGTATGGTGTTAAACGCAGGTTTCAACATTAAATAAGTTATATCGTGGCAGCCAGAGTGATTATCCATGCTTCCCTGGAGTTTCTTTTACCAGTACTGTGCAGAATATTCTTCCCAAGCCACTGGCTGATTTCCCACATAACCATCATCTACACAATGGTCAGGGGTGAGAGAGGGATGAATCCTGCCGCATTGACTATCTTCAATCCTCAGAAAGAATTTGCTGAGCCAGGGATCGAACCAGCGACCTTCTGTTTTCAAGTCCTGCATGCTACAGACTGAGCTACAAGGACTTGGGGAAAGATGAAAAAACTTGTCTACACACATTAATATGGTATTGCTTTCTGTTTCTTACAGGAAGGAGGTTGCAGTGTTCCTGTCTCTGTTCATTCAACATTGACAGATTCAAAGGTATACACATAAAATCATAAAATAAATTTGTTACTTTGCTATTAACCCCCCCCCCCCCCCCCCCCACAACCAAAAGGCAGACAGATATTGTTTTGGCATATGTCTTTCTGTCTGGCAATCTGTCCTGTCCTTAAGTTCGAGTCTGACGATGAAAATTGTCTACCTTTGACTCAATAGCATAGAAAGTATTCACAGATGAGAAATCTGATGTGGCGCAAACGGATGGACATTTATTGGAAAAGGGAACACAGCATAGTGGGAAAAGGAGAAAATGCTGGTTTCCAATCTTTTTTTTTTTTTCCTTATTGCATGATGTTTGCATGGGATTCTCTATCCTCACGTTTTTGTTGTGACTCCCAAGGTAAAATGTTTTAAAATACATAACCTTTCACTCATGATATGGAACCTTTTGAATTAGATGTATTAGAAGACTCAAGTCCACAACTGAAATTTTGATATACAGATCACTGATTATTCTACAAAAGAGAAATTGCAGATTGAGGTCCTCAGACAGAGTTTCTGTGCATTGTGATATTTATATACACTGTATAGAAAGTCAGTTTAACACTTAATACACTGGAATAGGCAAAAAATGCTTTTACAGATGGTGTTACACTAGATCAGACATTATGTATAGTCAGATCTTGGATCTCTGTCTGCAGCTTTGTTTTATGTTTGGGCTAATAGAATCTTAAACAGTAAAAAATTTTGGCATTTTTTTTTCCCTTAACTGAGAAATTGATTGATTGTATGGTGTGTAAAGCCGCTTTCAACATTATTAATTTTATTGCAGCGGCCAATGCACCTACCCATGCTTTCCTAGAGTTTCTGTTACCAATACTCAGCACAATAGTCTTTCTAAGCCACTGGCTGCTTTGCCACAACCATGGTCGAAACAATGATCAGCAGTCAGAGAAGAATTAATCCTGTCATACTGACTCATCAATCCTCAGACAGAAATTTGCCGAGTCAGGGATCGAACCAGTGACCGCCTGTTCTTAAGTTCTGTGCGCTACTGACTGAGCTGTTGGGGCTCGGCTCCTTAACTGAGAATGTCAATGTAATTAGTTCAATGCTTTAAGGGTTAAGTTTGTTTTAGCACACCATGGATTAAGATTTTTTTTTTTTTTATTCCGCTACATTAGAGCCATTCCGTTTAACAGGCTGCCAGTTTTGCTCTATGTAGTACTGGAGAGGAATCAGGGGAAATAACTGAAGAAAGCCCCCCCCCCATTTGTTGCTGGGTTGTCATGTTTAACCTTGTGATATGTTTTGTACATTTATCTATCTCAACAGCTCAAACTAGAGGGAGGCGTGTTTAGTATAGATGGTAAACAGGCTGTGCTAGACTCTGTATCAGTTGACATTCCTGAAGAACCAGCAAGCAAGAAGGTAGGTAAATGAAACCTTTAAAGTGCCTTTCACAGGCACAGTTGCTGTTGTGGACAGTGTAGATCAAGATCCGACTGCACAAAAGTGCAGTCTGATCTGTGATCTACACTGTCCACAGTGCTGAGACATTTTAAAAGTTTCAATTGTTTGGGGCTAATTTCAAAACTGAAACTGACTCTTTAGTCTCTTTGGTTTTAAAATCTTTATCATAAAAATAAGGTTTCACATTTGTCCAAATTAATAGGAACTGCATACATTAAATTAATATGGCTCAAATGGCCGGATATCTCTTGAAAGGACAAAAATATACATGTAGTTACAATATTTTCTCCTTTTCACACAATGTTTTCATAGCATTATTTGCCCAGGGATGACAAACCTAAATTGTTTGAAAAAAGGGTAAAAGAAGCATACCATTAATTTGCCCCTCGACATACATTTGAACAGAATTTATAGTGTGATCTCGATCCACACTGTTTGTTAATTTGTGAGATTGTAAGGCCAAATTAACTTCAAGCATTTACCACACCATCACGAGGTTTGACCACCTTAAGGAAGAATACTTTTTTAAGCAATGTGGGAAAAGGTAATTTCTTCTTTTCCATAAATGTTTCCATAACCCTTGTTTCCCCAAATTATGAGAACAGTGGATTGTTTGGTTAACTCTTACCTATAACAAAATTTTAGACTTGCACAAATTGAAAGCATTTCCAGACAACAAACTGAATATCTCAAATGATAAACTTTGTGTTCCAAAGGATAGGAAAATTGTGGGAAAAAGAGAAAATGCTGGTTACCAGCATTTTCTCCTTTTTCCACATATTTTTCAAAAGCCTTCCTCCCCAGGGTCATAAAACATGGGATTGCTTGGTAAGGGGTTAGGGATTTACCATGGATTTTGTTTTTGTATGAGTGCACAATTTTTTCCTACTATTACTCTTTGTAATAATGCTAACTAGCTTGTTGGTAAGAAATGTCAGAAAGTTCAACTAGAATTTTATTTATCATTTCTGTTACAGAAGTATGTTACAAATGGGCACACCTTTTCTTCCATTGTCCACGGAGACATAGACGTAGAATTATGTAAAGTAGCAGAGGCAGCTGGGATACAACTAGCTGAGGCAATGCTCAAAACTGAGGCAGCTGAAATACTGAAAGAAGCTAAAGAACAGACAGCTAAAGCAGTTCTAGAGGAACAGGCCAGAAAAGAAAAATTGAAGAAACAATAGAAAAATAACTTCAAAGGGATGTTCGTTCTTGACAGTATTTGTATATTTATTTTTTTCATGAAAAAAAAATAACGATTTAATTTTGTAATAACTTCTTCTTGCCATAAAAAGATTATGAAACAGCTGGCTGATCTTGATCTTTCTGACACTGTTAGGCATTTTTTTTTCTTATGAAAAGTGATTTAATTTATTCACCAGGTTCGGTATTGACTAAGTATGCTCAAGACTGTTCTTAATCTTATTCTCCAAGATTTTGCTAAATTTTAAAGTCACACAACTTCTGATTGGCTAAACCAATTGGTTTAGCCAATCAGAAGCTGTGTTTCCTTCAAATTTAGATAATTCTGGAGAATAAGACTAAGAATGTTCTGAAGGCTGGTTAGTTAATACGAACCCCTGTGAAAGGTTTATCAGGTTAGACTATTATGTTTTGAGAACTGTAGCCGCCTTCTCATGGTTGTTAAATCACAAGGTCATCTGGTAAGAGGTTGACTTTTTACTGTATATGCTCTATTTACTTTTTTTACCATGACAAAATTTTGAACTGATCTAAATTGACAGTATCTGCAGACAATAAACGAAATGCTGCATAAATAATGAAATATGTTTTTGAAAGGGTAGGAAACATTGTGGGAAAGGAAGAAAATGCTGGTTACCAGCATTTTCTTCTTTTCCAATAATGTTTTCAAGAAGCCCTTTCCTTTGGGTAATTCAAACATGGGACTGTGTGATACAGGACTTATGTTGCCATATGTTGCAGGCATATAAACCTTTGTAATGCTGAGTGAATGGAATGGGCATTCTCAGTCAGTCCTAAAGAAGCAGATATCGCAATTTGAACTCTTTCATTACTGAATGAATAAATTGCATTTTCTCATAGGCTAAAAATACATTTCCTCTGCAAGATCAAGAGACAGCACAGTCATGATCTAGAATATAGCAGTGGACAGTAAAGACTATCATCTTGATTTAACCCCGACCCTGCTAGATAAGTGAAAAGAAATTTTCAAGCCGATAGTAAAACCCGTAAGTCTACTATTTCAAAGTTGTTTTTTTTTTTAAAAACATCTCCTTATCGAACAAGATCAGATGGACTTCCTGTGTAGTCTGATCTTGACCTACACTGTCCGCAAATGGTCCTTGAGTCGCGCTAAGCAGCCTAAGGGTTAAGGTTTCATTAGAAAAATCAAGTAAAAGCTGTCAACATAGAGTGTAAATCACAAACTTCCTCCTTTAGCCAAAATATTTTCAAATTTAGTAGATTTGGAGCCAAAAATGCCTAAATAATTTTTCATAACTCATAAGTCATGTTTTGCTAGCCTGCAGTTGTGCAGTCTGATCTTGATCTATACTGTCCACAAAAGCTTGTGGTTTTGCCTATGGTATGGAAAGAGTTAAAGTTGTTCTTATCAAAGTACCTGGCAAAGATGCTTGTTCTGTGCAGTCTGATCTTGATCTATACTGTCTTCATACACAATTAAGTTTGGATTAAGTGCTACACAAGTTCATTAGAATCATTTCCTTATATGTGAAACATTGTTTTTTGGTTTTTTTCACAATTTTATAAAATCTTAAGTTTTCTCAGCAAAAAAAAATTATCTGTATATTTTTTGTGCATAAAAACTGTGTGAACAACTGCAGGCTAGCAAAACATGACTTATGAGTTATGAAAAATTATTTAGGCATTTTTGGCTCCAAATCTACTAAATTTGAAAATATTTTGGCTAAAGGAGAAAGTTTGTGCTACCAGTGATTTACACTCTATGTTGACAGCTTTTACTTGATTTTTCTAATGAAACCTTAACCCTTAGGCTGCTTAGCGCGACTCAAGGACCATTTGCAGACAGTGTAGGTCAAGATCAGACTACACAGAAAGTCCATCTGATCTTGTTTGATAAGGAGATGTTTTTAAAAAAAAAAAAAAAACAACTTTGAAATAGTAGACTTATGGGTTTTACTATCGGCTTGAAAATTTCTTTTCACTTATTTAGCAGGGTCGGGGTTAAATCAAGATGATAGTCTTTACTGGCCTACTTGGGGCTTCTTCAATGCTATCACTTACCTTTCAGAATGAGAAGTCTTATAGCTTATAGTAGCGCAGTTGGAAGCGTACAGGACTTGAGAACAGCGGGTTGCTGGTTCAGTCCCCGGCTCGGCCAATTTCTTTCCAAGGATTGAGGATAGTCATTGCGACAGGATTCATCCCTGTCTCACCACTGATCATTGTTTCCACACTGGTTATGTGGAAAAGCAGCCAGTGGCTTGGAAAGAAAATTGTGTGGAGTACTGGTAAAAGAAACTCCAGGAAAGCATAGATAGATGCACTGGCCACTGCCATGTAACTGAAATAATGTCGAAAACAGCATTAAACACTATACAATCAATCAAAGCTTATAGTATATCTAGTATGAATTCTAGAGGCTTCCAGCTTTCCTTGCCCCTTTTGAGAGTCTTAGTGCTCTCTGCTTCCTTTCCATTTAGAATTCGAAGTGCTTATGGAAGCACTAAATGCAGTAGTCTTAGTGCTTCTGGAACCATGGATTCTTGAGACTTGACAGCTCTCCTTATCCTTTTAGAGAGTCTTAGTGCTCATTGTACTGTAGCTAGAACTCGAACTGAACACTTAAACTCTCCTAATCATAAGGTCCTGAGTTCGATTCTTGGGAGCGGGTGTCAACTTTGGGGATTGTTCAGTGGCCCACACATTTGGCGCGAGTACTGGTGTAGTTCTCAGGAAACAGAATTGAGAAAGATTAGTATAAATTGTCAGAACTTGTTTCTCAATCGATGTAAAATAAATATGTTTAAACTAACACTTAAATTATTGAGCAATCATTTCATAGATATTTTTAAACACTTCTTATTACATTTCAAATAATACACACTAGTAATAAATATTAAATTTTGGATTGTAATACACACTAATGATATTAAATAATAGATTTTAATCAAACTTTACACTAATCAGAGAGAGTAACAGTAACCCTTTACCAAATGATGGAATGTTAGACTTGTCCTAATTGAAAGCATTTTGCTGATGAAAAACTAAAGATTTTTAAGACGACTCAAATATTGAAATTGGTTTTGGGAAGGTTAGAAAACATTGTGGAAAAAGGAGAAAATGCTGGTAACCAGCATTTTGTCCTTTTCCCACAATGTTTTCAAAAGGCATTTTTCTCAAGTTAAAACTTGGGATTGTGTGGTAAAGAGTTAACAACTTCCCAGTCATGTAGCTGATATTTTCAAAATGTTAAATATGTTAAAAACGTCTTGACCTGACCTGAACTAATTTGCATTTGACCTGCTGGACACAGCATATATCTCTGACAGGGGATAATCACATGACATTGTGCTGGTAGGAGAATTAAAAAAAATGTGTGCAGTTTTCTGCCGCCAGATCATGTGGTAGTTTTGCATGCCTGTGTGACTACATTACCATGCCTTTGTTAGTTTAGAAACTGCTCAATCTCTATCACATTTATTCATTTTAATTTAATGGCATTTGCTTTCATTTTTTAGCTGCACTGGCCAAAGGCCAGCGGGCTTATGTCATGGCCCAGTGTCCGTCATGCGTCCGTCCATCAGTGGGTTAACT
Organism: Hippopus hippopus; assembly: GCA_946811185.2. NCBI lineage: Eukaryota > Metazoa > Mollusca > Bivalvia > Cardiida > Cardiidae > Hippopus > Hippopus hippopus. Next base: position 2,085,440 of record OX328105.1, read on the forward strand.
TTTATTTCAAACATCTTCTTCTCTACCCATCCAATTTTGATGAAACTTCACAGAAATGATCCTGCCATGGTCCTCTTCAGATTTTCTTGAAAGAATTTGATTCCTTCAAACACTCTGGTTGCCATGGCAACAAAGCTGAAAAATATTGAAAATCTTTGAAAATCTTCTTGTCTGAAACCATAAGGCCTAGGGCTACCAAATTTGGCATGTAGCTTTATCTCATGGACCTCTACCAAGTTCCTTGAAATAATAGCCCTGGGGTCAAATTTGGTCCCGCCCAGGGGGGTCACAATTTTTATATGGGCTTATATAAGGAAAACTTTAAAATCCTTCTGGTACCTAGCCATAGGGCCTAGGGCTACCAAATTTGGTATGTAGTTATATCAAGTGGGCATCTACCAAGAGTGCCCAAATTATAGCCCTGGGGTCAAATTTGGCCCCGCCCCGGGGGTCACAAGTTTTATATGGGCTTATATACGGAAAACTTTAAAAATCTTTTCGTACCTAGCCATCAGGCCTAGGGCTACCAAATTTGGTATGTGGCTTTATCTAGTGGGTGTCTACCGAGGGTGCCTAAGTTATAGCCCTGGGGTCAAATTTGGGCCCCGCCCTGGGGGTTGCAAATTTTACATGGGCTTATATAGGGAAAACTTTAAAAACCTACTTGTACCTAGCCATAAGGCCTAGTGCTACCAAATTTTGCATGTAGCTTTATCTAGTGGGCCTCTACCAAGAGGACCCAAATTATAACCTTTGGGTCAAGTTTGTCCCCACACCAGGGGTCACAATTTTAAATGGGCTTTTATAGTGAAAACTTTATAAATCCTCTTGTTACTAACCATAAAAAGACCTAGGGATACTAAATTTAGCCTGTCTCATGGGTCTCATGTTTTACAGGGCCTTTTACTGGGGAAACTTTGAAAATCTTCATGTTTATAACCACACATTCCAGACCTGTGTTATTTGGTATGGGGCTTATCTTGTGGACCTCCAACAGGATTCAAGTAATTGTAGCTTTGTGGTCAAAAATGGCTTTGTCCTGGGGTCATAACTTTCTCGTAGGATTTAACAGAAAAAATTCTGTATGTCTTCTAGTTTGAAACCAATTGGCCAAGTACTGTAATGTTTGGCTTGTGTTTTTACTCATTTGCCAGTGGAGCGATACAGGGCCATCATGGCCCTCTTGTTTTTTAAATTGTTTTACTGTTTAGTAATTATACTTTACAAGAACCTGCCTGTGTGTAGAACTTAAGTTAACTCAACTCGGCACAAAGTGTTCAAAGTGAGCTTTTGTAATCACTACCTACCAAGCATCAAGCTGTCTATTCAGAATCACGCAACTTCTTTTAAACCACTTCTAACTCTTTAGAACAAACCCTGAGTGTTTACAAAGCCGAGAAAGAGGCCTTTTGAAAACATTGTGGAAAAAGGAGAAAATGCTGGTAACCAGCATTTTCTCCTTTTTCCACAATGTTTTCTGCCATTTCACAGACAAATCACATAATTTGCCACATTTAGCATGTCATGTACAAATGCTTTTAAAATAGCCAAGTCTTAAAAATTGTTATGTGGTAAATTACTAAATGGTTAAATAACCAGTGACTGGAAATTTTATCATTAAAAAGGGAATGTAGGATAGTTTTCTATTATCATATACAACGGAATGTAGACTAGTCTTCCATTATCGTATACAATCGGATCACATTTCACTATAACTGGCCCAGGATAACTTCGTGTAAAGAAGTCATAGTTGATCAGCATTTCCTGAAGACCAATGCATTTCAATAAATCTTGCCATTTTATAGCAAGATTGACAACACTGGTGTTTTATACCCAACCCTATAACCAGCAGTAATCAATGTTTTTTTATGCTTTTTTGTCAAAAGGCACAATCGGACATTATAATCTGCCTTGAGTTGGTCCGCAGAAATTAAATATCTGCAGGCAAAAACACTTATACGGTAGCTTATGTGAAAACATTATGGCAAAATGATACTTTGCTCATTACAAGCAATTTCTTGGCTTGACACAATGTTTTCAATTGTAGTTTGCTAAAATTGTCACCAGCAGATGGTATTTTTCACATGAATGATAAATGCTATAATAATTTCATGAATTCATGTAGACAACTCGGTTGTACCAGGTTTTCCTCTTTATACAGTTATTGTGGGTAAGTTATAATTCTGTTAGGCAGATCTTGTTTTTTGTTATGTTAATTTTTTTACTAAGAATAAATTTTAACATTTTGTTAATTTATCTGTTCGTGTCTTTTGTGCCACCTGCTATTTATGCATTATGAACATTGAAGTTATTTGTGTAACCCCTTACTGCTCAATTATGAGTTTTAATGGCCCTGAGGTATAGGGCTTAAAACAATGTAGGAAAAGGAGAAAATGCTGGTAACCAGCATTTTCTCCTTTTCCCACATTGTCTTCTACTGTTTGACAGACAAATCCCACCAATTGAGCCTTATTTTTTTCATCTGCAAATGCTTCGACTTTGGACAAGTCTGAAATTTTGTTCTGTAGTAAAGAGATAATTTCCCATTCCAGCACTTGTATAATACTACGTGCATCGTTGGTTTTGTGAGCACTGTAAATGAAAATCAGTCGGTGCAGAACTGGCAGGCTGATCTTGTATCTACACTGCCAAAAATCTTTAGCACATTGTTAACCATCTGTCTGATCTTTATCTGCAGTTTGATATTGTTTTTAACTCCTTATCAAACAACAAACTTTTGGCCTTGTCTAAATCGAAAGCATTTGCAGGCGACAAATGTTACTCAAAACATGAAATTTACCTTTCATAGAGTAGAAACCATTATGGGAAAAGGAGAAAATGCTGTTTACTAGCGTTTTCTCCTTTTCCCATAATACTTTTAAAGGGCCTCTTCCTCGGGGTTGTTGAAACCAGGATTTCTGTGGTAAAGGGTTAATATTTTTATACCCCCACAAAAAGAATGTTTTTGGGGGTATACTGGAATCAGCCTGTCTGTCCATCCGTGTGTCCGTCTGTGTACAAAATACTAGTAATTGCCTGTGTCTGTCAAAGCGCTGGCGGGGGTATTAAGTCACATTCAGTGACAGCTCTAGTTGCCACTGTGAAACTAATTTTGTAGTCGTATCATTGACTGAAAATATTTACTTCAATCAGATTTTTTAGTAGTCTTAAGGTTCTCTGGACGGGCATGGTCGTTCAGCCATTAACACCTCAGGTCTTTGAGGCTCAATTAATCTATCGGGGAACAAAGAAATTTCCATTGGTTTATCACTCTGAAACACTCTTACTTAATAGCATATGGCACATTACCTTTATATTGTATATAATATTAAATGCGATATAGAGGTGATACCCCAATTTGCTATTTTTAGTAATGGTGTCCAATTATCAAGCAATGAAAATTTCAGTATTGTGTGATAGATAAATGAAGTTTCAGTAGCCTATGGTAACACACATGGCTTAAAATCTTTGGGTCGTGAACAGGAATTCCAGCTGTGCCAAGCTTGTTTTGAATACCATTGATTGCCACTACCACAGAATTCATTCTTCTTTCACAATTTAAAATTGGTTTTAACAATGTTCATGTGAGAAAGCAGTCATTGGCTCTAAAAGATTTGTGCAATGTACTGGTAAAGAAGCTCCATGGCAGTTTATCACTAAACTGTGTAGATTAAGGATAGGGGACCCTAATGGGATTCATTTAACATTCATGTAACGTAGCCTTTAACTGCCAAAATCGTACGGATTCGGCTAAGGCTCGGGTAATCGGTAATTGAGGCGGGGACCAGCATGTATCGGCTGATCGATTATGGATTACCAGAGTCTTAGCCGAATCTGTACATTTTTTCGGCGATGAAAGGCGATGTTCCACGTCTCCCATTAGGGTGCCCTATCCTTAATGCAAATTATTTGGGATTGTGTGTTTACACATACAATCCCTGCTTTACACAATGGCATGGGCTAGTGTAAAGTTATACAGATATTGACTTAAATCGAAAAGTTATGCAGTTTAGTAATCTTGTTTTCAGACATGATGCTTGCTTACCAAAACTGCATATGCAACTTTCGTGTGTACACAGTTTAGTGAAAGGCAGACCAGGAATGCATGGGTAGTGCACCAACTTGAACAGTGGTGATACGACTGAAATGGTGTTGAAAGCAGTGTTAAACACCAAACTAATAAGAACGACCTGTAAAACTTTATTTCAATGTTTTTTAATTAGAAATGCACTTGAGATGTAAACAACAATGAGGTTATCATATAACAATTTTATACTTCCTTTTTTACCAATAATGCACTACAAGTGTCACAAAAGACAATCAATGTTGAAAGAAAGAAAAAGACCACTTTTCGATGGTATTGATAACATTGTGGGAAATAGAAAAATAGCTTGTTCAAAACAATACATGTACTTATTTTTGCGCAACCTTTTTCGAAGCCGTTAACCTTTTTACCTAACAATCCTATGTTTTAACAACCCCAGGGAAGAGGGCTTTTGAAAAATTTGTGGAAAAGGTTAAAATTTTGGTAATCACAAACAAATCATATCATTTAGGCTACATTTATATTGACAGCCAATTCTTTCTATTTGGACATATCCAAAATTTTGCATAGTGAAGAGCCAATGTATTCAGATTTATCATAAAATTTGAGCAACAATGATACACAAATAAAGTCTGCCCTTTCACTCCCAGGGAAAAAAAATTGTGCAAACTTAAGACTTTAATAAAAGACAAGGTCTTTTGTATAAATCATCTGTTTTAATTTAAAACTTTTTCAGACAACAAATTGATCCTGGTTAAACTGATGAAATTTGCTTATGAAAGATAAAAAAACATGTTGGAAAAAGGTGACAAGCATCTTTTCCTTTTCTTTATGTATTTATGTATTTCAAAGCCTTTATACTCGACCTCAAAAATACTAAGTCTTGCCCTATGAATGCAAAATGAACTTTCGGAATGATTGTTTTAACAGTTTCCAATGTACTGAACCTACACTCTCAGACTGCTAGGCACTACTTAGATCAAGATCAGACTCCTTTTTGTAGACAGTGTCTATAAAGATCAGACTGCAGTTTGGTCCGAGATCTACACTCTCTGAAAAGCAATATCAGTTTTCCACTCTTTCGGTTACTTTTGCCTAACAAAATTCATTCTTCCAACAAATAACTTCTGCATACTCGTCAGGATTTAACTTTTCATGTCATCAAAAGATGTATTTTTCCACTTCCAAGAGGTATAGGCAACTACCTCATGAGCTTTGGGTCAAAGGTTTAAATAGCAGGTTGCCCTGGCATTAAGAAATGGGCCAACAGGGAGTAATAGGTGCTAAGCAAAACAAACAAGGCTTGTAATTCAGGTATTTGCTTGCCATTTAAAATAGAGAGATACTATAATAGACAAACATGTAACTATTCATAATCAAGAATCCAGATATGTTAAAAAAAAAAAAAAAATACGTCATACTTCAAAGAAAAAAAAATGTAAAATTTAAAAATACTAAATTATCAGTTAAATATATCTATTCTGCTCTATACTATGTGGGCTCTATGTGCGTTTTCAACAGGTTTAACTCTTTACCAAAGAACAACATTTTAGACATGTCCAAATTAATAGCATTCGCAAGTGTGACAAAAAAATGTGATATATCTTTGAAAGGCTAGAGAACAATGTGGGAAAAGGAGAAAATGCTGGTTACCAGCATTTTCTACTCTTCCCAAGTTTTCAAAAGCCTTCTTTCTGCAGGTAGTTAAAAGTCTGGATAATTTGGTACAGGGTTTAACATGATGATCAACATACTCACATGGCAGGGAATACAAAAAACAAATACAACTATGTACAGAATCTACAATAAACTTATTTCCTAATACTCTTAGTTAATCTTCTAACAAAATTCAGTTTATAAATACTTATCAAATGCAACATCAGCTTGATGGGCAAAATGAAAAGAAAGTGATACCAAACCTAGTGTTAAATTGAAAGAGAAAAATAGCACTCCTACAGATAGTGCAGTCGACCGTCCCATGCTTGTGGTTCCCTTTACCATCCAAGTTTAAAAGTACGTTTAATAGAGTTTATTTCATCAGCTTGTGGTTAATATGGGGAAATATTTGCCGAAAAAGGGAAAGGTATGCAAAAATAATGAGTGCCGTAAGGCACGAGTTATTTTTGCGGACCTTTCCCTTTTGAGGCAAATATTTCCCCATATTAACCACAAGCTGGGGAAATATTTGCCGAAAAAGGGAAAGGTATGCGAAAATAATGAGTGCCGTAAGGCACGAGTTATTTTCGCGGACCTTTCCCTTTTGAGGCAAATATTTCCCCATATTAACCACAAGCTGATGAAATAAATTATATATTATATTTCCTCTGATTATTTTGTCAACGAATGCCACTTTTAAACTAGTGACCTCAAGACAATTAACCGGATAACCAATATTTTCAAAAAAAGTAGTTCCTGATTTTCTGCATGAGGAAAATATTCACTGTGACGGGGAAATAATTCCCCCCAGCTTAAATTACGACATTTCTTTACCCATAACATTTCTAAAAATAGACACATGAAATATAATATTATAGCTTAAGTAATAAAAGAGATATCAGAAAATGTTAAACTATCTGCAGTAAAAGGGGCTAGGCTATTAAAAATTCCAACATTTTTAGCTCCGCCATTTTCAAAGAAAACAACGAGTTACTGTCTCTGGCGTTGGCGTTGTTTGTATCATAGTCTTCATGCGAAAATTTTGACATTTTGTAATATCTCTGTTATTAGTTCAAACTTGGACACATTGTTCACTATCAAAAGGGAGCCTTAACAACAAGGGCAGGTAACCATCAAAATATTTTTGACACAGTTATGCCCCTTTTTCAATTTAGAATTTTCACTGACAATCAAACACTTTTTCCAAACAGCCGTGCTAACAATGCCTTAACCTAACTTGATTCGTGCTAACAATGGCTTACACTAACTTGATTTATGACACAAAGAGAAAAGAATACTATTAACATTTCAGAAACAATTAACGAAAATGAATCATGACACCAACAATGCGGTCAAATTTAACAACACTCTTCACAATAGTTTAATTTGTGACTAGTGTAGAAATAAAACAGAGCAATAAATTATCAATTTAAAAAATTCCCATCTCCTGACTTTACAAAGTTTAATATCATGAACATGCAAAACAATCATTTAGAAAATAATATACACCGTATAAGAGACTATTTGATTGATGTCCATTGAAACTCAACAAATATGAAGTGATGTGAAATGGTGTTGTGAAATTCAGTGAGATCCGGATATTTAACTGTTACTATAAGTCTTGACTCTTTACCAGATGAAAATATTTTGGACTTGTACATTTTGAAAGCATTCGCAGACAACAAAATTGATATGTGGCTTGAATTATAGCATTCAACTGTGAAAGGAAAAAATGCTCCTTACCAGCATTTTCTCTTTTCCCTACAACGTTTCAAAATGATGTCTTCTCATGACTGTTTGGTTGAAGGTTAATGTGCCAAACAACTTTCTTAGTCAAAACTCTTTACCAAACGGCAAAATTCTAGACCTATCCAAACTGAAAGTATTTGCAGACGACAAACACAATTTGAGTCTTAAGATGAAATTTGTCTCTGAAAGAGTAGAAATATTGTGGGAAAAGGAGAAAATGCTGGTACCATCATTTTCTCCTTTTCCCACAATGTTTTCAAAGGCTTCTTTCCCAGGGTCGTTAAAATCAGGGATTGTTTGGTAAAGGGTTAAGAAACATGTTTTTTTTTTTTCTTTGAACACACAATACTCTTTCGTCCTTATTTACATTCTTCAACCTTTTAACCAAAAATTCTATCTTCATGACCTTAATGAAGAATAGTTGTGAAATTACTGTGAGAAAAGGAGAAAATGCTGGCAATTACTTCATATGTCTGACTCTATATCAGGGTTAAGAGATAGGCAACCTTCAAGGTGCTTAATTCATACAAAGGACCCATGGAAATAGGATAAACAGCCAATTTATTGCCATATTTTTGTTTTTGCCTGAATGTCCTAAATTAAAGCAGACAGTGCAGATCAAAGATCAGACTGCACATACTATGCAGTCTGATCTTGATCTATACTGTCTACAAGAGCAACATGAGTTGTCTTTAACCCTTTCCCACACAATCCCCAGTTTTAATGACCCCGACGAAGAAGACTTTTGAAAACATCAGGGTTGCATCTAGAAATGTTCAAATAGGGGGGGGGCTGGCCCCCATCATCTTCAGAAAAAGGGGGGCACTTCCCCCCTTTCAAGTGTAAAGGGGGGGGGACAAATTTCATGGCGGTTCTGATAGTATGGTAAAGGGTTAATATATTATTTGATTTTGTCTTTGGAAAAATAATAATGATTATATCCATTAAAGGGTTATTATATTCTAGTCTTCTTTGTTAAGATGAATGTCTTGTAACTTCTTCTTTAACACTTGTTACAGTATAATCACTGTAAGACAAGTAGACTAACCCCCATCCTACCCTATCCATCCTATGTTGTTCAACATTTTCATTTCATAAATTCAAATTGTGATAAACGGTGACGTGTGGTCCATCACATTTAGTACTCACTGTTTATGACGGAGTAATTTTCTTTCAAGAATTTTGTAGCCTTAAGAAATCACTTGTTGCCAGCAGATTTGCCAGTGCATCATTTTTGGACACCTTTTTTTCTAAAGTGATCGACAGCGTGGGCCCTGCAGTGAGGCTTTTCGTCTGCATAACACAGATGACAAGCGTCCATTGATATGATCAAAATAACCCGACAGTCTACGATTTAAGTTTACGGTTTTAAGTTTCAAATGATTATTTGGGTGACCATGCAAATTTCGTTACATTTTATCCCCCCCCCAAGTCTTTTTTCTCCTCACTTTTTCCCCCGATTATGGTGCGCACGATCATGCAATTTTTGCGGGCTAGTTCGTTTTAGTGCGGGATTTGGTGCGCGCACAAATTTCGTTTTTGCGGGACTTTTTGATTTTGATGCGGGATTTCGGCAATCCAGCACTCTAGATGCAACCCTGAAACATTGTGGGAAAAGGAGACTAGAGGCGCTTGAGCGCCTGTATCGCTCCACAGGCCTGATATTTCTATAATGGCGAAAGGAAGTTTTTAACAATTATCATTCAATCCTGCATTTTAGCTCACTGAAGAAACAATTTGGTAGACAACCACCATAGGAACTTACCTGCAAAACAACAATGAAATCCAATGAATAGTTTTAGAGAAGAAATTTTTCAAAGATTTTACTTTATATCATAAAAGGAAAATGAGTCTCCCATAAAAGCCATGTTTTTTGACAGATCTTTTTTTTTTTAAGGAATTCTGTAAACCTGTATCTAAGGAACATTCCTGCAAAATAATAATGCTATCCAAATAGCGGTTTGGGAGGAGAAGATTTTTAAAGGTTTTTTACTTTGGTTGCCATGGCAACCAGAATTCTTCATGGAACACAATTATTTGAAGGAATTTGAAAGAGGACGACCAAAGGAACATTCCTGTGAAATTTGGTAAAAATCCAGTGAATAGTTTCTGAGGAGAAGTTTTTTAAAGAAAAAGTTTACGGACGCACGCACGGACGAACGGACGAAAAAACGGACGGACGCACGACGGACACAACGCCATGACAATAGCTCGCTGGCCTTCGGCCAGTGGAGCTAAAAATGCTGGTAACCAGCATTTTCTCCTTTTTCCACAATGTTTTCTTCCCCATCAAAGACAGAAATCATCATTAGAAATACATTTATCATGTTGTCTGCAGATGCTTTCATTTTGGACAAGACCAAATTTTGCCGTTTGGTAAAGAGTTAAAGCCTCATGGGTTAAAATGAAAAAACTAATTTTCAAACAACCATTTATGAGAAACTTTGAATTCCAAATATAACAGAATACATTTCTATTTCAAAAGTGCACTGACAACAGATTTGGCATTCAGGTTCCTCAGGTCAGTGTAGGTTTGTCCAGTTCCTACGAACACAATGGGTTGTCCAGTTGTATAAGTCATCGAAATGGCAGCACCAACCTATCAATGGAGAAAATGAACAAAATTTACATAAATATAAAAAAAATTTAGGTATGGTTCCTTGAAAATGGAATGATTAACTCTTTAGCAAACAGTCCTGAGTTCTAAGCCCAGCTAGGTAGCTCAATGGTAAGAGTATCTGACTTGTAACCTGGTGGTTGTGAGTTCGATACCCAGTTGAGGCAAACCTTCTTTCCAGCAATTTTTCGCCTGTCACCTCTGATGCATGTCAGAAAAGTAGTCAGTGGCTTGGAAATAAAGTTGTGTCAGTATTGGTGTGAGTAAGCATAGGTGCACTGACCGCTGTGATATGACCTAATCTGTTTAAACAGCGTTAAACTCCAATACAACCAACCAACTGAAATTCTAATGGGGCTGAAGAAAAAGGCTTTTGAAAACATTCTGGGAAAAGAAGAAAATGCTGGAAGTCAGCTCTTTCTCCTTTTCTCACAATGTGTTCTACGTTTTTGACGACAAATCTAATTGTACAAGACATTTGCTAATGCTTTTGATTTGAAAAAGTCTACTATTTTGGCATTTGGTAAGGAGATAACTGCCTGGCACCAATTTACACTTTACACCAGTCTCTGCCACAGAACATTGTTATGTTACAGATTTATTCTGTTTTCTCAAGTAATTCCTATTTTTCTCCCTTTAACTCTTTGTTAGACTATACCTGTCTATATTGAAGGTATCTTACAAAATTTTACACCTGTCTATATTGAAAGTATCTGCAGATGATAAATTTGGCTTCAATAACATGATTTGCCTTTCAAAGCGAGAGAATTGATTTTGGAAAACAAAAATGAGCCATGCTCTGGCATAAGGTAGCATAATGCATCTCCGGGATGCATTGTACCAAGCAAGACATCATATACTTATGGAACCATAAAGTCCTTTTTGTTTATCAACTGACAGAATCATAAGGTATACTGGTCTTTTGACATGCAGAAAATTGACCAACAGCGGAAAGTTTCGACCCAGGTCAGCCTGCGCAGGCTGACCTGGGTCAAAACTTATTGCAGAAGCATTAAGCCCCCGTTTCACAGAGCATGGCTCAAATGCTGGTTACCAGCTTTTTTTTCTTTCCCCACAATATCTATGAAAGGTTTCTTCCTCTTGGTTGTGAAAACCTTTGATTGGTAAAGGGATAACTGTCTGGCATCAGCCTGCACTTTAACTCTTTACTACACAACAAAATTTTAGACAAGTCCAAATTGAAAGCATTTGCAGACGAAAAAATAAATATGGCTCAAAAACTGAAAATTGTTTTGGGAAGGGTAGGAAACATTGTGGGAAAAGGAGAAAATGTTGGTTACCAGCATTTTCTCCTTTTCCCACAGCGTTTTCAAAGGTCATCTTCTTCAGGGTCGTTAAAAATCAGGATTGTGTGGCATAGGGTTAAACTACAGTATTCTCTGCCACAAAATATTTCTTTAAATTTACATTGTCAAATTTTCTTGCGAAAAACCTTCTGTTTTTCTTTCAAATGTACTTCCTATATATAACAATATAAGTTAATTTTGTCTAACAACCAACTTAATCATGAGGTAGACTGGTCCTTTTTAAAAACAGAAAATTGACCGAGAGCAAAAGATTTCAACCCAGGTTAGCCTGCACGGACTGTGCAGCTGACCTAGGTTGATACTTTTTGCAAATAGATTAACCCTTTACCAAACAATCCCTGGTTTTTATGACCCAGAGGGAGAAGCCTTCTGAAAACATTGTGGGAAAAGGAGAAAATGCTGGTAACCAGCATTTTCTTCTTTTCCCACAATGTTTTCTACTCTTCTTCAGTCAAGTTTCAATTTCTGAATCACATTTATTTTGTCGTCTGCAAATGCAATTTGGACAAGTCTAAAATTTTGGTGGAGCAAGACTCAAATATTAAATCTTTAAAGATACCCATTTACTCAATTTAAGCTAAATATAACCAATTTCTTCGATATTTTATCAAACTATAGTCATTCTTGTGGCTTCATGACAAATATTACACCTAGCAGTTGAGAGATTGCATAGATTATGATGGATAGAAAATGTAATTTTGGACTTGGCTCCTATCCACTCTTTCAATCGAGGATACCACATTATGCTTGTTAATACGTGACTGTGTACGACCTTCGCCTTGCATTCATGTAACTGGCTAGAAAGTGGAGCTGAGATACACTACACAGGTCTACTGCCGCAACAATCTATGTCTCAAGAACAGCAATTTACTCAAGGATGTCGAAATTTTATATTGAGAGTGCAGTGGAATGATTTTAAAGACATTAGAAATGTAAATTTCGTATGTGCACATTAACACTTATCGATTTTGGATTGCTGAAAGAAGGGGAAAACTCATGATCCTACAAACAGACGAGTGCGCCATTTCCTGTGTTGGAACAAGTAGTCTAGCTTTCTATTTTTAGATCGGGGTGGTGTAAATGACTGTAGTGATACACTGCCCCATTGTTTACAATTTCGACCCGACGTAATTTTCTCCCGACCTAAATCCATTTCAAATAACAAATCTGAAACTTCTTTTCATTCTTTTGGGTTATAGATATTGCTAATATATTGGTTTCAACACATTTCTACATTCGGCTAAAATGAGTAAATGGGTATCTTTAAGACAAAGCATTTGTGACCTACCTTGTCATCTATTGCATCAAATTTTGTCAGTATAATACCATCAATGAGCCGAGGGTTATCCATGTTGGAGTGATCTGCTAGTGATTGGTTAAATTTAGTCAGCTGATCTACAGCTTCATTTCCAACAAGAGCCTCGCCAACAAACAAAACCAGGTCCGGCTGGTTCACTTTAATCAGCTGAAAAATAAAAAATATTACAACACTCAGTTCTTTCTCCATTTTCGGACATAGGAGAGATCAAATAAAACCAAGAGCAGTCCATGTGGGTGCCAATGCTCAGCTGCAGTTACTTTCGTGAAAATTTAATGTTGAAAAGGGGGTATAACTGTCAATACACTGATAGTTACCATCCCATGTAGTATGGGTTCCCCTTTTGATAGTTAAAAACAAATCCAAGTTTGAAGTAAATATCTTCAGTCATGACAGAGATGTTATAACATGTCAAGGTTTCTACAAGATAACCCAGACACTGACTCCAGGGCTATGACAATACCTTTACATGTTCTGCGAAAACATCCCAGCTAAAAAGCATACAGCCATTATAAAACAAACCAATCAGTGCCTTTTCAAAGCGTAGAAATCTACTTCTTGGTCACACCTCAACTGATTCTTTACTAGACTACAAATTTAGACAAGTCTGTTTTGGAAGCATTTGCAGACCACAAATGAAATGTGGCTACAATAACAGGATTTGCTGATAAAAAAACATTGTGAGTATAGGAGACATGGCTGGTTACCACCATTTTCCTCCTCTCCTACAATGTTTTCAAAAGGCTTTAACCTCAGGGTCATAAAAATAAGAAATTGTTTGGGAAAGAATTATATACTAGGCTGATCAATGACTCTTATCTCTCACCTTGGCTAATGCCCTCATAAGAGGCTCATTGTCCTGCATCCTTCCAGCTGTGTCGATAAGCACAACATTGATATGACAGTCACGGGCTGCAATAGAAAAAATTAGTTTAATTTATACCTATTTCTTTACATTTATTGTGACACACGTACTTACAACCTATTGATGATTTCTTCTAAGAAATATTAACCAGTGCTAGTGCATGATATGGGTAGGTCCAAGGGTTGACCCAGCTTATCACAGGATTCAAACCCAGAACCTTTAGTGTGAGAGGCTGTTGCTCTACAACTACACCTCTGTCTCCCACTTAAACAACAACAACAACAACTAGAGGCGCTTGAGCGCCTGTATCGCTCCACAGGCCTGATATTTCTATAATGGCGAAAGGAAGTTTTTAACAATTATCATTCAATCCTGCATTTTAGCTCACTGAAGAAACAATTTGGTAGACAACCACCATAGGAACTTACCTGCAAAACAACAATGAAATCCAATGAATAGTTTTAGAGAAGAAATTTTTCAAAGATTTTACTTTATACCATAAAAGGAAAATGAGTCTCCCATAAAAGCCATGTTTTTTGACAGATCTTTTTTTTTTTAAGGAATTCTGTAAACCTGTATCTAAGGAACATTCCTGCAAAATAATAATGCTATCCAAATAGCGGTTTGGGAGGAGAAGATTTTTAAAGGTTTTTTACTTTGGTTGCCATGGCAACCAGAATTCTTCATGGAACACAATTATTTGAAGGAATTTGAAAGAGGACGACCAAAGGAACATTCCTGTGAAATTTGGTAAAAATCCAGTCAATAGTTTTTGAGGAGAAGTTTTTTAAAGAAAAAGTTTACGGACGCACGCATGGACGGACGGACGGACGGACAGACGGACGCACGGACGCACGATGGACACAACGCCATGACAATAGCTCGCTGGCCTTCGGCCAGTGGAGCTAAAAACCACAAACAAGAGGGCCATGATGGCCCTGTATCGCTCCACTGGCTATTAAGTCAATCATGTATCACTGCAGCTTGATAATCAAGGGAGGTAAATAGTAACGAACTTTATCTTTCATAAAAAGAGTTATTTCCCTTGATTAATGTTTAAATTGAAGTGACAATATTTTGAAGCCCATGTTAAACTTGCGATCCCTGGAATGAAGGCAATTTTGACCCCAGACCTACAATATGAAACTAGAATGTGTGGTTATAAACAAAAAGATTTTTTAATCTTGCCCAATAAAAAGTCATGTAAAACAAGTTTGCTGAATAAAAGGCCCTGTAAAATATGTGATCCATGACACAGGTTTATCAAGTTTTCACTATAAAAGCCAATGTAAAACTTGTGACCCCTGGTGTGGAGTCAAACTTGACCCCCAAAGTTAAAATTTGGGCCCTCTTGGTAGAGGCCCATTATATAAAGTTACATGCAAAATTTGGTAGCCCTAGGCCTAAATATGGCTATGTACAAGTAGATTATTAAAGTTTCCTTATATAAGACCATGTAGAACTTGTGACCCCCTGGGGTGGGGCTACATTTGACCCCCTGGGCTATAATTTGGGCACCCTTGATAGAGACCCCCTAGATAAAGCTAAATGCAAAATTTAATAGCCCTAGCCCTTACAGCTAGATGCGAAAGATTTTCCTATATAAGCCCGCCCATGTAAAACATGTTACCCCCCCGGAGCGAAGTCAAATTTGACCCTCGGCTATAATTTGGACACCCTTGGTACAGGTCCACTAGATAAAGCTACATGCCAAATTTGGTCGCCCTAGGCCCCATGGCTAGGTCAAAGAAGAATTTTAAAGTTCTCCCTATATAAGCCCATGTAAAACTTGTTATATAAGCCCATGTAAAACTTGTTACCCCCGGGCAGGGCCTAATTTGACCCCAGGGCTATAATTTGAACAATCTTGGCAGAGGTCCACTAGATAAAGCTACATGCCAAATTTGGTAGCTCTAGGCCCTATGGCTAGGTAGAAGAGGAATTTTAAAGTTCTCCCTAAATAAGCCCATGTATAACTTGTGACCCCCAGGGCGGGGCCAATTTTGACCCCAGGGCTATAAATTGAAGAAACTTGGTAGAGGTCCACTAGATAAAGCTACATGCCAAATTTGGTAGCCCTTGGCCTTACGGTTTCAGACAAGAAGATTTTCAAAGATTTTCAAAATTTTTCAGTTTTGCTGCCATGGCAACCACAGTTTTTGAAGGAATTAAATTCTTTCAAGAAATTCTGAAGAGGACCATGGCAGGATCATTTCTGTGAAGTTTCATCAAAATTGGATGGGTAGTTTCAGAGAAGAAGACATTTTAAAAAAAAGTTAACGGACGGACGGACGGACGGACGGACGGACGACGGACAACAGGCCATGACATAAGCCCGCTGGCCTTTGGCCAGTGGAGCTAAAAACCACAATTTACTTTATCTTGTTTGCTTGTTTTTGTATTGGTATTTGATTTCACCTATCTATGCTTTCCCTGAGTTTCTTTTACAAACTTACTTTGATCAAGAATATTTCTAGGCCACAGACTACTTTCCCCTTTAAGCATTGCTCAACCATTTACTGCACAATCCCAACTTTTAACAACCCTGAGGATGAAGGCTATTGAAATAGCCAGCATTTTCTCCTTTCCCCACAATGATTTCTGTCCTTCCAACAACAAATTTCAAGTTTTCAGTCATAGTTATTTTGTTGGCTTTAAAGTCTAAAAAATTGTCATTTGGTAAAGAGTTAAACAAGATGAAACAGACCAATGAATACTTTTGCAAAGACTATTATCATTCCTCTGAAAAATTTGGCTGAGCTTTGAATCTAATCTGCAATCCCTGTTTACTACACCTATTTCCATCATCCGCAAAAAAGAACTTAGAGACAATTTATGAATCATCTACAGTCATTCTAAGCTCTTCGTTTTCACAAACTTCCCTACACTTTACCGGCCAATAAAATTTCAGACTCATTAATACTGAAAGAGTAGGCATATACATATAATAAGTTCAATGTGGCTCAAATGATGGGATTTGTTTTGTTAGTTTGAAAACATTGCAGGGGAAGAAGAAAATGCTTGCTACCAGCATTTTTATCCTTTTGCCACAATGTTTTCAGAAGGAATTTTTTCTGTGGTGGTCAGTTGACCAATCCGTGATTTATTAGAGGGTTTTTTATTTTATCATTGCTATGAATCATATTCTTTCCAAACCCATGCTGCCTTTGCACATAAAAAACAACAAAACATTGTTTAGCAGTGAGAAACAAATGATTTCCTTTTGCTACAGGAGATCATTCCTTCCTTACTGCATAGCTTCTTCCCATATAAAATCAATACCTAACATCTGCGTCAGGTAGAATTCTCTTTAGCTCAGTGGTTAAGGTGTTGCTCTTTTGAACGTCGGTAAAAGAGGATCTCTTCCCCACAGCTTCAAATCCCACAAGATGTAGTTTGTATCTGAGCTATGCATTTGTTGCGAACGTTCATGTTCGTAAGACTGTTGCAATGATCAAAAGTTGGATTGACTTTGCTGAGCTTAGAACCAAACTCAAGACCCTTTGATCAGAAGCTGTACGCTACCACATGAACTACCAGGCCAGACAGTGGGCAATGCTATAATCCTCTTTTGCGAAAGTGACTGGTGAGTTTTAATCAATCTTGACCATTTGTTTTCATATACTGAGTTGGTTTGAGATTGGTTTTTTCAACCTACAGCTGCTACACAAGATACTATTATTATATATTACTGAAACACTGTTTTGTAAAAAGGTTCCAAAAGACAACTAATCTTTTCTCCATATGACAAGTTTTAGAATATTCCAAATTCAAAACATCAGACAACAATTTCAAAATTGATACAAAGACCTAAAGTTCTCTAGTAGGGTAGAAAACATTGTGGGAAAAGGAGAAAATGCTGGTTACCAGCATTTTCTCCTTTTCTCACACTGTTTTCGAACGCTTTTTCTCAGGGTCGTTTAAAGTCAGGATTGTGTGTTAAAGCGTTAAAAAGCTCACCAAAATTGATTGCCTCCATAGCAATTCCAGCCGCATCTTTCCCATAGCCTTTTTCATACAGCTGAACCATTTGGCTTCCATTGTGCTTGCTTGGCGGGTGGAGTGCATTAAGCTTTCTAGTATGTGTACGTAACTGTTCAACAGCGCCGGCACGGAATGTATCACAGGCAGCAATCAAAACACTGAATCCGTTCTCAATAAGCCAGAAGCAGATCTGAACAAAAAAGTATAATACACATTGTTCAGACTATGTTTGATGAAAAAGGCTTTTGAAAACAAAGAGTGCAGAGGAATATAATGCTAGTTCCCATTATTTTCTCCTTTTCCCACAATGTTTTAAACCAATTCAAAGCAAAATCTCACCACTTGAGGAAAAATAACTCTTTAAGACACAATCCCGATTTTAATAACCCTGGAAACCAACATTTTCTTCTTTTTCTACAGTGTTTTTCACCACTCTTAACCCATCACCACACAATCCCTAGTTTTAACACCCCTGTTAGAGAAGGCTTTTGAAAACATTGTGGGAAAAGGAGAAAATGCTGGTAACCAGCATTTTCTCCTTTTCCCACAATGTTTTCTACCAGATCCAAAAAAAAAAAACATCATTTCAGTCGCATTTAATTTGTCGTCTGCAAATCCTTTCAATTTGGACCAGTCTAAAATTTGTCGTTTGGTAAAGAGTTAATGCATATTTCAATTTTTGAGTCACATTTATTTTGTTGTTTGCATATGCTTTCATTTCAGAAAAGTCTAAAACTTTGCTGTGTGGTAGATGGTTAATTTGACATCTGCAAATGCTTTCAATTTTAACAGGGGTCCTGTGTAGCTCTGTGGTAAAGTGTAGGACTCTTGTCCCGGAGGCCCCGGGTTCGAGCCTCACTGGATCCACTGGATTTTTTGTGGGAGTGTCATTGGGCAGGACACTTCAAAGCCCTGACCTAGTACTGGTGAAACCCAGAAAATACATGAATATGTGAGCCATTGCTGTGATATGACTGAAATAATGTTGAAAGCTACGTAAAACATCAGTCAATTGATCAATCAATCAATCATTCAGTTTTAACAAGTCTGAAATTTGTTATCTGGTAAATAGCTACTACAATGTCTACACAGTTACATAGTTGTTTTCTGATGTCTTATCCATTTACAATTTAAGTATAATCAAAAGACAAAATTCAGCTGCAATAATTTCCTTTACAAAATAATGACATAAAAATGTGTGATATTGTTTAACCCGTAGAGTGCAAAATTAAGGATTTGGAACATTTCAATATATGGAAAAACTTCCTTGGGGACTACCATCAGAACCATCAAGGTTTGGAAAATTTTATAAGTCCATCCTTTTTTAACCTTTAAAGTGCATTTCACAACATAAGTTGCCTTTGCGGCTAGTGTAGATCAAGATCAGGCTGCATAAAACGTGCAGCCTGATCTTTAATCTACACTATCCGCTTTGCTAAAACACTGTAGACATAGCCAACCATGGAATTGCTATTATTTGGGTTGTATTTCTATGATGAAAATGTCTGATAGGTTTATTTGGCGCACTATGGGTTAACATTATCATATTGCATTGCTCTACCTAACTCACTGATTGATGATTAATGGTGTTTTATGTCATTATCAACATTTGTGTGTGTTCTGGCTTTCACAAAGTCTAGGCTAGGCCTCTAAAGTGTCTTAATTCGGATACACTCATGAAAAAAACATGGAATGAGCTGGTTTGAAAAAATTAAACCAATGGTGAAAAAAAGTCTACCTCATCCAACTAAAGTTGTTTTTCTATATCCTTACCTTTGCTAAATTTGTACTTTTACCGACGCCATTCACTCCACAGAATGTGATGCAGTAAGGTCTATTCTGCTGTTTACATTCCATGGCATCACGTAGAATATCTACTCGACGTTTCGGGGATAGTATCTGAACACAGGACTCCTGAAGGGTGGATTTGACTGTGCTTGATATACCTAATCAAAACCAAGTTGAAAAAAATAAAATTTTTCAAAGAAAAAAAAAACACGAGTTTTAATCTTCCATAGGCACAGCATTCACAGAGGACAAATAAAATATTGCAACAAATGATTGAGTTTGTGTATGAAAGGATAGGTAATATCTTCAAAAAAGCTATAGTATCTTTTCTTTTTTCCACAATGGTTTCAACAGGTTTTCTGTAACTAGGGAACCAGCATTTTCTCCTTTTCCTTCGATTTTTTTTCTTACCTTTCAGAGACGAATTTTGTCATTGAGCTACAAACAATCTACGGTCAGCAAACACTTTTAAAATAAATAAATAAGTCTAAAATTTTGTTCACTAGAAAAGAGTAAAAGATCATTGACTCAGGTTCAGCCTTTCAAGAATCATGCACTTTATGCTCATTTACATACATATACAGTATGTCCTATGGAGGGAATTATATTGTAGCTCAAAAACTTGTTATTTAAAAAAAAAAAAAAAAAAAAAGCCGTGCTCTGTGAAAAGAGGGTCAAATGCATCTGCAAAAAGTATCAAGTGATGTCAGCCTGTGCAGGCACCATTCTACCTCATGATGTAGTCTGTGGATGATAGACAAAATGGATTTTGCAGAGGCTAGTAACCTGCCTCTCTTCTTTTTCTTACAATATTTCCTACCAATTCAAAGACGATTACAATAATCTGAGAAAAATTTCATTTGCTGTCAGTTACTACTTACAATATTGGCAATTCTTAAGTTTTGTTGTCTGATATAGGGTTAACACTTTACTAAACGCCAAAATATTAG
The DNA here is from genome assembly GCA_946811185.2 of Hippopus hippopus. Taxonomy (NCBI): domain Eukaryota; kingdom Metazoa; phylum Mollusca; class Bivalvia; order Cardiida; family Cardiidae; genus Hippopus; species Hippopus hippopus. Next base: position 2,105,740 of record OX328105.1, read on the forward strand.
ACCTGTCCAAACTCAAACCATTCGCAGACGACAATTTAAATATTGATCAGATGGTAAGATTTGTCTGTAGAAAACATTGTGGTAAAAGGAGAAAATGCTGGTCACCAGCATTTTCTCCTTTTCCCTCAATGCTTTCAAAAGGGATCTTCCTCAGGGTTGTTAAAACTTGGTATCCTTTTGAATTCTTATAGATAAAATCACTTACTGCTGAAAGTTCCAAGAACTTTTCCATTAAGTTTAGCTCCAACTGAATCACATAACTTCTCAGAAATGTCTGCAGCAACATTCTTGGCTGTGTAGAGAATGCAAAACACACAATGTATAAAATTCATTCAACAAGAGGACAGCCAAACTTTTCATTGCCAAACTGGCCAACATTGCTAGCAAGCTATATACGCGTATGTATGATTTGTAACAGTTAACCATCAAAAGTTTGTAGCCACTGTACAATTTTGATGAAAGTAATAAGAACAACTAATTTTCCAATAATATAAGCCTTACCTAAGGATCAGTTAAGCCTTAAGCAGACTATTCCCTGTATTACTACCCTACGGATGAAGGCTTTTGAAAAGATTGTAGGTAAAGGACTGGATACCAGTTTATCAGTACTTTCTTTTTTGCCATATCAGTTAAATTTTGTCTCGAATTAACAACATTTTAAACTTGTCAAAATAAATAGCATTTGTGACCATTCAGAACTGTATCCCAAAAAGGGTAGAAAACCCTAGGGGGAAAAGGAGAAAGTGCTGGTTACTATTAAAGTCTTCTTTCCATAGTGTTTTTAAAAGCCTCTCTCCTCAGGGTAGTTCAAACATGGGGCCACTATAAATCAATATCAGACTGCACAAAAAGTGCAGTCTAATCTGTGGTTTATACTGTCTACCTTGTGTCTAAAGCAGACCTGAATTTTATTTGTTAGGATTTCATTTCTAGACTAAAAAGTCTTTGCTGCTAGAAAATTTAATTAACATGACCGAAATAGAGTAGAAAGATTGAATGACACAGATTCTATGGTATGGGTGAATTATGACATACATATCAAAAAAAGTAATCTACCTTGGGTAAAAACAAACGAAAAAAATTAATGAATCTCAGCTCAATTACCAATAAGATGTTCTTTCATTTGGTCAAGCACAGGTCTCAGGTCATCATCAGACAACATTTTAGACCCCACCAAGTTCCTAAACATTGAGAACATTCCTCCAGAGCTTTTCTTTGTCCTGCAGATAAAGATACATACATATTGGGTATCACATAAGTGGTAATTTTTTTATTCAGCCGGCCGAGCCCCCGTAGCTCAGTTGGTAGCATGCAGACTTGAGAACAGGGGGCCGCTGATTCGATTCGTGGCTCGGCCAATTTCTTTCCAAGGATTGAAGATGGTCATTGTGACAGAATTCATTCCTCTCTCACCGCTGACCACTTTTTCGACAATGTGGGAAAGCAGCCAGTGGCTTGGAAACAATATTGTGCAGAGTACTGGTAAAAGAAACTCCAGAGAAGTATGGAAAGGTGCACTGGCTGCCGCAATATGACTGAAATAGTTTTGAAAACAGTGCTAAACACCATACAATCAATGAATCATTTAATTCAGGAATGCAATGTGGAAAGGGAGTTTAATGTATCTCAATGATGCATTCAACCAAGCAACTCATTACACAAGTATGAATTATTCTAACATGACCTGTGAATTCGGCTCTATAAACACAGTGCAACGAAAGCATGGTAAAATCTACGTTATTCTATGTAGAATGACGTCATTCTATATGGCTTGCAACATTCAAAAGGGGCATTCTGACATTTGCGTAAAGTGCTGTCTCGGATCAGCCTGCACAGTCCGCACAGGCTAATCCGAGATGGCGCTTTACAACTACATTAGATTTTGTGCTACAGTAGACTTGCGCCAAACATAAAATTAAATAAAAACAGAAAGTGTCATTTTGGATTAGCCTGCGCGGACTGCGCAGGCTGATCTGAGACGACACTTTACACAAATGTCTGAATGCCCCTTTTCGCGTGTTGCAGGCCATAAAGAGTGACGTCATTCTGTAGAAAGTAAGTAAGTTATTCAATGGAATATAATTTGCATCCGCGTTTTTACTCGAAGTATAAGCTTGTTTTCTTTTGTTTAAGAGTTGATCATGTTACAGTCGAAATAATCTTCTTTCTATCGTGGTTTATCATTCAGTAAACCACATTGTGAGTTATGAGGCTCAATGAATAATCCACTCGGGCTATCGCACTCGTGGATTATTTATTGTGCCTCATAACTCACAACTGTGGTTTATTGAACGATAAACCACGATAGAAAGAAGATTATTTCTTAAATGTTATTCAAAATAGATATAGAATATCAGCTCATAGGTTTGTAAAAGCATGTATATAGAAATGTTTGAATAGACACATAAGCAAGAAAAGGGCATTGCACGCAGGTTCCAATGCTAGGCTTCAAATACTTTATTTGGTAAAAATTTTTAGTCCATACGGCGGCTGTATCAAAAGTAATTTGACAGTTACCTGTCTTCTGGTGTAGGTCCCCCGTTTAATAGTTAATAACTAGCCTGCATCAGTATACGCTACAACTAGCCCAACTTTGATGTAATTATCTTTAGTTAAAGCAAAGACATCAGAAAATGTCAAAGACTTTGTAAGAAAACGACACAGAGAATTAAGACATTAATTTGATGTTTTCTTTGAAAATTAATAGGCCATAAATTAAACTTACTCATATGTCTTTATTTCATGTTCTTCATCTTCACTCTCTTCTTCCGACTCTGTCTCGATGTTTCTTAGCTCTCCTCCCATAGTTCCAACAAACTCCATCTGAAAATACACAGAAGAAGGATGTGCTTCTTTAGTAGCCATTACTGGTTCAGTAATACCCTTTTGAAGTATAGGGGAAACTGTAACTGCAGTAATGACAAGGAAAGAGATGAGACAAAAATCTAAATAAACTGCTCCTTAGAGCTGTCTTTTGAACAAATAAAAGAATCTCAATTAAAACGCTAAATTGGAGAACTTATAAATCTCAATCCTTGACGAAACTATCTTGAGTTTTCTCAACCTTGAGACGGCTTTTAAAACCAACATTTTCTCATTTTCCTACAGTGATATCTATCCTTTCAAAAACAAGTCCCAATGTTTGGGCCACATTTAATTAATGAGCCATGCTCTGTGAAAAGGGGGCTTAATGCATCTGTGAAAAGTATCGACCCAGGTCAGCCTGCGCAGTCCGCGCAGGCTGACTTGGGCGGAAACTTTTTGCTATTGGTCAATTTTCTATATGTCATGGGACAAGTCTACCTCATGATTCTGTCAATTGTTAGACAAAATGGATTTTACAGATCCACCATCATGTGATGACTTGCTTGGTATCCTGCATCATGGAGATGCATTAAGCCCCCTTTTACCAGAGCATGGCTCTTTTGTTTGTCGGTAAATGCTTTTAATTTGGACAAGTCTAAAATTTGTCATCTGCGAAAGGGTTAACTGAATAAGACACACTAACGATCTTCAATATCCATGATTCATGCTCTGGCAAAAGGGGGCTTAATGCATACTCTGTAATGCATTGTGCCAAGTAAGCCATAACAAAGTCATGGATCAAAAAATCCATTTAGACCAACAATTAACTGGACCTGGAGGTAAGGTAGAGTGGTCCTTTGATAAGCAAAGAATTTACTCCTTTTCACAGAGTATGGATCACAAATATCAGCCAACAAGTGTTTTTCAACTCTGACATAGCTCTTACCTCCTCTTCAGCTAGCACCAGGTCTTCTCCATTAACAGACTGGTCGCCTGCATCACCTTTACCATCAGTATAATCTAGAGTGGCAAGATCTTTTGTGTTCCCTCCCATTTCCCACTTAGTCATTTTCTTCACTTTTTTCTTGGTATCAGGTGTAGATCTATACAGTAAAATGGAAGATGATAAAATTTCATCTGATGGAGAAAAAAACGAGAGCCATGATGGCTCTTGAATCTCCCATCTGAACCAGTGGCCTACTTTTTATCACCATAAGTGACCAGTATTTGAACTGATCTAAGATGTTATTAGCACAAACTTTCTGATCAAGCTTTATGATACTCTGATAAGTGACCTGCTTTTTGACAAAAGTGACCTAGATCCACTTGAGATAACATGAACAACCAGTCTAAGACATTCATAAATATTGTGCTAAAAATATGCCCATGACATAAGTTTGGCCAAAGGCCTGTCTAGCTTTAAATCTTTCCATTGGTTTAAGTGAAGTCATTCTAGGGTTGTTCTTCTTTTAGTTCTAGCCAGCATCTATTTCAGCAGAGTGGAATGGTTTGAGCATTTCTGGTGCAGGTTTATCCAAGGAACATTTCTGTGAAATTATCTTAAAGCTATTTAACTAATTTAGGAGAAGTCATTCAAAGTTTCCTTTTTTGTTCTAGCTCTAGCATGAAGCTTGTTCTGTTTAAGGAACTGTCTGGGTAGTCCTGATTTTAAGCATCAGTTATGATTTTGAGCACCAAAGAAACATTCCTGTGAAAATTTCAAAATCCTTCGTCCGGTTTTGAATGAGATTTCATTTAGGAGTGTTCATATTTTCATTTTCAGCTAAGACAAGGAAAAGTTTGAGTAATTTAGTAGGGAAGTGGAAGGCACACTTCTGTGAAGTTCTTTAAAAATTTGTCCGTAAGTTTTGATGGGGGGAGTTGTTTAACTCTTTATCATACAATCCTGGTTATAACAACCCTGACAAAAAGGTTTATGAAAACATTGAGGGAAAAGGAGAAAATTCTGATAACCAGCATTTTCTCCTTTTCCCACAATTTTTCTACCTGTTAAAGAAATATTCCAACATCTGAGTCACATTCAAATTGTCATCTGCAGATACTTTCAGTTTTGTCTACTCTAAAATTTTGTCATTTGATAAGAGCAAATGTTGAAGACAGACAAAAATGACCAAAGACAACAGTTCATCTTTTAGAACTTCACACTCAAGTGAGCTAAAACCTGCATTTAAGTCCTTTTGATAAGCTTCAAATTTGAAATAAAATGCGGCATTAGTTATCTTTTGTACCTTTTTTACTCTTAGGCTTCATCTTTACGAACATATCATCTTTCTGTACAAACTCCAAAATCTTAAGCAATCTGATTCAACGTAACTTACGGAACACATTTTGAAAATGTCCTTTAACTTTTTGCCACACAATAAATTGTTGTCTCTTCAAGGTGAAGGTGCCTGCAGACACCAATTTTGAAATCCATATAAATAAATTGAAGTTCTCTGATAGGGCAGAAAACAATGTGAGAAAAGGAGAAAATGCTGGTTACCAGCATTTTCTCCTTTTCCTACAATGTTTTCAAAAGCCATCTACCTTAAGGTCATAAAAAATCTGGACTGTTTGGTAAAGGGTTGACAATATGTTACCATGACTTGGTTTTTTAATCATTCTAAAAGATTTCCTTACTTTTCCACCGCATGTGACTTTTTCTTCTTTGCACCAAATAATCTTTCCCTGTTCTTCCTGATGGTTTCTTCATCCAGTTCTCCATTGCTTGTTGTTAGTGGAGCAGAGGAAGTCTTACTGACCTTTGTCTCCTTGATGGGAGCACCTAGAGGGAAAAAAAAAACAACCCATGAGAAAAAGTATTATACATATGAAACATGCTCTGGCAAAAGGGGGCACTGTGATGCATTATACAAAGCAAGGGATCATATAATCATGGATCCATAAAATCCTTTTTGTCTTTTAAAAAAAAAAAAAAAAAAAAAGAAAAAAAAAAAAAAAAAAAAAGGCTGAATCCTGAAGTAAAATGGTCCTTGGACATGCAGAAAATTTACCAAAGACCAAAAGGGTCTACCCGGGTCAATATTTTTTGTAGATGTTTTATGTCCCCTTTTTTACAGAGCATTAGGAGCAGAACAAATTACCAATCAATGTATGCACTAGTAAGTTTTCACATTTCTTTTAAAACTCACTCTGATAATCAACTATCTTTGACTATACAATTTCAATATTTCCTTAATGATCAAATTTTCACATTCAATAAATAGCTAAACCAATCCCCTGAATGCCAAGTACAAAACAGGACATCTTCATGTATTACACAAGGCCACACTACTAAGAAAAAACTGACATGCTTTGCAGTCTGATAATGACCTACAATACCTGAAAATGCATCTTTAGCTCTTTACACGATAGCAAAATAACAATATTTGAAGAAGACAAATTAAATATGGCTCACATTCTGAACATTGTGGGAACAGAAAAAATGCAGCTACCAGTGTCTTCTCCTTTCTCCACAATGTTTTCAAATGCCTATTTCTATAGTGAACTGTTAGTAAAGCGTTAGCCCTTTACTACACAATGCCTACTTTTAATGATCCTGAGGAAGAAACCTTTTGCAGTCTGATATTACCACTGCCCCATGACGACTACTTTACAAACAATTTTTAACATTAAATCATAAACAATACAACAGCATTTCAGAAGAAAAGAATACCAGTTTCCTCTATTATTATGAAATCAGCCAACCATAAATAGACATTGTTATCGTCTGAGAGTAATATAATGACCTAACTTGTATTGCATTTTTTTCCCCATATGATGAGATTTGTTTCTGGAACAGCAAAAATCGTACGTTAAACACGTATAAATAAAATAAAAAACGTAAAAAATGACAAACCTATACGTGAAATCACGTACAAAAAATAAGGACGAAGATGGGGAAAAAGCAAAGAAGTTGCTTGCATAGAAGGGCTCATTTAAACCTGATTTTCAAAAAATGTAAATAATCGGAAAAAATTAGGATTTCTAGGTTTCTATTTTCAGAATATTTACACAGTCGGCGTACTTGGCCTTTATTCTTGTGATAAATAATTGCAGACTGGGACTTCTGTTTCCAAAAAATATCCGTAATTCATCTGTTCTTTCTTTGACGCAGTCTATGAAAAAGCGTTTTGTCGACGTCAACGTCTTTCGTCTGTAAACTAAAATTGGAAATGGCTTAGAAACGCTGTACTTTGGAAGCCTTCTGATTTCAGAAATCGTGTTCTCGTAAGAAAGTCAGGCCAAATTAAACAGTGGAAAATGAGGAGGATAATAGTGCTGCAGAAGAAGGCAAAGTTATTCAGAAACCGATAGCAAAAAATGATACCAAAACAAATGGCTGTCCGAGTTTTTGTGGCTCAGAGCTTGACATTGACTCTGTTGTACAAAAGGCATGTGAAAAGATGAGCATAGATCTATAGATTACTAGTTAACACTTTACCAAACAATTCTTCTACTGTTAGTTACATGTAAAAATGTACATTCACTTAGTAGATAGATATGAGTTTCCTTCACCTAAGGGAGAAAGAGGCATTTCAGAAAACAAAAATTTAGAGTTGTACTGGTTTTTCTGAATTTGTACCCCCATTTTTTTTCTTATACCCCAATTTTTCAATTGTAGGGGGTAGAAACCCCCCAAACAAAAATTCCAGCGGGAACGCTGGGTTGTCTGGAAAAAGGATTCAATAAAGAGCATTTGAATTCAGTGTTTCTCTTATTTCGAGGGCTGTGTTATTGACTTACTCTTCACAGGTTTGTTTTCTTTCCCTTTTCCAGGCTTCTTGGTTTCCTCTTTCTTGTTCTCTATCATCGACTTGACAGACTTTTTTGATTTCTCCGACTCTTCAAACGTTTTCATAACTCTGTAAATATTTAGAATATGAATCATTGTGTTGTGATGAGCCCTGGTAGCGCGGTTGGAATCATACAGGACTTGAGAACAGGGAGAACATGGCTTGGCAAATTTCTTTCCAAGAATTGTTGATAGTCACTGGGACAAGAATAATTCCTCTCTCATTGATGACCATCTTTTCGACAATGGTTATGTTGGAAAGCAGCAAGTAACTTGGAAAGATTACTGTGCAGAGTACTGGTAGGTAAAAGAAACCCCAGGAAAGTATGGATAGGTGTATTGGCAGCTGCAAGATAACTGAAATAATGTTGAAAATAGTGTTCAACACCATACAATCAATCAAACATCAGTTCTGCTTCTGCTCTCATTGATGGAATGGTGTTTTATGTTACTCTCAACATTTTTTCAGGAATATCATTATGACAGCTCACTTATTCATGTGTTTCCGTGGTTTCAAAGTACCACGCTGAGGCTTCGAAGTACCTTGTGGTTAATTTCATGTTCAGAAGGTAGGAATACGATTGAATAAAATCTAATAATGTATATCTGGTTGTAAATCACTTTTCAGAAATAAATGAAACATTAAAAAGAGAAATATATCTAACTATGTTTCTTTTTTTCTCTAACATAGCTAGCTAGTTACAATTATTCATGGAAAATCAAGATCAGCTTGCAAAGAATATGCAGTCTGATCTTGGATCTGTACTGTTTGCTACAGAATAACCAAGTCTGAGCCAAACATCCTTGGAATTGCAATGTTTCAGCTGTTTTTGAAAAGATCCATTTAATTCATTCTGAGCACAAAGGGTAAAGGCAGGTTCACTACCAATTATAATCCTTGGGCTATATAAAAGCACTTGCAGGAGATAACAGAATAAAGGCTCAAATAAATGAACTTCTCTTTGAAAGGGTAGAAACACTGTGGCAAAAGGAAAAATGCAGGTTACCATCCTTCTCAGTCAGAGTGATTATAACTCTAGTTGTGTGGTACAGGGTTAAAGAAGTTTGAGCAATAGCATGCAATCAGTTTCTGATACGACTGAAATAAAAACAGGTACTAAATATCTAACTCTGGTCCTTGCTGGGGTTGGGGTGTCAAACATTCTTCACATAAATCCTATGTTGCGTGGAATTTTATTACTCTCTACTTGAACAGTCTGTATGAATCTCTAACTATACATTTGGAAGTACCCACAACATGGGTTTTAGTGCAGAAAATGGATATTATCCCCTTTCCAATTAATCCATTTTAAATGTGACTGTGACATGAACATTAATCAATAATCTCACCTCCCTCTCTGAGCCTCTTTCTTACTAACTTGTTCTATGTCAAATAGAATTCTATCAAAATCCTGTCTAAAATCAAAGCTGCCGGCCACACTGCCATTTTTCAAGTCGTCCTTGTACTTGTCACGGAACTCAAGCTGAATTGCACTCAAAAATTTATCTATGTATGACAACTGCAAGATTTTCTGATATCCCACCTGTAAATAAATTCACAGTCATGTTTGTTTTCTTCCAACATAGTTTTATACTTTATGCAATCATTTGAAAGGAAAATAATTTTCAAGTTGTTTTCACAGACAATATGGACCCAAGATCACAATACCTTTTGCAAACAGTGTAAATCAAGATGAGACTGCACAAAACACCCAGTCCACTTTTGAATCTACACTGTGATTTTTCTCATGAAATTATGTTAGCTAACACACCTTCACCCTTTACTAAACAACCCTGACTGTCCCTTAGAAAGAAAGAAATACAAAAACATAGTGGAAAAGGAGAAAATGCCGGTTACCAGCATTTTCTCTTTTTCCCATAATGTTTTCTATCCTTCCCCAAACAAACTTCGATTTTTAATGTTCCCCATATGTTGCTGTCTGCAAATGATTTTGTTGTTTAATAACAAATTTGCTAACCCTTTCACAGAGAAATTGCATCATTTAAGCTACGTTCTATTTGTCAAAATACATATGCTTTTCATTTGGAAATTTCGTTGCTTGGTAAAGAATTCATAGATTCTACAAATGGAACAATTTATCTCCTTTATTGCTCTTTCATATCAATTTGAGAACTTGGTATATGTATATATGATTCTTGCTATCTCACTGTATGCGAGTAAGTTATTTCAAAACAACAACAGGTAAGGAATCCAGACTGCTGTAAGTGATAAGAACAATCATCTAATCATGAAAATAAATTTGCAGACCAGGTTTGGCTGAGGCACTACCTCTCTGGAATTTTTTTTCTACACTCAAAAAAGATACTTACAACAAAAACCAATTCAAATTCATTATCCAACTTATATCTCAGTGTCAAAGCTTCGTGTGTAAACTGGTTACTTCCACTTCTTTCCTGAAAGTAGGGAATAAAAAAAATCCAAGTCAATAAAATTCTACTTGTACACTTACTAGGTTGGCGCCAGCCAAAAATTTTTAGTAGCCAAAATTTTTGTTGGTCAAAACCCGGGTTCAGTCACTTTGACTCAGTCTTTGATTGTGTCATTTTCTAAGTATAGTATTTCATAACATTAAATCATGTATGATTAATCTAAAGCTAGATCTACAGCTTTGCATCACAGATATAATTTGTAGATCTAAAAATCTTTCAGTTCTTTTAAATATTTCTGATGGTAGACTACCATTATATACAATAGAGAGACCAGTAATGAAACGTCAAAAGTCGGCCACAAATTCCCGTGCTTGTAGGCTGTTGAATGATTAAAAGTTTCAGAAATTCAACAATAGATCTATGTGTATTTGAATCAGGCCTAACCCTTCACCACTTAATCCCCAGTTTGAACGACCTTGAGAAAGAAGGCTATTGCAAATGCTAGGAAAAGGTGAAAATGGTGGTAACTAGCATTTTCTCATTTTCCCACAATGTTTTCTACCATAGCAAATAAATAATTCAAACACCTCATGAGCTACATTTAATTGTCATCTGCAAATTCTTTCAATCTGGACGAGTCTAAATATATGCCTTCTGCTAAACAGCTATTTTATTTTCTTCAGACCAACCATTAATTTCATGCATTGCAAGAGATATGTATGATCCAATTTTTAAAATTCATCGCAAAATACATGTACTGACAGTATCTATTTTGTCTTTCAAATGATTCAAGAAATATCGTTCCACACTTAGCCTTTCTTGAAACTGCCGATCGTCAAAAAATATCTGGCGACAATATCTCTCATTTGGCGAAATATGGATCTAGCATCCATTAGTTTTTATGAAAAAAAAAAAAGTTTCACTGGAAAAGAATCTAATAAAGTCACATAAAGCTTAAAAGGTCAAGTATTTCAGGAAAAAAATAACTATGATCGATGTTATCAAATTTACTTGACAAACGACTCCATTAATTCGTTCATCTATCGGATAGTTAAGGGAGATACATGGGTTATCAGCTTAGGATACCTGGTATATATGATAATCAAGTTGACGCGCGCCGATTTCACAGTTTAGGGAGTGTTCAGTATACGAAACTGATCAGATGTTCACGGTCGGCAGTTTTATCTCATCACATTTTTAACAATCGCCAATATCAGTTGTTTTGGTGTTTGTATACTGGTGTAATCAAATTTCGCCAACGCAAGGGAAACTGCTCTTGCGGATTGCACAAAACAGTAGTAATTTTCTTTATGGTTAAATATCTATGCACTTGTATTTAAATACTTTTGTAAAAATAATTTTTACCACTTAAACATCTACATTTATCTGTCAATATATCGTTAGAAGTGAGACAGTGCGAAGTCGCCATCTATAAAAAGAGTAAGCCCATTTCGACAACTCTGGTTTTCCAAAAATTAGAGGCCCCAGGGAGGGTAAAGTGAAATAAAAAATTCACAGCATCATTTCAGCAGTATTCATTGCCTCCCTTGGATATTAACTCTACATTTACTTCCTATGAGAAAACCTGAAGGACGTAAAACAAAACGCAGCTCTAAGAAAACAACATCGACAGTTATGTGATTTTTCGTGTAATTATTTCTTGCTGTGGCACTGAAATATTACAATCTAACTCAGGATGACAGTGTTGGGGATAAAGAGGCTGTAAATCTTAAAAAGATAACCTTTTGTAGCTCACAGAAAAAGCTATTTTCTAGTCTTTGTAGTGATTTTGTACCTGATTCAGTCTATTTTCGTAGGAAAAAAATGAATAAGGACCCCTCTGTCATTCATATGGATATATTTCTCTTTAGGTGCCCCATACGAAACTTCGGCTATTAAAGTTCAAAAGATAACCTGTCAAACCGAAAATTGACGACACAAAAAAGTTTTAAGCTAAAAGTATCTTTTAAAATCTGCATATAAAGGAGACACCTGAAAAGTGATAATAAAATGGCAGGGAAAAGCATGTGAGAGGTCGCTTATGAACTTTTTTCCTATTGATAGGTATTTTTCTGTCATTAGATTCAAATGAGAGTTCAAAACACCTTTGCTGCTAATATATCAATCATTTCCGTGAATGGATGGTGTCACAGATACGAAAATATTGCCCGAAAACATAGTTGGCGAAATTCGATTACTATCGAAATTTGCTTACGCTCCTATAGTCGCCAGCAGTAAAATTTAATCGCCAATGGCGATTTTGGCGATCGGTAACGCCAACCTAGACTTAGTAAGAAGAGGAACATGGCGATTAACTCTGTACAGCACAATGCAGACCTTGGAAAGGACCCTTGGAAAGGAGCCTTTCGAAAACTTTGTGGCAAAATCTGGAAATGGGTTGAGTGTACCATTGCCATAGTGTACCAGGATGTACGGGTAGTATACCACATTACAATATTTATGATACCACATTCTTATAATGCCTACAAAAGCATTCACTGTGCGAAAATACATGTAAATGGAATGGTCATTCAATCTTTGATACAGACCTACAGATTAAATGCTGCTGACAATGATATTTTGTTGACTGATGTCAGATTGAATTGCAGTTTAACGCCGTTTTAACAGCTTAGGTTATATTGCGGCAGTCGGTGCACTTACCCATGTATTCTGGCTTTCTCATACCAACACCGACACAAGTTTCTTTCCTAATCACTGACAACTTTCTCACATGCATCTGGGGTGAGAAGCAATAAACTGCCAGAAAGAAAGTTTGCCTCAACCGGGTATCGAACTCACAACCACCAAGTCCAGAGATGGACAAGCTAATCACTGAGCTACCCGCGAGGGAAAGCACAATATTTGAGAATAGGAGTTCTACAGCTTTCTTTATTCCCAAAACAATCTCATGTCAAGACTTAACTGACTCTAGGTTACTTGTTACAAAAGGGAACCACTGCTAAACAAGGATAATATTATTGAGTAAATGAGGTAAAACAGGGTAGACCAGTACCGTCCATATGGTTGAATCTGGCAAACATGTACACGATTTATTTAGATTATTTAAATTTCTTTTTCAGAGAAGCAACAAGACCTAATTTCCTTCGATGAGTTAAAAGTATTTAATACGTTCCATATAAGGTTCTACATATGGCATTTTCCGACAGGTAACCTTTCGAAATCATGCCATGCTGTCAAATTTTTATGATGAAACCTAAACAACAAAGGATCGGCCTACCTGTAATATCACTGTCTTTATCAGTGTGTTCACTGATGGTGTGAATAGTTGTGACGTACCCTGGAAACACCACAGCACTATTCCACCTTTGCTGAATATCGTAAAAAAGTCCAGCATCTTTGTATGAATTCCCAAAAACTTGTAAACGTCAACCAGACCGGAAGTTGTGATATCGCTTTATTTGAACATGTTTATTTCGCGGCCCCCTGCACGGCCATTTGCGGTCATTTTGATTCTAGACGCACTTGGAACCGTTTATCGATATCCTACCGCTCTTATTCACACATAGCCGAATCCATATAGTTGATAATCCAATCCATACACTAAGTGGTTATTTAAAAACAAGAGGGCCAAGATGGCCCTGGATCGCTCACCTGAATTTTTGTTGGACCATAGCCAATTTTTTTTTTTTGTTATTCCAAAACCTTTTCTTTAATAACTTCAATGAAAAAAACAAAAAAAAAAAACAAGAGCACCGAATGCGGGTGCCAACGATTGCTGTTGGGTGCTGGGTAGTAAGGTAAAATTCTAATTTAAAATTCGAAAAATTTGAAAAAGGAGCATAATTTGGCACCAAAGGATCATTTCTGTGAAATTATTTAAAAATCTGACCTGTGGTTTCATAGAAGATTTTTTTAGAATTTCTTCATGTCCATATAGTGTAAATAGCCCCCCCCCCCCCACCACCACAGCTATGTTTCTTGACGGATCAAAATTTCGCAAACACTTTTTCAAAAGGGGCGTCCAAGGGACATTTCTGTGAAATTATTTCAGAATCTGATGTGTGGTTTAAAAGAAGAAGAATTTAAAAGAATTTCTTTAAAGTCCATACAGTGCAAAGAGCCCCCCCCCCCCAACCATGGCCATGTTTTTTGACAGATCAAAATTTCGCGAACAGTTTTTGAAAAGGGTCACTCAAGGAACATTTCAGTGAAATTATTTCGAAATCTGACCAGCGGTTTCAGAAGAGACGATTTTTAAAGAATTTCTTAGAAAATTCTATGTGGTTGCCATGGCAACTACAGTTTTTGATGGAATCAAATTCTGTGAACAAGTTTCAAAGAAGACCTCCCAAGGAACATTCCAGCCAAGTTTGGTCTAAATTGGCTCAGCGGTTCGGGAGGAGAAGATGTTTAATGAATTATTGACACCGCACAAGTGCAAAGAGCCCACCCCCCACCACGGCCATGTTTTTGACGGATCAAAATGTCATCAACAATTTTTGAAAAGGGTCACCCAAGGAACATTTTCTGTGAATTATTTCAAAATCTAACCAGTGGTTTCAGAGAAGATTTTTAAAGAATTTTTTACGCAATTCCATTTGGTTGCCATGGCAACCAGAGTTTTTGATGGAATCAAATTCTGTGAACAGATTTTAAAGAGGACCTCCCAAGGAACATTTCTGCTAAGTTTGGTTGACATTGGACCAGTGATCTAGGAGGAGATCTTGATGATGTTTAAAGAATTGTTGACGACGCATGACGGACGACGGACACAGGGTGATCCTAAAAGCTCCCATTGAGCATGTAGTGCTCAGGTGAGCTAAAAAAGCATCTACAGTTAACTATTAACCACAAAATATGTATACTAAAGCAAATAAAAGTGGACTAGATCATATGTCCCACTTTGGGCATTATATTTGCCATGTAATAAGGCAATTTAATCAATAATTTCATCAATAATTTTTGAAAAGGGTCACCCAAGGAACATTTTCTGTGAATTATTTCAAAATCTAACCAGTGGTTTCAGAGGAGAAGATTTTTAAAGAATTTTTTTAGGAAATTCCATTTGGTTGCCATGGCAACCAGAGTTTTTGATGGAATCAAATTCTGTGAACAAACTTTAAAGAGGACCTCCCAAGGAACATTTCTGCCAAGTTTGGTTGACATTGGCCCAGTGATTTAGGAGGAGATGATGTTTAAAGAATTGTTGACGACGCATGACGGATGACGGACACAGGGTGATCCTAAAAGCTCCCATTGAGCATGTTGTGTTCAGGTGAGCTAAAAAAGCATCTACAGTTAACTATTAACCATAAAATATGTATACTAAAGCAAATAAAAGTGGACTAGATCATATGTCCCACTTTGGGCATTATATTTGCCATGTAATAAGGCAATTGTGTTTTATTTACCAATGACATTACAAAAATATTCACTCAACCCTTAATTGGTTGTCGGCATCTTCCCGCAAAGTTCAGTAAAACAGAATTGAAGTCAGTATAAGCAGTAGTTTCCCATGCACAGCACCGTCTAAGTCTTTGTGTTGCTTCATATATACTTTCATAAATCTGTACCTAACCAATACATATGTAGAAGTTTGATCATTTGGGGAAAATTTTATCCAAAGCGAACAAGGGATGACATATCTCGGGTAAAAGTCTACATATTTTTGGATCACCCCTCATATTACTGAACAGATTTAAATAGGGTTTGAACTGCAGAGTACACTGCAAAATTTTTCTTTTTAAAATTTTTGCGATGACAACTAAAGATACTTGATTTCCTAGAAATACTTCCTCAAAATTTTTTCATAATCCAGGAGGTAATGACCGGTGTCCATGTCTGTTATACGTTTTGGGTCAGCATTTCCTTGGAAACCAACTGCCTTATACAGGTTTTGTACGGGGGTGGATAAATTGCATTTTCTCCCCTTTGCCACAATATTTTCAAAAGCTGGCTTCTTAAGGGTTGTAATAACATGTGATTGTTAGGTAATCGTACTGTGTTAATATCAAGCAAGTTGGCTTTGATGTTGGTTCCACGAACTCAAAGGACATCAATTACAAATTAGGTTTTGCTTTCCTTCACTGCCAACTAAATGGATCCGACTTTTCTCAGGGTCTATAGATATCTTTTTCCTTTCAATTGACCTGTTTTTGGTTGAACTTAAAAATCAGATAGCAGGCAGTATAGATCAAGATCAGACTGTACATTCTGTGCTGACTGGGTCCATATTCATGAACCGTTCTTATGAACATCTTTTGTCTTACTCTCCAAGCTTTTCTGAACATGAAAGTAACTCAACTTCTGATTGGCTAAACCAAATGGTTTATGTCTAAACCAAATGGTTTAGCCAATCAGAAGTTGTGTTACTTTCACATTAGAAAACTCTGCATAATAAGAAGAATGTTCTTAAGATTGGTTTGTGAATACAGACCCCAACTTTGATATATGCCATTCACAAAAGCTTTTCAAGGCAACATTGGCAATTAAAGAGTTAAACCTACCCCATATGACGCAACTCAGACTTTTCCTTCTACCGAATGCATTTTCAGATGATAATTTAAACGATACCTAATTTAACCCTTAACCACACAATCGTAAGTTTTCAAAACCAGGAGAAAGAAGGCTTTTATAAACATTGCCGGAGAAGGAGAAAATGCTAGTAACCAACAAATGTACTGCAATTGTTGGGGTACTTTTAAAAATATGACCTTGGCTCAAATCAGAATGGAGAGTATTGGCTAGCTAACCTCCGATTAAACCTTTACCACACAATCTGGAGTTTTGATGACCATGAGAAAAATGGTATTTGAAGCCATTGTGGGGAAAGGAGAGAATGCTGGTAACCAGCATTTTCTCCTTCTCCCACAATGATTTCTACCCTTTACTGATGAATCACATCATTTCAGCCACATTTGCTTTCAATATGGTCAGCTCTATTGTCTGGTAAAGATTTAAAGAGACATCTTTACAGCCAGAGAGTAAACAAACACTGTTAAAACTTGACGGTGTGATAATCTAGTCATCTATGTAAACATAGATAAAAAATCAATATAAGGTGTATGGGGTAAAGAAACTCTAGGGATTTGTCTTCGATTTAAACCAGAAACTGTGGTTGTTATGTCTATGGCTAGCCGCAATAGAATGAAATGCATTTCTATCTGCCGTAATCTGTGCAACCATCAGGGTCAATATTTGGCATGAAGATACAAGAATGATTTTAGTTTCATAAAATAAAGAAAAAAAAAGACGGTTAGAAAACTGGATGAAAATGAGTGAAGATGTATCTTTAACTCTTTACCAAATGACAAATTTTTGGACTGGACCAAATTCAAAACATCTGCAGACAACAAATTAAATCTTGGTAATATGATGATTTCCGACTTTGATAGGGTAGAAAATATTGTGGAAAAAAGGAGAAAATGCTGGTTACCAGCATTTTCTCCTTTTCCCACAATGTTTTCTATCGGCTTCTTTCTCAGGGTCGTTAAAAGTCAGGATTGTGTGGTAAAGGGTTAAACAAATGGAATTGAAATTGGCTGGTCAAAATGCTGGTTACAAGTGTTTTCTTTTCTCCTTTTCCCACAATGTTTTCTAACCTTTCATAGACATATGCAATTGAGACAAATCAAATTTGATGTCTGCAATTGCTTTAATTTTGAACAAGGCTTGATGGTCATAGTAGAAGTAATGAGATGAATTACAAGAATATTTTTTTAATCATAATTATACAAGTGTAAGAGTAAATAATAAAGTCTATTTAAAATACTGTATTTAAATTATTTATTTCAAACCAAAGTTGGATTAACACAGATTAAGTATAAAACAACAATTCTATCCATCCACCACTCTCTCTCTCTTTCTCTCTCTCTTGCTTGTTTTCCTAATTGACAAAAATTTGAGTTATCTTTTTCAAGCTTTTGCAGACTGCAAATAAAATGTGGCTCAAAAGACGAACTTGGCTAAGAAGCAAAGTACATTGTGGAATAAAGAAAATGGTGTTCTTTGATTCTAATTTTTTTCAGCAGCCCACATCCTGAGGGTTCTGAAACATAGTACATGTATCATTTGGTTAGAGTGCATAAAAAAGGTATTCTAACATGACACGTGAATTCGGCTCTATAAACACAGTGCAACACAGTGCAACGAAAATATGGTAAAACCTATGTCATTCTATATAGAGTGACGTCATTCTGTATAAAGTACGTAAGTAAGTTATTCAATGGAATATAATCTGCATCTGCATTTTTACTCTAAGTATGAACTTGTTTTCCTTTCATTAAGAGTTGGTCGCGTTAGAATCGAAATAATCTTCTTTCTATCGTGGTTTATCATTCAATAAACCACGTTGTGAGTTATGAGGCGCAATGAATAAATCACTCGGGCTATCACCCTTGTGGATTATTTATTGTGCCTCATAACTCACAACTGTGCAACTGTGGTTTATTGAACGATAAACCATGATAGAAAGAAGATTACTTCTTTAACAAAAGTGATTTTCACCATTTCTAGGTTTAGGGTATGAAATGAATCATTACATTAGAGAAAGTCATACATCAACAGAACTGAACGTTAAAGTGTGGACCAACATATGAGCCATGCTCTGTGAAAAGGGGGCTTAATGCATCTGCGAAAAGTATCGACCCAGGTCAGCCTGCGCAGTCCATGCAGGCTGACCTAGGCCAAAACTTTCCACTATCGATCAATTTTCAGTATGTCCAAGGACCAGTCTACCTTATGATTAAGTCGGTTGTTAAAGAAAGTGGCTATTATGGATCCATAGCTATGTGATGACTTCCTTGGTATCATGTATCACAGAGATGCATTAAACCCCATTTTGCCAGAGCATGGCTAAATTATATATGAGCCATTTTTCGCAAAAGGAGGTTTAGTATAACCCTTTACCAAACAACAAAATTTTAGACAGTCAAATTTGAAAGCACTTGCAGATGACAAAACTTATATGGCACAAATGATGGGATTTGTATTCGATAGTGTTGAAAACATTGTGGGAAAAAGGAGAAAATGCTGGTTACCAGCATTTTCTCCTTTTTCCCCACAATGTTTTCAAAAGGCCTACTTCTCAGGGTCGTCAAAACTCGTGATAGTGTGGTAAGGGGTTAAATTAAACATATTTCTTTCACATCAATTGAAAAACAAGTCTTTTCAACCTGTACTAATCTCTCTCGATTCTGCTTCTTTAAAACTACACCAGTACTTGCGCCAAATGTGTGGGCCAATGAACAGTCCCAAAGTTGACCCCCACTCCCGGGAATTGAACTTCTGATTGCAAGGCCGACGCTCTACCTCACGACCACCAACACTACAAAAGGGTTTAATGCATCTCTGCGATGCATTATAACAAACAAGTCATCATAAAATCTTTTTTGTCTAAAAACCAAGTGAATCATGAGGTTCACTGGTCCTTTGAAATGCACAAAACAAAAAAGTGTCAACCAAAGTCAGCACACGCCGACTGCATGGGCTGACCTAGGGTCGATGCATTTGCAGATGCATTAAGTCACCCTTTCACAGAGCATGGCTCAAATCACTTGACCAGATGACTAACATTGTGACCAGTAGATATTTGTGTGGGTATGACAGGAAACTTCTATCTCTAATGTATGGAAAAAAATCTTTTTTAAAAATATGCAAGTCAGTATCCTTCTGTAGTTAGTCAACATCAGGGTCCACATTTCACCAACTATTCTTCAGAAAATTCTTAGTCTTATTTTCGAGAATTTTCTAAATTTGAAAGTGACACAACTCCTGTTTCGCTAAACCATTTGGTTTAGCCAATTGGAAAGTATGTTACTTTTAAATTAAAAAAAAAAAAATCAAGGAGAATAAGACCAAAAATGTATTTACGAATGTTTGGTAAATACATATCCAGGTGCTCAAAGAACTAGCAATACTGTAGGGTGACAAATACCACCACCCCCCTACCACTTATTGCCATTCTGCTGGATCATGAAAAGTTCAACCGGGCCTTAGATTCTGTAATCATACATAAAATGTAAGAGCAAAAGTTCTTGTGGTAGGAAGGCTTCCATCAGAATTTCAGCCATATCGATTGAAAACTGTAGGAGGAGACCTGGACACAAAACCGGACAGATGGAGAGATAAACATCATCGCTCCGTATTCTTCAACCATTCTTAACCCATAGACTCAAGGATTATTTGTGGACAGTGTGGATCAAGATCAGACTGCACAGAATGTGCAGTCTGATCTTGGATCTACACTGTCCGATAAGGAGACTATAATTCCCCAAACATTAGCTTTGAAATAGCAGAATAAAGGGTTTTACTATCGGCTTAAAAGTTTTATTCCATTTATTTAGCAGGTTAACCCTTTACCACACAATCCCGACTTTTAACGACCCTGTGAGAGAAGCCTTTTGAAAACATCGTGGGAAAAGGAGAAAATGCTGGTAACCAGCATTTTCTCCTTTTCCCACAATGTTTTCTACCCTCCCAGAACAAATTTCAATTTTTAAGTCATGTTAATTTTGTCGTCTGCAAATGCTTTCAATTTGGACCAGTCTAAAATTTTGTCGTTTGGTAAAGAGTTAAGGATATGAGCATTCTTAGTCTTATTCACCAGAAATTTTCTAAATTTGTATAAAGTAATACAACTCTCAGAAATCATATTACTTTAGAATTTAGAAAATTCTGGAGAATAAGACTAAAATTATTCTTAGTTTGTGAATGCAGACCCTGATTCCAGGGTAGCCCTTTTTCAATTTGTTTGGGTAGGAGGGAAGGAGGGGGGGGGTTCATTAAAAAAAAAAAAAAAAAAAAAAAATAAGAACTCATTACCAATTACAAAATTTTTTACTTGTCGAAAACCCAATCTATTTGCAGGAGCCAAATTAAATGTGGCTCAGACGGTGGAAATTATGTTTAAAATGGTTAAAAAACACTGCAGGAAAAGGAGAAAATGCTGGTTACCACCATTTTCAAAAGCCTTCTTTCAAAAGGCTGTTAACTCTTTACCAAACGACAAAATTTTAGACTGGTCCAAATTGAAAGGATTTGCAGACGACAAATTAAATGTGACTGAAATGATGTTTTTTTGTTTTGGATCTGGAAGAAAACATTGTGGGAAAAGGAGAAAATGCTGGTTACCAGCATTTTCTCCTTTTCCCACAATGTTTTCAAAAGCCTTCTCTAACAGGGGTGTTAAAACTAGGGATTGTGTGGTAATGGGTTAAAACTTGGGATTGTGTAGTTAATGTGAAATATCATTATGTATAAATTATGGTTTCAATGATATTAACTTTATTAAAAAAACAATAACAATAAGAATTTAAACTAAATCTGAACTGCTATCTAAATGAAACATCTCTGTTCTGGTTTTTTGAGCTTGATGGTGCTGCTGATGTTTGTCTCTGAATTCTTGGTTTTTTAAGAGATCTATTGAACAGGGCATTGGTAATGGCAACCACTGGTGCAAACAGCTTTAGAGGAAACAGACTGCAATGATAAAAAAGGAAATGATATTGTAAGCAACATACATGTAACTTAACAGCTTTTCAAGCAGCCTGAATCCTTCATCTGGCAAAATGGTGACTAAGAAATCCCAAGCTCAATCTTTAGATTTCACTCTTTACCAGTTGACAAAATTCTTGACTAAGTCTTGTCAAAATACAAAGCATTAAACTGCAGATGACAAAATGAAAGTGACTAAAACCTGAAATTTGTTTTCAGTAGGGTATAAAACATTGTGGAAAAAGGAGAAAATGCTGATTACCAGCATTTTCTCCTTTACCCACAGTGTTTTCTAAAGTCTTCTTCTTTAGGGTTGTTAAAACTGGGGATTGTTTGGTAAAGGGTTAACACAGCTGAAGTAATTAAAACAACTTTTTCAGTACTGGGAAAAAAAAATGCCAAATGGTTGCTTTTTCAAAAATACCCATCAACTGATCAGTTATACCAAATTTAAAGAAAATTCAAATTGCGAATTTTAAGAAAATTTAAAGTTTTACAAAGTTACTGGAACAAAACTGAAGAGAATTGTAAAAACTTGGTTGAAATTGTTTCTGTGATATCTAAAAGATGTTTAAAATAAGAAAAAGTTGATGCATATGGATGCATAATATCAGACATCTGGCCATATAAAGGACTTACCTTTTTATCATATGACAAAATTTTAGACTAGTCCAAATTGAAAGCATTTGAAGACGACAAAATAAATCATACTCTAAAATTGAAATTTAATTTGAGAAGGGTAAAGACCATTGTGGGGAAAGTATAAATGCTGCTAACCAGCATTTTCTCCTTTTCCCACAATGATTTCAATACATTTCTTTCTCAAGGTCAGTAAAAGTCCGGATTGCGTGGGAAAGTGTTCAAGCCATGAAATAAGCTGTCTGGACTTCAGCAACTGCTCTTTTTCAAACAATATTTTCAAAGTTGTCCTGTCCAGGGGCAAGCAAAATTTAGTTGATGATTATGGGTTGTATAGGGCAGAGACATACCTTGTCTTTTGCATGTCGTCTGCTTCATTGGCACTTACTATGAAAACTGGAAACAAAATGGAAAACACACAGCCACTGAAAAACAAGATAAGTAGAGCTGGATTACTGAATGTAAAATTTAAGTCCACTCATGTTTTAGAGATTGGGTCTTACATTTTTGGTATTAAGGAAGTGACGTTAAACTTTACCACAGTCAAGAAATGGAGGTAAGTGACTAACTTGCCTATCAAGATCTGTCATCATTCAGATTCTAATTATCCTGTATTTTCAATGCCAAAGCTAACTTAATTTGTTTGTGTTGAAGTTTAACACCACTTTTAACAGCTCAGGTCATATCATGGTGGTCAGTGCACTTACCCATGTGTTTCCTGGCTTTCTAAAACCAGTACTGACACAACTTTATTTCAAAGCCAATGACTGCTTACTCACATGCATTAGAGGAGAGACGCAAAAAATCACCAGAAAGAAAGTTTGCCTCAATCGGGTATCAAACATGCGGCCTCCAGCCAAAACCTACAGATTAACCCTTTACCGAACAATCACATGCTTTAACAATCCTGGGGAAGAAGGCTTATAAAAAAAAAATTGTGGGAAAAGGAGAAAATGCTGGTGAGCAGCATTTTCTCCTTTCCCCACAATGTTTTCTTCACTTTTTTTTCCACCCTTTCAGAAAAAAAAACTCATTATTTTGAGCAAATTTCATTTCTTGAGTAAAAGAAACAGAATTAGAGAGTAACTGTTTGTATGGATAGTTGAAGTAAAAGTAAGTCTGGAAGTGATAGCCAAATTAAAAGTTCTTTTATATGACTGACCTGACAAAAAAAGAAGAAGATAATATAGTTAACACGGCCATTGGAAGTCCAAATCCCAGGAAATAGGACCACTTATTTTCTATATGGGACAATCTCCGATGTAGTTCCCAGCCTGAAATGAATAAACAAAGATGCTAATCATGAAGCAAAACTATTATGGTCACAAGAACTAAGTTTGCAAAATGAAAATGTTATTCTCTACTATCACAAAATAAAATAGCATTATAACCCTGCCAAAGACGCCTTATGAAAACACTGGAAAGAATGTTTGCCATAAACTGGTATTGAACCCACAACCATCAGGTCATGAAAAAGATATGCTAACCATTGAGCTACCAGGCCAGGCCAAAAACATTGTAGGAAAAGGAGAAAATGCTGGTAAGCAGTATTCCTCCTTTTTCCACAATGTTTTCCGCTCTTTCAAACACTGAAAACGTCCTTTTTGCGATAACTAATTTGTTATCGGCAAATCCTTTCAAATTGATTGATTGATTGATTGATTCTATGGTGTTTAATGCATTATTTCAGTTATATCGTGGTGGCCAGTGCACCTATCCATGCTTTCCAGGAGTCTCTTTTACCAGTACTTCACACAATTTTCTTTCCAAGCCACTGGCTGCTTTCCCACATAACCATCCTCAAAACAATGGTCAGTAGCCGGTGGGAGAGAAATTAATCCCGTCGCACTGACTATCATCAATTCTCAGAAGGAAATTGGCCGAACCAGGGATTGAACCCACAACCCCATGTTCTCAAGTCCTGCACGATGCTGACTGAGCTACTAGGGCTCGGCACTTTCGAATTGGACAAGTCTAGGATCATGTTGTTTGGTAATCATGTCATTTGGTACAGAGTTAAGGCATGTGAATGTTTATCACAATCTCTGTATATTCAAAACTAATTTAACTATTTACTGTAAGACAAAACTGTAGACTTGTCCAAACTGAAAATGTTTGCAGACCACAATTTAAATGTGGCTCAATTGATGGAATTTGTCTTTGATAGGGTAGAAAACATTGTGGGAAAAGGAGAAAATGCTGGTTACCAGCATTTTCTCTTTTTCCCAGAATTTTTTCTAAAGGCTTCTCTTTCAGGGTCATTAAAACTTTCGATTGTATGATAAAAGGCTAAGACAAGACTGAACCCTATTCCAATCAGTCCAAAGTTTCACAACCTTGCGGACTGATTGACTGATTGTATGGTGTTTAATGCCGTTTTCAACATTATTTCAGTTATATCGCGGCAGCCAGTGCACCTATCCATGCTTTCCTGAAGTCTCTTTTACCAGTACTCCGCACAATTTTCTTTCCAAGCCACTGGCTGCTTTCCCACATAATCATTGTCGAAACAATGGTCAGCGGTTAGAGAGGAATAAATCCTGTCGCAGTGACTATCATCAATCCTCCGAAAGAAATATGCCGAGCCAGGGGTTGCAGCCAGCGATCGAACCCTGGACCCCATGTTCTCAAGTCCTGCACGCTACCGACTGAGCTACCGGGGCTCGGCACACAATCTTGAGGAAGAAGGCCTTTGAAATCGCTGTTGTAAATGCTGATTATTTCTATAACCCTGAGGAAGAAGGCGTTTGAAATCAGTGTTGAAAATGCTTTTTATCAGGAAGGTACATTAAAGATATGAAAATAATAGCCTACCCATGTTAATCCATTTATACTCAAATGAGTACAGAGAGTATAGTAGACTCATGTGTAGTATGCTGGTCACATGACCTACAGCTGGGATAGGGATAAAACTAGCTGCAGTTCCCTGCAAAATAATGATAACATTGTTGTAGTCTTGCAAATTAATTATACTTTTGATAAACTCTTTACCAAACAATCTTTTCTTTTATACAACTTTTTGTCCCAGTTGTTTCTATGGAGAAACAATTTGAATTTTCGACATCCTAAAAGACAAATAATAGAAACTGCAGACAATAGAAAGACAAACAGGGCTCATAGTAGCTCAATGTGAGCACTGCAGGCTCGGGTGAGCTAAAAATGCAAGTACACATTGTGATCACTGGAAGTGGGAAGCATTATCTGTTGAGGAAATTAGAAGGTAGGAATAGTTCACTTTCTTACCCTACATGAGAGAGTACTTTGTATATTTTTATATGTGTAAATTGATCAAACATAAAAACATGATGTAATTTTGAGAGTGAAAGAGTGGTGACAGAAAATGAGCGAGCGAGAGAGAGAGAGAGAGAGAGAGAGAGAGAGAGACGGAGAGAGAGAGAGAGAGAGTTGTATCACGTGGGACACTTTGAAATTATCTTGGTTGTAACTGACTATGTACAGGATGTATAAGTCAATAAAGTCATTCATTCATTCATTCATGTATTTGAGTCATGCTCTGTAAAAAGACATTTTAATGCATCTGCAACATGTATCCACCCATGTCAACCCAGGGCTTCCCCTGCAAGTTTTAATTTTTGTGCCATCAAATTCGCCAGCTCATAAAAATTGGGGCCTGCAGGAGCCAACTGAGGTAGCCACAAAGTACATTGGACACTCCAGTTTATTGGCCCATGGTAAAGCTACTAAATCCATTCTCAGTAATACAGTACATGCTTACTTACGTTCCTTTTCTCCCAAGGACTTTCAAGGTTGTGAGGTGCAGGGACATAGAAGCTGCATTTTAATACCAATACAGCACTGTAATTCTAAAACTGCAATGCTGTTAAAATTCCTTGAGTTTCAATGAAATTAAAGAAGTAGTATGGAGTTGTGTAGTAAAGGGTTTATATATCATTTCTTTTAATCTTAAAAAATACTAAAGGTTACATTTTTTTAAAGGGTCCTTTTATTCTGGTCTTCCCCCCCCCGTATCATTCAATATTTTCATGTCATAAATCACCTGAGTTTTTCCCTCATTATTAGACAGATATTTTAGTGTCTGCTTATAGTTTTATACATATATTTGTGTAAATTTACTGTTTGAAGTCATTATCAAAGCTAGAAAGACAGTCTGAAGTGCTCTGGATCAGACGTCAAACTGACATTTTGTTGCGTCATGGGTTTTCACGTTTTTTTGCGACGATCCATTTTTCATGTCAGTCAGTCTTCGGAAAAGTAAGTATTTCCGCATAATTTGATATAAAATTTTCATTAAGGGTAGCAGCTAACTTCAAAATATGTCATTTTACGCTAGATAAGCGGATCGATACTATTATAATGATTTTCATTAATGACATCGCTAAATACAATGCTAGCCAGTGAGAGGATACTAACCAGGTAAGGCAGAATCAAGGTGTGGCTTTAGAAAATATGGGCAGTGACTAAATATTGTATCTGATTTCTGATTGGTTCGCAGTAGTTAGTGTGTGAATATTCTGTGTGCACAACGGGGCATGGCGAAATCAACATTTGATTGATTAGCATTGTGTGGTGTGTATGCAAGTATGGTGTGCAATTAGACAAAACCGTTAATGAAAGCCTGCTTGATTAGGTGAGATAAACAGTAACGCGGACATCCTTTACACTTGATACATATTGTTCATGTCGGAGTTAAGATCTTTTGAGAATTATTTATTGGCATTTACTTGTCGCCAGTACATTTGCCAGTGCTTCATTTTTAGTGCCATTTTTTCTTAATTTTCGCATTTGGCGCCACTGGTGATCGACAGTGGGAGCCCTGCAACCTGTGCTGTCCACGCAGGCTGACATGGGTCAAAACTTTTGCAATTGGTAAATTTCCATGCTTGTCCAAGAGCCATTTTATCCCCTGGCTCAGTGGGTTGTAAGACAAAATGGATTATGTATATGGATCCATAATTACATGATGGCTTGCTTGGTATAATGCATCATTGAGACGAATAAAATCCTTCTTTGTGAGAGCACCACAGGCACCCATTTTTTTTTTTTTTTGTAAGCCAGAAGACTTTTTAAGTATTTACAAAGCAATCCCATTTACAAACTATCCTAGGGAAGAAGACTTTTGAAAATATTGTGGGAAGAGGAGCATTTTCTACTTTTCCCAAATGTTTTCTACCCTGATTTTCTTTTCTTTGGATGAAAGTTACATGAATTTCTCCACATCTATTTCAAGACTTCTTTAACCACTTTTATCTAAGGGCCATCTTTTTGCTGACAAGAAGATTACACCTTGAATCATAATTTGAGTAAATATCAGACAAGAGAACCCTTTATCGCATGACAGTATCATAGACCTGGCTAAATCAGAAAGACACGAATACTACAAATTTAAGGTGAGTTAACCCCTTTTCACACAATTCCTAGTTCCAAAGACCCAGAGAAAGATGCCTTTGGAAAACATTGTGGGAAAAGGAGAAAATGATGGTTACCAGCATTTTCTCCTTTTTCCACAATGTTTTCATCCGTATCAATTACAAATTTCAATCATTTGAGTCACATTTAAATTGTCGTCTGCAAATGCTTTCAATTTGGAAAAGTCTAAAATTTTGTCGTTTGGTAAGGAGTTAAATGATAGGATTGATCTCAAGAGAGAAAGAAACCGTTTCCATGTTTTCTCTTTTTTACCTAAAATGATTTCTATCTTATCAAAACCAATTCCACAATTTGAGACTTATCTAATCTGCTGTCTGCTAATGCTTATAATTTGGAATAAGTTTAACGTTTCTTCCGATGGCAAATACATGTAATTCATATATTCTTCGCTTTTTCAATATCAGAATGGGAGAAGTACGTAAAAGACTTCAGTTATTTAAGAAAATGGATAAATAAACACATATGTACCTGTATAAGAAAGAAAACTTGTAACAAAATACTGAATAACATATCTGCAATGAACACACTGATGTTTGGTAATTGTGGCCGCCCTCTTGTCCTCCTATAGGCAAGATCTGCTACATCCTGTAGAATAGAATGATACCTCAAAATTTTCAAACCCTTCAACATTTATCATGTAATCCCGACTTTTGACGACCCTGAGGAAGAAAGCTTTGGAAAACATTCTGAGAAAAGAAGAAAATGCTGAAAACAAGCATTTTCTCCTTTTCCCACAGTGTTTTCTACCCTTCCTGAAAAGAGTTTCAATTTTTGAGTCATACTTATTTTGTCATCTGCAAATGCTTTCAGTGTGCATAGGTCTAAAATTTTGTTGTTTGGTAAAGAGTTCAGGCATTCAAAGCATTTGCAAAAAATTTAAATGTAGTCTAAATGATGGATTTGTCACGGAATGGACAGAAAACATTATTAGGAAAGAAGAAATTGCTGGTTACCAGCATTTTCTTTGTACCCACAATATCTTCAAAAGTCATCCTCATCAGTCATCAAAACTTGTGATTGTGAAGTAAAGAGTTAACAAACAATCTTTTGTGTTTTTCACAAAACTGAAAAAAGAATACTTTAGAAAATAGTGTTGAAACAGGAGAAAATGCTGGTAAACATCAACAGTATGATTCTCAGATTTTCACAGATCATCGATTGATTGATTGACTGATTGATTGATTGATTGATTGAGTAGTGATTAATGCTGTTTTTGACATTATTTCAGTAATAGTGTGGCAGCCAGTGCACCTATCCATGCTTTCCTGGAGTTTCCTTTACCAGTACTAGGAACAATATTATTTCCAAACCACTGGCTGCTGTCCCACATTACCATCGCTGAAACAATTGTCAGCAGTGAGAGAGGAATGAATCTTGTCAAAATAACTATCATCAATCCTCGGAAACAATTTGGCGGAGCTGGGAATCAAACCAGCGACCCCCTGTTCTCCAGTCCTGAACACTATTGACTGAGCTACCAGGGCTTGGCTCTCAGATCATTACCAAGGGTTTTTGGCAGTTCTTTTTGTACGTAAAGAAATAGTAAGTGTACTTACAAAACATTAATTAAAATTTACATATTTAATTAGAAAGCTGGCTGCAAGGAGCTTAACCCATTACCACACAATCCCGACTTTTAACGACCCTGAGAAAGAAGCCTTTTGAAAACATTGTGGGAAAAGGCGAAAATGCTGGCAACCAGCATTTTCTCCTTCTCCCACAATGTTTTCTACTCCATCAAAGACAAATTTAATCATTTAAACAACATTTAAATTGTCGTCTGCAAATACTTTCAGTTTGGACAAGTCTAAATTTTTGTCATGTGGTAAAGAGTTAACCTTGAGAGGGCTACATCAATGAAATAGACTTGCCCAATGTGGATGAAACTAGCAAAAATATTGTGATTTCAATGTTGTTTAAGGGCTACGGCCCCTAACTCATCCGTATACATTGACATTCTCGTAAAGGTTATTCAGCCAATCTCGGCAGCTTCCGTCTTTTAATATGAGAGTTAGGGGCCGTGGACCTTAAGTCATATTTTGTAACATATAAGCAGACAGTAAAAATCCAAGATCAGGCTACAAAACTGTGCAATCTGACCTTGATCCAAATAGTCCAAAGAAGCAAAAATTGTGATTAGCTCTCCATTAAACAAATTTTGACCTCCATTAATCTCATACCAGTACTTGTGCATGTTACTTTACCCTTTTCCAAACAAAAAATTTTGGACACTTTCCAACTGAAGGCATCTGCACACATAAAACTTGAAAGTAACAAAAATGAAGCAAAGTTCTTTCACGGGGCAGAAATCATTGTGGGAAAAGGAGAAAATGCTGGTTACCAGCATTTTCTCCTTTTCCCACAATGTTTTCAAAAGCTCCATCCTACAGGAATGTTAAAACTCGATATTGTGTGGTAAAGGGTAAATACTGAAAAGGATGGAACTACTTACAGCAAACCAGAAACAGTTGACAATTTTACTAAGAACAAATAATGGTAGAATCCACAGGGTGTGAAATGTCCAGGACAGCATGGGTCCCATCCATACCCATATAACATTGGTTTCTGTGGAACCTGAATGCATAAAATAGACTGCTACAAACTCTGCCACTTTGCTGCTTGATCAGTTGGATTTGTGTTCAAAGGGTAAGAAGACAATGTGGGTAAAGGAGAAAATGCAGGTGAAAAGCATTTTCTCTGTTACCCACAACATTTTCAACAGCCTATCAAGCAACTGCTTGGTAAAGCATTACTTAATGATTTAGTAATTACTTTATGACAACGACGCAATGAATGTTTCCCTGTATCTTTTTTTTTTTTAACTCATTGCAGAGACAATTTTAAAACTAGAGCTGTCACTGAATGTGACTTAATACCCCCGCCAGCGCTTTGACAGAAACAGGCAATTTAACAAAATAATTTCTAAGTTCAAGGGGAGATTACCCTTGAATCATAGGGAGTAGATGATTGAAAACTGTGTCTTGCACAACTTCAGTATACGATCAATGTATCAACAAACTTTCAATACAATAGCAGCAAAACTGTAGGAGGGGTTCGCGACTGAAAATTACTGGTATTTTGTACACAGATGCACACACGGACGGACGGACAGACAGGCTGATTCCAGCATACCCCCGAAAACGTTCGTTTTGCGGGGGTATAAATATCTTTCATGGTAACAAACATAAGAAACATGAACATGGGTGAATACATGTTACTCGTAACAAAACAGTATGTTTTCAAATGTTTTTAATACTAGTCTGCTGCAAGGCAAACAAAGGAAAACTCTTTAAAATATTTTCAGGTATTGATGAAAAACCACCAAAATATATCTGATTTTATATCTGAGCCTCATTCTGGCAAAAGGGGTGTACTGCACCTCAGACTATGTCATGCATTACCTGCTTATTTAACCCTTTACTAGACAACAAAATTGAACACGAATAATTGTCCAAATTGAAAACATTTTTCAGACAACAGTCTTAATGTAGCTAAAATGATGTACTTGTCTTTCACAGGGTAGAAAAAAATGTGGGAAAGAAGAAAATGCTGGTAATCATTTATGGATCCATAAATATGTGATGAATTACTTGGTTTCATGAATCAGGAAGATGCATTCAGCCCCTTTTGCCAGAGGGTGGCATATATATAAGCTTATGATAATGCAAATAATCATATATTTCAAACTAATTTGACTCCACAGATGAATACAAGTCTTCATTATATACTTTGATATTGTCCCCGTGTACTTGCACTGGATAAAAGTATAAAATATTTTTCCATATTGCATACTTTGATATTACATACTTTAGCGTTTTTTTCACGTGCGTTGCTAAGTGCGGAACTATCTTAAAACCCGCCATTTCTCAAAAAATCAAAATATGAACGGCCACCATCATCATAAATTTGATTGTTAGACATCATGTTTTACAAACTTTTCAATGCATAGTACTTAATAAAAACATGAAAAATAAGCAGAATGTTTGATTCCTGAATAAAAGTCACTACAAAGTTATGAAAAATTTGTCTATCGAATATGTTTATCTACGATGAAATTATTAAGCGATGAAAAAGGATCCTCAGTCGCCATCTTGTTTGTTTACATACCTTTAGCAATGGTGACATCATCAAAAGCCAATGATGAAAATTCCGCGAAACCACAGTAGGTCGATGGAACAGATTTCTTATCGCATTTGAAATTTTGAAATAAACAAAATAAATCAAGGAATTTGACGAAAACACTGTTAAATCACGAGAAATTATGTAAACAATATCAAAGTATATAATAAAAAGGTTATTGCACTTGTACATGGGAATATATTGTGTTGAACTCGTTCTTTTGGCATAGTTGCCCTCGCAAGCTCGGGCAACTCTATCAAAAGAACTCGTTCAACACAATATATTCCCATACAAGTGTAATAACCTATAGTATTATTCAATAAAATATGATTAGCTATCTACCTGAAAGTGTCTGTGTCATCCATTGTAGACTAGGAAGCAGAACATAATTGAAAATCAAAATGCTCATCTGCAAAAGAAAAAAAGTATCAAATTCTCATCTGCAAAAGAACAAAGTATCAAAATGCTCATCTACAAAAAAAAAAAAACAAAGTATCAAAATGCTCATCTGAAAAATAACAAAGTATCAAAATGCTCATCTGCAAAATAAATATGTGACCCACCACGCAAAAAGGGACAATCTGGGAATTCTGTACATCAATTAGATGAAATCAGATCAAAGTTAGTGCAGGTCAATGTAAGTTGATAGTTCAAATTTGATTGTATAGTAAGGTAGAATGACCACTTTTCATACAGAAAATATCATGAAAGCGAAAAGTGTCAACCCTAGTCAGCCTGCGCAATCCGCGCAGTCTGACCAGGGTTGACACTTGTCGCAGTTTCCAGATGGTCCCTTTTTGCGTGACGGGTCACATATATATAAATGCTCCAAACTTTCAGGAACAAGTTCTGCTTAACTATTTAACTTTTTACCAAACGACAAAATTTTAGCATTGTTCAAATCGAAAGCATTTGCAGACAACATAAAAGGTGTGACTAAAAAATTAAATTCTATTTTGGGAAGGGCAGAAAACATTGTGGGAAAAGGAGAAAATGCTAATTACAGTTGGTTAGGAAGAAATTAACAAAGATATATACTTGTTGCTTGGCTTGACCTCGGACAGATGTTTTATTTTTTTCTGCCTGACATCCCATGCCCTCATTTAACCCTTTACCAAACAATCCCTGGTTTTTACGACCCAGAGAAAGAAACCTTCTGAAAACATTGTGGGAAAAGGAGAAAATGCTGGTAACCAGCATTTTCTCCTTTTCCCATAGTGTTTTCTACTCTTCTAAAGTCAAGTTTCAATTTTTGAGTCACGTTTATTTTGTCGTCTGCATATGCTTTCAATTTGTACAAGTCTACAATTTTGTCGTTTGGTAAAGAGTTAACTCTTTACCAGACAACAAAATGTAGACATGTCAAAATTGAAAGCATTTGCAGACAACAATTTATATGTGGCTAAAATGCGTGGTCTGCACATGTCATATTCTTCGAAGATTCGACCTGTCTGCTATGACGCTTCACCCATCCCCGTATACCTGGGGAAAAAAAAGTAGGGCTTATACCGAAGCTATTAGCCTATCACCCAAGCATGTAGGGGTTGTTTTAATAAAAGGCCGATGCATAGGTTCCATGCTAGCCGATCATAGCTGAATGAATCGCACCGGGTAGAATTTTATTGAGTAAACGTTTATTTCATTTTGAAATTCAAAGTAACGGTTGTTGTTTTGAAAAGTAGTCCGGTTATGTACCCAGAATGCTCCAATTAGATAGATGTGTATTTGTAGAATGCCATCTAGCGGGAGGTAATGGCTCGAATGATGTATTTTGTCCTTGATAGGGTAGAAGCAATTTCATATAACTACAAAGAATAAAACTTCAGGTATCCTTACAAACAACTTCCACTATAAAAGGGGAGATAACTAAACACTCAAGACAGCGACAGTTATATTTCTAACCTCTGCACTCCATCTCATTATCCTGTATATCCTGAATAATTTCAAATGGTAAGTTATACTAGAACAGGAGTTATGTAATGAAAAATAGTTATTGCTATAAAAAATGACATAACAGTCAATACCTACATCAGTATAGATATGACTGGCAAAGTTTATACTGAAAAGATTGAATCCTTACCCAGAAAACCCCTCCATTCCATGCACAACACATAAACACTCGATTAATCACTCTGGGTTCACTGAAAGAGAAAAACATGCAATGTATGTCATCTTCCTTTATTTCTATTTCACCACAAAAAAAAATTGAAACAGAAACAGGACTATATGGCTTGCAACACGCGAAAAGGGGTATTCGGACATTTGCGTAAATCGTCGTCTTGGATCAGCCTGCGCAGTCCGCGCAGACTAATCCAAGACGGCACTTTACGACTACATTAGATTTTGTGCAACAGTAGACCTGCGCAAAACAGAAAATTGCATGAAAACGGAAAGGGTCGTTTTGGATTAGCCTGCGCGGACTGCGCTGGCTGATCCAAGATAACACTTTACACAAATGTCCGAATGTCCCTTTTTGCATGTTGCAGGCCACATATGGATGGAATTTCCTTTAACATAGATGACTGTCAGTGTCACTCAAAGAGACTAGTTTGTTTGCATACAGTCACATTAAAATTTTGAACTGTATCAAAGATCTAAGGTTGCTTATGATGACCCTTGAGACTAAGCAATGACTAAAATACCCTGTACAGCACCATGCAATTGCCCAATCTGACACAGATATAAACCAATCGTGTAAGGGCCTTTCCACATGATGTTATGTCTGGGTTATCTAGAAGTAATAGGTCAGGTAAGAAATGCTTTTGACAAGACTACTCCAAGTTCACCTCAAACATTACTAGCTCAAGCAAAGTTCAAACACAGAACTGCTTGTAGCCAAGATACAATTCCCTAATGCTGAAGTCAGTACAAGAGCTGCTTCAGTTATGATGTTTTCTTTTTGCTTCAGGTGATCAGCTCAATACTGTTTAATTTTATTCAACTCTTTACGACACAAAAAGTTTTTTACCCTTTTCCTATATGAAACATTTGAAAATATTTGAAACGACAAATAAGATACTGATTTATTGATGGTATTTGTCTTAGAAAGAACAGAAATCATTATGGAAAAGGGAGAAAATGCTGGTTACCAACATTTTCTCCTTTTCCCACTATGTTTTCAACAGTAGCCTTCTTCATGGTCAGTAGAATTCTGATTTTTTTGTAAAAGGTTCATGTTTCAGATCATAAAAAGAATTGAAATCAAGGAAACTATACCCTGGACCAACAAATCACCAATAAAATAAGAAATGAGATTTTACCTTTCTTTAAGGGTCGTTTTTTTCGGGGTTTTCTGTTTTTCTGCTCTTCTTCGAGCTAAAGTTGTCTTTGGTTCTTCAGATTTGATCTCACGGGCTTCATCAATTGCTTCATCCATTCGGAGTAGTTTCATGGATCCAAGTATGGCATCACGGAATCCATCAACAATATTCCAACAAATGTCTTGAAATGTACCAGTCATCTTTAACTCTTTACCAGACAGTGCTGAGTTTAAACAACCCTGAAAGAGGAGGCTTTTGAAAACATTGTGGGAAAAGGCAAAAATGCTGGTGACCAGCATTTTGGCCTTTTCCCACAATGTTTTTTACCCTATCAGAGACAGAAATCATCATTTGAGCTACATTTGTCGTCTGCATATGCTTTGAAATTGGCTAAGTCCAAAATTTTGAAGTTCAGTAAAGAGTCAAAGCTTGTATAAAATATAAATGAGAAAATCATGAAAGATTCATGTATTTCAATATCCCATGGAGATGTATCATTAACAATTAAAAATCAGCAGTTGTTATAAATGAGTGTGGAATTTTGTCTTGGACATAGACTGAATAAAGATTGAAACAATTTGAAAATTTGACCGTAGAGCGACGCAAGTGTCCATTTTATCTTGGCTGTTATGTTTCTGTCCTTTTAAGCCAACCAAGAACATGAATTCTTATCTGATATACTGTACTGAGTAGAGAGTACGCTATTCCATGGCAACTCAGACCATCTAGACTCCCGTTCTTTCTTTTGATACTTGGACCTGATTTGGACAGAATCTTAACAGAACCCTTCAACTGTGCTGTCCGTGGTAGTGAGGTAGAGCGTCGGACAGATATGGGATGTCAGACACATAGACCAGTCAATCAGGGGTCTATGTGTCTCACTCCCACAGAAATGGGCCCGAAGAAAACATGACCCCTGTTAATCATCCGTCTCAACTTGGCTGCTTTTTAAGGCTTTGCCTTTAAGATACCAGATACTGAAAAAGTGATGTGAAAACTATTGAGTCTGTGAAGGACAAAAACTTACAATGAGACAAATTGCCCTGCGTCTAAACTATAGGCCTAATTCTATGTGCAGGATCATCTTCTTTCGATTTAGTGTTTTGGTTCTCGCTTACATCGCGTACAAAGTTCTACGAAAGTCGGTGGTGGCCGACTGGCCGTCTTCTAGAAACTGAGCATCAGTTATCGAATTTACAACAAGTGAATAAAGTTTCGAAAAACATGTATGATACTCAGTTTTTTGTTTGTGGTTTTTTTTTTATTTAGGTTACAAAGCATATTTGTACGCATCTTAGGCGTGATCAGGAATGCTGGG
This sequence comes from Hippopus hippopus, assembly GCA_946811185.2. Lineage (NCBI taxonomy): Eukaryota > Metazoa > Mollusca > Bivalvia > Cardiida > Cardiidae > Hippopus > Hippopus hippopus. Next base: position 2,141,930 of record OX328105.1, read on the forward strand.
TAACTTGTAGTCTATTTCCTTTCCAATTCAACGGTAATCGAATAAACATGGTATGCGGTTCGTTACCAATTTCTTTTGCGTTGTTCTCTATAGATTCATTGGTTACTTAAATATACGTGATAATCATAAGTCTTGTGTAAATACAGCGGCTGATTTTACTTTTAAAATTACTTTATTTTCAAAGCAAAGTCTTGTCTAAGGAATGTCATGGGTTTTCGGGTGTATTGCACGTGTTGTGAAGTCTGTACATTTTATTTCTTTTAGTGTATCAGTGAATTACCCTATTTAGACCAATAATTCCATAACGAAACACTAATATTCTTCTCCTCAACATTTTTAAAATATATATTTAAATGTTTCAAGTTTTTAAGGTAGTTATTTAAATTTGTCAAGAAACACACATACTATGCTTTCTCCTTTGAACCAAATACACTACAGTAGAGCTACATTAGTACATATACAATAATTGAATGGGTATGTAGTGATACTCAGTAGCAAAGATGTTGAGTGGACTTTGTAGCTGTGTTAAGAGTAATCGCCCTGCAAGTGATGCCCTTGGGTTCAAATCATCAGTGTTCCGATTCACATACATATGTGCATAATTCATGCACTGAAAAAAATAATTATGCACAAAAATCTCAAGTGAAACGCGCATGCATGCACAGATGTTGAATATAAAAAATAGTCATAGATCTAGCAGATCTTCCTTAAGAAATATGTCACCTTATTCGATAGAAATCATTAAGTAATTGCTGATAGAAAATGTGAGTGGAACATACCATTGTCAGGTTCCAAAGAATCCACTTGTCCGCTCATATATACGAGTAAGAAATGGATGAGGAAGAGTGAAATAGCAGTCATGGTTGTCCGGCAGGACGAATGGTAAATAGGAGATAGTAAACAAATAGGTTTTTCAGATGAATATTTAACTTACTGGAGACAAAACGGCCATTCCATTACTGAATATGCGAATTAAGGGTATTTGGGAAATCAGATATTGAAACAGGACATAAAACATGCTGGTCCCAGCTCCAAATAAAGACTGGTTTCAAGTTAGCCAAATGATATAACCTGGGACCTTTCATTGCAAAGAAAAAATGTTTACTATGCTTCTGGTAGATCTAATTCAATACAAGCGACTTTGCTAATTATCAAAAAGAACATTATTAACATTAACGCAAATACTATCCCAAAACTAGTTAGAAAAACTGTTCTTCTGGCTTTATTAATTTCTGTTACTTGACCGGATAAATAGTACAGGTTATTGAAACCCAGTATTTAAGGTTTGTTGCTACGGAAGATAATATAATAAGCGCTTCCATCTTGTCTGAAAAAAAGAAAATGCCGGTGTCCAATATTAGAAGGGTTTTTCTCGTCGGACGAGTGAGGATCGAAGCAGGGCAAGTGTTTTTTCAAAGTCACTTGTCCTACAGGACGAGCGCCTTTTGTGGAAATTTTTGGACCCTCATTGTTTATATAAGTTACTTTGACATGGAGTAATAAACCGACGCACTGTTGGTTGCTATGAAACGTGCCAAGTGTTATTGGTTTCTCTATCTTCGGACAACCAATCAATAACGGCAACGCATGCTGTTGTCATGTAAAATGCTGGCTTCTGAAAAAAAAAAAATCTTTCTTAGTAAGGGTTTGGAAAATGGTCTGCATCTGAAGCAGATAAAGTGACCAGCCATCAGGTTGAAAACTTTTGATGAGTATCACTTTGCTGTCATCTAATTTTGGAAAAGGGTAAAAATAATTTATTTTGACTCAGACTGCAGTAAATCCGTCATGATTTAAGTGCACTCCCAGAATTTCTCATGCACTCGGAAAATTTTACTCCCGTGTGTGCATGCATTCTGAAAAACAAATGTGAGTGGGAACACTGAAATTGTGTACTAGCACTTTTTTCCCGGATAGATTTACTTACTTAGAGTGACAACCATTCAGTCTATATTTCTTTTAAAATGAGGAAAACCACTCCTTTCTAAAATAAATCCTTTAGTTACAAAAAAAGGGTGTTTTTATGATAGTGAACTAGGATGGAGCAGGAACAAACTTGGATTAATTACGGTTTATTCAGTTTCCTAGATGGTTTAGATTTCTAAGCGGGAATTTGCAATTTTGGTTTAGGGAAGCTGTGTCAGTGATGGCTCTTTGTTATTCTTTTTTGGAGTCATTTGAAATAAAATTGCTCCATTGACACAGGATTTGTTCGTCATGGAAAACCCTGGGAAGGATTGTTTTGATAATCCGTAGCGTGGATGTCAACTGGTCCTGGTAGCTCAGTGGTTAAAACACTTGCCCTGAAAGTGAGGGTCCTGGGTTTGAATTCTGTATGGGACACACTTTGTCACCAAGGAATTTACTTTATTGGTGTCAGAAGTTGTTGCAAATACTAAAAGGGTCTTTCGGATTGGGTGAGTGGGATACATCTAACATGTAGCTCCCAAAAATCAGGAGGATAAGAATTGTGGTAGAAATTTGTAGCGCTGATGTCAATGGATTTGGGTAGCTTACTGGTAAGAGCACTTGGTCTGTAAGTGAGGGCCCAGGTTAGAGTCCTGTACCGGCAACACTTTTCCCCCTAGGGATTTACTCAAGGTACTGGTAATATTCACAGTTATAGAAGCAAGAATCCACAAACTGTTAATGGGTTCTGACTTTTTTTTTTTGAAACAAAATTTATTCTGAAACAAATTGATATAGGACAAATTTACTTGTTAACCAAAAAGTATGGTACTGTTTCAGTTACTACTTCATAAAATCAAGAATCTGGATGATAAGCAGGCAACAGTTTTTAACTCGCAACAAATATCCCAACTTTGCCCTGCTCATGGTGACATTGTTAGAGATAATATCACAGAATCACAGACTTTATTCAACACTGCTTGAAGTTAAATAGGATTTCAGCTGTAGATCATTGTTGCCAAATGCAAGAAAAGTTTAGACAATTTTTTTGATTTTGTGTGAAGCACAACAACAACAAATGTCAACCGCAGGTTTTTACAGAACTTTTGAAAATTGGGTACAATCTTGAACAAAATCAGTTGTCCAAGCCCTAATTTTAGGGGTCCCATATTACATTGACAGGTGCTTTTTTCGAATATTGTAATAGTAAAGAGATAAAAATATTTCAGTAATTCAAGAGATTAGATTGTTTAGACATGACTTTTCAGTCTCTGCTGATTTTGTGTACAAGGAAGAAATGTGAAAGCACGGCCTGGTAGCTTAGTGCTTAGCGTATCTGACTCGAGACCTGGAGGTTGCGGTTTCGATACCTGGTTGCATCAAACTTTCTTTCGAGCGATTTTTCGCCAATCACCTCTGATGCATGTGAGAAAAGTTAGTCAGTGGCTTTGGAAAGTAAGTTGTGTCAGTACTGGTGTGAGAAAGCCAGGAAACACATGGGTGCGTCACTGACCGCCATGATATGACCTAAGCTCTTAAAATGGCATTAAATCTCAGACCAATAAAAACCAAACCAAGAAATGCGAAAAATCCATGAAAATGATGGCTTTGACTGACTTAACCCTTTACCACACAATCCCAAGTTTTGAAAACATTGTGGGAGAAGAAATTGTTAATGCTGGTAACTAGCATTTTCTTCTTTTCTGACAATGTTTTCTTTTCTTTTTATAGGCAAATCCCATTACTCGTGCCACATTTACTATGTCCTTTGGAAATGCTTCCAAGTTGGATCTGTCTAAAATTTTGTCATGTGGTGAAGAGTTAAGTGACTGACGTATGTGCCGACACTTTATTCAAGACAGCTGTTCAGAGTATGCTGGGGGTTCCGAAGATCACAAATCATGTATGACCCAAATGTCCAAAAATCTGTGATTGCACTGTTTTGACTGCAGTACTGGAGGAAAATTTTTTAATGAGATGGTTATCAACAAGTGATTTTTTAATTTTATTAAGACTTTTTATTCAGTTATGGAATTAATTTTCATGCATCCATGGGAGGTGTACTGCTGCAAAATACATACATTCCTATACTTATGCGTAAATGGATGCAGAAATCTGCCTCCCTCAAAACCCTGCAACAGGATTCAGTAATATATGCTCATCTCTGTTGTAGCAGCTTTACATTGCATTAGGATAGCAAATTAATTAGGTATTAAAGTAATTAAAAAGTGACCATGCCATAGCTAACCAATGATTGACAGCCATAGTACATATATAGCTAGTTGCTCATTGATAAATGGGCTTGATAAAGCATCAGTATGATTGTGAAGTAACATTGACTCTCTTTTGAATAGAGCCTGTGTGTGAATTGGCAGACTTTGACGTTTTCTGTCCCTGATTGGTTTATTTTTTTATGGCATCAACCAATGCAAAGATATTGTGACGATAGTAATATTTGCTCATTTTGAGCAATTTTTCCTTTTGTAACAATGTTTTTAAAGGTGTCTGCTGTTGGGCAAAAAATTTGTTTGCAGGAGGGAAGGACTTAAAAGGAGATATGCATATACCTCTCGCCCTCTGCTGACCATCGTCACGACGACGGTTATGTGGGAAAGCAGCCAGTGGCTCGGAAAGAAAACAGTGCGGAGTGCTGGTCAAAGAGACTCCAGGAAAGCATGGATAGGTGCACCGGCCGCTGCGATGTAACTGAAATAATGTTGAAAATGTCGTTAAACACCATACAATCAATCAATCAATCTTAATACTTATTCTCTTCTTGCAGGGAGCTAAGAAGCAGGATCCTAAAGCAGGATCCAAAGGTAAACCTACACAGAAGAAAAAGGAAGGAGGAGGTGGAAAGGCAAAGAAAAAGGTAACGTTTCATTTAAATTAAAGATGTTTAGCTGGACTTTTAAGTCTGTACCACAAAATCCCAAGTCCTAATGACCCAAAAGAAGAAGACTTTGGAAAACAATGTTGGAAAAGGAGAAAATGCTGGTAACCAGCATTTTCTCCTTTTCCAACAATGTTTTCTACACTGTGAAAGACAGATTTCATGTCTTGATTTATGTTTAATTTGTTGACTGCAAATGCTTTCAATTTGGACCAGTCTGAAATTTTGTTGTTTCGTAAAGAGTTAAACTCTAGGTATTGTAAGAGCCCTCGATCAATATTCACCAGCCAGTGATAATAAGTTATCAAGTCTTACTCTCCAGAATTTCCAAAATTTGGAAGTAACACATCTTCTGGTTTGCTAAACCATTTGGTTTAGCCAATCAGAAGTTTTGTTCCTGACAAATTTAGAAAATCTTAGAGAATTTTGTCTGCGTGCAAAAATATTCACATTTTCAAATATGTTATTACTTGAAACTTGGGCCTTTTGTTAGGCATCAAGAAAGGGATCGATGCAAAAAGGGCAGGTAAATCTGGAAATTCTGGAGCCTTTATAGGATTTGAAAGAAATATTAGATTTGAAAGAAATAGTAGTGATCTTTCCATGAGTTTCCATTTACAAAAAAACTTAATTTGAATTTTGATGCAACCCCACAAAAGAAACTCAGGAATTTAGTGCAAAACAAAAGGCAACACAAACAACTTAATCATGTAATTTATATTCAGTGAGAGATCCGGGGCCCTATTATTTAGGAAAGTGTTATACTTTATTTGTAACATGACCATGGTTTGTGTTTTGCAGAAGTGGTCAAAAGGAAAAGTTCGCGATAAGCTGAACAACTTGGTTTTGTTTGACAAGGCAACCTATGACAAACTTTACAAAGAAGTTCCCAGCTATAAGCTGATAACCCCATCAGTTGTATCAGAAAGACTGAAGGTTAGAGGATCATTGGCCAGAGCTGGTTTACGAGAACTTCACAACAAAGGTATATCATAATTATAAGCCATGCTCTGGCAAAAGGGGGTTTAATGCATCTCTGTGATGCTTATTACGAACCAAGTTATCACATAATTATGGACCTTTGAAATCCGTTTTAACCTACAACTGACCAAATCCTGATGTATAATTGTTCTTGAACATGCAGAAAATTTACTTTCAGAACACATTTCGACTCATGTCAGCCTGTGTGGACTGTGCAGGCTGATATGGCTCGATACTTTTTGCAGATGCATTAAACCCCCTTTTCACAGAGAAAAAGCTCAATGCATTGAGTCAATTTAGCAGATAATTACGAAAGCAGGAAACTGGTTTTTTGTGGTCATTATATCCGAACAACTGACCAGTGTTCAGTATCTGATGGAGTTCACAGTTATTTTAATTCAACTCATTACCAGATAACAAAGTTGTAGAGCAGGCCATACTAAGAGCAGTTTTAGATGATAAAAGAGGTTTGAATGATGGAATTCGTCTTTGAAGAGGTAGAAAACATGGAAAAGGGAGAAAATGCTGGTTAATATCAACATTGTCTCCTTTTTTTCACAATTTCCTGAAAATGTTAAAACCCTTTGAACATGGCCAAAATGGGTAGTGAAAACTTAAGATTGTTACATAGAGTTCAGTAATGAAAATTGTTCGAGTGTACACCACTGAAAGAGAAATACATTTTCATATTGAAATGCTTTGTTGCTTGAAATTTGTAAGAAAAAAGGTTAAGTTGGATTAAATGATTTATGTGTGTCTACCCTTTTAGTCACTTAAGGATATGGCATCCTAATGGAATTGGTGTAACATCACCTTTTATTGCTGGAAAATCTAGGATTCGGTTTTGACTCGGGTAATTGGTAATCAGTCAGACGCTGCTTCCCGACATCGATTACAGATTAACTGAGTCATAGCGTAATGTGGACCATTCTCCAAATTAATGGTGGTGGTGATGTTGTTTGTTTTTTTAATTAACACTTTGCCACACAATCCAAAGTTCTAACGATCCTGAGAAGGAAGGCCTTTTGAAAACAGCATTTTTCTCCTTTTCCCACAGTGTTTTCCACCCTTTGACAGACAAATGTCATGCTTTTATCAACATTGAATTTGTTGTCTCGAAATGCTTTCATTATGGAAAAGTCTGAAATTTAAGTCATCTGGTAAAGAGTGAAGAAAGTCCAGTACGTGTATTAGGTTTAACCCTAAACTCTTTAACAAATGACAAAATTTTGAACTAGTCCAAATTGAAAGCATTTGCAGACGACAAATGTGATTCAAAAATTGAAATTTGATTTGGGAAGAGTAGAAAACATTGTGGGAAAAGGAGAAAATATTGGTTACCAGCATTTTCTCCTTTTCCCACTATGTTTTCAAAAGCTTTCTTTCTCAGGGTTGTTAAAATTCGGGATTGTGTGGTAAAGAGTTAAAGCACTAAATGAATGAGCCAAGTTTTGGCAAAGGGGGGTTAATTGCATCTCTTTATGATACATTATAGCAAACAGGTCATCCGATAATCATGGATCCATAAATTCCAATCCGGCAAATAACCAGCTGACTGAAAAGGTAGAATAGTCCTTGGATATGAAATTTATTGACTGGAAGCAAAAACTTTTGGCAGATACATTAAACCTCCTTTTTACAGCCTATGGCCTGAGTTACATGACTGTTTGGATGCAGAATAACAATTTCAAGGGCATTTTGTCAGAAAATCGTGGACAGTGTAGATGCAAGGTCTGTCCACAGAAAAGGGATCTGATTTTGACTTAGATAGTCTACAAACCAAAGTTGAGTGTAGTGCTTTGATGGGTTATTGTACATGTCATTTCAGGTCTGATTCGCCTCATCTCGAAGCACCATGCACAAGTCATCTACACCAGGGCAACCAAAGCAGATGATGAATAAAATGTAATGTTGAAAATAAAGATTACCCGAACTAAAGCATTTTGTATTTTTGTCATGGCTACTTGTCCTAGAAAACACAGGTACAGGTACTGTCAGAGCCCTGTCATCCTCTGTGTGTGTACAAAATTTCTCATTTTTAGCTCCACTGGCCAAAGCCCAGCAAGCTTACATCATGGCCCTTCAGGCTTATGTACGTCTTTTTGTATGTCCGTGCGTATTTTTCACTTCAAATATCTTCTCTGAAACTGCCCATCCAAGTTTGACTTTACTTCACTGAAATAATCCTGCCTTGGACCTCTTCAGTCTCTTTATCAGAATTTCTTCAAAGAATTTGATTCCAGCAAAAACTGGTTACTACGCCAACAATACTGAAAAAAAATCAAAGCGTTGAGAACGCTGATGTGGCATTTGTCAAGGAAGCCACTGTGTAAATTTAATAATTTGAAAACAGGAGGGCCATGATGGCCCTGGATCGCTCACCTGAGTCAATAGGCGAAATTCACTCCACGCGCATAATTCAATTTCTGACCAATTGTCTGGTCAATTGAGCTTAAAATGTGGCCTCTGGAGCGTCCACAAGGAATTTCCTGAAGTTGACCTAGTGACCTAATTTATCACCCGGTGTGACCCAATTTAGAACTCGTCAAAAAAATTTATCAAGACAAACATTCTGAACAGTTTTTAAGTTAATTCAGCAATAAATGTGACCTCTAGAGTGCCCACAAGGTATTTCTTAAATTTACCAAGTGACCTAGTTCATGACCCCAGGTGACCCAATTCCAAACTCACCCAATATTTCATCAAGACAAACATTCTGACCAATTTTCAAGTCAATTGAGCAAAAAATATGGCCTCTAGAGTGCCCACAAAGTATTAGTTTAATTTAATCTTGAGACCTAGTTTATGACCCCAGGTGACCCAATTTTGAACTGACTGAACACGTTGTGCTCAGGTGGGCTAACAAACTTAGAACAGGTTCACTACATACCAAATAACAAAGCTCTATGCTTTCCAGTTTTAGAAAAGAAGAATTTTAAAGTTTTCCTTCTTTGTTCCTTTGTTCGAACTTGTGACCCCAGCGGCATCATTGAACAAACTTGGTAGAGGTCCACTAGGAATTGCTACATACCAAATATCAAAGCTCCACACCTTCCAGTTTTAGGGAAGAAGAAGTTTTCCTTCTTTGTTCCTATGTTCGAAATTGTGACCCCTGGGGCGGGGCCAGTATTGACCCCAGGGGCATCATATGAACAAAATTGGTAGAGGTCCACTAGGAGATGCTAGATGCCAAATATCACAGCTCCATGCCTTCCAGTTTCAGAGAAGAAGAATTTTAAAGTTTTCTTTCTTTGTTCCTATTTTCGAACTTGTGACCCCCGGGGCGGGGCCAGTTTTAACCCCAGGGGCATCATATGAACAAACTTGGTAGAGGTCCACTAGGAGATGCTACATACCAAATATCAAAGCTCTACGCCTTTTAATGTCAGAGAAGAAGATTTTCAAAGATTTTGCTATTTTTTTCCTTTCTGTTGCCATAGCAACCAGAGTTAAGGGTGGAATTCAATCTCTTGAACAACTTTATTAGAGCTTAACCCAAGGAACATCCCTGCCAAATTTCACCAAGATTGGCCCAGCGGTTTAGGAGGAGAAGATGTTTAAAGGAATTGTGGACAGATGGACGCCGGACAATGACCGATCACAATACCTCACCTTAGCACTTCGTGCTCAGGTGAGCTAAAAAAAAAAGAGAAATATTATTTAAATATTAACTTGAAAATCATCCTCCTAAGCAAATTAATACGTCTCTTTGGTTAAGGGGAGATTACTGGTGCCTAAGTTGCGTTATTTGTGTATTGGTGGTCTCCCTTTGATCTTTCAAGAGGAGTCAGGAATAACGTCCCTTGACGGAAGGATGCACGATGGGTAGAGAGAGAAGCCATGTAAATATATTGAATTCAATTAAGTTTATACCTGAATACTATGATTTTGAGATATCTTTGGCCGTCAGGACCTAATTCCCAACATTACAATAAAGTTTTCTTCCTGTAAATATTCATGCACAATCAAATGAGTAGCGTGCAATCATGGGACGAACAAGCCCAGGGACGAACTGGTTTTGGAACGAACAACCCCGGAAACAAAGTGGTCAGAAGACAAATTTTGTGCATATCATTGCGCCAATAGAAGGCTATGAAGAGGTGAAGCTATTTTTACTCAAAAAGAAGTATTTCCATGATCGATAGCCTTTTGCAGTTTATTTCAATACGCCATTTCCAATTATATATCTGAGTGCTATTGAAAAACTCATTTGTCTTGAAAAATTGAGTTTAATTGGGTTTACTTCCTTCGGTTTTGGACAAAATACCATACATGGTCTTCAAAATTCAATATTGAACATTTATTATTGATCTCATAGTGGCATTGTCTTCGACAAATGCCACAAAAATGTTGAAAATCTTTGAAATTCTTATTGTTTGCAAGTATTTGGGCTAGGGCTAATAAACTTGGCATGAAGCTTCATTAAATGGACCTTGACCAAGATTCTACACATTATAGCCCAAGGGCAAATTTGGCCCTTCCTTGAGGGTCACAAGTTTTATATGGACTTGTTTAGTGAAAAATTTTAAAATCATCTTGTTCCCAACCATAAGGCCTTGGCTACCACTTCGGCATGCTGATAAACCTCTACCAATATGCCTCTAAAATACAGCCCCGGGGTCACAAATTTAAAAGGGCTTATATAGTGAAAAATATAAAAAATCTCATTCCAAGCCATAAGGCCTAGGGATTCCAAATTTTGCATGACGCGTCCAATTGAAAGCACGCAACAGATTAGACGTGAATCAAATGATAGAATTTGCCTCTGAAAGAGTGGAAAGAGAGGAGAAAATATAATGATTGAATGGTGTTTAAGGTCTACGACCCCTAACGCTTCTAATGCAACATGGAATAAAATTTCATGTTGGTTGATGAATAAGGATTTATACTGATATAATACTTTTGCATATTTTTAACCGACCAGAAATTCCTTTGACGTCTATCTGGAAATTATTCGATACTTTTGTTAGTTTCCTGAAAAGGTAGGTAAATATTATCCGCCTTTGTAATGAGAATATAGTGGTTTTAGATCTATTAATGATAATTCTAAGAAGGCAAAAAAAAACCGGAAAAAGTGGCTCGGTTAAAGTAGTACAGTAAGATTCATTTTTAATCATAGCGAATTTTGTAAGATAATATTTAAGTGGAAATAGCTGTTTTCCTTTAGGGGTCGGAGACCTTATCGCCGCTATCAACATCATTCAGACATATCACGGAGACAGCTCATATTCATGTATGTCTTGATTTTCTCAGTACTAGACTACGGCTCTGAAAATTCTTACCCAAGGACACTCCCACGAAATGCCGAGTGCTTCCAGAGAAGCTCGAATATGGGAATAACGAACCCTGCACCATCCCGCTGAGCCAAGCAGGCCCCATTTTAGGCATCAAAATCGTTGCATACGTATATTTAGGAATTTTCTGTGTAAGATTTAATCAGGATTGATTTTGAACATTCCTGCCGAAATGTCATTTGGTTTTACGCTTACCAGGTGACACACTTTCGCCGTTTTACTAGAAAAAAAATCAGGTCGCATTCTATGAACGCGTATACTTACAAAAACAAAAAAACAAACATTCCTTTTGAAATTAAGTTGAAAAACTAAATTAGTCATACACAGTAAATATATATGTATAGTTAAGATAGAACAACAAACCGATGAACTGAAAAACTATTATGCTTTTATCAAAGTAAACAGACTTGTAAGCCACCTGAAGTTGTACGTGTGCCTAACAATATTTTCTGTGGTGTCGTAGTCTAATTCGTACGGAGCCCTGTAGGTGTCATGCTCTACACATTTTTTATTTCGAAATAACGAAATCCTAAATCGTTCAAACGAAATACTAAATCGTTAAAACGAACTGCTGTTTCGATAAAACGAAATGCTATTTCGAGAAAACGAAATGGGTATGTTTGGAACACTTGGTTGTCATCGTCCGCCATGGTCATGTGATCTCCACATGGCCATGGCGGACGATAACAACCAAGTGTTCCGAACATACCCATTTCGTTTTATTGAAATAGCATTTCGTTTTAACGATTTAATATTTCGTTTTCTCGAAATAGTATTTCGTATTATCGCAATAGCATTTCGTTTTAACGATTTAGTATTTCGTTATTTCGAAATAAAAAATGTGTACAGCATGACACCTATCGGGTTCCGTAAATTCGTAATCCGGTGTTTTCACCCATTTTAAATACGGGTCCAAAGTTTCTTTCAGCAGTACCTACGCCCATGATATTGAGATCAAGGTCGTAGACTTTTACATTTTACATCGTCATCATTTACATTCAAGTGTTTTTAAGAAACCGTATTTTCCATACCGTATGATGGATTTGGCCCATATATGGCGCGATGACAGATATAGGCCCAAAATTTCTATCAGCAATACTACCATCTGACTCCCGCCTGAGCCCCGGCAGGGATCTTATATACATGTGTATATACGATCCCTGGTCCCGGTAGCTTAGTCGGTAGCGTGCAGGAATTTAGAACAGGGGGTCATGGGTTCGATCCCTGGATCGGCCAATTTCTTTCCGAGGATTGATGATAGTCATTACGACAGGATTCATTCCTCTCCCACCACTGACCATTATTTCGACGATGGCTATGTAGGAAAGCAGCCACTGGCTTGGAAAGAAAATTGTGCAGAGTACTGGTAAAAGATACTCCAGGAAAGCATGGGTAGGTGTACTGGCCGCCGCGATATAACTGAAATAATGTTGAAAACGGCGTTACACACCATACATTCAATCAACCCATCTGCGCCCATCATCATTACGTCAAGGTCATGGACATGATATTTTACATCTTTCACATTTACGTTAAAGTTTTTTTTTAAGAGCTCATATTTTCCAAACCATATAATGGATCTGGTTTATATTTGGTAATGATGTAAGATATAGGTCCAAAGCTTCTTCCAGCAATACCCACGCCCATGATCTGAAGGTCGTAGACTTTGTTATTTTGTAATGTCCACAACTGCGCTAAAGTTTTTTTTCAAGAGCTCACATTTTCCAACCTAAACGATGGCTTCGATTTATATCTGGCTTGATGACAGATATAATGGTCAAAAGCATCATTTAGCGATATCTTAGCCATGGCTACACACATTATCTTATGGTCAGGGTCACTGATTTTAAAATTCCATTTTAAAGTTGTTTAGAAGATTCCATTGTCAAGACTGAAAGATTTACACTGCTCAAAAAAATTAAAGGCTCTCCTGTCCTCGAATTTGATCTCTAGATAATTATTTAGGTACAGGACAATGCAAATTATTTTCTGCACATAAGTTCATTCAATCTTAACACTGTAAAATCTCAGAACAAGCAAAACGATTTAGTTTGCACAAAAGATGAATGGGCTGTTCCTGTCAAAGCCGTCTTTTTGATATGCCAAACAGGCTTTTTAAGGGAATCAATGGTGTTATTTTTTTTCTTCTCGTTTTCTTATTTCATATAGATTTGACAAAAATATCAACAAAAGAATTGGAAAAAAATACGAGTTGTTCAGTTGTTTAACAAAAGAACAAGGAATACACATTTCTTGATTTTCTTCTTAACATGGCTTATCAGCATTTAAAATCAAACAAACAAGAAAAGTATTGTGCCATTTTGTCTAGTAAGAATGTAAGTTGATGGTATTCAGAGCACAAAGGCTAAGTGTTTAGCAAAATGAAAGATTTGAATTTTGGTATTTGTGTGATCCTTTAATTCTTTTGAGCAATGTGTTTAGTTCATATTTAGTATGATGACAGATACCGGTCCACTGTTTGATTCAGTTATACCCCTACCAATGCCTGTGACCAAAAGTCAAGGTCACATTCAGTTTCCTGGACGAAGTCCAGAAAGGGCTGTTGCACTAACTTTCGAGTCAGATTTAGTGTTGGGGATCTGTCCCAGGCTGGTACACTATTGCTGCTTCTAGTCTCTGCCACGCCCAACAGTATACTGATCCAGACGAGCTGTGGAATCCAATAACAGTTCTTTTCACACACGCCAATGACAAGTTGAACCTTATTAAACCCTTTCAATACCAACTGAAGAATTTGAATTTTTTTCGATGGCTAAAAGTGGATTTCAACACTCAATGAAGATAAATTGGGTCATAGTCTAGCAAATGTAGCGGATGGTGTAGATCCAAGATCAGACTGCACATTCTGTGCAGTCTGATCGTGATCTACGGCGGTCATCGGCATTTTTTTTTTTTTTTTTCAAGTAATTGGTAGTGATAGATAAAATTTAGCGAACATAATGAAACTATCTCTTCTGTAAAAAAGCAGCGTATAAGTAATTACTGGCTATGAATAGACTGTTTCACGCACAAAATGATCATGGAACAGGTATAGCCAACTGTGATTTCCCTTAGAAAACATTGTGAGGAAAAAGGAAGAAATGTTGGTCACCAACACTTTTACCATTTCCCGCAAAGTTTTCAAAGGCCATCCTCGAGTTCGTCTAGAGCCCTTTATGACACAATCACAAATTCTAACAACCGTGAGGAAGAGGCCTCTTGAAAACATTGAGCTGATAACCAGCATTTTATCCTTTTCCAAAAAGGTTTTCTAGCCTGTCAAAGACAGAAATCATCACTTGAGCTGCATTTATTTATTTATTTTTTTGTTTGAAAATGCTTTAAATTTAGCCAGGTCCAATATTTTGTCGTTTGCTGAATAGTTAAAATACGAGGGTAAAGGTTCATAAAATTTAGATTCAGGTCTTCAAGAATAAATGAAAACGAGAAGACATTTAATATCTCCCGTCGCATTTTGCGATTTTTGTTCAATACATTATTGAGTTTTAATCAATCATCATTTCTTATATAGCTGCAAAAATGTTGCAATGAGGTGTAAGGTTATTACCTAGCCCTAGGGTTTAGTGAATTTCGATTACTGCGCATTTGATTTGCTGATTGCACAACGTGTTACTGTATGTGGGACGTTAAAAAAAAGGGAAGAAAAAAGTAAGCAAACCACATTTGCTTTAACTGCAATTTCGAGAAATCTTTTCTCACTGTGAACGCCTAAATCTGTTTTTCATAAAGTGAATTTGCAACTCGTGAAAATACTGAATTTTGCCGTTCAAAACTAGAGTATATCTTGATCTCACAGCAACACAGGCGACCCCGAGGAAGAATGCCTTTGAAAACATTGCAGGAAAAGGAGAAAATGCTGGTAACCAGCACTTTCTCCTTATCCCACAATGTTTTCTACCCAGTCAAACAAATGTAATCATTTGAGCCATGACTGAATCGTTGTCTAGATATGAGCCATGCTCTGACAAAATGGGGCTTATTGCATCTCCGTGATGCATCATACCATGCAGGTTATCACGTGATTTTGGAGCCATTATATCCATTTTCTCTAACTAATGACTGAATCCTAACTTAAAATGGTCCTTGGACACACAGAAAATTGACCAATAGCGAAAAGTTTCGGCCCAGGTCAGCCTGCGCGCACTGCGCAGGTTGGCCTGGGCCGAAGCGTTTCGCAGATGCATTAAGCCCCCTTTTCACAGGGCGTGGCTCATATAGAGGAGTCTAAGATTTTGTAACTCTGTTAAGACACCCGACACAACTCGGCCGATTCCGTTACTACATCTAACCTCGTCTCACTCGTCACGACTCGGCCGATTCCATTACTACACCTTACTCGTCTGTATCAAGGGGTTTTCATTTTGCCCTTCTGCCAATGACATGATATTTAACATGGCGGCGCTTGTATAAATCCATTAATAAAGGCAACACCAAGGTAATAAGCAACCTGTCGTTGAAAAATTGATACAGCAGGATAGAAAATAAAGGTGCAAACCGTTTTTCAACGGAAATGTATTTAGAAAGATTTTGATTTTGATAGAAAATTGTGACTAGGATACACCAGGATAGAAAATAAAGGTGCAAACCGTTTTTCAACGGAAATGTATTTAGAAAGATTTTGATTTTGATAGAAAATTGTGACTAGTATTTTCTTTTCTAAGTGGAATATTATGATTTAAGAACTGTAAAGCGGTGTATATCCGGCGAAGATATGTACCGTGTAGGTGCATATCAAGGTACGTGATACAGCCGAGAGACTTGATCCATGGATAATCCGAGGTTTGCAGGGTGACCCCGTCTGTGTCGAGGTGATTTCCACCGTGCTGTCAGACACGTAATCTTGAACATGGTGGTGCCCGTGAAGATCGAGTAGCAATGACATCAACAACCACGATGAAGTTATTCACATCTATCAATGTTTCGGGGAAAACTATTAACGGAATTGATAGACCACGTTAAAAATGGAATGTACAAACTGTTTGTCAACGGAAATGTATCAAGAAAGATTTCGATAGAAAATTGTGAATCGTGTTTTCTTTTCTTTTTTTTTTTAAAGTGAAGCCTTACAATTTAAAGACCGGTAATGTGGTAGATTCCGGCGAAGAAAATCATCGTAATACAGCCGAGAGATTCGATCTACGGATCATCCGAGGTTTGACGAATGCAGATAAAGAGTTAAGTTTTTGCTCTTCTCGGCGGAATAAAAGAGTCACGAGTGCCTGCTCAAGGTAAGCGACTGTTGCCAGCGATTGTCCGTCAGTGTTTCTGCTTCGAGTGTCAACATTCACTTTAAACATCTTCTGCTCCCGAACAACAAGGCTGTTTTCCACTAAACATCATAGAAATGTATATGAGCACATGCACACTATCTTGATATACTACAGATTCTGCAAATGGTATAGCTAGGAGCAAAGTCGAAGTAGCTCACATCGAAAAGGTGTAGACTTACCTTTTTCTGTGCAAAAGTCCACTTTTGACCTTGCATGCCCTTAGGTAGGAAGAATCGAAAAAAAAAAAAAAATCTTCTATGCTGAAATTAATGTTTACTTTTCTCTACCAACTATGCTTACAGGAAATCAGTTAAAGGCAGTTATGTCCCTCTTCGTTCCTTCTGATAGCATGGAAAAGGGTTGGGTTTCAAGCTATTACAATATTAGAAAAAGGCCCTTCCGATAACAAATCTTTAAATAATTGTTATAAACAAAAAGCACGGAAAGTTATGGGAGAGAGCAAACAATGGCAAAGAAAATCATACTAAACATATAAAACTGCAGACGGCCTTCTTTAGCTTGAAAGAACTTCTGACTGATAGCGACTGCAAAGATATCTATTACGCCCTGCTGTACGTTTTGCTTACTTTCATACTATTTTTGCCTTGAAATGACAAATTCATATGTGTACAACAGCCTTGAGAGTTTTTACAATCTGCCAGACAGAACTTTCCAATATACAACTCATCGATTTTAAATACAGATTTTATGTTACGAAAGATAGATTGAATTGCAAGAGGCTACATATTACCTTTTATAATGCTCTGTTATCGGAAGATGCCGGGAAATGGTATTTGGATGAGTAGAAACAATAAGGGGCCGTTGTCTGCGCATGTCATATTCTTCGAAGATTCGACCTGTCTGCTATGACGCATCACCCATCCCATATACATGGGAAAAGTAGGGTTTACACCGAAGCTATTACGCAAACCTGTAGGAGGCTGTTTTAATAAATGGCCGATGCATAGGTTACATGCTAGCTGATCATAGCTGAATGAATCGCACCAGGTAGCGCTTTATTGAGTAAACGTTTATTTTATTTTGAAATTCAAAGTAACGGTTGTCGTTTTGAAAAGTACTCCGGTTATGTACCCAGGATGCCTAAATTGGATAGATTTGTATTTGAAGAATGCCATCTTGCGAAAGATAATGAGTTAAGGGCTACAAAAGCTGTGAGGTAAAGTTTACACGATGCATTCATCCCAGTGCTGGCATCACACTGTCCCGTAATTGACACCAAGGCCCGTATTCACTTATCGTTCTGAATTGCATGCTTAGACTAATCTACATGTATATAGAAAGTAACACACATTCTGATTTGTGTAACCGTCTTGGATGGCCAGTCAGAAAATGCATATAGAGAAATTCAGGATTTTTTTTTAGCAAAACATTAGGAATGCAATTTTGAATGGTTGGTGAGTATGGACCTGATTAACAATATGGATATGGCCTTTTTACCGTAAGGTAGCCCCGTACACAATATCTAGTCTGTACCAGTTGTCTGTATCTGCATGTACGACGGGGACCAGTTTAAAGAGAAAATAGGCTGTAAGAATTGACCTGGCAGGGCGTGGCTAACCTTTGACATAAGTCGACCAGTTTAATTTTCATTTAAGTGGCCTTGAGCCAGTTCGCAATTGTTCGTCGTAAATCTACATAAACTCCATTCGGCATACTTCGAGTGATGGGAGCTTGTATCTGGTAGCTTGATATGCACCTACACGGTACATTTCTTCGCCGAAAATACACCGGTTTACTGTTATGAAAATTGTAAGGCTCCTCTTAAAAAAGAAAACTTGATTCTCAATTCTTTATCGAAATCTTTCTAACTTTCGATAAGAAACAGTCCGTGCATTCATATATAACGTGGTATATCAATTCCGATTGAAGATTTCACCGAAATATAGACAGATGTGAGTAACTTCATCGAGGTTGTTTATGTCGTTGCTAAACGACTTAAGTGGCGCCACCATGTATAAGATCACGTGATTGGCAGTCCAAATGAGGTTAGATGTAGGTACGGAATCGGCCGAGTTGTGACTAGTACGTAAACTCATGCATCGTAATGGTACATTATCTATCCTTTTCTGTATGGATACATGAAGTGCATACTTTTTTAAACATTGTGAAAAACGGTGTTTAGTATCCATGTTGTTTCTCGCTTAGGCTACCTGTTTTACCTCAATCGAAAATGCAGTGAACTATAACAAAGCTCCGCACTGCCAAGTCAATTCTTACCGCCTATATAGTTCATTTGGTTTCTATAAAAACTAACATTTTGCTCATATGCATTCAAATGGAACAACTTTTTCAAAATTTCTTTGTTGCAATGTTAGTCACATACAAAAACCATGAGGAAATCTAATTTTCCACAACTTTTCATTTTCAATTTCATGCTTTTGACTGTTTAACTCTATAGTAATATTGTAGCATTTTTTGGTCTTAGTCACAGAAGAGTGAGGGGCAGTTAGAGAACAGCCATAAACAGTAACAAATCATAGTAAAATCATGCGCTTTTGTAGTAATTTCATTGTGGCGCCGCATGAGCGGCGGCACTCTATTTTTACTCGCTTTTGAAAAGTGGCTGTGAAGGTAGCCATATTGCTTACTAAATGGACTGGTTCAGTGTTTTTTTTTAACATACATGTAAAAATACGGTACTTTCATTACCAGATCGAGCCCGTACCAACTTTGTTTTTCTCTTTGGACTGACTTTCTGTTTTTTAACATGTAAAATACCGTACTTTCATTGCCAGATCGATAAAAACCAGATCGTATCCCAGATGGCGCAGAGTTTAAATATTTGTCATGTAGTATCACCACGTAGACCTCTACGAAGTCTGTTCAAGTGATGCCCTTGGCGTAAAAATTAACCCGCTGTAATGTGCTCTATTTCAGAAACAACTGATTTGCGGCGCCATTGATGTTATGCATCAATATTTTCTTGTTCATAATTAGATTCAATAGTGACTTTACATGTATGAACACAACTAGCACTATAACAATAGAAACAAACATATTAATTGCATGTTTTACAATGATCACCCCTAAGGGCATAGAAATTTAATTATTTGAGTATGTACATGTATATACATTTACAAATTCTTCTACCATTTAACAGCAATTTTATCAATCTGCCTAACCGAATAGATGTGATATAAATTATCCATAATTTAGGAAATCGATAATATCATTCCCAAAAGAAAAGATAGAAGGTATACCTCTTCAGGTCAATTTCTGTTTTTCCAGCAATGTTTCTCGAAAGTTGCCGTCTTCAAACAGTTGATAAAGTGTCTATGTAAGGTTAAGTCATTGTGAACCTTGTTTTTCAATATTCTTGGCCTCATTGGAGAGGTCATCAGACCTCTCCAACAGTGGTGAGTTTAAAAGGCAGACTGCCACAGAATTTGCTGTCTAAATCCATTTTTCTTGCGAAATTGTACTGATATACAGTCTGTTTCGTCATGGTTTTGTAAATAAAGCGAAATCAAAAAACCGAAACAGGAAATAGACGTGGTTTATCTTTATGTGACGAATTTCAGAAAATATTTGTTATATTAATTTGCCATGGCTGCAAATGACCTCTCAAATAATTGTAATTTTTCATTAAGCAAATAAATCTTAGCAGAAGAAAAAATAAGAAGAATTTTGTTAAAAAAGAGAAAGAAGACCGCTGGACAAGATCATGCGACTTGAAAACGAGACAAGAAGGTCAAATGACCGTCATGTAAAGCATATGAGGTTTTTACGCGGCGGCTTTTTTACTTGTTTATTTACATGTACCAAACTATATTGAAATTAAAAGCCAATAAACTATTGGAAAACAATGATGCTGACCTCTCCTGGCTTCTTTTGTAAAGAAGCCAACTTGTATGTAAATGTTTTCGAATTGACCATGGGATAGTATGCTGTTCTATTTGTTGCACCCTCTCCACCTTTTTCAGATGTCAAAATTAACATTGAGTTTAATTGACAAAGTCATTAAAATGCATTTTTATATTCTTCAAGTATTTTTTTCTCTCATGGTTTTTGTAAAATAATCAGATACATGTAGGTCTAAACAGATTTCTCGATTTTTTATTTTTCTTTTTATAGTTGATTCTGAGCTAAACGTTAGTTTTTATACCAACCAAATGGACTATACCTGTTTAAAGTTAAACAAACAAACATAAGTATTCATTTTTCATCGTTTGAAAAACAATTTCTGGCAAAGTGGAAACTACACCAGTACCCCCGCCGAATCTGTGGGTCAATGAAAAGTTCCAATGTTGACACCCGCCCCCGCAAATCGAACCTTATGGTTACAAATCCGACGCTCTACCTCACAACCACGGACACCACCATTGAGAATAGAAACAAATATTGAAACACTGTTTTGTGTATGATGGGATTTATCATTCAAGGTTTATATAAACATTCTGTGGAAAAGGAGAAGATGCTGGCTTCAAGCATTTTCTCCTTTTCCCTGTAAGATTTCGAACCAGAATTTCGACTTGTGATCAATATCACGCTGAGATTGTGATCAGACCACCACGATGACGTCATATTTGATCTTGTATTTAGATAAAACAAGAATCGATTGCACATCTTTTTTTTTTGAAAGTTCAAGTTCAACCTTTTTTTACTTAGTGTAAAGTTCTGCCAAGTTCTTTATGCATGCTTTTTAAAATCTTTGTCATAGAAAACGAAATTGATTCACGTTACATATGGGCTTGCATAAGTCATTTTTAAAACCGTATGTCCGTGAACAACTGAGTTTACTTGTAGCAGTCTAGCCAAACGCAATTTCGTTTAACGCTTCCTTTATGGAGGCGTCACACTGTACCGAATTTGACACCTGAAGGCAATATAAATATCGACTTTTTCTTCGGTTCGGTGTAGCTGAATGTTCTAGCTTTTGACCTACTTTTCGATACTGATAACAAATGAATAAATAGAAATTTGCGATTGGTAAAATATTTTGACATGTTTATTCTAAGGGCCCCTGCCTATTTGCTGGCAAATTTACGCCATCTATCTTTTTTTAAAGATATTTCTTGTTTGGTGTCTTGCCGAGGCCCGGTAACTCAGTCGGTAGCGTAGAGGACTTGAAAACAGGGGGTCGCTGGTTCGATCACCGCCTCTGCCAATGTTTTTCAGAGGTTTGATCATAGTCATTGCGACAGGATTTATTCCCCTCTCACCGCTGAGCATTTCTTCGACAATGGTTATGTGGAAAAGCAGCCAGTGGCTTGGAAAGAATATTGTGCGGAGTACTGATAAAAGAAACTCCAGGAAAGCATGGATAGGTGCACTGGCCGCCGTGATATAACTGGAAAAATGTTAAAAAATATTCAACGCCATACAGTTCTTGTTTAGATTTTGTATGATTTTGTAGCTCAGTGGTTAGCGTATCTGACTCGTGACCTGGACATTGCAGGTTCGATACCCGGTTGCTGCGAACTTTCTTACCGGCGATTTTTCGCCTCCTACCTCTGATGCATCTGCGAAAAGTAGTCAGTGACTTTGAAAAGAAAGTTTTGTCAGTACTGGTGTGAGAAAGCCAGGAAACGCATGGGTGCGTCACTGACCGCCATGATATGACCTAAGCTGTTAAAATGGCATTAAACTCCAATACAATCCACACAAATTGATCAGCAGCCGAAACATGTAGGCTTCAACTCTAAAAGGTCACACGATCACACCATTAGGTAAACCTCAGGTGATTCGCTGATCAAGTCTGTCGGCTGAATAACGTAGAGTGAAAAAAAAAACCTTCATAACGCGTCTTTAAATTCTGTAAACATCCTGAAAAAGGCGTAAGCGGAAACGTTGATTAAGAATTTTGAACGAAAATCATAATTGTTACTTAAGATTTTTTCCATTAATTAGAGTGATATTCATATGTATGCGCCTTCTCGTACATTTCTTCGCCGAAAATGGACCGCTTTATTGCTTTTTAAATGAGGATCCACCAAATAGAGTTCATTTCCAGACAGTTTGTCCTTATTTCACCTACACAATAATTTAACATGATTAATCAATTTTGCTGGCAGTTTTCAGTGACTGATTGATAAATGCATAGAACTTCACTATAGTTGATGTTATCGTTCATTTAAAAAAATTCCAGAGCACCACCATGTTTAAAACCATGTGACTTAAAGTAGTTTCAATGGAATCTTGCTTGATACCCACGAGTTTATATCTAGTAAAGGAGCCGGCCGAGTTATGACGAGTGACGATCTCGTCTGAATCACACACAATAGATCCTTAAAGGTGTGAACCTTTCTTAGAAGCATGTCGGAAGGACACACAAGCCTCCGCCATGGTTCCACAACGAAGTTATGGAATTGCAATGAACTGTCATCAGTAATTTAGTATTTTTGGCACGCCTCAGATGCCTCTGGTGTTCAAAAATTTAACGAGTGGGCCTGAGGAAATTTACAGGCAGTAATACTATGGTTTAGGATACGCTCACGACTTGTACGATCTTTGTACACCATTGTACACCTTGGCCTATATAATGAAAACTTTAACAACCTTCTTGTTCCCAGTCATAAAGCATACAGCTACCTATTTAGGCATGTAGTTTTGTCTCGTGGACCTCTACCAAGAATGTTCAGATATTAGCCCTTGGGTAAAAAAAATGCCCTGCCCCTAGGTTCACAAGTTTAACATGGGCTCATATAGTGAAAACTGTAAAAGATCTTCTTGATCCTAACAGTTAGACCGATGGCTACCAAATTTGGCATTGGGCTTCTTATAATAGGAGATCAGCGCCGAATTTAACTCTTTACCAAACAATTCTGAGTTTTGATCACCCTGAAGGTGATGACATCACAAATTTTTGTAGGAAAAGGAGAAAATGCTGATAACAGTCCCTAGGATGATGGTTGGTTGTTTTCCAATTTCGGGCCCAACTACGAGTGAGGTCGTATTCAACAGCCGTTCTAAATTGCATTCCGATGCAAACCGAGACTTACTTGTTATGTAATAAAGGATATACTGTTACCAACAGTATAGGAAATTTTTAGGTAAAATTACAAAAATCTCGAAAATTCCTTGTGTTCTCTCTCTCTCTCTCTTTCTCTCTCTCTCTCTCTGTGTTTTATCTACGTTTGAATTTTAAAGATGTCACTGCATCCGAATAACAAATAGCCATCTTTGTTAAAGTTTTCTGTTGAACTTGCGAAACAAAATCTCGTTTAATGCCTTTTGAAAACGTGTTTTCTTTAAAGTGCATGCACATTGCATTTAATTGATAATTTTGCACTGTTTTTGTCTCTGGCAAGCGACGAACATCGATGACAGTCATCAAGTTTTTATGAAACAAATCGACGTTTACTAGGCTAATACGACTAGATTGAAAACCGTTTTCAAACAACCTGCATCAATGATTTCAGACAGTAATAGATCTAGATCAACCAGTAATTAATGTATATCATATATAAAAAGAAGAAGAAGAAAACAAGAATTATTCATTTTTTTTTTCCTTATCTAAATGTTTGCAAAATCATGATATCGCACCAATTATCGGACGGTACACGTCCAAGGTCATACTGCACAGAAAAGACAGCACATCCTAATATTGATCTGAACTCTCCTTATTAGCAATTTAAACCAACACCGACGCCGTAAGGGTTAAAAAAGTTTCCAACCGGAAGATTCCCCTCACATTTTTACCGATGTCGTCTGAGTTTTTAACAACAATGACGTGTTTCCGGTTCCTTCATATATGAAGTAAGCTGATCCGATTTCGGTTTCACAGCGTCGAAGAATCTCTCCGCAGGTAACGTCATATAATTACGGGAATATTTTTCAATTACTTAACCGACTTTTTAGATAAAATTTTATCACTCATAGATGTCTAGCAAAATTTTTCTTATTTAGAAATAAGTAAATATTAATTCCTGTTGTTGCATCTATGTATATATGTTCTTTGTAATGACGATGTACTTTGTACGCAGTATACGCAGGCTGACATGGACCGAAATATTTTGCTTTTTGTAAATTTTCTGTACATCTAAGGACCATTCTACCTCATGATTCGATAGGTTGTCAGACAAATGCATTTACTGAATCCATAATTATGTGGCGACTTGTTTGGTATAATGGATCACGGAGACGTAATGAAGCCCCTTGACCCTGATCGCAACTGATAATTATTCTTTGAATGATAGAATGCATCGTGCGACGACATTCATAATTCAAGGAAAGCAACCAGTGGCTTGGAAAGAATATTTTGTGGAGTACTGATAAAAGAAACTCCAGGAAAGCATGGATAGGTGCACTGGCCGCAGCGATATAATTGATATAATGTTGAAAACGGCGTTAAACACCATGCAATCAAACCAATCAATGCAGTCATACTTCTGGGTTCTCCTAAACTATTGCTAGTTGCAGAAACAGTTCCAGCTTGTAATTATGTTTTTTTTTTACATGCGACACGTTAAGTTATGGAACTTACACTGAAGGTTTCGAAACAATGACTTTTGCCAAGAAAAAGATATGAGAGCAAGTCGTCTTAGAAATACAACAACACCACTGGGACCTTAATTCTATTCGGATCGTTCATGGTATCGTAACAACTGTAACAGACGGTGTTGTACATAAGATTATGACTGTAGACAATGTCTTAACGACGTATATTACAAATTTTTCTAACGGACAGATTTTTTTAAAACTTTGCCACATACAAAGCTCATCATGTCTCTAGGAGATTAAAGTAAAAAAAGATGTGGGTCACAGTGCTCGTTTCTGAGAAATTGGCCTTTGAAAAAGGTATCTACAATTCCAAAATTCAGCTTATATTGGATTTAAAGCGCCTTTCTTTAATAGTCAATTAAACAGGAAAATTACAGGGAAAATATACAAATAAACATCATTTTAATGAAAATTGATATATTTTTGCACAAAAAAAATATATAAAAGCCTGGTTTTGGGCATGGTAAATGTAAAAATATGCATGTTATATATAGACCATTGTGTTAAAAAGGGAAATAATTTGACCGAATTAAGGGTTAATCTTAAATAAATATATACTTTTTAACGGACAGATTTTTCTTAAAATTTCCACACTTATAGTATTTATAATTCTAATCAATTAGAAAAAATAAAAATGGCACCTATCCGTGCTTATTTCGTCAGAAAACAAGGTTAAAGATCACTATGGAACTAATTTTTTCAAGGAAAAAATAAGGATAAAAGCTCAGCAGCCATAGTGGGAAAAGGAGAAATTGCTCAGTAGGAGTGATATCTCCTTTTCCAACAATAATTTTCAAAGTGGAAACAGCTATACTTCCACTGCTTTAAATTTCCTGTCTTGGTGTCCTTGTTTGGTGTGTAGCGCCGTGTCAGCAGCATTTTAAGTATTTCTCGGTAACAGTTCAAAGATCCATTTTTTTCTCTTTAATAATACTACCCGAAGAAAGTGCTACTTGTTTCAGTGCACCAATAGTAATTCCATTACGTGCAAAAAAATACATAGGTGCTCTTTTGATTCAATATCCACGACAAAAATACATGCGCAGTAGGATGCGTGCGAACATTTGTCATATACGTTGTTAATGCTTTTAACCAAACGTCAGAATTTTAGGTTTTTATCAAATTCAAAGCATGTGCAGACGAAATATAAAAAGTGGGTATCTTTCCTTACAGGCGTAGAAAAACACCGGCGCAAAAGGAGGAAATGCTGGTCACTAGCATTTTCTCCTTTTTCAACGTTGTTTTGAAAAAAACATTCTGCTTCAGCGTCTTTAAAACATGGGATTGTTTATTGAAGGGTTCATACAGTAAATTACATGTAGGCCTATGCCGGCCAGATAGATTTCATTATGGACAAATAGATAAACGAATAAATAAATAAATAAATAAATAAACAAAATAAATAAATAAATGAATGCGTTCGTCCATTGCTTATGAAACTTGGCTAAAGCGTTTGGTTTGGACAAGCATGAAAATGGGTCAGCTTTTGGCAGAAAGTAAAATACTTGACCAAACCTTAAGAAAACATTTTTTACACTCTTAGTGTAACATTCTCACCGTATACTCATGAAACTTGGCCGGAGCAGTTCTCTTAATGATATCTTGACGAGTTCGAAAATGGCCCATTAGGTTCTTTCGCTGAATAATCAAGGTCAACATTGGAACCCGCAATTAGAAATATGCCACACTCAGTTTCTTTATCAGACAATTCAAGATAGGTGTCGAAAAATACATGTATATGTAAAAAAAGACAAAACACACAAATGATGCTAAGGTAGTTTTTCAACAAATTTCAATTGAGGTATAGATATCTAAATATTTTGTCATACTGACACCGACTTGTATTTTTTTTCCCCATAAACTCTTTATCAAACTTATCTGGCGTTTCTTATCCCCGGAGGAAGCAATCTGTCAAAAACATAACGAGAAATAGCCAAAAGGTTGGTAAACAGCACAATTCTCTTTACTTTATTCTTGAAACAGCGCCTCATCTATCATCCACAGATGAGTCATGCTCTGTGAAAAAGATTTAATGCATTTGCAGAAAATCCGACCCAGGTCAGCCTGGGCAGTTCGTGTAGGCCGATCTGTGTCGAGACTCATTGATTTTGATAAAATTTCTGCATGTCCAATGACCATTCTACGTCATAATTCAGTTAGTTGTTAATGGATTTTATCATTAACCATGTGATGACTTGCTTGGTATAATGTATCATTAATTATTTCATGCTTTAAGGTAAGTTATCAAGAAATATTGGTGAAATATTTTTCGATATTTCATGTTACGACCAGTGAAAATACCTATTTTTATATTCTAACTCTTCAATTGAAGGCAGAAACAGTTGTTCCCGCGCACTAGTTACCTAGGTAAAATGCGCGTGCCTCACAACCAGATGGAAATATGACGTAATTTACCTTACATTTCTCGCGCTTGACGTAATTACTGTAATGCGTTGCTGTGCGGAGGGTGTACGCCACGGGGAATAACCGAAAAGAACTGTACTGGATTTTGATTGAGTTCCCCCCAGAAAGGGTTAAAAGCATGAAATAAAAAGAATGTTTTTTTTTTATGAAAGATCGAAATTTATTTCATCGAGTGAACATCATCTGTAATATTTTCATTCAAGGCTGCGCCACTCGTGAAAATATTACCGATGATGTTCACTCGATGAAATAAATTTCGATCTTTCACCGTAAAAAACAAATATCCTCTATATCTTGACTTGCTCGGTATAATGTGTCACGGAGATGTATCAGATCTTGACTTGCTCGGTATAATGTGTCACGGTGATGTATCAAATCTTGACTGGCTCGGTATAATGTGTCACGGAGATGTATCAAATCTTGGCTTGCTCGGTATAATGTGTCACGAAGATATATCAAATCTTGGCTTGCTCGGTATAATGTATCACGTAGATGTATCAAATCCTCTCTTGTCAGAGAATGAATCTTGTTTAACACGCTTATCAATGATATTCTTTTTAGTTTTGTTTTCAGTTTAGCATGGCTTAATATTTTAACCGTTTCCCAAACAATCCCTGGTTTACACGACCCTGAGAAAGAGGCCTTCTAAAAACATTGTGGGAAAAGGAGAAAATGCTGGTAACCAGCATTTTCCCCTTTTCCCACAATCTTTTCTTCCCTTCCCAAAACAAATTTCAATTTTTTAGTCACATTAATTAAGTCGTCTGCAAATGCTTCCAATTTGGACTGGTCTAAAATTATGTCGTTTGGTAGAGTTAAATACGGACCATTCTGAAAGCATTTGCAGACTATAAATTGTATTGGACTCAAATATGGCTTGCAATACGCAAAAAGGGGCATTCGGACATTTGCGTAAAGTGTCGTCTCGGATCAGCCTGCACAGTCCGCGCAGGCTAATCCGAGACGGCACTTTATGTCTACATTAGATTTTGTTCTTCAGTAGACTTGCGCAAAACAGAAAATTACATAAAAACGGAAAGTGTCGTTTCGGATTAGCCTGCGCGGACTGCGCAGGCTGATCCGAGACTACACTTTACGCAAATGTCCGAATGCCCCTTTTCGCGTGTTGCAGGCCGTATTTGAACTTGCCTTTTAAAAGGTGGAAAACATAGTGGTTACCAGCATTTTCTCCTTTTCCCACTTTGTTTTCAAGAATCTTCGTTTTCAGGATAGTTGAAATACGGGGGAGGATTGTTTGGCAAAGGGTTAAAGTTCATGGTAGGATTACTTGAAGACCCTTGGTCTAATCACAAGCCATTCCTAAGAAAATTCTTACTCTCATTCTCAATTTTTTTTTGAAACATGAAAATAACCAAATGATTTTGCAAATCAAAAGTTGCGTCATTCTATAAATCTCGAACAAGATTAAGAATGTGATTTAGAGTAGTCCGTGAACAGGGACAATGATGTCATACGTATTCAGTATCTTTTCAGATATGAATAATCCTTTCACGAATGTCTTTTCAGACATGTATAGAACTTTCGCGAATGTCTCTTCAGATGTGAACAAGACTTTTGCGAATGGTACTTCCAATATAGATAAGACTTTCATGACCGTGTCTTCAGATATGAATAAGACTTTCATGGAAAAAAAAAAAAAAAAAAAAAACCCTCTTCAGATATGAATAAGACTTTCACGAATGTCTCTTCAGATATGAATAAGACTTTCGTAAAAGTCTCGTCAGACATGAATAAGACTTTCACTTATGCCTCTTCAGCTATGAACAAGATTTTCACGCTCGCCTTTTGGACATTCCTGGCCTGTTTAGGCCTTATGATGTCAGCCTATGGTCAGTATGGTTATAAAGGTTCTGGAGGGGGCATTTTTTCGATACTCATATTCTGTAAGTAACAAAACAATCTACTATTGTTTATCTCTTACCCGACTACAAAGTTTTGGACTCTCCTGTTTGATTGGATTTAACTTTAAAGAGTTGAAAACATTCTTGGA
This sequence comes from Hippopus hippopus, assembly GCA_946811185.2. Taxonomy (NCBI): domain Eukaryota; kingdom Metazoa; phylum Mollusca; class Bivalvia; order Cardiida; family Cardiidae; genus Hippopus; species Hippopus hippopus. The sequence continues at coordinate 2,171,195 of OX328105.1, forward strand.
AAAAGGAGGAAATGCAGATTACCTCATCCGAAGACCGAAAATACCCGCTGCTCAACACACAGAAAGATTTTTACACTAAGGGCTTCACGGACTGCGTGAATCCAAGATCAGACTGAATTTTTTTTTTGTCTGAAAACATTATGGTTTGATTTCTCTGTGTATCAATAGATTCATAACTCATTGTTGTTTTGCTTCAATGAATTTGATCTGTAAAATAGCTTTTGGAAACAGTGCTCAGTTCTTTTTTTAATGTACTGTTATCGAATTATTTAAATTTTCTATATATAAATATTATAAAAGGGAGAGTGTTTGGTTAACTTCGCTTAAGTGAGAGAATAAAGAACAATTTAAAAAATCGTCGAAGCATTGTGAATTATATAAAATATATGAACATTTTCAAAAGAAATTTACAATGGTATTTACTTTTTTTGTTTTTGTCGACTCCATGTGAAAATAGAACTAACGTTATGATAATGCATTAAAGGCAATTAGCACCATAGGCGAAACCAAGACTTTCTAGTATTGCGATCGGCATAGATCAAGATCAGACTGCACACGAAGTGCAATCTGATCTTGGATCCAAACCGTCCATGTGTTTAGTCAAGCCTAAAATATTTAAAGGATCTGACTTGAGTTGGCATTTGAGATAAAATTTTATTAAATGAATCTAAATTTATTTGAGCCGTGCTCTGGAGTGGGCTTAATGCATCTGCATTAATTATTGATTCAGGTCTGCTGTCCCCGCAGGCTGACGTGGGCCGAAACCCTTTGCTATTGGTCAATTTTCTGCATGTAAAAGGACCGTTCTACATCTATATTCAGCCGGTTGTTAGACAGAATGGATCTTAGGCATCCATAATTATGTGATGGCTTGATTGGTATAATCCATCACGGAGATGGATATACCGCCTTTTGCTAGAGCTCATTTTTATATTGCAGCGAAAGAGTCATTTTTTTCCTACTAGCACTGTAAATGGCTAGATTAATTTATAGATAAATTATTGAATAATTATTTTAACAGTTTTTTTTTCCCCTTGAAATTGTCAATATCTTATTTCTCTTAAATAAAGCCATATGAGCCATGCTCTATGAAAAGGGATTTTTCCAATGGCAAAAGTTTTACCCATGTCAGCCTGTGCGGACTTTGCAAGCTGACCTGGGTTAAACCAACAACAATAACAGCCACAACAACTACTACTACTTCAACTGTTAGTGTTAGAATATGTCCAGGTTGCTCGCTCAGATCACATATGGGCGACTTCAATGGATAGATGTTGATCTTTAGCCGTTGGATCTGTAAAGACCGTAGGATAGGAAAAAATGAGGGGAAAAAAGGAAAAGCCAGCCAGTAGCATTAAAATTTTCTCAGTTTCCCACATTGCTTTCAGAAAACTTTTTTCCTTAGGGTTATTTAAGCACAGGATTGTTTTTAACGAGTTAACAAACCTATTGTTGTATTTCAGTGTTTGTATTTATCATCATTTTCCGACTGCTGTTTAATAGCGATCTATTAAACCCGTCACCGACTCCAGCACCAAAGCCAGCCCCAGGTAGGACATAGATAGATAGATAGATAGATAGATAGATAGATGGATGGATGGACAGACGCTCAAAAAAATGTGTGGGTAGGCGGGTGGATGGACGAACGGGACAGACAGATAGACAAATGGGCGGACGAGTAGAAAAATGGGTGGGTGGGCAAGCAGACTGATCGACCAATCGATAGACTGACCGATGGATAGACTAACTGACTGATTGATAGAATTATTTGTAGTTTATTAACGTCTATCCGTGCCCTTCTCATACTTTGTATGGATCCCCAGGATGCAAATCGCTATCTCGTTGAAAACTAATTTTGACATGACGAACAGGGTTGAAATTTAAGCTTCGTGGGGATTAGGTTACCGTAAATACAATACTCTGATATTTCTGATGTTTCATTATTCAAGTTGTCTTACTTAAATGTGTTACTAAATAACAAATTTAATACACTCGTAACACTTTGTACACTGTTTAAGGGCGACAGGCGAAAACAGGAGTTTATACACGGCATTGATCAACATCGTACTAACGTGCAGCCTGGTCTTGGATCTATGCTGTCCAGTTGTTCAGTTAAGCCTATAAAATAGAATTATTTTCCAGGTGTCAGTGGGTTGTATTTTTCAGCCGAGGAAAGAGGTCGAGTTTATATACTGTATTTGGCTCTCAGAAAACTGTACCGACCAGCGGCTAGACTCCATTTCGGCGAAAATTTTGCAATTTTGCTAGGTTCAAATATTCCTATAAAAGTATATAGGTTTTTTTTTTTCTTCGCACTTGTGCTACATTTTCAGACAGTGGGAAAATTTTGAAATTATACTTTATCGACAACCAAAAAAAAATGTTTTATGTTATCTCGAAAGCTTACACCAAGCAAAAATCTGATTTTAAGTCACAACAAATGCTAAAAATGCACTCCATAAACACTCGGAAAGACTTGTCTGGTCAATTAACTTGACTAAACGAGCAGATGGCATAGATCCAACATCTGCCTGCATTTTTGTGCAGTATGATCTTTACGTATGCCATTCTCAACAGCTCCTGCTTTAGCCAAAATATAGTAAAGCCGATTCAGATCTTAGATCTAGCACCTTTATCTCACAAATTTTTCACGATTTTTCGTTTCAGGAAAGGTGTATAGTTAACCATGTTTAGAAGTCAGACAATACAAAAAGACTGTTAAATCCAGCAGCATGTGAACCCACCGTCATCTTCGAGTCTTATGTATTACACTGTAACTGCTTAATAAAAAGATTTATTTTGAATTCAAAAGGCGTTCTGTCAAATTGAATACATGTAAAGGTCTTGATGTTGCAGATTATATACCTTTATCAGTAACTTTACTTGATTTTCAAGTGTCATATTGCCATTACTAATTTTCTAATCTTCCCACGTTTGAGATAGGATTTTCTCTATATTCCTTCTATATTCAGCCCAAAAGTTAAAAATTGATAAATGTTTATCAAAATTGCTCATAAGCTCGCCACATGCTCACTGAATGACATTTGTCCAGACTCGTTTCATAAAATTCTATCTCAAGCCACATAATACAAGATGTTAGGCCTTATACCTTGCCGAACACCACACGCGGCTATACCTTGGTATTATTTGTATATATACTGAAACTGAAATGAATTTTGTCCATCCGAACATCATGCTTTTATTTAATAAATGGTACATAGGCACAAAATGAAATGGAAAAAATCGACAGAGGTATACCTATAGAGATCAAAACTCTGCAGACAGACGATTGTTTATTCATCCCACCATGGAATGGATATATATTTTCAAACGAAAATTTTAAACTCTAACTACTGAGCTATGGTTCATACTGAGATTTGCTTGAGTTTAAAGTGTATGTATCTCTTGGTATGCAATAGCGGCTGTACCGTTACTAACAGTACAGGAATTTTAAAAGTAAAATTACAAAAAAATCTCGGAAATTCCTTGTGTTTTCTGTGTTTTTTATCTACGTTTGTTTGAATTTTAGAGATATCTTTGTATCTGAATGAAAAATAGCCGTCTTTGTTAAACATTTCTGGAAAACTGGCAAACCAAAATCTCGTTTAATGCCCCTTAAACAGGTGTTTTCTTTAAAGTGCATGCACATTGCAGTTATTTGATAATTTTGCACTATTTTTGTCACTGGCAAGCGACGAACATCGATGGCAATCATTAAGACTTTATAAAACAAATTGACGTTTATTAGGCTAATAAGACTAGATTGAAAACATCCTGCATTAAAGATTTCAGTCAGTAATAGATCTTCATCAACCAGTAATAAATGTATATTACGTATAAAAAGAAGAAGAAAACGTTATTTTTTTAATTATTTATATGATTGCAAAATCATGAAATCGCACCAATTATCAGACGGTACACGTCCAAGGTCATACTGCACAGAAAAGACAGAACATCCTAATATTGATCTGAACTCTCCCTGTTAGCATTTTAAACCAATACCAACGCCGTAAGGGTTAAAAAAGTTCCCTGGCGGAAGAATCCCCTCAGATTTTTACCGAAGCCGTCTGAGTTTTTACCAACAATGATGTATTTCCGGTTCCGTCATATATGAAGTAAGCTGATCAGATTACGCTTTCACAGTGGCGAACAATCTCACTGCAGGTAATGTTACATAATATATTATTCAATTACTTAGATTTTTAGATATTTATCATTCCCAGATGTCTAAGACAATTGAGAAAATTGGATTTAAGATTTTATTATCTTTCTTATATAGAAATAAGTAAATATTAATTCCTGCTGTTGTATATATCTATAGATATTCTTTGTAATGAAGATGTACTTTGTACAAATCGAACAATAACTATTATGTTAGGTTTTGTTTTGTTCTTATTTCTTTCTGCGACTAACATATCAGTCACTCTCTGTGAAAAGTGGGTTTAATACATTTGTTAAAAAAGTTTCCACCCATGCCAGCCTGCGCAAGCTGACATTGGCCGAAACATTTTGCCTTTTGTAAATTTTCTGCACGTCTGATGACCATTCTGCCTCATGATTTAGTCGGTTGTTATACAAATGCATTTTAGAAATCCAGAATTATGTGATGACTTGTTTGGTATAATAGATCATGGAGATGTAATACACCCCCTCTTCCCCGGATGCCGCTGATACTTATTCTTTGAATGGTAGCTTGCACCCTGGGCTGATACTTATTCTTTGAATGGTAGCTTGCACCCTGGGACGACAGTCATACTTCTGGGTTCTAGATCTACTAAACTTTTGCTAGTTTCAGAAACAGTTCAAGCTCGTAGTTATGTTTATTTCTTACATGCGATACATACGGAATATTATGCTGCGGTGACTTTCCTGGTGCATATATTTGATTCGAGCACCGTGAGAAAATTGGATATCGCACGAGACCGAAGGTCGAGCGAGATGTTAAAATTTTCTTGCGCGGCGAGAAGCAAATACTGGCTCCAGGAGAGTTACTACAGCATACGTATTCCGCTCGTGAGTTACGTCATCATAACGTCATCATATCATATTTCATATTTTATACCGTATTTCACAGTGTGTAGATAGATTCTACGGATTTTTTTTCTGTCCTGTGTGATATTTTATCCGTGTTTTCTCCGGTAAACAGGTATATAATAAAAAAAAGTTATGAAACTTAAACTAAGAGTTTCGAATCAATGAATTTCGCAAAAAATAAGTGATAAGAAGAATTGAAGTTTAAAAATAGCAACAGCAACACTAGAATCTTCATTCTGTTTGGATGGTTCATTGTATCGAAACAACTGGAACAGACGGCGTTGAACACATCCATGTAAACGTGTATTTTAACGCTTAACCAAAGCATAGAATTTTAAACTTTATCAAATTCAAAGCATGTGCAGACTATAAAAAAGAATGTAGGTATCTTTCTGTAAAGGGGTAGATCTAGAAAAACACTGGAGAAAAAGGAGGAAATGCTGGTTACCAGTATTTTCTCCTTTTCCGACAGTGTTTTGAAAAGCTTTCTTCTTCAGCGTCGTAACAATACGGGATGGTTTGGTGAGGGTTCATATAAATTAGGCCGGTTCAGTCTAATGACTTTGATTATTGAAAAATAAATAAATAAATAAATAAATAAATAAATAAATGCATAAATAAATAAATAAATAAATAAGTAAATAAATAAAGAATAGCGTCTGTTCTATGCTTATGAAACTTGGTCAAAACGTTTGTCTTGGACGAGCTTGAAAATGATCCAACTTTTGGCAGAAAATAAGACACTAAGTCTTGACCAAACTTTAGGAAAAAAAAAAACAGTTTGAACACTCTTAGTGTCACATTTATACTGTGTACTCATGAAACTTGGCCAGAGTAGTTGTCTTAATGATTTCTTGACGAGTTCGAAAACGGCCCATTAGGTTCTTCTGCTGAATAATAACAAGACTAAGAATGTAACTCAGAATTGTCGGCGAATACGGACCCTGCCTACAAAGATGTCATCCGTATTAATTGTCTCTTTAAATAGGTAAAAGACTTTGACGAATGTCTTTTAGATTTGAATAAGACTTTGACGAATGTCTCTTCAGACATAAACAAGACTTTCTCGAATATATTTCAGATATGAATTAGACTTTTGCGAATGTCTCTTTCAGATATGAATAAGACTTTCACAAAATGTCTTTTCAGATATGAATAAGATTTTCATGAATGTCTTTTCAAATATAAATAAGACTTTGAGGAATGTCTCTTCAGATATGAACACACGGTGATACTTTCACAAATATCTTTTCAGACATGAATAAGACTTTCGCAAATGTCTCTTTCAGATATGAGAAAGATTTTAACGAATGTCTTTTCAGATATAAATAAGACTTTGAGGATTGTCTCTTCAGCTTTGTATACACTGTGATACTTTCACAAATATCTTTTCAAACATTTGAATACACTGTGATACTTTCATCAATATCTTTTCAGACATGGATAATACTTTCGCAAATGCCTCTTTAAGATCTGAATAAGACTTTCACAAATTTCTCTTCGGGAATGAACAAGTCTTTCGTAAAAGTCTCGTCAGACATGAATAAGACTTACGCGAATGTCTTTTCAGATATGAACAAGATTTTCACGCTCGCGTTTTGGACATTCCTGGCCTGTTTAGGCCTTATGATGTCAGCCTATGGTCAGTATGGATCTAAAGGTTTTGGAGGGGGCATTTTTTCGGCACTTATATTCTGTAAGTAACAAAACAATCTACTATTATCTCTTGCCCGATTATAAAATTTGGACTCTCCTGTTTGATTGAATTTGTCTTTAAAGAGTTGAAAACATTTTTGCAAAAAGACAAAGTGAAGGTTACCTCTTTCGAAGGCTGAAAATACCTACTTCTCAAAACATAGAAAGACTTTTACTCCTAGGGCTTCACTTAAAAGATCTGTTATTGGTGTTGGTTAAATTGTTGTTGTTTTTGTTGTTATAGTTATACCTAACCTTATTGGTCTGCTTGGTTCCAAGATCAGACTGAAAGTTTATTTTTGCCACAAAACATTGTGGTTTGATTTCTTTTTGTTGCAATAGATCCATAACTAAAAAGTGGCCTGCGTGGTTCCAAGATCAGACTGCAATATTTTTTTTTTTTTTGCCTGAAAACATTGTGGTTTGATTTCTTTATGTTTCGATAGATCCATAACTAATTGCATTCTGCACCAAATAATTTGGTTTGTTAAAATAGGTTTTGCAAACAGTGTTGAATTTTTATTTCAGTGTTCTGTTATCGAAATATTTAAATTTTCTACATGTATGTTATAAAGGAAAGGATGATTGATTGACTTCGCTGAAGTCAGAGAATGAATAATAATTATAAAAAATTGTCGAAGAATAGTGAATTATATAAAACATTATCAATATTGTCGAAAGAAATTTACTGCTTTATTGACACGTAATTTAATGTTTTTGTCGAATCCATATGAAAGTAGAACCGACGTTATAACACTTTAAAGGCTATTGGCACCAATGCGAAACCAGTGTTTAATGCGAAAGGGATGGGTCAAGATCAGACTGCACATGAAGTACAGTCTGAAAGAGGATCCATGCCGTCCACCTGTTTAGACAAGCCCGAAAGATTTAAAGGATCTACTTTAAGTTGGCATTTGAGATAAAAGTTTATGAAACAAGTCTAAAATTTAATTGAACCGTGCTCTGTGAAAATGGGGGCTTTATGCATCTGCAAAAATTATCGACTCAAGTCAGGCTGCACACAGGCCCGCAGACTGACGTGAGCCGAAACTCTCTGGTACTGATCAATTTTCTGCATGTCAAAGGACCTCTAAATTTGGTCGGCTGTTAGACAAAATAGATTTCAGGGATCCAGAATTCTGTGATGATTGGTATAGTGCATCACGGAGAACCGTCTTTTGCCAGAGTTCATCTTATATGGCAGCGGAAGAGTAATTTTTTTCTTACTTGCACGGAAAATAGCTAGATTAATTCATGAATAAATTATTGAATAATAATTTTAGTTGTTTCCCCTTGAAATTGGTATTATGTTATTTCCCTTAGGTAAAGCCATATGGACCTTGCTCTGTGAAAAGGGATTTAAATGTAATTCCGTAAACCATGATAGCAAGCAAGCAATAACATAATTATAGATCCCTATAATCCGTTTCATATACAAACTTGCTGAATCATTAGGCACTCTGGTCCTTCAACTTGCAGAAAATTTACCAAAAGCAAGATTTCACTCCTTTTTCACCACTGATCATTGTTTATAAAATGGTGACGGTTTTGGGACGAATACTGTGGAAATCAGTGTTCACAGACACTCCAGGAAAGCATTGTTAAGTGCACTAACCGCTGCCATGTAAACCTTTATTGAAAACGGTTTAAAACACCATACAAACCAACAAACCGTAAACATCATGGAAACTACAGTGAAAGATTACGAAGCGTGATTCATATAGCAAAACAGTGCTCATCTACAGCGTTTTTCATTTTAAAGATAGGTTTTAACTTAAGTTGTATTCTATTGTCAAACTTTGTTTTAACTATAAAGCATGATTCGTAAGACTTTCAGCACTTTGAATTAAACATGACGCTCTAGGATCCATTCCAGGGCGTTTTATTTCTAAATAGCAAATAACTTATAGAAAAGAACCAGTCGTCTGTCGCCGCCGCTGTGGGCAACGGCGAAAGGTTAGGTATAACTATAACAACAAAAACAACAATAATTAAACCAACACCAATAACAGCCACAACTACTACTTCTACTTCAACTGTTAGTGTTAAAATATGTCCAGGTTGCTCGCTCAGATTACATATGGCCGTCTTCAGTGGATAGCTGTTGATCTTTAGCCTTCGGCTATGCAACGACCGTAGGATAGCAAAAAGATGAGGGAAAAAGAGAAAAAGCTAGTCACTTGCATTTATCCGTTTCCCGCAATGCTTTCAGAAAAGCTTTTTCATCTGGATTATTTGAGCTCGGGATTGTTTAATAACGAATTAACAAATCTATTGTTGTATTTCAGTGTTTGTTTTTATCATCATTATCAAACTGCTGTTCAATAGCGATCTTTTAAACCCGTCACCGACTCCAGCACCAACACCAAAACCAGGCCCAGGTAGGACATTAAGCACAGATACCTGAAGATAGATAGATAGATAGATAGATAGATAGATAGGTAGATAGATAGATAGATAGATAGATAGATAGATAGATGAGTGGGTGGATGGATGGACAGACAGATAGACAGATAGGTGGACGACTGGGTGCGTGGGCGGGAAAGTGGATTCATTGACAGATCCATAGACTGACCGATTGACTGACTAAATGACTGATTGATAGATTTATTTGTAGTTTATTACCGTCTCTCTGTGCTCGTCTCATATTTTGTATGGACCCCAGGATGCAAACCTCTATCTCGTTTAAAACTAATTTTGACATGACAAACACGGTTGAAATTTAAGCTTCGTGGGAATTAGGTTACCTTACCTGTATTTGTGATGTTTCATTATTCGAGTTGTTTTAACCCAAATAACAAAGTAGGCTCGTAACGGTTTGTTGAACTATTTCAGCGCGACAAGGGGAAAACGTGGGATTTTTCACAGGGCATTGATCAACATCGGACTTACCTGCAGCCTGATCTTGGATCTATGCCGTCCACTTGTTCAGTTTAGCCTATAAAATAGAAACGTTTCCTGATTTTAGTAAAATGTATTTTCAGATTATAACCCGAGCAGCGGCTAGATTTCATTTCGGCGGAACTTTTGCAAGTTTGCAAGATACTTGTAAAAGGTAATAGTTACATATTTTATTCGCACTTGTGCTAGATTTTCAGAACGTGGGAAAATTTTGACATTGTTGTTGACCGACAGCCCGAGAGGATTTTTTGCTATTTCAGCTCCACAGCTTACACCAAACCTGATATTCAGTCAGAACTATTCAGTTAGTGCATATAATCAATATCGTTTCTGTTTGTTTTCTCTGGGGCTCTGCATGAATTAGACTCCGCCATTTTCACCCTACAATAATAGAAATATACTTATTTATTCCTTTTAGAATGAAAAACTAGTTTTGGTGTGTCGGCAGTACTTAAAACATTAAGGAAAAAGCTTTTATTCATATTTAATGAGCAAATGCTCAATTCGCCCCAAAGTGTCATCAACTATGTGACCAGATCTTTAACAACAGGAACCAACCCCTTAAAAACAGGCAAATTTTGGACCTGTCCAATATGTCCAATAGGTACTAGAATAAGAAATGAAGCAACGTGTATAATGAACCAACACTGATTTTCCCATTATTTTTTCTGAACTGTCTAATTATAACAATGGATTTTCATATTCTTTAAAGTTTTCAAAAAGTTTCATATTGGACTAGTCAAAAGCTAGCCCGTTTGATAAATGGTTAAAATATTGCTCTATTGAAATATACAATACAGTCACTTTAAAATCGAAATAATTTTCATTTGGTCAGAGAAATGTAAGTGCTTGATTTCTGTGCCATGTTAGCTTCTTTTATGTAACAACTTCCGTTCCTTGCTATAACAAGGTGTTGCCAGGTTGACATGATAATGAAATCAATTATTAATTTGTTGTGTGTATAAGACTTTTAAACAGCATGATAACGATAATTTGATTAGATAGCAAAGTTTTCAATGAAATTTGTTTCATTTTTCAATTAGGTTGAAAAAGTGCTTGCAGTTACTCATTAGTGTCTTTGCTGTAATTGTAAAATGAAAAAGACACATTAAATATAAAAAATAGGCCAGAAAATGAGACTTTCTGTTTTCCATTGATATATTAATTACTTTACGTGAAATTAGGCTTATAATCATATTTATATAAAATTCCAGCTCCATTTCCTAAAAAATACATGTATTGATTCATGTTTCATTTTCCGAGGTACATGAATAATTTTATGTATATGTAGATCTACCATAATTATGGCAAACGAAAAATGACATAAGCTTGGTGTCGATATGAATGAAAAAAAGCAGTTACACCGAGTACGACTGTGCATAAGTGTATACGTGCGTTTTGCCTCTTTCACCGCAAAATACAGTATACATAAACTCGGCCTCTGTCGAATGCTGAAAATGCACTCCACAAACACTCGGAAAGACTTGTCTAAGCAACTAGCTTGACTAAACAAGCGGATGGCAAAGACTTATGCCATCCTGAACAGCTCCTGACTGTCTACTATAACGCCGAAATATAGTAACTTTAGCCGATTTACATCTTAGATCTAGCACCCTTATCTTACAACGTTTGAACGTTTTTTTTTTTTTCGTTTCAGGTAAGATCTATGATATAGATTAAGAAATCAAACTGAAAAAAAATAGCAGTGAAACCCAGCAGGATGTGAACCCACCGTCACCTTCGAGTCTTATGTATAACACTGTAACTGCTTAATAAAAAACTTATTTTGAATTCAAAATATGTTCTCTTACACTTTTGAGATAGGAGTTTGTGACGCCATAGCAGCATTACGTGGCATCATTTGCTGTTAAAGCATTGTCTTCTTGCCCTTTATTTCCAGAAACGATGTCCAACTTAAACCCGATCAATTGAACTTCGAAATTTATGACAATGAAGATAAATAACAGGTTGCTGTAATTAACTTTTCAATCTTACTATATTCCTTCAGTATTCAGCCCAATAGTTCAAAATTGATAAATATGTCTGGTTTGAGCCCTAAAGTTTACAGAAACATCATGAAAGGTAAAAATGAAGGAATATAGTGAGGTTTCGAATTTTATCGCAAAAGGCTGTTTTTTCGTTAGAAATACTGTTTTATATTCTAACCACTTTTTATCAAACGGCCTTTTGTAATAACGTATTAAAACTCAATTTTCTCCACTTTTACTGTTTACTTTTCGGTTAAAATCACGGGTTAAACTTTATGGGTTAATATTGAAGGAATATAGCGAAGTTAAACATTTTATTACAAAAAGCCTTTGTATTACAAAAGTGTTTCTAACAGAGCTAGGCTCTGTGCAATTTTCAGACTTAAGATCAAGTTAATTACAAGATAAATTTATGATGCATGGCATCATAGAAGCCGCAATCTTTTGGTTTCAGAAATATTGACTTTCTAGAAAAAATGTGATGACATTTTTGTATCTGCTTTTCCCCCTACAAACGGAAGATCATGACAAATGATACTAAAATGCAGAAAAAAACAAAAGGCATAAGTTAAGAGAGGAATCTTAAATTATCTTGTACCATTATTATTATCATAATCATCATTATCATTTAAAGTAATAATGCGTATGTGAGAAAACATGTAAAAACACTGGAATTTTCAAATTTCTACTCCAAGTTTGAAAATGGAGAAATTGCGCATTCAAGTACAGCATTTTTCATTATTAAATGATTTTAAAAAGCAAACTTCTGTAGGGGCATCAAAGGCGACACTGCGGAATTTTGTAAGTTAGTAATTATTCAAAGTGATATTTAGATCGTTATTCACGTACATGTAGATCTACATGTATTTAAAATTTTTAAGTGATATTTTCTTTGTCGTTCATTTAAAAAAAAAAAAAAAAAAATCAACAACTTTCTTCTAAAACATTTTCTTTTTGCTTGTCAAAAAGTATCTTAGCCTGCTTGTAACAAAGTGATTTTTTACATGTCTACTCCAGAATTAGAGACTTTTGCATAGCATCTCCAAAATTCTTCTGATCATAGCCTTCACAGTTGGCGCGAACCACTAAAAAAAAAAATAAAATTATTTTTTTAAGTCTTTAAGGATCTGGATCTATTCAATAACAACATAGTAACTATTACTATATATACTCGTATATCGTTGAATAAAAATTAGTTTGAACCATTTTCTGCATAGGCCTTGTACAAACCTATAAAACTTCTAATGTAAACTTCAAGAGCCATTCAAACCCTTGACCAGAAGCGACGTAAAAAGTTGTATATGCACAGTGATAGGTTCGGCAATAACTTTATCCTTTCAACTACACCGAATGAAATTAATTTACTAAGTAAGGAAAAAGAAACAAGACATTTTTACGTTTACAATATCTTATAAAATATTAAAAACTATTACACAGGCTATGTACTGTCTGATCTTCATCTATTTCTGTCATTTTCGAACAGTTTCAACCCTGAGAGCACTACGCACCACTTTGGTAATTTTTGTGGACAACTTTTATCACGATCCATACATTTTTCACGGGTATAGTAGATCAGGACCATACTGTACAGAACTTACAGTCTGATCATAACAGCTATGACACACAATATATTGAATGCTAAATTTTACAGGGCTCATAAAGTAGATCGTCCATGTAACAAAATTCCATTCGGCTAAAGTGTCGACGAAGGGAAGAAAAAAGGGTTATCTTTTCACAAGCTTTCTATTAATAGCTGATGCAGACTGCTCTTTGTAATACGATTGACTGTGTAGGGAGATAACCAGTCTATAACTTGACCAAAGGTTAACCGCCCTAATATCTTTACAGATTAAAACTGGACGAAACACTTGTACATAAAACTGCGTCTGATTATCATATTGTAAGATGCTCTCCATCTCATAATTATCATTATTTTGTCTTGTAAAAAGGTAGACACATGCGAAAACCGTTTAGAGGTGGGAGAGCCTGTGATAGACGGAAAGCATTACAATTTCGTTTGGGAACAAGGAAGGAATCCTTTAAGTTGGAAAAGTTCGGGGGACTAGCCAATAAAAAGAAGTTTATTTTTCTGTATTTTCGTTGTTATTTGGGAATGAACTTATATTGCAAGAAAACCAGACTTGATGTTCATGTAGGTGATTGAATATTTAAGAAAGAGTCACGTGGAGTAATTTTGTGACACTAACACGATATTATTAGAAAACTTCCAAAAATAATAACCAATCGAATAATTACTGATCATCTACATGGTAAATAGTTTAGGTACATTCCTACTGGAAACCGCTTTCTAGCGGCTTCCAATAAGTTAGCTTCTATGGAGTTATGTTAATTCCGAACTTGCACTTATGCGATAGAAAAGGGATTTTTCAAGTAATTCTTGAGATACAGTTATACGATAAAAGTAATGTTATTGGTCGGTGTTTGAGATAATTTTTATCAAACATGTCAAGAACGATGTTAATAAGCTCGCCTAAGACTCACTGAATGGCATTTTTTTCCCACTCGTTTCATAACATTCTATCTCCAACCACATAATACAAGAAGTCAAGCCTTATACCTTGCCGAACACCACACGTGGCCATACTGAAACTTAAATAAATTTCGTCCATCCATATATCATGTTTTTATTTAATAAATGGTACATGGGCATGATGTAAAATGGAAAAATGGAGAGAGGTATACCTACGAAGATGAAAACTCTGGAGATGGACGATTGTTTATTCATCCCACCATGAAATAGACATTTTCATATGAAAATTTTAAACTCTAACTACTGAACGATGGTTCAAACTGAGATTTACCCGTGTTTAAAGTCTATGTATTTATTGTTACATAATGGCGGCTGTACCGTTACCAACAGTATAGGAATAGGGATTTTTATAGTAAAATTACAAAAATCTCGGAAATTCTTTGTGTTTTCTGTGTTTTTCTATTTACAGTCAAGCGACATAATTGTTCAGCCACCCACTATTAAAAAAACTCAGTTTTTTTCTCTTCTAATTTGTTCTAAAAATACACACTATCTAAATTGTTATGTGACTATCTTGGTATTATATAAAAGCAACTCCAATGCTGATGATGTCATAACACTTTTTGATGATGTCATGGTTATTGGAAATGGAACATAAATGGAACGAAAACATGGATACCAAACGGAAAAAAATCAGTAGTGAATTCAGGATTTTGATCATAGAATGTCACCTAGAAGGCCATTCTCTGTATAAATCAGCAGAAATATTCAACATACCAAGGCCTACCATCCAGAGTATCATTAAGAAATATAAGCAGCATGGATTTGTAGAAAATAGAACAGGAAAAGGCAGGAAGTGTTTGTTTACCAAAAGGGATGAAAATCGACTTTCAAGGATTGTCAAAAGCTATAGGAGACAATATCTGCAGTATATAACGTCCATGCTAAATGAGGGCAATGACCACTCCTTTTCCACTGAAACCATCAGAAGAAAGATTTCAGATTTAGGGCACAAACGGAGGGCTATTAAGAAACATGTTGTGGTCCGGGAAACTAACATGAAAAAGAGAGTTTTGTGTTGCAAAGAAAGGAAACATTGGACTGTCAATGAAAAATGGAAGAAGTGGACATTCAGTGATGAATCTCGGATAGTTGTGCACTCGAGCAGCAGAGTATATATCTGGAGAAAGGACGACGAAAAGAACAAACCCCACTTGGTCTGTCCCCGATCACAAAGGCGTTTTAGTGTTATGGTCTGGGGCTGCTGATGTTACCATGGTGTTGAAACCCTTTCATATGTAGAAGGTAATATAAACCCTACTAAATATATTGGTATTGGACATTAATATATGGCCTGTCATAGCTCAACATTTTGGAAATGAAAACTATGTACTCCATGGATGACAATGCTCTGGTCCATAGGGCACCTTGTGAAAGACTTCAAAGAAAATAACAACATTTGTGGTACATAACGGCTAGCACTGCCCCCCGACTTGAACATCATTGAAAATATTTGGCTACGATTAAAATGAGACATTCAACCACAGGCAATGCAAATTAATACCCAGAATCAACATATTGAGGCAATACGACGTGCTTGGGAAAACATCTCGGAAGATTACGTAAAAGATTTGTTTAATACCATTCCATCTCGGCTACAAGAAGTAATAAAAATTAAAGGCAATTTGACCAAATATTGAGGTAAGAAACCAAATCTTTATCAAGTTACAAGTTTTTGAACTGTAAGTTTGTTTTGTTGCATTGGCGTTGACGTTACGTTATGGATGAACAATTATGTCCCTTGACTGTACGTTTAAGTTTTAGAGATATCTTTGCATCCGAATGAGAAATAACCATCCTTGTTAAAATTTTCTAGAAAGCATTTGAAACAAAATCTCGTTTAATGCCCCTTTAAAAGGTGTATGCATCTTGCCGTTAATTGATAATTTTGTACAGTTTTGTCACTGGCAAGCGACGAACATCGTAGAGAGTCACCAAGCTTTTATAAAAAAAAAAAAGTCTTTCACTAGTCTAATAAGACTAGATTTAAAGCCGTTTTCAAACACCCAACTTCAAAGACATCAGCCAGTAATAGATCAACATCAACCTGTAAAATTTAATTTGTATTATGTATATAAAGAAGAAGAAAACATAATTTATCAGGTTTTTTTATTTATTTATTTATTCATTCTTTTGAATGATAGGTTTTAATTCAAGTTATATTCTATTGTCAAACTTTGTTTTAAGGCAAGGGCACCCTAATGGGATTCGTGTTTCATTGCTTTTCATCGCCAAAATCTTACGGATTCGGCTAAAACTCGTTAATCCGTAATTGATGCTGGTAATCAGCGTGGATTACCCGAGTCTTAGCTGAATCCGTACGTTTTTTCGGCGATGAAAGGCCTTGTTACAAGAATCGTATTAGGGTGCCCTATCCTTCACTAAAAAGCATGACTCGCAAGACTTTCAGCACTTTGATTTAACCGTGACGCTCTAAGGTCCATTCCAGGGCGTTTTCATTTCTATTTATAAATAGCAAAGAACTTATAGAAAAGAATCAATCGTCTGTCGCCGCCGCTGTGGGCAATGGCTCAAGGCTAGGTATAACCACAACAACAACAACAATTAAACCAAAAACAATAACAGCCACAACTACTACTACTACTTCAACCGTTAGTTTTAAAATCTGTCCAGGTTGTTCGCACAGATCACATATGTCGGAGACTTCAATGAATACGTAGATGTTGATCTTTAGCCTTCGGCTATATAACGACCGTCGGATAGGAAAAGAAGAGGGAAAAAGAGAACATTGCTTTCAGAAAAGCTTCTATCTCAGGATTATTTGAGTTCGGGATCGTTTAGTAACGAATTAACAGATTTATTGTTGTATTTCAGTGTTTCTGTTTATCATCATTTTCAAACTGCTGTTAATAGAGATCTATTAAATCCTTCACCGACTCCAGCATCAACACCAAAACAAGCCCAGGTATGCCTTAAGGCACAGGTATCTGAGATAGATAGATAGATGGATAGACGGACGGACGGGGGGACGGATGAAAAAATGGGTGAGTGGGTGGATTGACAGACAGATAGACAGGTAGTCGGAGAGTGGGTGCATGGGCAGGAAAGTGGATTGATACACAGATGGATAGACTGACCGATTGACTGACTAAATGACTGATTGATAGATTATTTTGTAGTTTATTAACGTTTCTCTGTGCTCTTCTCATATTTTGTATGGACCCCAGGGTGCAAACCTGTATCTCTTTGAAAACTAATTTTGACATGAAGAACAGGGTTCAATTTAAGCTTCTTGTGAATTAGGTTACCTTACCTGTGTTTGTGATGTTTCATTATTCGAGTTGTTTTACTCAAAACAACAAAAAGTACGCTCGTAATGCTTTGTAAACTGTTTTGAACAGCGCGACAAGGCGAAAACACGGGATTTTTCACATGGCATTGATCAACATCGGACTAACGTGCAGCCTGATCTTGAATCTAGTCCGTCTGCTTGTTGAGTTAAGCCTATAAGATAGAAACTTTTCCGAATTTCAGTAAATTGTATTTTCAGCCTATGGAGGATTCACCAGCAGCTAGATTCCATTTCGGCGGAACTTTTGCAAGTTTGCAAGATACTTGTTAAAGGTAATAGCTACAGATTTTATTCGCTCTTGTGCTAGATTTTCAGAAAGTGCAAACATTTTGACATTATTCTCGACCGACAGCCTGGGAGGATATTTTGATATTTTAGCTCCACAGCTTACACCAAATATGATATTCAGTCACAAAAATTCAATTAGTGCATATAATCAAGTCGTTTATATGCATGGATATAATCATTATAATATAAAATACATGTATTGATTCATGTTTCATTTTTCGGAGGTACATGAATATGTACATGTAGATCTACCATAATACGGCAAACGAAAAATGACATAAGCTTGGTCTCGATATGAATGGAAAATGCAGTTACACGGAGTGCGACTTGTGTGTATATTAGCGTTTTAACTCTTTCCCGCAAAATACAATATACATAAACTCGGCCTCTGTCAAATGCTGAAAATGCACTCCACAAACACTCGGAAAGACTTGTGTAAGCAATTAGCTGAACTAAACAAGCGGATAGTATAGACTTATGCCATCCTGAACAGCTCCTGGCTGTCTACTATTACGCCGAAATATAGTAACTTTAGCCGATCCACATCTTAGATCTAGCACCCTTACCTTACACATTTGAACACTTTTCTCGTTTCAGGTAAGATCTATGGTTAACCATGTTAAGAAATCAAACAATAAAAAGAGACAGTTATACCCAGGAGGAAGTGAACCCACAGTCACCTTCGAGTCTTATGTATAACACTGTAACTGCTCAATAAAAAAACTTATTTTGAATATCAAAAGATGTTCTGTCAAACTGAATACATGTAAAGATTTTAATGTATTCAGATTATATACGTTTATCGGATAACTTCACTTGATTGTAAAGTGTCATAAAGACACATTTGAGATACGATTTGTGACGTCATAGAAGCATTACGTTGCCTCATTTGCTATTAAAGCATTGATCTTCTTGCCCCTTATTTCCAAACATGATGTCCAACTTACACCCGATCATTTGAACTTCGAAATTTATGACAATGAAGATAAAAAATGGTTTGCTGTAATTTGCTATTACATACATTTTCTTTTTCCCCCTTATTTTCAAAAGCGACGTCCGACTTAAACTCGATCAATTGAACTTTGAAAGTGATGATAATGAAGCCAAAAAACGGCTTGCTGTAACAAACTTTTCAGACTCACTATGTTCCTTCAATAAAGAGCCAAATAGTTCAAAATTGATATTTATGTATGGTTTGAACCCTTAAGTTTACAGAAACATCATGAAAGGTAAAATGAAGGAATTAAGTGAGATTGAGAATTTTGTCACAAAAGGCCGTTTTTCATTAAAAATGCCGATCTATGTCCTAACCTTTTTGTAATAAGCGGCCTTTTGTAATAACATATTCAAACTCAATTTTCTCCACTTTCTATCATGATGTTTTCTGTTTTCTTTTCGGTTAAAATCTTACACACAAATGTATCCATTTTGAACTATATAGGAATATTCAAGGAATATAGCGAAGTTGAAAATTTTATTACAAAAAGCTTTTTTATTACAAGAAATGGTTCTAACAGAGCTAGACTCTGTATTATTTTCAGACTTAAGATCAAGATAATTACAAGTCAGCTTCTTTGGAACTATGCTATTCCGAACGTGCAATTATGCCATAGGAAAGGGTCAGTCTAGCATAGAGATCCGACGATTTTTCAAGTAATACTTGAGATACGGTAATATGATAAAAGAAGTCTCTTATTCTTTGGCGTTTGAGATAAATTTTTATCAAACTTGCTTTTAAGCTCGCCAAAGGCACTGAATGACATTTTTCTAGATTCGTTTCATAAATTCTATCTCAAAGCACAAACTACAAGATATCAAGCTTTATACCTTGCCGAACACCACACGAAGCCATACTTTGGTATTATTTGTATTTACTGAAACTGAAATGAATTTCGTCCATCCTTACATCATGTTTTTATTTAATAAATGGTACATGGGTATGAAATAAATTGGAAAAAATCGAGAGATGTATACCTACAGAAATAAAAACTCTGCAGATGGACGATTGTTTATTCATCCCTCCATGAAATGGTTCGTTTGTTTGTTTGAATGGTGTTTTACGCCGCTTTCAACATTATTTCAGTCATATCACGGCGACAGCTCACATATTCATGTTTTCCTAGGTTTCACCAGTAATAGGATGGGCTCTGAAGTGTCTTGCCTACGAACACTCCTGTGAAAAACCCAGTGGAGCCAGTGCGGCTCGAATCCGGGGCCTCCAGGTCAAGAGTTCTACACTTTACCACTGAGCCACACAGGACCCTCACCATGAAATGGACATATTCATATGGAAATTTTAAACTCTAACTACTGAGCTATGGTTCAAACAGAGATTTACTTGTGTTTAAAGTCTATGTATCTCTTAGTATGTAATGGCGGCTGTACCGTTATCAACAGTATAGGAACCTTAATATTACAAAAATCTCGGAAATTCTTTGTGTTTTGTGTTTTTCTATCTACGTTTGAATTTTAAAGATATCTTTGAACCCGAATGAGAATTAACCGTCTTTGTTAAAATTTTCCCGAAAGCTTTTGAAACAAAATCTAGTTTAGTGCCATTTCAATGGCGTTTTCTTTGAAGTGCATGAATATTGCAGTTAATTGATAATTTTGTACTGTTTTTGTCACCGGCAAACGACGAACATCGATGACAGTTATCTAGACTCTACATAACAAATCGACGTTTACTAGGCTAATAAGACTAGATTGAAAACCGTTTAAAAACACCCAACTTTAAAGATATCAGTTAGTAATACATCTACATCATCCTGTAATTGATGTATATTATATATATATAAAGAAGAAGAAAACTATTTTTTTTTTTTTATTTATGTATTTAAATCATTGCAAAATCATGATTTTGCACCAATTATCGGAAGGAACACGTCCAAGGTCATACTGCACAGAAAAGACAGCACATCCTAAAATTGATCTGAAGTCTCCCTATTAGGATTTTGAACCAATACCAACTCCGTAAGTGTTAAAAAAAGTTCCCAAGCGGAAGACTCCCCTCACAATTTTACCGATGTCGTCCGAGTTTTTACCAACAATGATGTATTTCCGGTTCCGTCATCTATGAAGCCAGCTTATCAGATTTTGGTTTCATAGTCTCACAATCTCTCTGCAGGTAATGGCATACAATATATTATTCAGTTACTTAACTTTTTAGATATTTATCATTCACAGACGTCCAAGAAAACTGAGACATTAAGATTTTGTTAACTTTCTTACAAAGAAATAAGTAAATATTAATTCCTGCTGTTGTATCTATGTATAGATATCCTTTGTAATGAAGATGTACTTTGTACAAATCAACAATAACTATTATGTTAGGTTTTGTTTTCTACCTCATGATTTAGTCGGTTGTTAGACAAATGCATTTTAGAAATCCAGAATTATGTGATGACTTGTTTGGTATAATAGATCACGGAGATGTAATACACCCCCTCTTCCCCGGGCGCCGCTGATACTTATTCTTTGAATGGTAGCTTGCACCCTGGGACGACAGTCATACTTCTGGGTTATCCTAAACTTTTGCTAGTTTCAGAAACAGTTCAAGCTCGTATTTAGGTTCATTTCTTACATGCGATACATACGGAATGTTATGCTTTAGTGACTTTCCTGGTGCATGCATTTGATTCGAGCCGCGTAAGAAAATTGGATATCGGGCGAGATCGAATGTCGAGCGAGATGTTAAAATTTTCTAGCGCGGCGAGAAGCAAATACTGGCTCCAGGAGAGTTACGACAGCATAATATTCCTTTTATTATATACCTTCACCTTTCAATGAAAAAATATTGCAACTGTTGACATTTCATTCGGAAACGGTAAGCAAAATAAAACAAATAATGATGGAGTAGCCAGTAACTTTGTTTATAGGAATGGTGGATGAATACTACAGGGTAAAATTTTGACCAATCAAATTCCAAATAGATACATACGTATTCCGCTTGTAGTGACGTCATCATAACGTCATCATATCATATTTCATATTGTATTTCACAGTATGTAGATACGGATTTTTTTTTTTTTTCTGTTCTGTGTGATATTTTATCCGCGTGCAACACATGTAGTTTCTCCGGAAAGCTTATACAAGTAGATAATATAAAAAGTTATGCAACGTAAACTAAAAGTTTCGAAACAATGAATTTCGCAAGGAATAAGTGATAAGAGGAATTGATGTTTAAAAATAGCAACAGCAACACTAGATCTTCATTCTGTTCGGATGGTTCATTGTATCGAAACAACTGGAACAGACGGCACTGAATATATCCATGTAAACGTGTATCTTAACGCTTAACCAAAGCATAGAATTTTAAACTTTATCAAATTCAAAGCATTTGCAGACTATAAAAAAGAACGTGGGTATCTTTCTGTAAAGGGGTAGATCTAGAAAAACACTGGCGGAAAAGGAGGAAATGCTGGTTACCAGTATTTTCTCCTTTTCCGACAGTGTTTTGAAAAGCTTTCTTCTTCAGCGTTGTTACAACACGGGATGGTTTGGTGAGGGTTCATATAAATTAGGCCGGTTCAATCTAATGACTTTGATTATTGAAAAATAAATGCATAAATGCATAAATAAATAAATAAAGAATAGCGTTTGTTCTATGCTTATGAAACTAGGTCAAAACGTTTGTCTTGGACGAGCTTGAAAATGATCCGAATTTTGGCAGAAAATAAGACACTAAGTCTTGACCAAACCTTAAAAAAAAAAAACAGTTTGAACACTCTTAGTGTCACATTCATACTGTGTACTCATGAAACTTGACCGGAGTAGTTGTCTTAATGATTTCTTGACGAATTCGAAAACGGCCCGTTAGGTTCTTCTGCTGAATAATCTAGGTCATTATTTGAACACGCAAGTAACATTAATATAATGCAAATACTAGCAAAATTCATGTAAAAGCAGTTTCCCTTTCGAGAGCTCCGTATTCATAACTACACTTTCAACACAACATCTAAAATGGCGGCTTCGATCGATACGAACCCACCAAGACAAACATACTGAGTAGCTTGCACCATATAATTACTAGTTTCCCTTGATGGTTGTCATTAAAGCGGAAAGATTAAGAATGGGTTATTTTTAAAAAATGAATGACTAAAGTAACATATACTACCGTTTCTTGTCATTCTAAAACAAACGCACGGGGTTAAAACGAGCCATCCCTTCGCCAGGTAAGCAATTTGCGAAATTTCGAAACTCGTACATTGTACATAAAGTTAAAAGGATAACCTAATAGTCATTTGAGGCAACTAATGGTCATTTACTTTCCCCAACAAAACATTAAAATTCATAGTTACTTACCTTGAAGTTGTTTAAATCCATCTTTAAATAAAAATACGTCGATTGTCTAACGCAGTGACATCATCAAGTTCATGCAACAAACTGCACGTTTTACTAAGGTTTCAGTAACGTCAGCTCTTAGTAACGTCTGTTTTCATTGAATCGAGTCACTCAGAAGGGCAATTCTATTTCGTCAGCGTACTCAATTCGGTCGACCATAACTAGAGCGTAGCGATCATTTAGCACGATACGCGCGTGCGTATTAAAAAACAACTAAATCTGCGCTTCTCTTCAAGCTTCATAGACGGGTTAAATTAATGCCCTGATGATTTGGTAGTTCCTCTATGCTTTGCAATAAATGCCGTCCTTCCACTCCCTTGCCTCTCAGCACTTTGTTTCCCACTTTGCCTATAAATTTTTAACCATGGCTATGACTATACATAAAACAGGCAAAATTCGTTGAATATACGTTGGAATGGAATGGGAAAACATTGCAGTATGAAAAATTCGTTGTACGGTCATGTGGCAGGAGACTTGGAAACTTGTTCACTGCTGTAACGAATCATGTCGCTCCAAGCCTTCACGGCTGTAGCGAATCATGTCGCCCCGAGCCTCTTCGGTTCGGGGCAACATGATTTGCTACAGCCGTGAACAAGTTACCAAGCCCCCTGCCACATTACCGTTCAACTAATAATGTACACTATTCAGTTTCTTTATCAAACAATTCAAAATAAGTGGCAAAAATATTGGTTAAGTAAAGACAAAAAAAAAAAAAAAAAAAAAAATGATGCTAGGAAAGTTTTTAACAAATTTCAATTAACGTACATGTATATCTAAATATTTTTTCATGTTGATCCCGACTTGTGTATTTTTTGTTAGCTGGTTCCATACACTCTTAACAATACTAACCTGGCATTTCTTAAGACGGAAGAAGCATCTTTGCGAAAAAGCTAAGAGGCCGGTAACCAGCACCTTTCTCTTTTCCCCATTCTAAAAGCCGTGCTTGATCTATTAAATCTTGACTTGCTTGGTATAATGTATCAGGGAGACGTACTAAATCCTCTTTTGTCAGAGCATGACCCTAACTTACATGCTTACCAGTGTTTTTTCCCCCCTTGTTTTGACTTCCTGTTTAACACGACTAAATGTTTTAGATACGGACCAGTCTACAATTTTGCCATCTGGTACATAGTTATTTCATATTTAACTGTACCAGACGACAAAATTTCCGACCCGTTCACTCTGAAAGCATTTGCCGACGATAAATCGTCAGTGGCTTAAATATTGGAACTTAGCTTTTAAAGGGTGAAAACATTGTGGGAAAAGGAGAAAATGCACAAGCATTTTCGATATATATCGACCATAATTGTCGATAAAAGAATAACTCGAGATCTGGGTCTGTAATTACCAGTCATTCTTAAGAGTAATCTTGCTCCCATTCTCAAAAATTTTCAAAATTTGAATGTAACACAATTCTTGATTGGCTTACTCATTTTGTCAAATGATTTGGCAAATCATAAATTGTGTCACTTTTTAAATCTAGAACAAGACTAAGAATGTAATTCAGAATTGTCGGTGAATACGGACTCTGCCTACAAAGATGTCAACCGTATTAATTGTCTCTTCAAATATGAATGAGACATTGAGGAATGTATTTTCAGATATGATTATGAATTTGACGAATGTCTCTTCAGATATCAATAAGACTTTCTCAACTATATTTCAGATATGAATAAGACCTTCGTGATTGTCTCTCCAGGTATGGATAAGATTTTCACGAATGTCTTTTCAGATATAAAAAAAGACTTGAAGGAATGTCTCTTCAGATATGAATACACTCTGATACTTTCACAAATATTTTATCAGACATGAAAAAGACTTTCGCGAATGTCTCTATCAGATATGAGTAAGATTTTCACGAGTGTCTTTTCAGATATAAATAAGAATTTGAAGAATGTCTCTTAAGATTTCGTGATACGTTCACGAAAATCTACTCAGACATCAATAAGATTTTCGCAAATGTCTCTTTCAAATATGAATAAGACTTTCACAAATTTTTCTTCAAGTATGAATAAGTCTTTCGTAAAAGTCTCGTCAGACATGAATAAGACTTACGCAAATGTCTCTTCAGATATGAACAAGATTTTCACGCTCGCGTTTTGGACATTCCTGGCCTGTTTAGGCCTTATGATGTCAGCTTATGGTCAGTATGGTTATAAAGGTTCTGGAGGGGGCATTTTTTCGATACTCATATTCTGTAAGTAACAAAACAATCTACTATTGTTTATCTCTTACCTGATTAAAAAAATTTGGACTCTCCTGTTTGATTGGATTTGTCTTTAAAGAGTTGAAAACATTCTTGGAAAAAAAAGGAAGTGAAAGTTACATCTTTCGAGGGCTGAAAATACCTACTTCTCAGAACACAGAAAGATTTTTACTCCTAGGGCTTCACTAAAAAAGAGGTCTGCTTGGTTCCAAGATCAGACAGCAAGTTTATTTTTTGTCTGAAAACATTGTGGTTTGATTTCTTTTTGTTTCAATAGATCCATAACTAAAAAGTGGTCTGTGTTGTTCATTTTCTACATGTATGTTATAAAGGAAAGGATGATTGATTGACTTCGCTGAAGTCAGAGAATGAATAAAGATTTAAAAAAAAAAGATGTTGAAGAATTGTGAATTATATGAAACATTATCAATATTTTCAAAGGAAATTTACTGTTTTATTAACATGTACCTCAATGTTTTTGTCGAATCCATATGAAAGTAGAACCGACGTTATAACACTTTAAAGGCTATTAGCACCATACGCGAAAGAAGGACTAAATGCGGAAGGGATGGATGAAGATCAGACTGCAGATGAAGTGCAGTCTGAAAGAGGATCCAAGCAGGCCACCTGTTTAGACAAGCCCTAAAGATTTAAAGGGTCTAACTTAAGTTGGCATTTGAGACAATAGTTTATGAAGCGAGTCTAAAAATTAATTGAACAATGCCCTGTGAAAATGGGGGCTTTATGCATCTGCAAAAATTATCGACCCAGGTCAGGTTGTGCGCAGGCCCCTCAGGCTGACGTGGGCCCAAACTCTCTGTTATTGGTCAATTATCTGCATGTCAAAGGACCTTAAAGGACCTTAAAGGAAAGTCAGTTGTTAGACAAAATAGATTCTGCAATGACTTGATTGGTATAACGCATCATAGAGATGCATCAAACCGTCTTTTGCTAGAGGTAATTTTTATATGGCAGCGGAAGAGCCATTTTTTTCTTACTTGCACTGAAAATGGCTAGATTAATTCATGAATAAATTATTGAATAATTATTTTAGTTGTTTTCCCTTGAAATTGGCATTATGTTATTTCTCTTAGGTAAAGCCATATGGGCTTTGCTCTGTGAAAAGGCGTTTTAATGCAATTTCATGAAGCATGATAGCAAGCAAGCCATAATATAATTATAGATCCCTGGAATCCATTTATATACAAACTTGCTGAATCATTAGGCACTCTGGTCCTTCGACATGCAGAAAATTTACCAAAAGCAAGATTTCACTCAGGACTTTCTCACCGCTGATCATTGTTTATAAAATGGTGACGGTTTTGGTATGAATACTGTGGAAATCAATGTTCACAGACACTCCAGGAAAGCATTGTTAAATCCACTAGCCGTCGCGATGTAAACCTTTGTGAAGAAAGGTTTAAAACACCGGACAAATCTGCAAACAAACAGTAAACATCATGGAAATTACAGAGAAAGATTACATAGCTTGATTCATATAGCAAAACAATGTACATGTACAGCGCTTTTCATTTTAAAGATAGGTTTTAGCTTAAGTTATATTCTATTGTCAAACTTTGTTTTAACTAAAAAGCATGACTCGCAAGAATTTCAGCACTTTGATTTTAACCGTAACGCTCTGAGGTCCATTCCAGGGAATTTTTATTTCAGAATAGCGAAGAGCTTATAGAAAAGAATCAATTGTCTGTCGCCGCCGCTGTGGCCAATGGCTCAAGGCTGGGTATAACAACAACAACAATAATTAAACCAACAACAGTAAGAGACACAACTACTACTTCTACTTCAACTGTTAGTGTTAAAATATGTCCGGGTTGCTCGCTTAGATCACATATGGGCGTCTTCAGTGGATGGCTGTTGATCTTTAGCCCTCGGCTATGCAACGACCGTAGGATAGGAAAAGATGAGGGAAAAAGAGAAAAAGCTAGTCACCTGCATTTATCCATTTCCCACATTGCTTTCAGAAAAGCTTTTTCCTCAGGATTATTTGAGCTCGGGATTGTTTAATAACGAATTAACAAATCTATTTTTGTATTTCAGTGTTTGTGTTTATCATCATTTTCAAAATGCTTTTCAATAGCAATCTTTTAAACCCGTCACCGACTCCAGCACCAAGACCAAAACCAAAACCAGGTAGGACATTAAGCACAGATATCTGAAGATAGATAGATAGATAGATAGATAGATAGATAGATAGATGAGTGGGTGGATGGACAGACAGATAGACAAGTAGGTGGACAAGTGGGTGCGTGGGCGGGAAAGTGGATTGATACACAGATGGATAGACTGGTCGATTTAGTGACTAATTGACTGATTGATAGATTTATTTGTAGTTTATTAACGTCTCTCTGTGCTCTTCTCATAATTTGGATGCAAACCTCCATCTTGTTGAAAACTAATTTTGACATGACGAACAGGTTTGAATTTTAAGCTTCGTGGGAAATGGGTTACCTTACCTGTATCTGTGATGTTTCATTATTCGAGTTATTTTACTCCAATCAACAAAGAGTGCACTCGTAACGCTTTGTAAACTGTTTAAGCGCGACAGGCGAAAACATGGGATTTTTCAGACGGCATTGATCAACATCGGACTAACGTGAAATCTGATCTTGGATTATGGCGTCCACTTTTTGAGTTAAGCCTGTAAGACCGAAACTTTCAGTAAATTGTATTTTCAGCCTATGCAGGACATTACAGCGGCTAGATTCCATTTCGGCGAAACTTTTGCAAGTTTGCGAAATACTAGTAAAAGGTAATTTAATGGTTACAGATCTTGGTGCATATAATAAATGTCGTTTACATGGGTATAATCATTGTAATATAAAATACATTTATTGATTTATTTTTTCATTTTTCGGAGGTACATGAATATGTACATGTAGATCTACCATAATTACGTCAATCGAAAAATGACACAAGCTTGGTCTCGATATGGGCATAAGTGTATACATGCGTTTTAACTCTTTCATGGCAAAATACAATATACATAAACTCGCCCTCTGTCGAATGCTAAAAATGCACTCCACAAACACTCAGAAAAACTTGTCTAAGCAATTAGCTTGACTAAACAAGCAGATAGCACAGACTTATGCCATCCTCAACAACTCCTGGCTGTGTAGTATGACGCCGAAATATAGTAACTTTAGCCGATTTACACCTTAGATCAAGCACCCTTATCTTACAAATTTTTGAACGTTTTTTCGTTTCAGGTAAGATCTACAATGGTTTTGGTTAAGATATCAAACAATAAAAAAGGCAGTTAAACCCAGCAGGATGTGAACCAACCGTCACCTTCGAGTCTTATGTATAACACTGTAACTGCTTAATAAAAACTTATTTTGAATTCAAAAGACGTTCTGTCGAGTTGAATACATATAAATATCTTGATGTATTCAGATTATATACGTTTATCGGATAACTTCACTTGATTTTAAAGTGTCATATAGCTATTACTAATTTTCTTATTTTCACACATTTGAGATAGGATTTGTGACGTCATAGAAGCTTTACGTGGCGTCATTTGCTATTAAAGCATTGTCTTCTTGCCCCTTCTTTCCAAAAACGATGTCCAGATTAAATCCGATCGTTTGAACTTCGAAATTTATGACAATGAAGATAAAAAACGGCTTGCTGTAATTTGCTTTTAGAAACATTGTCTTTTTGCCCCTATTTTCAAAAGCGACGTTCGACTTAAACTTGATTAATTGAACATCGAAACTGATGACGATGAAGAAAAAAAAAAAAAAAAAAGCTTGCTGTAACAAACTTTTCAGTTTCACTATATTCCTTCAATAAAGATCCCAGTAGTTCAAAATTGATATGTATGTATTGTTTGAACCCTAAAGTTTACAGAAACATCATGAAAGGTAAAATGAAGGAATATAGTGAGGTTGAGAATTTTGTCACAAAAGGCCGTTTTTTCGTTAAAAACGCTGATCTACGAGGTAATAAGCGGCCTTAATAACATATTCAAACTCACTTTTCTCCACTTTTCATCATGATGTTTTCTGTTTACTTTTCGGTTAAAATCATACACACATATGTATCATTTTTGAATGTATAGGAATATTGAAAGAATATAGCGAAGTTGAAAATTTAATTATTTAAAACTTTTTTATTACAAAAGTGGTTCTAACAGAGCTAGACTCTGTTTTATTTTCAGAATTAAGATCAAGTTAATTACAAGTCAGATTCTTAGGAACTATGTCAATTCCAAATGTGTACTTATGCCATAGGAAAGGGTCGGTCTAGCATAGCGATCTGACGATTTTTAAAGTAATACTTTAGATACGGTAATATTATAAGAATAGTCTATTATTCGTTTGTGTTTGAGATAAATTTTTATCAGACTTGCTTATAAGCTCGCCAAAGGCTCACTGAATGACATTTTTCTAGATTCGTTTATTAAAATTCTATCTCAAAGCACAAAATACAAGATGTCAAGCCTTATACCTTTCCGAACACCACACGTGGCCATACTTTGGTATTATTTGTATTTACTGAAACTGAAATGAATTTCGTCCATCCGTACATCATGTTTTTATTTAATAAATGGTACATGGGCATGAAATAAATTGGAAAAAATCGAGAGAGGTATACCTTCAGAAATACAAACTATGCAAACAGACCATTGTTTATTCGTCCCACCATGAAATGGATATTTTCATATGAAAATTATAAACTCTAACTACTGAGCTATGGTTGAAACTGATATTTACTTGTGTCAAAAGTGTATGTTTCTATTGTTATGTAATGGCGGCTGTACCGTTACCAACAGTATAGGAATTTTTATAGTAATATTACAAAAATCTCGGAAATTCTTTGTGTTTTGTGTGTTTTTGTATTTACGTTTGAATATTAAAGATATCTTTGCACCCGAATGAGAAATAACCGTCTTTGTTAGAATTTTCTTGAAAGCTTTTGAAACAAAATCTCGTTTAATGGCCTTAAACCGTTTACCACATAAAAACGACTTTTAACGACCCTGAGCAAGAAGCCTTTTGAAAACATTGTGGGAAAAGGAGAAAATGCTGGTAAACAGCATTTTCTCCTTTTCCTAAAAAGTTTTCTACACTATCAAAGAAAATTTGCATCATTTGAGCCACTATGAAATTCTTGTCTGCAAATGCATTCAATTTGGATAGGTCTAAAAGTTTGCCGTGTGGTAAAGGGTTAAAAGGCGTTTTCTTTACAGTGCATGCACATTGCAGTTAAATTGATAATTTTGTACTGTTTTTGTCACTGGCAAGCGACGAACATCGGTGAGAATCATCAAGCTTTATAAAACAAATTAACTTTTACTAGGCTGATAAAACTAGATTTAAAGCCGTTTTCACACACCCTACTTTATATCAGTTAGTAATAGATCTACATCAACCTTTAATTGATTTATATCATATATAAAAAAAAGAAGAAAACCATTTTTTTTCTTATTTATTTATTTAAATGATTGCAAAATCATGATATCGCACCAATTATCGGACGGTACACGTCCAAGGTCATACTGCACAGAAAAGATAGCACATCCTAATATTGATCTGAACTCTCCCTCTTAGGATTTTGAACCAATACCAACACCGTAAGGGTTAAAAAAGTTCCCAAGCGGAAGATTCCCCTCACATTTTTATCGAACCCGTCTGAGTTTTTATCAACAATGATGTATTTCCGGTTCCGTCATATATGAAGCCGGCTGATCAGATTTTGGTTTCACAGCGACGAACAATCTCTCTACAGGTAATGTCACATAATATGTTATTCAATTACTTAAATTTTTAGATATTTATCATTCACAGATATCTAAGAAAATTGAGAAAATTGGATTTAAGATTTTATTATCTTTCTTATATAATAATAAGTAAATATTAATTCCTGCTGTTGTATCTATGTATAGATATTTACTATGAGCAAATCGAACAATACCTAGTCTGTTAGGTTATATTTTGTTCTTATTTCTTTCTGTGACTAACATATCAGTCACTCTCTGTAAAAGGGGGTTAATACAGTTGCAAAACGTTTCCACCCATGCCAGCCTGCGCAGTCTGCGCAGGATGACATGGGCTGAAACATTTTGCCTTAGGTAAAAATTCCGCACGTCTGATGACCATTCTACAATATGATTTACTCAGTTGTTAGACAAATGCATTTTAGAAATCCATTATTATGTGATGACTTGTTTGGTATAATAGATCACGGAGATGTAATACACCCCCTCTTCCCCGGGCGCCGCTGATAGTTGTTCTTTGAATGGTAGCTTGCACCCTGGGATGACAGCCATACTTCTCCTAAACTTTTGCTAGCTGCAGATACAATTTAAGCTTGTAATTATATTTATTTCTTACATGCGATACAAAAAGCTGTGAAACTGAAATTGAAAGTTTCGAAACAGTTCATTTCGCAAGGAAAAAATTATAAAAAGAATTGATATTTAAAAATAGAAACAGCAACACTAGGATCTTCATTCTTCCGTTCAATTCTTATGGAACTTAGCCATACGTTTGTCTTGGACGAGCTTGAAAATGATACAGCTTTTGGCAGGAAATAAGACACTTCACCGAACCTCAAAAGAACATTGTTAACAGTCTTAGTGTCACATTTATACTCTATACTCATAAAACGTGGCCGAAGTAGTTGTCTTAATGATATCTTAACGAGTTCGAAAATGGCTCATTAGGTTCTTCTGCTGAAAAATCTAGGTCATTATTTGAACACGCAAGTAACAGTAATATAATGCAAAGAAATTTCTCGCTATCTGATTGGATAATATGCCCCAAACATATATTCCTGTAAACTAGCGAAATTCACGTAAAAGCAGTTTCCCTTTCGGGAACCCCGTATTCATAACTACACTTTCTAAAATGGCGGCTTTGATCGATACCAGCCCGCACAAGACAAACATAATGAGTAGCTTACACAATGTAGTTTCTAGATTCCCTTGATGGTTGTCATTAAAGCGGAAAGATTAAGAATGGATTACTTTTTAAAAATAAATGACTAAAGTAACATATACTATCGTTTGTTGTCATTGTAAAACAAATACACGGGGTTAAAACGAGCCCTTCGTCAGGTAAGCAAATTGCAAAGTTTCGAAAATCATACATTGTAACGTTAAAAGGATAACCTAATAGTCATTTGAGGCAACTAATGGTCATTTACTTTCGCCAACAAAACATTAAAATCCATAGTTACTTACCTTGAAGTTGTTTAAATCAATCCATCTTTAAATAAAAATACGCCGATTGTCTATCGCAGTGACATTATCAAGTTCATGCACCAAACTGCACGTTTAACCAAGGTTTCAGTGACGTCAGTTTTCATTGAATCGGGGCATTAAGACGGGAACTTCTATTTCGTCAGTGTCCGAAATGAGACTGTAACAAGGGCGTAGCGCCCATTTCACACAATACGCGCGTGCATATAAACAAATCAAAACAAAACAAAAATCGCGACAAAAATTGTAAATCATAGTATTATATACATGCATTGCTTTTTCCCTAAATCTGCGCTTCTTTTCAAACTTAATAGATGGGTTAAATTGATACACTGATGACTTTATAGTTCCTCTATGCTTTTCAATAAATGCCGTCCTTCCGCTACCTCCTCTGTCAGCACTTTGTGCCTCACTGTGGAAACTTGTTCACGGCTGTACGAATCATGTCGCCTCGAGCCTCTTCAGCTCGGGTCGACATGATTCGCTACAGCCGTGAACAAGTTTCCAAGTTTCCTGACACATGACCGTACAACTAATAATGTACACCATTCAGTTTCTTTATCAAACAATTCAAGAATGGTGGCACAAAGATTGGTTAATAAAAGACAAAAAAACACAAATGATGCTAAGAAAGTTTTTAACAAATTTCAATTAACGTACATGTGTATCTAAATATTTTTTTTTAAAGCGGATCCCGACTGTATTTTTTGTTAGCTGGTTCCATACGCTCTTAACCATATTTACCTGGCATTTCTTAAGCCGGAGGAAGCATCTTTGCGAAAAAGCTAAGAGGCCGGTAACCAGAATCTTTCTCTTTTCCCCATTCTAAAAGCCGTCCTTGATCTATCATCGACAAATTTATGAGTCATGCTCTGTGAAAAGGGATTTCATGCATTTGTAAAAAGTACTGACCCAGGTCAGGCTGCACAGTCCATGCAGGCCGGCCTCTGTCGATACTTTTTGATTTCGATAAATTTTCTGCACGTCAAAGGACCATTCTAACTCATAATTCAGTTGGTTGTTACACATAATGGATTTTATGGAAAATTTACTATGTGATGACTTGTTTGGTATAATGTTTCAGGGGGACGTATTAAATCTTGACTTGCTTGGTATAATGTATCAGGGAGACGTATTAAATCCACTTTGTCAGAGCATGACCCTAATTTACATGCTTATTAGTGTTTTTTTTTTCCCTTGTTTTGACTTCCTGTTTAACACGGCTAAATGTTTTAAATACGGACCAGTCTACAATTTTGCCGTCTGGTACAGAGTTAATTCATATTCAACTCTACCAGACGACAAAATTTCCGACCCGTTCACTCTGAAAGCATTTGCAGACGATAAATCGTCAGTGGCTCAAATATTGGAACTTAGCTTTTAAAGGGTGAAAACATTGTGGGAAAAGGAGAAAATGCAGGTTACCAGCATTTTCTTTTTTTCCCACAATGTTTTAAAAAATCCTCTTCTTCAGGGATTGTTTGATAGACAGTTAAACTTCGATAGTATGATTACCTCGAGATCTGGGTCTGTAATTACCAGTCATTCTTAAGAGTAATCTTGCTTCCATTCTCAAAAATTTTCAAAATTTGAATGTAACACAATTCTTGATTGGCTTACTCATTTTGTCAAATGATTTGGCAAATCATAAATTGTGTCACTTTTTAAATCTAGAACAAGACTAAGAATGTAATTCAGAATTGTCGGTGAATACGGACTCTGCCTACAAAGATGTCAACCGTATTAATTGTCTCTTCAAATATGAATGAGGCATTGAGGAATGTATTTTCAGATATGAATATGAATTTGACGAATGTCTCTTCAGATATGAATAAGACCTTCGCGATTGTCTCTTCAGGTATGGATAAGATTTTCACGAATGTCTTTTCAGATATAAAAAAGACTTGAAGGAATTTCTCTTCAGATATGAATACACTCTGATACTTTCACAAATATTTTATCAGACATGAAAAAGACTTTCGCGAATGTCTCTTTCAGATATGAGTAAGATTTTCACGAATGTCTTTTCAGATATAAATAAGAATTTGAAGAATGTCTCTTAAGATTTGAATACACTGTGATACTTTCACGAAAATCTTTTCAGACATGAATAAGACTTTCGCAAATGTCTCTTTCAGATATGAATAAGACTTTCACAAATTTTTCTTCAAGTATGAATAAGTCAGACATGAGTAAGACTTACGCGAATGTCTCTTCAGATATGAACAAGATTTTCATGCTCGCGTTTTGGACATTCCTGGCCTGTTTAGGCCTTATGATGTCAGCCTATGGTCAGTATGGTTATAAAGGTTCTGGAGGGGGCATTTTTTCGATACTCATATTCTGTAAGTAACAAAACAATCTACTATTGTTTATCTCCTACCCGACTACAAAATTTTGGACTGTCCTGTTTGATTGGATTTGTCTTTAAAGAGTTGAAAACATTCTTGGAAAAAGGAGGAAGTGAAGGTTACCTCTTACGAAGGCTGAAAATACCTACTTCTCAAAACACAGAAAGATTTTTACTCCTAGGCTTCACTGAAAAAGTGGTCTGCGTGGTTCCAAGATCAGACAGCAAGTTTATTTTTTGTCTGAAAACATTGTGGTTTGATTTCTTTATGTTTCACTAGATCCATAACTAAAAAGTGGTTTGCGTTATTCATTTTCTACATGTATGTTATAAAGGAAAGGATGATTGATTGACTTCGCTGAAGTCAGAGAATAAATAATGATTTTAAAAAAATGTTGAAGAATAGTGAATTATATGAAACATTATCAATATTTTCAAAGGAAATTTACTGTTTTATTAACAGATACCTCAATGTTTTTGTCGAATCCATATGAAAGTAGAACCGACATTATAACATTTTAAAGGCTATTAGCACCATACGTGAAAGAAGGACTAAATGCGAAAGGGATGAATGAAAATCAGACTGCAGATGAAGTGCAGTCTGAACGAGGATCCAGGCCGTCCACCTGTTTAGACAAGCCCTAAAGATTTAAAGGGTCTAACTTAAATTGGTATTTGAGACAATAGTTTATGAAATGAGTCTAAAATTTAATGGAACCATGCTATGTGAAAATGGGGGCTTTATGCATCTGCAAAAATTATCGACCCAGGTCAGGTTGTGCGCAGACCCCTCAGGCTGACGTGGGCCCAAACTCTCTGTTATTGGTCAATTATCTACATGTCAAAGGACCTTAAAGGACCTTAAAGGAAAGTCAGTTGTTAGACAAAATAGATTTTAGGGATCCAGAATTCTGCGATGACTTGATTGTTATAATGCATCACAGAGATGCATCAAACCGTCTTTTGCTAGAGGTAATTTTTATATGGCAGCGGAAGAGTCTTTTTTTTTTTCTTGCCCTGAAAATGGCTAGATTAATTTTTGAATAAATTATTGAATAATTATTTTAGTTGTTTCCCCTTGAAATTGGCATTATGTTATTTCTCTTAGGTAAAGCCATATGGGCTTTGCTCTGTGAAAAGGCGTTTTAATGCAATTTCGTGAAGCATGATTGCAAGCAAGCAATAACATAATTACAGATCCCCAGAACCCGTTTTATATACAAACTTGCTGAATCATTAGGCACTCTGGTCCTTCGACATGCAGAAAATTTACCAAAAGCAAGATTTCACTCA
Source organism: Hippopus hippopus (assembly GCA_946811185.2). NCBI lineage: Eukaryota > Metazoa > Mollusca > Bivalvia > Cardiida > Cardiidae > Hippopus > Hippopus hippopus. The sequence goes on from OX328105.1 coordinate 2,207,382, forward strand.
GGACTTTCTCACCGCTGATCATTGTTTATAAAATGGTGACGGTTTTGGGACGAATACTGTGGAAATCAATGTTCACAGACACTCCAGGAAAGCATTGTTAAATCCACTAGCCGTCGCGATGTAAACCTTTGTGAAGAAAGGTTTAAAACACCGGACAAATCTGCGAACAAACAGTAAACATCATGGAAATTACAGAGAAAATTTACGTAGCTTGATTCATATAGCAAAACAATTAATGTTCATGTACAGCGCTTTTCATTTTAAGGACAGGTTTTAGCTTAAGTTACATTCTATTGTCAAACTTTGTTTTAACTAAAAAGCATGACTCGCAAGAATTTCAGCACTTTGATTTTAACCGTGACGCTCTAGGTCCATTCCAGGCAGTTTTTATTTCAAAATAGCGAAGAGCTTATAGAAGAGAATCAATCGTCTGTCGCCGCCGCTGTGGCCAATGGCTCAAGGCTGGGTATAACAACCACAACAATAATAATTAAACCAACAACAATAAGAGCCACAACTACTACCTTTACTTCAACTGTTAGTGTTAAAATATGTCCGGGTTGCTCGCTCAGATCACATATGGGCGTCTTCAGTGGATGGCTGTTGATCTTTAGCCTTCGGCTATGTAACGACCGTAGGATAGGAAAAGATGAGGGGAAAATCGAAAAAGCTAGTCACCTGCATTTATCTGTTTCCCACATTGCTTACAGAAAAGCTTCTTCCTCAGGATTATTTGAACTCGGGATTGCTCAATAACGAATTAACAAATCTATTGTTGCATTTCAGTGTTCGCGTTTATCGTCATTATCAAACTGCTGTTCAATAGCGATCTTTTAAACCCGTCACCGACTCCAGCACCAACACCAAAACCAAAACCAGGTAGGCCATAAGGCACAGGTATCTGAAGATAGATAGACAGATAGATAGATAGATAGATTAGATAGATAGATAGATGAGTGGGTGGATGGACAGACAGATAGACAAGTAAGTGGACAAGTGGGTGCGTGGGCGGGAAAGTGGATTGATAGACAGGTCGATAGACTGGCCGATTGACTGACTAATTAACCGATTGATAGATTTATTTGTAGTTTATTAACGTCTCTCTGTGCTCTTCTCATATTTTGGATGGAAACCTCCATCTCGTTGAAAACTAATTTCGAGATGACGAACAGGGTTGAATTTTAAGCTTCGTGGGAATTAGGTTACCTTACCTGTATCTGTGATGTTTCATTATTCGAGTTGTTTCACTCCAAACAACCGAGTACGCTCGTAACGCTTTGTAAACTCTTTCAGTGCAACAAGGCGAAAACATGGGGCTTTTCACACGGCATTGATCAACATCGGACTAACGTGCAGCCTGATCTTGGATCTGTGCCGTCCACTTGTTCAGTTAAGCCCATAAGATAGAAACGTTTCCCTGTTTCAGTAAATTGTATTTTCAGCCTATATAGGAGGGAGTAGTGGCTAGATTCTATTCGGCCGAACTTTGCAATACTTGTAAAAGGTAATATAGTTAAAGATTTTACTCGCGCTTGTGCTAGATTTTCAGAACGTGGGCAAATTTTGACATTATTCTCGACCGACAACCTGGGAGAATTTTTTGCTATTTTAGCTCCACAGCTTACGCCAATCAAAAGTCTGATATTCATTCACAAAAATTCAACTAGTGCATATAATCAATATCGTTTATATGCATGGGTATAATCATTATAATATAAAATACATTTATTGATTCATTTTTCATTTTCGGAGGTACATTAATATGTACATGTAGATCTACCATAAGTACAGCAAACGAAAAATCACACAAGCTTAGTCTCGATATGAATAAAAAATGCAGTTACACCGAGTGCGACTGGTCATAGGTGTATACATGCGTTTTAACCTATTCACCGCAAAATACAATGTACATGTACATAAACTCGGCGTCTGTCGAATGCCGAAAACGCACTCCACAAACACTCGGAAAGACTTGTCTAAGCAATTAGCTTGACTAAACAAGCGGATGGCATAGACCTATGCCATCCTCAACAGCTTCTCCTGTCTACTATTACGCCGAAATAAAGTAACTTTAGCCGATTTACATGTTAGATCTAGCACCCTTATCTTACAAATTTTTTATTGTATTTTTTTTTTTTCGTTTCAGGTAAGATCTATGGTTAACCATGTTAAGAAATCAAACAAGACAAAAAGACAGTTAAACCCAGCAGGATGTGAACCCACCGTCACCTTCGAGTCTTATATATAACACTGTAACTGCTAAATAAAAAACTTATTTTGAATTCAAAAGGCGTTCTGTCAATTTGAATAAATGTAAGGATCTTGATGTATTCAGCTTATATACGTTTATCGGATAACTTCACTTGACTTTAAAGTGTCATTTTCTTATCTTCACACATTTGAGATAGGATTTGTGACGTCATAGAAGCATTACGTGGCGTCATTTGCTATTAAAGCATTGTTTTCTTGCCCCTTATTTCCAGGAACGATGTTCAACTTAAACCCGATCAACTGAACTTCGAAATTTGAAATAATGAAGATAAAAAACGGCTTGCTGTAATTAACTTTTCAATCTGACTATAATCCTTTAATATTCAGCCCAAAAGTATTATATGATATAATTATATGTCTGGTTTAAACCTAAAGTTTACAGAAACACCATGAAAGGTGGAAATGAAGGAATATAGTGAGGTTTAGAATTTTATCACAAAAGCATGATTTTTCGTCAAAAATACTGTTCTATATTCTATATAGTTTTTATCAATTCTTCTTTCTTGTAAATCTAAAGTTTGTTCGTCAGTCAGGTCATAGTTGACGTCATATACATCGCACATGATGCAATGTTCAGTGTTTTGTGAGAAGCACTTTGTTGTCCTATTCGTACTAGTTACAGAGGTCCTGTTCAAAATTTTTCTTTGTTACGGAGGGGAGAAGTTACGGAGGGGAGAATATAAAATGAATGTCTATCGATTGTGTCCGAATAAAACGAAATAAAACTTGAATAAACACAAGAATGGAAAAAATACGACATGGAGATATGTTGACTTGATATAGAAAACAATGTAATCACGCTGAATAGGCAAATTTCTAGTTACGGAGGTGAGGTTTTAAATCGCGACAAATCGTAGTTTGACTTCATGCAGCGATTTGCATATGTTCTTCACACTGATTCATATTTTTCTGTATATACCAAAGGAATTTCATATTTCACGAAGATAATATCGCATTTTCTAAAACTCTACACATGTATTAACACAATTTGCAGAGGTCGTAAAAATCGTTACGGTAGGTGAGGTCTATTTTAGCGACAACGAAAATTTTTGCTGCAACGAAAAAATAAAAAAAGTTAGTACCCAAGAAATGTTCTTAATTAACTGATAGCTACCATGTCTTTACCTGAGTAAAATAACTGTATTCATTTCGTGTTTCAGAATTAAAATTTCAGAGTTACATAATGTCAGTATGTTGTGGAGACATGTGAAAATTCGAGACTAGTGGCATTTTGACCTCAATATTTCTTTATATTTTTGGCAAATAGATATCTTCTCTGTCAATAATTGATTAATAGTATTCTTTTAAATATTAATTTCACATATATATTTGAATAAATGTATTTGTAGCAGTTTAAGATGATCGGCAATACAGGCGACACTGATTTTGCGTAAATGGGTCAAATGTTTGGTTTTGACTGATAATACTTTTTGTAGATACCCAATTCGTATTTTTGAGAATCCAATTATTATTGGTTGCTTTGAAAATCATCCATATTCACAGAGTCAAAACAGACTCATAGTATAAGTAGCTATATTTCTTTTGGCCGTTGACAAGATTATGACATCCTATTCCAAATTCTTGAAATCGTCTACCTTATTTATGAAGTTCGGAAGCCACATAAAGGCATTTAGATTGGTGGGAAAAGATGGTATGAAATAACATGAGATGACACAAATAAATGTTCACTCCCTCCTCTCTACACACTGTAATAGGATAGTAATAAACAACGACATATTGACAGATTAACATTTGCGGCGCTCTGAGAAGAGTGGGGTAATATATTTCTTTGATGAATTTTACCACGCAGGTAATCACATAATTACTGATCTATTTCGTCAAACAACCGACTGAATCAGGAAGTAGGCCAATTCCTTGTAAATGCAGAAAACTTAAAAATAGCAAAAAGTTTCGACCCATGTCAGCCTGCGCCTACTGCGCAGGCTGATACGGTCGATACTTTTTGCAGATGTCTTAAAACCCCTTTTCACAGATCATGGCTATCATATTTACGTTCAACTCATATGCATTTATCCTGCAAAGGTAATCGACATATCATCCTCATGATCAGTCATAAGCTTTATGATAACTCGACCTACGTGTATGACAATTACTGTCATTACATTCATTTGCACGATATATTACCGAAGTGAAACCATCTGACTATATTTACCTTTCGATTTATAATAAGCAGTCGTTGTGTGCTTTTAAAATGGGGTTGTTGATAATTCTTACACTTGTTTCTCTCAGCTGGAATTGTATCGAGAGTAAGTCCGTGGCTGAGTTGTCGCAGGACGTGAACACTATCTACTTCGAATTAAACAGACTAATACATAATCATGCAAGAACGATGAACTACGCCCTTGGAAAACCGGCTTTTCAAAGCTCAATCTATGAAAACGGATTTAATCGGGGACCCGGAGCTGCTGTGGACGGAAGCATGAGTGGAGACTTTAATACTGGAACCTGCATCCATACAAAACAAGAACCTAATCCGTGGTGGATGGTTGACTTTGGTGCCAATATATTCATCGGCCGGGTCGTCATCAAAAACAGGGCAGACTGCTGCGGCGAGAGGCTTAAAGATTTCACAGTGTCTGTGGGCCAGTCGGAAAATGGAAACTTTCGTACTTTCGGAAAGTTTAATGGTGTCGCCGCTAATGGAGAAATAATAACTGTGAGAAACCTCAGAAAAAGGTTCGGGAGATACTTGAAAATTGAACAAAGTGGACAACCCAGTTTTTTAAATTTTTGCGAGGTGCAAGTTTTCTATGAATAACTTCTGTATGTCAGCAAAAAAAGATCTACCTCACTTTGACTGTACAAATTCCTGATTTCGAAATGAGGGTATCCATCCATCTTTAAATTACGATCATGCTCCCTCAGGTGGTCATTAATATTTCAGTGCAGATGCAAGCATTCAATGACCTGGATATATGCCCTGGGTTATTGAATGCTTGCATCTTCTCTAAAATCTTAATTACCATTTGAATGATCATGATAATAGTTAACTAAATGATGGATAGAATACCTAAATAGATTAGTGAAGTTAACTAACATTTACACATGTGACAATAACATCTTTGGATTGTGTACTTTTTGTCTCTTTAATTGCATTTCACAACATAGACCGGTAGATTTAAATTGTCATTCTTAACAATAAACACGGTTTTATGCCAAAGATATCGAAAGTCCTTGCTTCTCCTGGCAAAGGTAAAACATATCAGTTATGCACAGTGAAAAAGTGGTTTTTAAAATACATCCGCAAAAAGTATCAACCAATGTCAGTCTGCACAGTCTGTGCAGAGTGACATTCGTCGAAACCCTTCGCTATTGGTGAATTTTTGCATTTCAAAGGACCGGTCGGTTTTTAGACAGAGTAGATCAATATCATGCGAAGACTTGTTTGGTATGATGCACTACGAAAATGTATTAAGGATCGGGCACCAAAATGGGATTCGTGTAAAATCGCCTTTTATCGCTAAAATCGTACGGATTCGGCTAAGACTTGGGTAATCCGTAATCGATGCGAGGAACCAGCGCATATCGGCCGATCGATTACAGATTACCCGAGTTTTATCCGAATCCGTACGTTTTTTCCGCGATGAGAGGCGATGTTACAAGAATCCCATTAGGGTACCCTATCCTTAATCCCACTTTTTCTGAGAGCCACTTCATTTGTAATGACAAGAACTCTGTTGTCTCTGTACCAAACGACAAAACTTTGGACACGTCCAAATCTAAAACATCTGCAGACGACAAATCAACTATACCTCAAATAGTAAGATTTGTTACAGACATGGTAGAAAACATTGCGGAAAAGAATTATCTATTTCCTCCCGAAACATATTTGCTGCAGACCAGCTTAGAAAATTTTCAGGTAAAATATGGTTGATTAGCACGATTTCGGGTAACTACGATAAAATGCTCTCAAGACATCGTTACAAGAGGAGAAATTTTTGGATGTGTGCGTTTTCTCACAGTGTTTCGAAAGTGATTTGCTGCAAGTTTTTAATAGCAGTCCAAAGTGGAAATGTGCTGATAATAAGAAAGGGCGAGGAATAAAAAAATAGCCGGTGATGTCTTTCTCTCATTTTAATTTTTGTCCACCTTGGTTTCATGTTAATTTCGAACATTGCAGAACAGTTAAGTATCATGTCTATCTGTCTTTTCTTTCTAACTTCCCAATCAAGCAAAGGTAACGTGATCAGCATCGTTATTTTGATTGGACGATGTAACGTTTCTTCTGACAGGCTGGTTCATAATTGGTGTACTGACGTCATCACTCCTGAATTGCAAAATTATAAAGTATGCAGAATTCCTCGTTGTATTATCCCACAAACCAATGTATTTTGAATGGTACAGCAGAGGAAAAGTTTTTTTTTTTTATTCTTTGTTCAAAGTAATTCTCATTAAAATATCCACGGATATTTCTCTTTTATCAGTTACTGTTATTTATTTCATGCTTTCCGGTAGGATATCGAGAAATAGCAATGAAAATATTTTTCGATATTCCACGGGTACGACCAGTGAAAATACCGATTTTTATATTCTAGTTACCTAGGTAAAATGCGCGTGACTCACAACCGAGATTGAAATATGACGTCATTTACCTTACATTTCTCGCGCTTGACGTAATATTGTAATGCGTTGATATGTGGAGGGGGTACGCCACGGGGAATAACTGAAAAGAACTTTACAGATCTTGATAAAGTTTCTCCCAGAAAGGGTTAAAAGTATGAAATAAATAGAATATTTGTATTTTTCGGTGAAAGATCGAAATTTATTTCATCTCGTGAACACCATCGGTAATATTTTCACGAGTGGCTTTCACCGAAAAATACAAATATCCTCTATGTATATGTACACAATTATTTACCTTGGCTGTAAGCCATCTTGATAAAATAAAAAGTTTCTCAATAACAACACTAACCTTGTCAGTTTTGGGGCTGCAAAAGCAAATGAACATTAAGATTAGATATTTACATACAGCTATACTAATTTTGTAAAAAAAAAATCACCATATTCAAATAACGTTAAAAAAATATAAAGTTGGTATCAAGTTCTGCTACGGAATGCTCTGCGTCTGTCTGTCTGTCTGTCTGTCTGTCTTACACACACTCTCTCTCTCTCTCTGTCTCCCCCTTGTTCTCTCTCTATCCCTCTCTCTCCTCCCTTGGTTATATCTTTGGTAAAATAACGATACATGTACTGGCCTCCATGTCATGTATGACACACTGTTGTAAACGGCGTTAAAGCACCCAAGAAACACTATAATTCACCTAGAAGCAAACAGTGTCGGAAAAGCATCATCAAGAAGCAAACATAAACAATGTCCTACTATTTGTTCTTCTCCCCTATCTTAACTCTCTACCAGACGACAGAATTTTAGACTCGTCCAATTTGGAAGTAAAAGAAGTAAAATGGGTTTTAGGGATCCCTAATTATGTGATAACTTGCTTGGTGAAATGCATCACGTTTCAAAGTTTCAAAGTTTATTCAGTATTAATAGGCCTCCGGCCCAACATACAAAATGGTACACAGTTCTTACACTTAAATTGTGTGCAATGCAAAACAAAATAGTAGGACGGTTTTGCGCTGATTTATACAATATGACTTGCCAATGCACTTTCGCATATGATCCCCAATTCTCACGAAGAGTTTCTTAACCTTAAATGGGTACCGTTTTTGTCTAAACGGTAGAAATAAGAGTTCATATAGATTTGAACGTGTAGATCAGGACCAGCATGCTTGACGCTGCAGGCTGATCCTGATCTTCACTTTCAATAAATAATAGTCACTTTTACGTGAAATCCGACATTTATAACAACAGTTTAAATGATTACCATGTTACTTCAAAGGTAGAAATAAGAGTTCATGTAGATTTGAACGTGTAGATCAGGACCAGCATGCATGACGCTGCAGGCTGATCCTGATCTTCACTTTCAACAAATAATAATCACTTTTACGTAAGATCCGACATTTATAACAACAGGTTAACTCTAAATGATTACCATTCACGTAGATGCGTTAAACCCTTTTGCAATAGCGCGACTCAACTGTATTTTTTGCACTGAATGATTTGAAGCTCTCTTAATCATTTTCTTTGCTGGCATAATGATGTTTATGTATATGTATGTAGTATGATATTATCATTTACAAAGAATATAGTTTGACCCATTCAGCGCGTAATATGCACACGAGCAATGCTCTCAGTTGCAAAACAGGATTTATTATTATACTGCAAAAAAATTTCTCGTGATTTGATTGGATAATATGCCCCTAACATATATCATGTACTGGCAAAACCAACGTAAAAGCAGTTTCCCTTTCGGAAGCCCCGTATACATGACTACACTTTCAACACAACATCCCAAATGGTGGCGTCGATCAAGATTAACATCAAGATTATGCACCAAACTGCACGTTTTTCCAAGGTTTCAGTGACGTCAGTTCCAAGTGACCGCAGTTTTCATTGAATTGGGGCACTCAGAAGGGAAATTTTACTTCGTCAGCGTACTCAATTTTTGAAACAAAAAAAACCAGGTAAATTTCGCTTAACACACGTTGGAATGGTAAAACTTTGCAGTATAATAAATTCGTTGTACGGTCAGGTGGCAGGGGACTTGGAAACTTGTTCACGGCTGTGGTGAATCATGTCGCCACCTCGCTTTCGGCTCGGGGCGACATGATTCACCACAGCCGTGAACAAGTTTCCAAGTCCCCTGCCACCTGACCGTACAACTAATAATGCATCTCCATGACAGATGATAGTCTCGATTATGATATTTTTGATGATTTTGTATACACGACTCATGCATGTTTGTATTTTTTTGTTAATCTTTATTTGTGTATTATGGGCCGATGGCCTTTATTTACAATAAATGATTTGTCGTGATGCAATAGATCAGGTAAGTCATCATATAATTATCGATCCATAAAATCCGTTGTGTCTGACAACCAACTGAATTATGAGATACAGTAGAATGGTCCTTGGAAATGAAAAAAAAAAAAAAACCCTAAAAAGCAAATAGTTTCGAAACATGTCAGCCTATGCGGACTGCGCAGGCTGACATCCCCCCCCCATTGCATTAAACCCCCTTTTCACAGAGCATGGCTCAATCATAAGCTCGGACCTTTTCGATGACTGAAAATGGAAACCATTGAAACTGAGACAGATTGTTATCTTATAGACTTAATTAAACAGCGGACGATATAGATCAAAGATCAGACTGCACGTTCTGTGCAGTCTGATCTTGATCTAAATCGTCCGCAAAAGCCCGTCTTTTCGTCTATAGCGCTGTTAGGGTGAAGCTAAGAAGCAAACAGTGTCGACGACTTACAATCAAGCTGAAGATAGTCGTGGGGCACGTGTGGTGGCCGAGGTTCCTCGTACTCTAGTTGTTCACTGATCTTGCAAAATGGACCCGAATCTCTGGAAATACAGGTCGTTCATGAATTCTGTACCAATGACCTTTCATCAGTTTTCGAAAGGGGCATTGGTCGAGGGTTGACAGGTGTTGAAATTAGGGGGTTGCTAATTGGAATCCCAGGCTCGGCGAATTTCTTTCAGAGGATGGTCATTAGGACTTCATTACACCAGGATTAATTTCCGTCTTACCGCTGACCATTATTTCGACGGTGGTTAGGTGGGAAAGCAGTGGCTTGGGAAGAATATTTTAAACAGGACTGGTAAAAAATTCCAAGAGAGCATGGATAGGTGCACTGGCCGCCGCGGTACAACTGAAATAAGGCTGAAACGACTTAAAATACCATACCAAAAAAAAACAAAACAAACAAACAAAGTGATGATCCTTTCTCAAAATAGTTCTAGCCACTGACTAGTTTCCTGCATAACGTTCTTCAAAACTATATAACCGGTGGTTTTGCGAATGAAAAAGAAGAAAATAGTGAAGACAAGAAGAAGAAAAGTCATATTACGGCGGCAGTTCATATATTCATGTTTTTCCTGGGTTCCACCAGTACTAGACTAGGGCTCTGATGTGTCTTGCCCAAGGACACTCCCATAAAAACCCAGTGGATCTAGTGAGTCTCGCACACGGGGTCTCCAGATCATGAGTCCTACACTTTACGACTGAGCCACGCAGGACCCCAGAGGAAGAAGAAGAAGAAGAAGAAGTAAGAGGAATTGTAGTAGTAGTAGTAGTAGTAGTAGTGGGAGTAGCAGAGGAACAAAAACAGGAAGAATGACAAAAACTGGTTTTACATACCGTCTTATGGACTCGTCTGAAAAGCAAAACGTCATGTGAATAAATAAAACCTTTATCAATTAATATAAATTAATGTTGAACTTCCTTACCTTCCACAGGCGATTTTGTTCGTCCTACCACAAAAGTGGATTGTAATATCAGTCGAGGAGGTCAAGACCATAGGAGCAATGCTCTGTGAAATGGGGCCTTAATGCAGCTGCAAAAAACTGTTGACCCAGGTCAGCCTGAGCAATCCGCGCAGGCTGACCTGGGCCAAAACATTTTGCTGTACGTCAGTTTTCTACATGTCAAAAGATCAGTCTACATACTACTACAGAATCCTTCCAGAGTATTGTGGCAAAAGGAAGAAATTCTCATAAAGACCAATTTCTCAGTTTACCACATTGTTTTCCATTTAGTAAACCTTTCAGAACCACAGGCGGACAGAGAAGCTTTTGAGAAACTGCATAGGGCAAGATCAGAGACTACCTTCGTAGATCTGTACCGTTCGCTTGTTTAGTCAACCCTTATACATGTTTAAAGATAAAAATCTGAGTTTCAGGGGACATATGAGCCATGATCTGTGAAAAGGAGGCTTAGTGAGTAGATAGGAATATGTATGTTCTGGGCATTTTTGGTCGCATCCCCTTTTTTGCCCAGAACATACATACAATTTTAGGGGGTATCAGATGTCAATCAAGCATATATATTATATGCATATGCACATATATTATGCGCATATACATAAAGGACTAACATAATTACTATATCCATTTTACCATAATTCAAAAAATAAAAAAATAAAAAAAAAAAAACTGATTAAAACAACTAGATAATCTGCCAACATATCCCACAACAATCCAACTTGAACCCCATTATACAACCAGATAATCTACACACCTTAACCCCTTAACCAACAAAACAACAAAACAACGATCTCAGTAGATCTCGCTTAAGCGCGCGAACGCGCTCGTAATATGCGGCAATAACGTAAATGGTGACGATATAACGTATAATATATAAATGGTCGGTATATATTACACGTTTTTTTGAATTTTTTATAATTTTAAGTTATAAATTAATTCGAGATGGAACCGTTAAAAGAGTTTTTAAAAGAGTTAAACTTAGATAAAAATAAAAGTTTAATGAAGGCTATAGATAACATGGAAGAAAATTTGTTAAATATGAATATAGCTAAAGATAAATTTAAAAACTTAATTTCGGATAAAGAATCATTAGCGAGATTTGCTATACTTCTCGCTAACTATGTGAATAGTATTTTAGATTCTATAAACCCTGAAATTAATCAATATGGGGATATAAAACTACAATTTTTTTCTCAAATTGAAATGAGGAAAAATACGTCTAAAAAAGATTTAAGAAACGGATTTAATCTGCATTTTGGGCTTAAATTAGAAAAAAAATTAACTAAAAACCAATTGATATATGAATATATAATACGCACTTTTGAAAGGTATGAAAAACAAACAACGATGTGTCGTCCTAAACGCATTAAAGAAATGAAAAAGAAAAAAAATGAAGCGCAACCGTTAGAAGACATACATAATCTAACAAATAAGGCAGCTGAAGATTTTAAGTTTTTAAGTTAAGAAGTTTTTTATAAATATAATTTAATCTATAAAAATTAAATTATATTTTATGATGCCCCCAAGCTAAAGTATCAATCTTGTCTTCCAAAACAAACCTTTTATCATCACTTGCCCCTAACGCTTTTTTGTTTAACTCTTCAGTATACATATTATGGCCCGTACTTCTTAAAACAGTCATCTTCCTATACTGGTCCTTTTCTGTAAGTAAACACTCTTTGTAATTATTAAAGTTTATCTCTTTCTTGATAACCGCTTTTTTAACGCCTTTACATCTTTTATCTTCCTCACCATCTAAAGTTTTATAAGCATACATTTTTGCTCCTAGACCAACAAACTCAGTCATAATCTTACCACCTAACTCATCTTTAAACATTCCAACTACTCTAGCATTACAATCATTTTTTAAGAAATGGTCTTTAGGATAATTGCTTGTATCAAACATTTCAACCACATCTTTCTCCATATCCTTATACAAATCCTCAGTTTCTACTTCAAGGATGAAACTATCTGTATCAGTATAACACATTCTAACCTTTTCACCATACTTAGCTTTAAGGTAGTTATAATAAGTTTTTTGCATATGCGTTTTACTAATATCTAAGATGCTTAATCCTGAGTAAATAGGTTTATTATATTTTAAAACAGTGTTTTTCATGTGTACCGCTGTTAGGTTTTCATCGAATATTGTTGTGTGATCATAGTTTGGTTTTGCTACTAATTTTTTATAACGCTCTTCACTAGAAACCAGTTCTATCGTTACTCTGTTTCTCAGGTTTTCCATAGTCTTACCAAAGACTGAATTATTCATCAACTTAAAAAAATCTTTTTCGAAATTATTTTTAGCCGCTTTTCTTAGTTCAATGTTTGTATCAATATATGATTTTAACCATGAGCTTTCCTCAAACTTAATTCCTCGATGTATTTTAGTAATTTTTAAACCTAAATCAACGCATGTTTTTAAAGTTTCATGATGAATAATGTAATTTTCTTTATTATTTAAGTTTGGAATAAGTTTTTCTACCTTTTCTATTTTTAAACGTTCAGGTGTTAAAGGAAGGTCATTATGTAAATCGTGTAATTCTTTAGGATATTCTAAATCTACTTCTAATATACACGGGATTTTTTGCCAAATTTCTAATTCTTTATTTGTCATCCATTTAAAACCATGTGTAGGAAGAGGACGACTCATTGCCCAGGGATAGAGACTGTTTGCATCTATATATAATAAATATTTTGATGGTTTACTAGAGTCATATAATTCGCCCATATACTTATTATTTGCTTTTGCGTGTCTTTTGCTGCACATACTAACACCACCTCTGATACCATTTTCAACCATTAAGAGCATATCAGGATCAGATAAAAGCTCTAGGTTTACTTTCGTTATTTTTAATGTTGCATCCCAAGCTAAACCAGGAGCTGTATAATACCAACTAGGGTCTAAATTATAGTTTTCACGACAAACATCTCTGAAGTTCTCAAAAACATCCGCTAAAAGCAATACATCTATTTTATTGTAAAGTTCTAAATAATCTTTAAATGTTTTCATATTAAAAGCTTTCCAAACCTTTTGCGCATGAGCATAATCTTCATCACTAATTCCTTCTTTGTTTAAACTTGAGTAAAATGCTTCTTTAGGTGGTAATTTCTCTTCTTTAAGTTTATCAAATGAATCTAGGTACTCATAAGGAAAAACTCCTTTTCTCCTAACCAATGGTAGGAGATTCTTAGTGAAATATCTCGATAAAATTTTTAATTGGCTTTCTTCTAAGTTACTCGAAAGTTTATCTAAACTAGAACTCATAAACTTAAAGCTATCAAGAAATCTAATTTTATGATGTATAGGTTTAACTTTTTCTTTTTTAGTATAACTCCCAACACAAATATCTTTACTAAAACTAATATATTTCTCTTCATTATTTGGAATGCAATCAATCTTTCCTTCAGATTTGCCAAGACATTTAATAAAAAGATGGGAGTCATATCCACTAAGATTATGTAGATATACGGGAGTAAAGTTAGGATTTTTAGCATCTAAATTACATGTTCTATGAGCGGCACCTCTATATTTACCCGTAAAATGACAATGGTCTCTTACTCTATGATTATCTTTTGTAAACTTTTCACCACAAATCCAACAAGATGATTTTTGGTTATGCATATATTTTTCCTCTGGTGTAATTATAATAGGTTTTGGGTTTTGGTGATATTGTTGATGAATTTCTTGTATATCATCTTCCAACCAGTTTATAAAAACTTCCTCAGCATTTTCTCCAACATAACTTCTTTTTATAGGAGCACACACAGCATCGTCAAAACATTTTATAATATAAACAAAACTACAAGGTACATGCTTTTGACGTTGTATAGTATAACTTTTTTCTGGGTTTGGTTGGCATGTGTGTATTGGTTCCAAAACACTTTCAAAATCAGCGTATACAACAAAGGGAACCTCAAGTTTTCTAGAATGGTTTCCAAAAGCTAACATGGTACCTGGTTTTGGCATTTCTAAAGTAATAGGTTCGTGTTCGTTACAGTATTTTTTATGTTTTTCCAAAAGTTCTTTACTACCAAAATGATTCAAACAACGGTCACAAATTTCTATATGTTTACAATTAGTAGTTATTTGACTTCTTACTAACCTTTTTAAGTTTTTTATGAGAGCGTAGTGCATGTTTTTCTCATTTTTAATAAAAAGAAGGTCAACATGTTTACTTTTTTCGCATTTTGTAATCCTAAGAGGATAAATATATTCCTGGTGCCCATATACGTTTACACTAATGTCAGGATTTTGTTTTTCAAACTTATCGATATCCTTAAACGAAACAGGACTCTCTATTCCATCCATGTTTAAACTACTTTCCTTTTCTTTCAAAGCTTTATCAACTATTTCTGGATGATTGTCTACAGGGTTTAACGCTCTTAAAACACACCATAAAAAGCATTTATCATCTTTATTTTTTATATTAATAACTGCTTTTTTGTCAGCAATCCATTTTGGTAAAGGTAACCAACCATTAGCTCTTAAAGGAACATAAGTAGCTGTATGTAGTTCTAACCGCACTATACTTACAAAAGCCCAACCACTACCTTCTCTTTGAAACTTAGCTAAATTTTCTAAAACTTCATCTATCATTACATTTAATAAATCCTCTATTTCTTCACTGTTTAAATTTAAATGTTGACTGCTATGAAAAGCACGTTCCACGGTAACCCCTTCATTATCTATCATTCGCCATAATTTACACCTAAGTACAAGTTTGACCTTTGTTCGTAAATTATTTCGAAGAGTATTTATAAGAGGCATCCACGTTTCTGTGAAAAATCTTTGCGGGTTATAATTTCTTCTACCCTCTATAACATATTGACTAGCATACTCTCTAAATGCGGATCGAGAAGCTCTAATCTCAAACGGTTGTCTCGGTGGATAGTTTTCTCTAACATTCTGAACAATTTCATCAAAAACTTGCGGTAATTGGTCTTCTTCAACATTACCAGTTAACCAATTAGTAAAATTATTGATTCTACGTTGGATTGATTGAGGTATAGCACTCGTTACGGTCCTCCCAACATTTGATGCAGCTCTTCTAACTATATTAGAAATTCTATTAAACCAACTCATATTTATTTATATATATATTTACTATTAAAATCATTTTTTTGAAGAAATTATATATATATTAATTCAACAATAATATATATATAAAATGGATGATAAAATAGAATTTATGAAAAGATATACTAGAGCTGAATTAGTAAAATTATGTGAAAATAAAAAGGTATTTAGAATACATGGTGAACTTAAGGTAACTTTTTTACCAAAATATGATATAGTTGAAAGACTTGCTCGTAGTGGTATCAAACCAGATTTAAATAGAAAACTTATACATAAAACTGGTTGGCAACTTTGGAAATTAAAAGGATATAGATAATTAATACACTACACTCATTTTATTTCCATCAGACTGGAAGTTAATTAACCTATCACTAATAATAACAGCATATGCCTCTGTATTCGCGAGCACATTTTCAGTAAAATGCGTTTTGATTTGGATATCAGTGACAGAGTATTTCAATCTCTCACTCTGTTTGGAAACATCAAACAAAAACAAAGGATAAAGGGTTTTATAATCTGAGGGAGTAATGTTAGGGTTTGACACCATTTCATTCATGTTATAAAACTTAGACCTAAATAAAGCAGCGTCCCCATACACTCTACTAAATTGGTTTGCGGTAAAACTGAGATTATAATCAACAGCGGGATATCTGGTAGAATTTAACGTAACATAAATGTTTTGAACGTTTCTATGATCAAATATAGCCGGATTTTGTTGTTGGTTACCGCTTTTACCAGTCTGAAAACCGACAATGATAAAACGCGGCACTTCAGGCGATGATTTGACTGCGAGTCTCCAAGTAAATGATGTCGACTCGGGAACGGCGATAGAGTCGCACTGCCTCATTCTATACCCGACCGGTATTTTTTCTTTTTTCTCGATGATTTTATAAAGTTGCATTTTCTCTTCAATTGCGGGCAGCACGTGCGGTACAAACCAAGATACTCGAAGTAAATTAATTCTACCATCAGCGGGAGCAGCAGCATCTCTAAAGATCGCATCATTATCATCATTTCTCGTTAATGTGAGAGTTTGCTTCATTCCATACAATATCTTATCATAATCATCACAAAAACCAAATATATGCTTTAATGGAACTCTGAAGCTAAAGGTACCTCTTGGAAGAGGGTTATTAACGATATAATTTCTTCTTACAATAAAACCAGTGTTTCCGACATTTGCGTTAACTGACGTATCTTTATACCATAATTGATTTAACCCTTGTGATTTAGAGAAATCATCCGGGTATTTTAACAAACCAAGCATTGTAGTAGCCTGACCGGGATTCAATACAGATTCAATCTCCATACCCGAAAGTTGGTACTTAATATTTTTAAAAAGATACATGAGACCATTGTTTGTTAAAGAAATATCAGTGTTAGCATCATAAACTGCTCCAGTATCACTTCTTACTAATTCGCCTACAATAAGTAAATAACTCTCACTAGGATGAGTAAAAATATCTTGAGTCTCAATGTTAATCCTAATGTCTCCTCCCGCGTTGTTGAGATTGGTACCAGTGATTGGTTCATACTCATGGTGTTCATACTCAACAATACTATCATCTTTTAAAATTGGTTCGGTGATTTTTAAAATATCCATTTTATAATAGCGATTATAATTTTTAAATGAGATTAAAAATTATAATTGTTCTAACCAAAGCTGGGGAAAAGACTTCCTACAATTACTAATAAAAACACCTCGAAGTTTAATTCTTTTTGCTGTATCCAGTACAGTTTTTGGATAAACTTTATTACCATATACAAGTTTTATTTCGTGCATACCCCGATTTTTTAAACAATTATTTACCTTTTCCTCAATCTCTTTCATCTTGGTTACCTTTTCGGGAGATAACTTCACAACAGCCTTTTTATACCTATATTTCGTTTTATCAATTTCTAGGATTTCACAATCTTCTATGTCTAAAGAAGCGCCTGTTATTTCGATAGTAGCGGTATTGTATTTTTCATGATCTATTCGTTTAAAAATTAATGCAGACATTCTTTTATATATATATATTTACTATTTAAATCATTTTTTATACCGTTTTAATACCCGCTCCACTGTTTAATTTTTTAACTAAGTCTTGAATAGCAATGGCACTTCCATCTATTAATGCGCTAATGTTTTGTGTTGTAGGTGTATTAGCGGGTTTCGGTGTTGTGTTATATTTTTGTAAAATTTGCTTCGATTTTGGTGTCAAGGCTTTCGTAACTAATTTTTTTCCCGCTTCTACAGCCGCACTTTTTCCAACCTCTAAAGCTTTCTTTGCTCCTTCCTTCGCTACACTCTTTCCTACATCAAGGGCAGAAGACGCAATTTGTTTAGCTGTACTACTAGTAAAAAGCCCCGCTAAAAATTTAGCAATACTATCAAAGATTCCCGCACCACCGTATGAATACCTTTTTTTAAATCCGTGTTTCTTAGTGATTATCATCTTTTTTATATTATAGACATTAAATTTTTATAAGCGTTTGAATTTAAAACACCTTGTCTTTTTAATTCATCACAAATGCTTACTACCTCGTTTCTTACACCCGTATTGCCTGCTTCTTTACTTGCCATCAACAGGTCTAGTCTTTCTATTAATGCGTTAGGGTCAGATGGGATAACAATTCCTTTTCCAGATGTTCCCATATCATACCAAAAGTTGGAAAGAATGTTTTTCCATTTATATGATTTACCACTTTTTGGATAATTAGATTTTGGGTTATTATTTTTATAGAGGGTATTACTTTTTATCATTATCTCCTTATAATTTTTAAAATCCTCATCATTATAAATATTTTCGTCTGGTTTTTTAGCGATAAGTAATTCCCATAAACCAGGTGTGCCTTCATAATAACTGTCATCAAATAAAAGATCATCGTCTATAATGCCAACTGGCGTGTTGCCAATATAAAATTTATTATTTTTGTCATATAGCCCATATGTTGTATCAGCTTCAGACGTAGTGAACTTTCTTAGGTACTTCTGCGCGAGTGGCCCAACAAAAACTGGATAGTAATCTTCTTGTTCCATTTTTTCCATTTTTCTCACTTTATCCATAAACCACCTAAGCTGTTCAGCATCATCTTCGTCTGGTCTTTCATAAGCTGTGATAGATGGAAATGCTGGAAAAGTAATAGCTTCTGGTAATTTTTCTACACCTTCTTTAATAGGTTTAAGCCCCTCTGTAATCTCCTTTGTTGTAGTTTTTTGCGTTTCTGTAATGGGTCTAAAAAACTTTGACAAATCGGTTTGAAGTTGTTGTTCTCCCGTTCTCTCTGCTAGTAGATTATCCCGAATCCTCTTTCTCGTTTCGAGATACTCTTTTACAATTAAGTCTCTTTTTGCGGGGTCAGTTATTTTTAGAAATGACATTTTTAATTAGCAACATATTTTTTTTAACGCAGTTTTTAACGTAGTTTTTATCATAGATTAATCATCATTATCTCCTATTTCACACATACACCTACACCTAAATTTTAATTTAATCACCGTTATTCTTTTCAACAAGCCTCCGAAAGGACTCCCTCGCTTCTTGCCTCCCTTTCTCAATCAAACTTTCCTTTTCTTCTGTTGTTACCTTCTTCTTAAACTTACTTCTTATTTCACTTTTCATATCTTCATATTTATTCATTTCATCCATTATCAACTTAAACTCATCATCAGATATATGATTATCCATTAAAGCTTTTGATACATGATTATCTATAGTATTAAGCTTAGCAGCAGCGAGAGTTTGAATTTTTAAATGCTTTTCAGCTTTAGCGGTAGTTTTCCTAACAAATACTTTACTAACCAATGAAGAAAGACCGATTACACCAGCAGCAGCTTCCAAACCTACAGCAACGGGTGCCGCTGCAACAGTTGAAAGCAAAACAACACCAACACCACCTAACGCTAATGAAACAACAACCAATCCACCTTCAACATTATCAACTACTTTAGCTATTCTAGCATATTTTTTGTTTAATCTTTCCCTTTCATTTATTTCCTTCTTGAGAAAATTTTGTACTTCCGATATCTTTTGAAGCCTATAAGAATGACCGTTATCCATTTCAATAGGCGGGGCGCTTGCGACGCCTAATATAGGATATATTTTATTAGGGTGTTCCTGATTTGTATCTGTCATTTTATAAAATATAATATTTTTTTTTTATGACAAATATTTTAGATAGCAGAATAACTCTCCCTCAGGTATTTCGATTGGTTTTTGAGAGAAATTATAAATGTAAACTAAGATATCATTAACATCATTATCAAGATGTATACCATTAGAAATGGTTAAACTATCTTTCCATTTATTACTAATAGATATCACTACAACTCCTCGTGTTGTTATATAACCAAATCCTAACGGAACTCTCCTGCCATCATGAGGAGGAATCTTGATTGTTAGTTGCGAATATATTTTCCATTTTAGAGAATCTTGTTTTAAGGGTGGATATCTTACTCCGTGTAAATGAGGTTTCCAAAATATAGTTTTATGTTGGGTAGTAATGTTAGGTTTTATACCAAATTTATGTATATCCATTTTTTTATTTATTGTAAATAATATTTATAATATAGCTCCTAGGATAGGGATATTAGCAAATGGACTATTAGGCCCGAGTAAAAGCCCTTTTCCATCATACATTTTTCCTCCTTGCTTTAAATACAACCCATCACCAACGGACTCTAATCCTTTACCTTTGTATGGTTTTAAGTATAATCCACTTCCATCAGTTTCAACTTGACAAACACATCCTCCTTTTTTAAGGTAAAGACCTGACCCCATAGCTTTTTGAACACCCGTTTGAGCTAATCCAGAAAGAGCACCAACACCTAAAGCTGGTAAAACGGTTTTTGCAAGCATCGGTAAAGCTCTAGCAGCTAACCCAGCTAACATTCCGAGGAAACCCCCTTCTATTTTCATGTTATGTTTAAGTTGTTTCGCAGTCATTTTAATAGTTATACCCACACCATCCTCATAAGCTTTAGCCATTTTCTTCGCTTGTGAATTGGTAATTGCTAAAACATCATTACCTTGTAAATCTTCATGACCTAAACGAATACTTACTGGGCAACTAGCTTTAACAGCATGTTGAAGTTTTTGCTTTTGCCCTTCAGATATATTTACTTTAACATTAGTGTAACTCGTCATTTTATATAAGATTATTTTTTTATTTAGCTCATCTCGCTTCTCTAATATGAAACCTAATCGTTAAATTTTCGCCTCTAAGATTTAGTAAATTGTAATTTTGGTCAGTAATATTTACCTCTAGGTTATGTATTTCATCTAACGTTATTGGTAAGTATACTAAATTAATTGGTGACTCGATTATCTTATATCCGGGTGCAACATCCGGGAAAAAAGAGTAAATAGTGTTTTTTGTTGAACCATTAACATAACTTCCCGAAATAATATCTATGTTAACGAGCAAACTATTTATGCTAAGAATGTTCACCACATTCTCCGACTCGTGAAATCCTTGCGTATATTTAGCTCGAGTAAATCCTAATACTTTAGCGATGGAACCTGGTTGATTAAAATCTACTTGATAACCAGCTTCTAAGGTAATAATAGACTTTAGAGTATTGGTGTTTGCAGAAATGTTAATAGGATACTCTTCATTAGCTCTATCGTAATGACCGTTTTTTCTCATTTCCTGTTGAATAGTATCATTAATGTCAACAAGATCATAACTTCCTACGGGCAATTTTATTTTAATCCACGAATTGCCAGTGTCCGGAGAATAAACGAACGTGTTGTTCGTTTCGTCGATGTTTGGAAAAGAGTAGTAAGTTTCGAGGTTTACCAGAGCTATTTCGTATACTTTATCCTTTTCCAGTTGAATTGGGGGATTAAAACGCGTTCTAAAACGCGTTTTGTTGTCGCTTACTATGATTTGAAACGATGTTTTATGATTCGTATTTTTTACAATTTGTTCTAAAAGTTTTTCCATTTTTATAATATTTAAATATTTTTTTATACCGACTTAGGTATGTAGAAGTTATCAAAACCGTTTCTATACTTCCCATCATGTTTTTTACTGGTTAAGTCAATGATAGCAAAACCATGCGGTCTTTCCCACGCCTTTTGACAAAACTTTCTAAACTCATCCTTAGGCATATCTTCACCTATGTGGTCACTATAAATATGATTAAGGTTTTTTAGGTCTTGTCGAAATAGACAAATAAAATTAGCGTTTTCTCTAATAGTTTGTCTCGGTAGTCTAAAATAATTCTGCGAGAGGTAAAAGCAGTCAACATTACTATGCCTTCCTCGAATGTAGTAACACTCGCATTTATTTTGCTTTTCTAAAAGTAAATCGTCGAAAATCATTAAATTCTTATTTCCCGAGTTTAACTCTCTCGGGTCAGGTACATCACTAGCATTTTCAAAGAAGTTACAATTTATATCCGATTTGTTTTTAATCGTTTTAACCCATTCTTCGACTAAAACTGTTGGTGAAACGTTTGTTTCTTGTATGCCATCACGCATGTTAAACAATCTTAAGATACATTCTTTTGGTAGTTTTTCTTCAAAAGCCTTTTTTAGTATTCGGTATTCCGGTTGAAAAAGGCTTTTTCCAAAAACGCTTAAATCGTTGTAGTCAAGCCAATCTGGTCTGAGTAAAAGGTTTAACAATAAAGTAGTTTTACCACATCCTGATTTACCTATAATTAAACCCCTAATACTTTTCGGTAAAAGGGGGTGATTAAATCTCTTTGATACTACTTCATTCCATGATAAGTTTATAATATCCATTTTTATTTAAATATTTTTATTTTTTATATATAAAACAAAATGTATTGCGTTAAATGTAAAAAACATACAGATACGAATGATATAAAATATTCTGTTTCTAAAAATGGAAGAAATATGATGCAGGGGAAATGCGTTATTTGCGGAATAACTAAATCGCAATTTATAAAAAAAAAACTACCGGGAGTAGTATATTAAATAAATTTATAAATAATTTACCCGTTGAAATGCATCTCCCAGGGCACAACTTTACAGGACCAGGTACCAAACTAAATAAAAGACTCAATCCAGATTTAACACCGAAGGAATGGAGTAAACCTATAAACCGTGTTGATAAAGCCGCTTATAATCATGATGTTTGCTATCTTCAACACAATGATACTGCTACAAGAAACGCAGTGTGTGATAAGAATATGTTAACGGAGTTAGAAGGGATTTACAATCCTAGCATTAGAGAAAAAATGGAAAGAGGTTTGGTAAGTAGACTCATTGGAACTAAGATGAAATTTGGAATGGGAGTAAAAAAAAAAATTTAGCGGAAGAATTACATAAACCCGTAAAATGAAATTTTAAGAAAAGAAGAGTTATAGTAAACGGTATAGATAGAATATGGGCTGCTGATTTAGTAGACATGCAAGCGTTTTCTAAGTTTAATCGCGGTGTTAAATACCTTCTCGCTGTCATTGACATCTTTTCTAAATATGGATATCTGGTGCCATTAAAAGACAAAACAGGAAAATCTGTTGCTATAGCATTAAAAAGTATTTTTAAGGAAAGAAAACCCGAAAAAATGTGGGTGGATAAGGGTAAAGAGTTTTATAACAAAGATGTAAAAGACTCAGTTGAATTATATTCTACCGAAAATGAGGAAAAATCTAGTGTGGTTGAGAGATGGATTAGAACAATGAAAGAAAGGATGTGGAAGTATTTTTCCGCTAACTCTACAAACGTTTACATTGATGTGCTACCGGATTTGGTTAAAGAATATAATAACACGAGGCATTCATCTATTAAGATGACTCCGGTAGACGCTAGTAAAAAAGAAAATGAAACGAGAGTTTGGAGAAATCTTTACCCCGATAATCTTGAAATAAGAGACTCTAATCCTAATTTTTCCGTTGGAGATAAAGTAAGGATAACTAAAAAGAAAAAGACTTTCGAGAAAGGTTATACAACGAGATGGACTGAGGAGGTTTTTACAGTTTCTGAAGTAAAACTTACATCACCTATAACATATAAAATTAAAGATTTTAATGGAGAAGAAATACAAGGCAGCTTTTATGAACCTGAACTTCAGAAAACCAGTCAAGAGCTGTATAGGATAGAAAAGGTTATTAAAAAAGGAAAAAAGAAATCTCTCGTAAAGTGGAAAGGTTATCCCGATGAATTTAATTCGTGGGTTGACAATAAAAATATAGAACAATTATAAAAATGGAAAATATTTCGATCGAAAACGTAATTTTACCGAATAAACCGTTGAACAATTTCGAATTAGAGGGTGCCGTAAAAAGATTAAAGATTCCTTATTTTAGAGGAGTTTTTTTACTAGATACATTACCGAGAAAACCGAGTAAAACAGAATGCGGTATAGTAAACTTTGATAAAAGCAATGGACCTGGTACACATTGGGTCGCTTGGTATAAAAATGGTAAAACTAAAATTTATTTCGATAGTTATGGTATACAACCACCTATTGAAATTCGAGATTATTTAAAAAGTCCAATACAGTACAATACTGACCAATTACAACAAGCTGGGCAAGTATTTTGCGGTCATTTATGTTTGTACATTCTAAAAGAGTTATCTAGAGGTAATCAGTTCCA
The DNA here is from genome assembly GCA_946811185.2 of Hippopus hippopus. Classification (NCBI taxonomy): domain Eukaryota; kingdom Metazoa; phylum Mollusca; class Bivalvia; order Cardiida; family Cardiidae; genus Hippopus; species Hippopus hippopus. The sequence continues at coordinate 2,231,646 of OX328105.1, forward strand.
AAATGTTTTAAATAAACTTTTTTAGTACTATATTAAAAAATGCCTGTTGACAAATTTGGAAGAATGGGTGATGTTGAAACGAGCGGTGATGGTGTGTCACTCGCTTACGTGAACAATAATTTTTTACGCAAAGATGGAACAACTGTTGTTACTGGGTCAATAAACATGAATGGTAATACATTAACGAGGGTTAGTAATCCGGTAAATTCTCACGATGTTGCAACCAAAGCCTATGTTGACGCCAACTCGGGGTTGTTGGATGAAAACGGAGGATACCATGTTACTGGATATTTAAATATGGGTTTTAATCCGATAAGAAATGTTAAGGACCCAACAGAATCTAATGAAGCTGCTACTAAAAATTATGTGGACAATGTTGATAGAGCCTTCGTTTATAAAGATGGAAGGTGGTATGAGGCAGATGATGCAATCTCAATGGGAGGACGAGTAATTAACAATCTCGGAACCCCCACGAGACACGACCAAGCTTCTAATAAGTTTTACGTGGATACCGCTATTGATGTGGCTACCGCGGGCGAAAAAGCTTTGACGAAAAAACAAGATGGGTCCTATTCAATAGCTGGTGGCATAGACATGAATGGTAAGCAGATTACTGGTTTACCTAACCCGGTATCCCAAGATGCGGTTACCAATAAAGGTTATGTTGATGACCTCGTTAAAAATATTAGAGGTGGGCAAGGTGCTATGTATAGATCGTTCTCAATGAAAGCGAATGGAGAACTATCAGTAAACCAAAATATTGATATGAATAATTTAAGAATATATAATGTAGCGGACCCAAGAGAACGTAAAGATGTTGTCACCAGAGAATATATGGAGCGCTTCTTCAGAGCATATAAACCAAAACCTATTATAACCGTGTGGGCTGAAGAACAGGGACCAATCGGAAACGATAATTACGAGTTTTCATTCGGTAATGGTAATACAGGTAAAAGGCACGCTTTAGGAGGGTATTGTATGGGTGCATCGGGTAGAATCAAAAGAGGAAGTTTAACGATCGTTAAAAAGAATCGTAATGTACCGGAAGAAGTAAAAATTAATATAACGGTAAACGGAAATGAACAGGTTGATTACTCTATTATTAAAAAAGCGGACGAAATTTGTAGTTGTACGATTTTCCCGAGCGCGCTAGAGGTAAAGCAATGCGACATCATAAACTTTATTTCGAGAACAGATAACCGAGATGTGACACACGCTTACATATCTATTTTGATAGAATTAGACTTGTAAAAATATATAATATATATTATAAAATATATTATGTATTTATTTTACAAAATTCTTTTAACATGCGTTTCCTCTCTACATATGGGACATTTATATAAATCAACTTTATCACATAAGTTACACATAGATATATGGCCACAATCACAAAATAATACATTAGGTTTATTTTCATTACATATAATGCATATTTCCTCTAAAAATGTTTTGGTTTCTAGAATTTTTTTTGGTTCGTCCTCTATTTCACTATCAGTTTCATGCATATCATCATCCGATGTTAGTTCTTCTCCTTCATTTTCATAAGCATAATTAGTTATACTACTTCTTCTAGTTAATAACTCCATTCCATTCCAAAAATACCCATGAATTAAATCTTCGCCGCTACTTACAATATAACTTTTACTTTCTATTGAAAAATATCTATTCATTTCAATATCAAATGATATGATTGGATATAATCTAAAACAAGGTGGACAGGATTGCCTATTATCATTATCAATTAAATCAAACAAAGCTTCTTTATAACCACTAATAAAATTATCATCATACAAAAATGGTATTTGAATAACATTAAAAACACTATCATTTGGGCGATAATAAGTACTTGTGAGAGTAAAATATGAGTTTGGTAAACCTATAAAAATAGTTGCTGCTTCAAGGCCGGAATTATATCTAGATTCAGGTTCTTCAAACTTTTTTATACTATATAAGTAATAACTCAATGGTCTTATTCTTTTAAATAAATAAATTATATCACGCTTTTGTATATCATCATCTAATTCATCTGTTAATTTTATTCGATAAAACTTTCTACCTGTGAAATAAATACTCATTGTATTATGTTTATTTTTAACACATTTTACTAATTTATCATAATCTTCATAATATAATTTACGTAACACACTATTAGAATATTTTTGACGATGTCTATTATATAATACCGTGCTCATTTTATATTAATTATATATTTTTCTCTATAAGATATTCAAAAATTTTTACTGACGACATATTGGGCATTTAATCAGAGGATGTATATTATCACATTCGCCACATACACAGACATGACCGCAACCAAATGCTATGTTAGGTTTATTAACGGTGCATATACAACACGTTTCTTCTACAAATAATTTTCGTTTATGTTTTGGCGTGGGTTTGAAATAGTATATTCTATAACCTTTTGTTTTTAGAGCCCAATCGAAAGACTTATCAAAGTCGGTTTTATTATTAAATATTGTTTCACCACATGTACTAACAGTTTTAACAATTGTGGATTCATCTTTTTTACATTTAACATAACCAGATAATTTAATATTGCACGCTGCTTTTTTTATTTTTTCTAACGCTTCATTTACTTTAGGATCACCGTATAAATTATTAAATTTACCACTAAATTCTATAAGAGGTGAAAGATGGTTAAAATCTTTTAAATTTTGTTTAGGCCATGCTAATACACTAGGACTATGTTCAAAAACACACTTCTCACAGAAATTTATTTCTTTTCGATAAGGAGCTAGATGTATTCCAATTCCTGGCCTAGTATCAAACCAATAAGGACCAACTCTTTTTCTTTCTTCAGTTTTATTATCATAAAGACCAACCCACATAGATAAATTACATGTACCATATCGCTGCATTTCGTTACTAAAAAAATAATATATAACAACCGCTGCTTTTCTTAAAGCGTTAGCATAATTAGTTTCATGGATATTCGGAAAATATATTTTTCTTTCTTGACTAGAAATAATAGGTATTTCGTTATGTTTAGTTTCGATATGTTCTTCTAATTTATTTAATTCATCGGGGGTAAGCCAATTTAATACTTTTGCTTTAGGTGGCATTATATCAACCACATCGTGAAAAACTTCATTTACATGTAAAAATTTACTCAGCACACTCATCTCGAATTAATTTATAACTTAAAATTATAAAAAAATTCAAAAAAACGTGTAATATATACCGACCATTTATATATTATACGTTATATCGTCACCATTTACGTTATTGCCGCATATTACGAGCGCGTTCGCGCGCTTAAGCGAGATCTACTGAGATCGTTGTTTTGTTGTTTTGTTGGTTAAGGGGTTAAGGTGTGTAGATTATCTGGTTGTATAATGGGGTTCAAGTTGGATTGTTGTGGGATATGTTGGCAGATTATCTAGTTGTTTTAATCAGTTTTTTTTTTTTTATTTTTTTATTTTTTGAATTATGGTAAAATGGATATAGTAATTATGTTAGTCCTTTATGTATATGCGCATAATATATGTGCATATGCATATAATATATATGCTTGATTGACATCTGATACCCCCTAAAATTGTATGTATGTTCTGGGCAAAAAAGGGGATGCGACCAAAAATGCCCAGAACATACATATTCCTATCTACTTTAGTGCATTTGCGCTCGGGCCGAAAGGTTTTGCTTTGGTCAATTTTCTGTATGTCAAAGGACCAGTGTACTTCATGATGAAGTAGATCTTTTTACAAAACGGATTTTAGGGATACTGTTATTGCTTATTTGGCATCATGCATCACGGAGATCCATTAAGCGCCCTTTTGCCAGAGCATGGCTTGTATATTTTCAAGCGTTTATATTGGGACGATAATATCGACATATTTGACTGACCTGCTACAAGAGAAGGACAGGTCTCATTTCTCCTGAAGATATCCGGCCGTACAGGTAGCACAGGCCTTGTAGACATCCTCTCTTCCTCCGTCACTATAGGTCTGAAAGTGAAGATACCAGAAAAAAAGGAACTTACTTCAAATGACTTAGAAAACGATTTCGTGAAATAGGTATTTATTTTCAAGGCAAAGGAAAGCTTTTACATCATGATAACGTGAGAAAACTTTCACAGCAGCAATAGGGGAAATTTGCTAGTTACGACCACTGCTCTACAAAACTGATTTGCTGTAATTTAAAAACAGCTGTTTCCCAATGAAAGTATGCCATGAATTCGGAAAAGAGGAGAAAATTGTTGAGAGAGAGAGACAGAGAGAGACAGAGACAGACATACAGACACACAAACTCATAGACGCGCAGAAAGAGACAGGGAAACAAACAGACAAAGACAGGCAGAGAGACAGACAGAGAAGCAGAGAGAGAGAGAGAGAGACAGACACACACACACACACACACACAGACACACACACAGACACACAGACCTCTCATCGGCAGCTTGCAGGGATGCCATCGTAATAGTCTCTTTGCTGTCAATTCCCTCTGAAACCACTGAAGAAAGAAAGAAATAAAATTGTAAAAATTATTGTTAGGTCACTTTTTTAAAGAATTGTGGCAAACATTTTTCAGCCGTATCACGGCGGCAGCTTACTTACTGTACAAAGATGTTTTAAAAGTCTTCTATTTTAAGTTTTTGTTGAGGAGATTTTTAATGCATGACGTCATTTGTTGACTTTTAAATAATCTGCTTAATAAGCAGAGGAAAAGAAAGCGTTAATCTGAATCTGTATAAGTAAAATATAAGTAAAATTATGAGTACTAAACCAGTTTAATTAAATAAACTTTATGGGATGAGCACACGTGGGAAATTTCAGTGTCTGTTTTTGCGCATGAAATGCAGAAATACAGGAGGGGTTCTTTTTCCTTTTATAGAGAGTGGTCACTTCTTTTCATTAAACACGGTTTAATTTTACTCGTACTTTGGGGTCGCGCGTGCAGCTAGACGACAATGTCGTTTTGAGTATTCAACGAAACACACCCTTTACCAAACAATTCCGTGTTTTAATGACCCTGAAGAAAGCGTTTAAAAACACTGTGGAAAAAGGAGAAATTGCTTCGACAAGCAATTTCTTCTTCTCTCCCAGTGTTTTCCAACCAAATCAGAAAACTTCAGTTTATTTGCACCAATTTCATATTTGTTGTCTGCATTTACTTTAAATTTGACAGAGTCCAAAATTTGTCGTTGGTAAAACGGTAAAACTTAAATGTTGATTAATACCAATGTAAATCAAATTCAAAACGTGTAATTTATTTTATTCTATCGACACTGATCGATATCTTGATCAATATTTTGACAATAAAAATCCTCGAGATACCAAATATCAATTAGCTGTATTGATCAACGATTCAAAATATTGGTCTACCTCAAAATTTCGCCAGTGGGTGTTGGGGAAGAGACTAGCCTTCGAATTTACATGCAGATTTGAGCTATGCTCGACCAAAAGGAGTTTTAATGCATTTTTATGATGTATTATACCATGCAAGACATCATGTAATTATGCATCCATAAAATCTATTTAGTCTGAGAATCTACTGGATCTGGAGGTAGAACGGTCCTTTTGCATGCAGAAAAATTGCATATAGCAAAAAGTGTCGACCCGTTTCAGCCTGCGCTTACCGCGCAGGCTGATACGGGTCGATACTTTTTACAGATGCATTAAACCCCCTTTTCACAGAGCATGACTCATTTAGATTTGAATTAACCTGTTACGGCCCCTGGATCGTTATAACCATCTCACCTATCTTGCACTCTAAGCAAGGTACTGACCTCTAACGCCGAAGTCTTTTCTGATCTGATCTCGGCGCCGAACATATCCAAATAGGCACAATAAAAACAGTACAAGAGCAGTAACCCAGCCTAGAATTGCTGCCGAAAACAATCCTACTCGACAACTGCTGTCACATATTTCGTCGACAGAATCAGGGCTGCAGCTACAACTACCTGTAAATTGAAATCATCATCATCATCATCATCATCATAATCATCATCATCATCATCGTCGTCATCATCATCATCTAGTCTTACCTTGACCTACACAGTCTACAACAGCACTCAAAGTAATCTCTTTCAGGCTAAACATTTTAAGATTTACTTTTGTCTTGCTACCGTGAAAGTAATTTCTAGAAAATATAGACAACAACTGGTCTGAAGAAACAGTCTGGTCCTTGTCTACATCCTACTTCCGTACAAGTGGTCAAATTAATCAACAATGATGTACCAATAAAAGCTACATGAAAGTTATATTTTCTCTAAAAGTCAGTTATTTAAATTCGGTTGAAATTTGTTAATGAATCAAAGCTATGTACCTAGTATATCGTTTACAAGTCGTTGACAAGTTCCTCTACAGTCATCAGAAATGGCTGTATCTGAAAAGAACGTTTAATTCTGCATTGAAAAATCCAATGTTTTAACAATCCTGACGGAAAGGCTTCGGAACACATTTTGGGAAAAAAGAAAATACTGATAATTATGCATTCTTTTTTTCCTTAATGTTTTTTGTTTTACCTTTTCGTCCCCAAAGAAATTTTATCGCTTTGTTGACACAAAACTTTTTCGGTTTTATGTACAGAAATGTGTTTTTTTTTTTCATAAGGGATAAATCTTATAAGACTGAAAAAAAAAAACCCAAGTTAATTGATGGAACGGCTTAATGATACACATTTCCTTTTCTATCAATAATATATATGCAGTTTAATTCATATTATAATCTTCATAAATTTTCTAACACTTTAAGTAGTCTATTCAATCTGCATTTATTAAAGGGAGCTTATTGTATTAGTCATGAAAATCTCTCTGTAATTCAAATTGTAAACTACTTATCCATCCGTCTTTCTCCTCATATCATATGTATGGGGCTTTCTTCACAATCCATTCGTCCATATGATTCGTACACCAATCCGCTTTCTCTACAAACCATATATTTTTCAGGAAATGTGTGATAATTATTTGTACCCCCCCCCCTCGTTAATAAATCTACACATTTCTTCTTTCTTTAGCCCATCGGAAATGATTCCATAGAATTATTCATCCAGTCATGCATGCATCAATCCATCCATCCATCCAATTACCCAATCATTTATTTATCCAATAAATCATCTAGGTTTGATCTTATTATCAAAATAAAAGTACTACGAGTACCTGTTATGGTTATAAGAGTATGTTTGGAAGCATTGACGATTTGCTCAGGCTCTCCGGTCGGATTTAAAGTATTTTGTGCGTTACACGTGTAGTATCCAGTAAAATCAACCTGAAAAACAATGTACTCAAATGCTATTGCTGGTCTCACATCACATTGCAATGACTGCTGGATCCGTATGAACCAACCATCCTTGAGAAGGCTCCTAGTCGTATTCACCAAAATTGTCTAAATTTGAAAGTAACTCAAACTCTGATTGGCTAAACCAAATGGTTTAGCCAATCAGAAGTTGTGTTACTCTCAAATTAAGAGAATAAGACAATGAATGTTTTCAAGGATGGTTGGTGACAACGGGTCCTGGTAGTAATATCAATACCTGAGCGTCGGTCTAGCATAACGGAGATGCATTTTATCAAGCACGTCGTAGCATAGTTATGAATCTATAAATCCATTTTGTCTCACAACAGACTAAGTTATAAGGTGAAATGATCTTTCGACATGCAGAAAGTTTACTACTAGCAAAACGTTTCGACCCATGTCAGCCTGCGCGGATTTCACAGGCTGACATAAGTCGATCCTTTTTGAGGCTGCATTAACCCCTCTATTTACAGAGCATGACTCACATATTTTGAAAGTTTGATATTTATCACTTTTGTAGTACTTGTTTTCAGAAAAGATGGACGGCCATACCATAGACGTGTTAATGGTGTTAAGTTGATTGAGTCCCGCGAAAATAAGTGCAATGCAATTCCTTATTTCTTCTGAAACTATATATTTGGAGCCTGTGACATTTTTTCAACCAGTATGGCCCATGTTCTTGTAATTTTCAGCAACTACTGGTAGTTCAAATCATGGAGGAATAATAAAACGCGGGAGAGTCTGTCACGATGCCTTCTGCGTAAGAATCATGCACTGCAGTCCGTTCTTGGTCGAAACTTTTTGATAAAATAGTAAATTTTCTGCATGCCAAAAGGACCAGTCTACCTGATTGTTCTGTCGGTAGTAAGACAAAACAGATTGCTTGGTACAGTGCATTTTATTATACTGCAAAGAAATTTCTCGTGATCTGATTGGATAATATGCCCCGAACATATATATCATGTACACTGGCAAAACCAACGTAAAAGCTGTTTCCCTTTCGGGAGCCCCGTAGACATGACTACACTTTCAACACAACATCCAAAATGGCGGCGTCGATCAAGATTAACATCAAGATTATGAGCTAAGCTGCACGTTTTAGCACGTATTACCAAGGTTTCAGTGACGTCAGTTCCCAGTGACGTCAGTTTTCATTGAATTGGGGCACTCAGAAGGGAAATTCTACTTCGTCGGTGTACTCAATTTTTTAAACCAAAAAACAGGTAAAATTCGCTTAACAAACATTGGAATGGTAAAACTTTGCAGTATAATAAATTCGTTGTACGGTCAGGTGGCAGGGGACTTGGACCCTGCCACCTGACCGTACAACTAATAATGGAGATGCATTAACCCTCTTTTGCCAGGGCATGGCTCATACCTTTTGGTTGCTTCACCCTATCTAAGGAAAGATCAGTCGAGGATGTCACAGTCATTTTCCAGTCGCTCTCTTTGTCAGAGAAAAACCAGCCAAAAATGCCAAAGATAATTTCCATGTACAAAAGTTACTGATATGCACCCTCTTCGGTTGTACCCGCCAATTATTCCTATTTCAATTCAAGAGAGGGAATGAGACAAACGCACGGACACACAAACACACAGACGCACACAGACGGAGACAGACACACAGATAGACAGACAAAAATAGTCACAAACGCAGAATTGGTTTAGATAAAAAGAGGGGGTAGAGGAAAAAGATAGAGATAAAAAGATAGAGAAAGGAAAAGAGTAAAAGAAAAGAGATAAAGAGACAGAGAGAGTAAAAACGAGAGACCGAGAAAGAAAGGGGAAGGAAGGGAGTAAAAGACAGAGATAAGGAGACACAGAGAAAAAAGGAGTCCAGTGAAAAAGAGATAAAAGAGACAGAGAGAGGAATAGAAAAAAAAAAAAAAAAAAAAATAGAGAGAAAGAGACATAGAGAGGAAGCGGGGAAAAGATGAAAATAAAGAGACATAGAGAGGAAAAGAGAAAAAAAAGAGAGATAAAGAGACGTAGAGAGGAAGAGAGAAAAAAAAAAAAAAAAAATAGAGATAAAGTGACATAGAGAGGAAAAGAGAAAAAAAAAAGTTAAAGAGACATAGAGAGGAATATAGAGAAAAAATAGAGATAAAGAGACATAGTGAGAAAGGGATAAAAAATAGAGATTAAGAGCATAGAGAGGAAGAGAGAAAAGAGAAAAGTAGAAAGAGACAAGGAGGCGGACAAAGACAGGGTTTACCTGCACATTAGGCAGAAACAGACGCTCTCCTTTAAACATAAAATTTGGGTCGCCGTCGCGGGTCCACCAGACAGATGGGTGTGGTGAACCACCCACCGTACAGTCGATCATCAGATCTGAACCCACGTTAAAGGTGTAAGAATTGTTTAATACCAGTATGTGCGCCGCTTCTAGAAATGAAAATTTGTTTATTCATTTGTCTCTTCCACACAGTAGAATGATTTTTTTTCTTTCGTCATTTGAAAACAATGTGTCGGAATAAGAAAATTTCTTCCTTTTGCTAAAGTGACAACAAAACAACAGACTTGTCATAATTCAAAGCATTTTCGGACGATGATTTTGGTTTGGGGAAAAAAAAAAATAAATAAATAAATAAAAAATAAATAAGTAGCCCTAAACTAACCTTAGGAGATTTTTATCAATAGTGGAACGTTCATTTCTGTCGTACGAATATCGACTAATGGGCTACTTTTATCATGGGCATGTGACGGACTATAATTTTATTAGCTCATGAATATTCATCTTATCCATAGAAAGACTACGATTTTCGCCTATCTTGCTACATCTTCAGTATCATAGGTGTAAGTTTCGTCTAACGATAATAGCAAGATTAATTTTTACGATGAGATTTTCACAATCGCACGACTGTTGATAAAATGAACTCCTGAACCTTTTGGTAAGTAAGTACATTCACCAGTAGTAAAATAATTCCACTCACCAACTGCCTTGATCACGAATTTCTGAAATATCGATGACGTTACAGTATTTCCGGTTGTAGGAAACATGGTATTTTCTGCCCAACAATAGATTACGTAATCGTCGTCCAAAGTATTCGAGTATTTAAAACCGCGCATGAGCACTTGCGAGTTCCGGTTGCTACTGGTTGTCCAATAGAACGTAGCCTCTGGATCGGAATCTGCCGAACATCTCAAATTATGTGACGACCCCTTCAGTATAACATTTGGACCGGAAATCGACGGTAAATGTGGTGGATCTAAGTATTAGAATGATAAATTAGAAATTGAGTGTCATGTCATTCGGTTAAAACTTTACCAAACGATAAAGTGATTTAATGACCCTGAGGACGAATTACATTGTGAAAAAGGAGCTTGCAATAAGCGTTATTTCCTTATCCAACGTTTCTATTCCGGGATTCCAGGTGCAGAGCTTCAATAAGTTCGTCGTCTTGAAATACTTTCACTATGGTCCAGTCTAAAACTTTGTACATGTACTCTGGTACAGAACTGAATATATTGAGTAATTTTAAAATATATTGGAACAAAACTTTTGCCGGAATATATTTAATGATGATGATGATGATGATGATAATAATAATCATAACCATAATAAAATAATGATAATAATAAATAGAGGATCTTACATGAGTGTTTATGTATTATCATTCTTATCAAACGAGTTGACTAAAATTGTATGACGCGAGCCTTGGCGAGCGTCAAATACATTTTAGTCAACGAGTTTGATAAAAATGATAATACATAAACACGAATGTGAGATTCTATTTATCACATAAAACGAATGACAGACAGAAAAATATCCTGCATCATCACCTTATACTCTATACCGTTTACGGGTCCATGTTTACAGTTGTAGTTTGGTTTCAAATGTGTATATACACAAGTAGATAGTTCTTTCACATTTACACCGAAAGAAGAATGAAATGGTTTATAGAGGGGTTAAGTCCACCTGTTTCCGCAAAAATATTGATTTTAAGAGACTTTCGCTGCATTTCTTGGTTTTTATCAAACATAAAAATGAAAAACTTTCCACGCGCATACGTCTTAGCAACAATGACGTCATTTTTCCATGAAACGGAGTAACAGTACAAATTCCAGCACAAACTGTGTATGGTTTCTCTGGCTTCATGCGCTCATGACTGAAAACTGATCAGAACCGGGACCCAAAAAAAACGATAATACACTAGTGTATTATCGAAAATAAGTCATGGGTTTAATACACTGCCGGGGGAGGTTTTATGTGACAAATAATAATAATAATTAATGTCTAATGCTGATGATGACATAACGATCATGGTAAAAGAAATGTTGGTGGCGATGGTGAGTTTAAGAAATAGAAAGTAGGATGGTTTTCATGCCGATAAAATAAAATAAAGTAAAAATCAGAAAGAGAGGAGAAACTCTTAGTTTATATAAGATTCAAAACAACTGATAATTCTATAAGCCATGCTCTGTGAAAAAGAGCTTTAATTCGTATGCAAAAAGTACCGACCAAGATCAGCATGAGCATTCCGCGCAGGCTGACCTGGGTCGTGGTGTTTTGCTGTTGGTAAATTTTCTGCATGACAAAGGGACCAGTTTAGCTCGTGATCCAGTCGGTTTTAAGACGAAACGGATTTTCTGTATCCATAATTATGTGCCGACTAGCTTGGCATAATGCATTGCGTAAATGGACTAAATCCCCTTTTGACAGAACACAGCTCCATGTTACATGATACCAGCCCAAGCCATCACATAATTATGGATCCAGAACAGCAACTTTTTTAATTAAACAACCGTAATCATGAGGTAGACAGGTCCTTTGGCATACAGAAAAGTGATCAATCGCGAAAAGTTTCGGCTCAGGTCAGCCTGCGCGGACCGCACAGGCTGACCTGGGTCGATACTTTTCGCAGATGCATTATTCATATAGTTTCAACGATGTTTATAATGGAAAGCAGCCATTGGCTCGGAAAGAACGTTGAACGAAGTACTTGGAAAAAAACTGTAATTAAATGTTGAAAACAACCAACCAACCAACCAACCAACAAGTAAGCGGGCAAACAAATAAACAAAGAAACAAGTAAACCAAAAACTAGCAATTAATACAAATAAGCATAGCAACAACTCACAAAGAACTTTAATTGCTACCGTTTGTATGGAACCCTCTTGCAAACTGTCCGTGCATTGGTATGTGCCTGCATGCCTCATTTGTATACTCATAAACGTTAGATTTGTGTTAAAAATCTCCAGGGTTTTGTCGTCCTCATTACTCCATACAATACGTTGTTCAGGGTCGAGTCCTTCACAGTATAGCACCAGTCTTGTGTTCTCTACAGCGCTCACAGTGCCTGGTGAAGGGTCTCCGTTTTCTAGTTTTATTGTCAAGGCTAAAAAAATCAAGCGGTTCACCAAATATAGATATGAGACATCAATTTGAATTCAAAAATGTTATTTTTTATTTTTTTCAAATATCTCCTTATCGGACAGTGTAGATCCAAGATCAGACTGCACGTTCTGATCTGAATTTACACTGTCCGCAAAAGGTTACTGAGTCGAGCTTTTAGCAGCCTTTCTGTAAGTACAAAGCGGACTATCCTTACATAACTTCAAGCCATAAAATTAATGTATTCCAGTCTTGAACAAAAATTCTCTGGATATCAGTTCTGAAAAAATGAAAAGACTGTTGATTAAAGACGTATTGTGCAACTTTGGATGTATTAACCAAAATCAGGTTCAATGTAAGGGCAGCTAATCTTGGTCTACACATTCAACATCTTGTTTTTTCTTTTTTTCATTTTTATTTTGTACTTAAAACTACCGTTAAATTTCAAAAATTGTAAATGAATATTTTTGGTGAAGTCGGAATACATCGACTCGGCAAGAATATGCGTTTAACTCCTGAAGCGGCTAATAGCTTGACGTCTTTCGACGGCCTAAATTACAATCCAGTGAAACAGGGAAAACGTATCTTATAGGCTTTACTAAATAAGCGGACGGTTTGAATCAAAGATCAGACTGCACGGTCTGTTCAGTCAGGTCTTTGATCTAAGCTCATTGCAAAAGTCCCTGTTTTCTTCGCCTAAGCCGTTGAAAAGGTCAAAGAGAGGAGGGAGGAGAAACATAAAACATATAGATATAAAGGATACTTGTTTGTCTTTTTTCTGAGAAATATCGAAATTTATTTCATCAAGTAAACATCATCTGTAATATTTTTACGAGTGGCTGTGCCACTCGTGAAATATTATCGATTATGTTCACGATGGATATTCTAATTCATTATTTTTTTGTTGGGATTTTCGTTGTTTTCGGTAATTTCCTATGGAGTACCTCCCCCGACAAAACAACACACTGAAATATTACGTAAAGCGCGAGGGTAAATGCGCGTATATCACGTCATATTTCCCTCTGGATGAATGGTACGCCTAGTTACCTCGGTACATGTAACTTGTGCGCTGGAACTACTGTTTCCGCCTTCATTTGAAGAGTTGGAATTATGTAATTAGTGTTTTTTACTGGTCGGACCGACGAAATATCATACTATAATCCATTATTATTTCTCCATAAACTATCGAAAAGCATGAAATGAATTGTATTGCTGCACTACTCGCTGTGAAAATAAATGAAAAAAAAAAAGTTAGAAAAGAGCTTTTAAAACAACAACTTACCTTGGCCTAAATCACCAAGCCCCGTACAGAGCAAAATAGTGATAAATACATTATCAAATTTTATATCCATGACAACAACAGAAACAAACCAACAAATTGAAAGGAGAACACACTCAAGAACTTTTGTTTAAAGATAAGTCATTTGTTTGAAAGAAATAGTATTTATACTTGTACTCCAGTGAATGTATACCCATGACTGTTTGGTTAGTTCATGGAATGGGGAAATTAAGTTAATGAATCAAAGCAATAATGACCCCCCCACACCCCTAAATTAACATAAGGCTGTGATTAAAAAATCGAAAGACCCCTCCCCCCTTGCCCCGATCTAACCCTTAGGCTGCTTAGCACGATTCAATGACCTGCTGCGGACGGTGTAGATCAAGATCAGACTTCACGATCTTGAATCTACACTGTCCATGAGGAGATTAAAAAAAAAAAAAAAAAAATAAGTTTGAAATAGCAACATTCGGGTTTTCACTATCGGCTTATTTAGCGGGGTAAGGGTTTAAAGCCGGAAGACCCTCCCACCACCCTCCCCCCGCCCTTTGCTCTACGAACTGATAGATCTATCCAATGTCCACACGCATTTCATACGCCTTCATATCTATCTGTATGTATTGCTGCATAAAGAAGAGTTGTTCACGCACTCGAAGATGAAAAACACGTTTGTGGAAAATGTAGAATTAGCTTGCTACATAAAAGCGCTCCTTTTACATCAATCTTTCCTCTAAAATTCACTAATCTCGTTAGCAAATGTTTTTTCAGCGAAAATTTTAAGTCGAAGAGGTGAATAACTATGTAGAAATATTTAAAGGATTACATGCCTATTTGGTATATGGGTTTCTTCCCCCCTCCCTTTTTTTTTTTGAAAGTTTACAACTAAGTTTGTCTGTTTTCTTCATTGCATAGCCGTTTTCAACATTATTTCAATTATATCGCGGTGGCCAGTGCACCCATCCATGCACTCCTGAAGATTTTTTACTAATGCTTCACACAGTATTCTTCCAAAGGCACTGGCTGTTTTCCAACATTACCATCGTCAAAACAATGGCCAGCAGTAGGAGAGGAATGAATCCTGTCCTTGTGAAACAGATACCAGAAAGTTTCCCAGTTTTCAAACGGCGGCCTCTCGGACGACAACGAAGAAAACGACAGGGTTGTAGCAGTGCCTCAACCTTTTCTTCAGAACTGTCTGCTAAAGTTTATAGATGGTTGTACCATTACCAGATTATACCGTGTTTTAGCGACCCTGGCTTCGAAGACAAATGAAAATATTGCGGGGAAAAGGAAAAAATTCTGGTAAGTAGTAGGCCTACTTTCTCCTTTTCCCACTATGATTCCTACCATTTTGAAGAAAAATAAGGCCATTAAGTGAACCATGTTTAATATTGTTGTCTGCACATACTTTCCATAATAAAAAAAGCTTAAAATTTTGTTGTTTGGCAAAGAGTTATAAAAAGAAACAAAACTGGGAGAAGCGTTGTTCCTATCCCATTACAACGCTCATTGTCTCATTTGAAGGTTTTATGGTTAAATGATCACTGGCGCATGTATCTAATTGATGGTCAGATCAAGGTGCATCGCTCGTTAACTCTTTACCTGGCGACAAAATCTTACACCTTTTAAAACTGAAAGCTCTTTCAGATGACAAAATAAATGTAACTCACATGATGACTTCTGTCTCTGATAGTGTAAGAAACACTGTGGGAAAAGGTGAAAATGCTTACCAGCATTTTCTCCTTTTCCCACAATGCTTTAAAGACCTTCTTCTTCAGGGTCATTAAATATTGGAATTGTGGTGAAGAGTTAACTCTTTAGCAAAAGAGAAAGGTTTAAATTTATCAGAATTGAAACAGTTTGCAGACGATAAATCAAATGTGGCTCAAATTAAAGGAACTTTATTAAAAGCGAAGTTAACATCATGGGAAAAGGAGTAAATGCTGGTTACCAGCATTTACTGTTTTTCCTACAATGTTTCAAAAGGCTTCTTTTTTAGGGTCTTTGACATACGAGACAGTTCGGTAAAGGGTCTAACATTCGCCGAACAACTCGATCATTTAAGTACCCAAGGGTAAAAGCTTATTAAACACTGTAAGAAACGAGCATTTTCACCTTTTCTAAGAATGCTTTCTCTATTCTTTAAAAGACAAACCCCATCATCTGAACCAAAGCTAATTTTTCGGATCTAAATGCGTTGAAGTCGGAGCAAGCTGGTCTTTTACAAGTTTTTAAAGCGTCAACTTAGCAGTTCCGACGTATACGAGGGGTGATCAAAAAGATCGCGGACCACCTCGTTATTTTGAAAACTACTACACGTAGGATTACAAAAATTTGTATAGATGAGCATTAATTATCTGGTAACTGACTAAAGCTTTCAAATGTCGTCTTATTCAAGTAGGTAAAGTGTGACGTCATTCTCATGACGTCATATACTGCATTAGTGGTCCAAAATGTCGGACGACGTTTTATTTGAGCCGAGAGTAATCATAAAGTTTTACGTCAAACTCGGAAAATATTTATCGGAAATCAAAACCGATTGAGAAACAGTTTAAGGGGACTCTGCACTAAAGAATTCTGATATTCGTACATGGATCGGACCAATTTAGACAAGGGTGCGATACTGTTAAAGATGGCCCTAAATCTGGCTGTCCATCAACATCAATCACAGACAAAATCATAACGTGTGTAGAGTAGCATGCAAAACAAAATCATCGAGATACTGTCAGGAAAATAGCTGACACATACAACATTTCATATAAAAGTGCTCAGAAGATTTTGATTGAGAATCTTGGAATGCCGTGTGTTTGCTGAAGGTGGGTACCTCGGCAACTGACGCCCGAGAAAATGGGGGTTAGTGTCGAAATCTGTTAAGAAATTTCAGAACGCATTAGGATAGAGGGGTCAAACTTTACCCATCGTATTGGAACAAGCGATGAAACATAGGCACACTTTAACGAGACTGAATCTAAACAATAAAGCACTGTATGGAAACATCCAACATCGCCTTCCGCTGGTAAAGCCAACCTCTCTAAGTCACCTGGTAAAGCTATACATCATGTATTTCTGTTCTCCTTTTTTTCCTCTACATCATGTTGTATCTATACATACTGCAGTCAATACTGAGTTTTATGCCAACATTATTCAAATAAATTTCACAAACACCATACGGAAAAAACAGCCTGAAGTCCTGCGGGGTGACGTCACTTTACACTAAGATAACGCCCTAGCTCACAAAGCCGCGCTTGGACAAGAAACGTTGCAAAAACTAAACATAGAAACACCAACCAATGCCCCTTAAAATTTAGTCCTGACTCCATGTGACATCTGACTAGTTCCTGTTTTGAAAGATTCTCTATGTGGCACGCACTACAAGAGTAGAGAGGAGCTAACCCTCGCTATGACCGGGTCCTTGAGAGTAATGTCACGTGACGCGCTCGCACACGTGTTTCGCACGTGGAAATCAAGAATTAGTAAGTGCATAGAACTCAAAGGAGGTTACTTTCAAAAATAGTAAACACTCCAAGTTGTTTTTTATAATGATATTCCGATACCGGCACTGGTCCGCGTTCTTTCTGATCACCCCACGTATAATCAATATTTGTGTGCACAAAAAATTTCGCTGACGGCGTGGATCAAGATCAGGCTTTACGACAAGGTCTGGTCCTGTATCTACACTTTCCACAAACTGATTATAAACACCCACCATTTGCAGTGACATTGTATATCAAGGATAAAAAAAAAAAAAAATTGGTTTATTTGGTGGCGCGGATTGCGCAGGCTGATCCTGGACGACACTTTACACAAATGTCCGAATGCCCACTTTTTGCGTGTTGCAGGCCATATATAAATAGCCCACTGGGACGGCGTAATTCCAGTTCAGATCATATATAAAGCGTATTTCATTGGTCAACGCTTATAGATATTAGAAATGTTTCGATAAATAAAGTACAGGAGGTTAGATTGTTTGGTCCTTTTCAATATTAATAAATCAGTCACATCACTGGACCATGTTCATGCGTTACCAACCATCCTTAAGATATTTTCTGGTCTTATTTTCCAAGATTTTCTAAATTTGAATGTAACATAACTTCTAATTGGCTAAACCAAATGGTTTAGCCAATCAGAAGTAATGTCACTTTCAAATTTAGAAAATTCTGGTGAATAATGCAAAGAACGTTCTTGAGAAACGTTGGTGAATATGGACCCAATTGGAGGTTCTTTTACAGGTACTTCGCAGGAGTTTTACCAGGTTTATAGGATCATTACATACTCTGATTGAGACTTCTATTTAACAAAATCAGAAAAATGTCCACGTTGAAAGCATCTGAAGAGGATAAATTCAGTGTTGTTCAAATAATGATATTTGTCTTTGTAGGACAGAAAATGCTGTGGGAAAAGGAGAAAATTCTGGTTATCATCAGTTTTCCTTTCCAGCATTATTTAAAGAAAAGCTGGTTTGATACATGATTTCGATTCCTTTTGAAATAATTAAAACCGCTAGTACAAGTTAACTCCCTTAACTTAATGCAGTCTGCTAAATACACAAAGCGTATTTCATAATAAGCGCAATTGTTTTAAAAGGCCGTGTACCCCAAGGTCGTTAAAGAACGAGAATGTTCGGTTAAGTGTTATCAATGTGAATGACATTATTCTCTAGTGACATAAGTAGTAATGAGGCCACTTTGCATGTAAATAAAGATGACGTAATTGGCGGCCTTCTTGCTACTATTTTTAGTAAATCATTTGCATATAAGGATGTTACTATGTTTAGACAAGCAGGCATCTTGGATGACCTACATTTTTGCTGTTTTAGTGACCTAATTTTTTTTTCTGGTATTTGTTTTTATGGTGACCATTTTGAATGACCGAGTTTTAAAATAAATGGGGATAAGTCCTAATTCAAAAGTACAGTACAAATTTTTGTTATAAAAATATAAAGTACAAACTTTGATAAATGTTAGTTTTGGTCTTACTGGAAAAAGTCGAAACATGAAAAAATATAGTACAAACATTTTGACATTAAATTAGTTTTGAGTTTACTGGAAAAAATATGACAACATAAAAACTGCACAAAATAACGGAAAAAATGTAAGAATAAAAATAATGGCACTTTTCTGGAGATCTCAAATGACGAAGATTATTATCATCAGTTTGCACGCATCTATTTTGAGATATTCATGTTCAGACATGTACAGGTGGGTGATCAATAGTCTTTTGTTACAGTCGCCATACTGACTGCTTTTGTTTATTTAGGCACGGAAGTACGGACAATGGCCTATTCAAATGTCAAAGTTAATCCCCTAACAAAGGACCAGATGGCTGAACAATAATCTTTTGTTACAGAAGCCACACTGACTGGGTTTGTTTACTTTTGGACGGAATTACGGACAATGGCCTATTCAACTGTCAAAGTTAATCCCCTAACAAAGGACCAGGTGGCTGAACAACGGTATTTTGTTAATGTCTCCACAATATCTGGATATGTTTGTTTTGTACAGGAAGTCCTAACAAAGGTTGTTTTAAACTTGCCTTTTAATCTTTCAGGAAAAAGTAGAAACATGAAGGAATATATTGATTGACAAAACATCAGTTTTTAGTTTACTGGAAAAATATGACAACATAAAAAAAAAAAAAAAAAAAAAAAAAATTGGTGCCATTTTTTTGCAGTATATTTGGCGCCATTTTTTTTTCTGGAGCCATTTTTTGCGGGAATTTTTTGAGAAATAGCTTTAAAAATGAGTCGTTTAAGTAGGCACCCTTACGTTATACAGAGCTACAGAGCTGACTTGTGTACCCTATCTAGTTATTTTTGGCGGACATTGAAGGTCAGGTTCTTTTATCTAGACGGAGACATTCCCACTTAGATTCATCTTTAACGCTTCATCAAGTCAAAGAACTGATTCCTACCCATACTTCGACCCTTGACCAAGTCTATATGGTTAAGTCGGTCTAACGACACATCCATGCTCTTTGAAGTTTTTCATAATACACAAATGTAAACTTTACATAACTCTACCTTTTAATCGATGTTTCCCCTTGGACGTCCTATACACAAATGACTATTAAAGATTATTACCATCAGTTTGCACTCGTCTATTTTGAGATATTCATGTTCAGACATGTACAGGTGGCTGATCAATAGTCTTTTATTAAAGTCGCCACACTAACTGGTTTTGTTTATCTAGGAACGGAAGGACGGACAATGGCCTATTGAGATATCAAAGTTAATCCCCTAGAAAAAGGATCAGGTGATACAGAGCTGAGTTGTATACCCCATCGAAGACTTAGTCGCGGATACTGAGGGTCAGATCCTCAGTCTTCGATTGAAAAAAAAGTACAGATAACTATTTTCAATGTAAAAAAGACAAAAATGAAAAGAAATAGTCTACTGGTAAAAATATAAAAGTATTGAGGGAAAACAATGGAATAAGCAGAAAAAAAAAAAAAAAAAAAAAAATATTCTAAGGTGAAAAAGAAGTAGAAAAAGTCAAACATAGTCTAAGGGTAAACACAATAAAAGTCAGATAACTTTCTTATGATATTAAATGGGGAAAATGGAGAAAAAGCAGAAAAATCAAAATAAAGATAGTGAAAAAATAAAATGAAACCATTTTGTCCATGTTTTATTTTCAAACCTCATTTTCCAGAAAATGAACTAGTTTATCAGCTTGAACATGCTCCTTTACCAAAATATCATCTTCAAGGATATATTCCAGCGAAACACTTACTTGACGAAAAGTGCTGGTCCCAATAACAGAAAATATAAAGAATTCCACTGTATCCTTAACTTCAACAGTTACGTTTATTATAGGTGCAATCAAAAACGCCGAAAACAAATCAATGATATTCATCATTGATTATGATGCAAAAGTGAAAAATCAAGTCGTTTCCCTTTAAAGCAAAAGATTAAATGACTCTAACAAGATTGGACAAGACCCCTACCCCTTTAATGTTTAGTACCCATTTATATGCTAATATTTTTTTATTAGAGATTGGATTAAGACAGCTCATAAAGGCAGCTGGCTAATGTTTACATAAATATTTATACAAACCCTAGTAACGGATTAAATCTTGTAAAAATTTAAGATTTTAGTCGAAAGTTATAGAAGTTGTTACCTTTAATAATGAAAAAAGATTTATTTTTTTTTTGAACATTCCAACCTTCTGACAAGTAAAGCTGTGTACTGATAAGCCTAATTCTAGGAAATGTAAGCAATGACACCAAATTCCAGGACAACTAAGGAATGAAACCGATATTAGTCTCTTTTTTTTCATTTTGTGACACAGTTTCTATACATGCAATTTTACATAACCCTACCAAATGACACTTTACTTTTTCATTTTGACTCCCCCATTGTCGATTCAATTTTCAGCCGTTTCAGGCCCAATACTCCTTTTCTTAAAAAAATCGACATTTTTGGGGTTTTTTTTGCAGTCAGATCGAATTGATAAGGTATCATTGGAATGGTCTTCTCACACTGATCAAGAAAATGTATAGTTTTGTAGGTGTCACAACGGAGATACAAGGGTTAAAAGTTTGAGAGATATACGCTTTTGGCATCTTCCGGTACAAAAATGGCTCAAAACTTTATTTATTGATCGGTTTTTACGTTCTTGGTGTCTATCTACGACAATTTTTCCCTAGAAAGTCAAAATTCATCTGGAGATCATAGTGAGATACTTATTTTGGCTGCAAGATTTCAGATACGTTATCAATGCACTAACTTTAACAAAAATGGCTAAAATCATTGTTTATGAACCGATTTTCATGATCTTGGTGTCTAATTGTATTAAATTTTCCTCAGAAATCCATTTATGAGGGTAACAAATACATTTTGGTGAGATGGCGGCAGGAATTGACACCATTTTCTATGAAAATTACTATAGAACCACAGCACAAGGCAAAAAATAGCTTTATACATGTTCCTACACGTACTGGCATTAGCTCGTGTTTTAACACGTTTGCATTTGTCTGAATTTAAACATCCTTGATTGGATAATAAACTATGACGTCATTGATCGTTTTCTATTTAAAAAACCCTAAACCCTACTGTCTTCTGACAGGACGATACGTGCAGTTTACATACTTTATCATGCCACGGCAGCCATGATTTTTGAAATATCAAGATGCTTTAAAGGATTCTGAAAGAACTCTACCCAAGAAACATATCTGTTAAATATCAATAAATTCTCACCACAAGTTTATGAAGTTTGTACATCAGGCTAAAAAAATGTGAAAAATTTGCCATGTCACGGTAGCCATTATGTTTTGAAAATCAAGATGCCTTGAATAAATCTGAAAGAAGTCTACCCACAGGGCATATCTTTTGAAATTACCCTCGTAGTTTATGAGGAGAAGATGTTTGAAGATTGAATCAAAGGGCGGACGCGCGCACACACGCACGACAGGCATAGGGCCATAACACAAGCTGGCTGGCCTTTGGCCAGTGGAGCTAAAACTTGCGTAGTGTAAATAAAAGGTTGAATATATTCTACAAGATACAATCAAACCAGACTGTTCCTACTACTATTAGATGAAATAAATAAAACTTACCTATATAATGCTCGCCTTCCCCACTCCATATCAAAACTTTTTTTTTTATATTAGAAATATCCATAACAAACGTTAACTCTGTATCCAGTGTAACGGTAAAAAAGAAAAAAGGCAATTTGCCCATAAATACAATCCATTATCATTGTAGTGATAGACAAAGTTGAGAATTGTAGGTATATATAATTTTATGTCTTGTCTAGAATGACCTGGACAAGTTGTGACGAGCTTCTACAAGTTCTCACATGAAGTCAACCCCTCGTGGGTTCATTTGTTTTCTATTGTCAATGTGGTTTCTTTTACTAATAACCCTAGTAACGGATTAAATTTTGTAAAAATTTAAGATTTTACTCGAAAGTTATAGGAGTTGTTACCTTTAGTAATGAAATGATTTTTTTTAACATTCTAACCTTCTGACAAATAAAGCTGTGCACTGATAAGCCTAATTCTAGGAAATGGAAGCAGTGGCACCAAATTCTAGGACAACTAAACAAAGAAACCGTTATTCGTCTTTTTCTTTCATTTTGTGACAGTTTCTATTCATGAAATTTGAGATAACCCTACCAAATGATACATAACACTTTAGTCCTTCATTTTAACCCCCATTGTCGATTCAATTTTCCACCATTTCAGAGCCAGTACTCATTTGCTTAAAAATACTCGACTTTTTTTTATAAGCAGCCAGGTCGAATCGATATAGGTATAAATTGGAATGCTCTTCTCACACTGATCAACAAAATGTATAGTTTTGTAGGTATCACTTCAATGACAACGGAGATACAAGGATTAAATTTTGAGAGATACACGCTTTTGGCATCTACTGGTACAAAAATGGCTCAAATCTTTATTTATTGACCGATTTTTACGTTTTTGGTGTCTATCTACGACAATTTTAACCTAGGAATTCAAATTTGAAGTCAAAATTTACATAGAGATCATAGTGAGATCGTTATTTTGTCTGCAATATTTCAGATAAGTTATTAATGCACTAACTTTAACAAAAATGGCTAAAATCATTGTTTATGAACCGATTTTCATGATCTTGGTGTCTAAGTGTATTACCTTTTCCTCAGATATCCATTTATGAGGGTACTGAATACATTTTTGCTGCGATGGCGGCCGGAAATGACGCCATTTTCTATAAAAATTACTATAGAAGAACAGCACAAGGCAAAAAATAGCTTTATACATGTTATTACACGTACTGGCATTAGTTTGTGTTTTAACACGTTTGTATTTGACTAAATTTAAAACGTCTTTGATTGGATAATAAAGTATGACGTCATTTATTTAGTTCATTAAATCCTACGGTATTCCAGTTACTTTATTATCGTTAAGAACTTCAGTATGAAAACTACATTTTCACTTTCGACTCATGTCGTCGAAAATCACTTATTATCTCCTTATTTTTCAACAAACGCGTTATGTATAGTGTAATACAAAAGTGTTTAAATCAGTCTGACACAGAGAAACAGTATGTCAAACGCTCTGAATAGACCAAAACGTTCAATTATGATACTGGACTTTTAGGATTTACAAATGAACCGAGTAACAAGCTTAAAATGATATTTACCAGGACAAAGAATGTAATTTTTGTTATAACTACTTATCCGGTTGTATAGTTAATAAACTGACAAACATGTTGGGGTACGATTTCTATATTTAGATCATGACAAAAATGACTTGTCAGCCAATCAGACAGTGGTTCTAAAAATAGACAATCAATCGGATGCAAGAGGAAATGGACCATACTAAAACATGGCAAACACCAGATGCAAACTCAGTCTTGGTAACAATCGCTATGTACAGGTCAATGAATAGAAAAGGGAACTGAGAGTCGATATCAGAGAATGGAAAGGTGACAAACCCACAAAAAAAGGCATAAGCTTAACTATGATGTGTTGGAAGAACCTAGTTGATCAGCTAGAATATGTTGACAAATCCGTCCAAAATAAAGTAACGTACGGATATCATATTGGGGGTAATATCTATTGCAGTATTGGCGAAAGCAGCGTTTGTGTAGATATAAGACAGTACTGAAAATAGAATGAAGAAGTTGTGCCTGCCAGGAAAGGCATCTGTTTGAGACCCCAGGAATACAATCGATTAAAAGAACTTATACCAAACATTGGAAAAGACTTGCCCGAATTGGATAGTGTGGTACCCTGTTACTTGCAAAGTGATCATATGAATCAGTTAGGAGCCCTTCGGTGTACAGAGTGTAAACCAAATGAATTTATAAATTGGTGATCATGATTGGACTTGCGCATATGATAGTTTCATTGGTTGGTGAATAGATATATCATACACATATAAAAACAGAAATAAAAATTGAAATGGAACGATTTCTTGCTCTTTTAAATATTTACCAAAAATAAACATTTGTATTCAGTTTTGTTGTAATTCTATATGTTTTAAGAATGTACGTTATGTATATGTAAATATGAATAAAAATGGATGACTGGAAAAGATACTTGTCCTCCATTTATTTTGATACTAACCATCCTGTCAGTTTTAGCGGCTCTGAGAAATTGTATCGGTATGTGAAAGCCCAGGATAAATACAAAATTGGTAGACATCGAATACGGAAATGGCTACAAGATCAGAAGTCCTATTTCCTTACGAGGCGAGCTAGACACCGATTTGTACTATACAGAGTAATAATTGACGGTATTAACAGTCAATGGGATACTGATACTGTCCATCTCATGGACATGGTCGATTTACAAAAAAGAAAACAATGGTGTCAATAAATACGTATTGGTAGCGATTAACATTTTTTTCTCGGAGTGTGTATGTTCAACCAATAACGAGTAAACGTGGTGCGTAGGTAGTCATGACATTGAAACATATAGTAACCGATGAAACCGTTTCAAGTATTACTATTACTAATCCTAATAAAATATGTAGGGACAAACGAAAAAGAAAATTTTACAATCGCAAGGAAGAGAAAATGTATCAAATGGTTTATACAAAAAGGCGAAAAGTAGACCAGTTTGACACAAATGGTAGTCGTCATTATACTTTGTCTTGGGGTTGTTTTGTTAAAAAATGTCATTCATTTCTTTAAAGTGTCATTCATTTTCTTTAAAAGTGTCACATATCTTTTAGAAAGGGTAACTCTTTTTTCATAAAAGGTCCTTCATTTTCCTAAAATCCTATCTTGTAGAATATATTCAACCTTTTATTTACACTACGCAAGTTTTAGCTCCACTGGCCAAAAGCCAGCCAGCTTTTGTGTTATGGCCCTATGCCTGTCGTGCGTGTGTGCGCGCGTCCGCCCCTTGATTCAATCTTCAAACATCTTCTCCTCATAAAATACGAGAGTAATTTCAAAAGGTATGCCCCGTGGGTAGACTTCTTTCAGATTTATTCAAGGCATCTTGATTTTCAAAACATAATGGCTACCGTGACATGGCAAAATTTTCACATTTTTTCACAGCCTGATGTACAAACTTCATAAACTTGTGGTGAGAATTTATTGATATTTAACAGATATGTTTCTTGGGTAGAGTTCTTTCAGAATCCTTTAAAGCATCTTGATATTTCAAAAATCATGGCTGCCGTGGCATGACAAAGTATATAAACTGCACGTATCGTCCTGTCAGAAGACAGTAGGGTTTTTTAAAATAGAAAACGATCAATGACGTCATAGTTTATTATGCAATCAAGGATGTTTAAATTCAGACAAATGCAAACGTGTTAAAACACGAGCCAGTGCCAGTACGTGTAGGAACATGTACAAAGCTATTTTTGTCTTGTGCTGTTCTTCTATAGTAATTTTTATAGAAAATGACGTCATTTCACCAAAATGTATTCGTTACCCTCATAAATGGATTTCTGAGGAAACTTTAATACAATTAGACACCAAGATCATGAAAATCGGATCATAAACAATGATTTTAGCCATTTTTGTTAAAGTTAGTGCATTGATAATGTACCTGAAATCTTGCAGGCAAAATAACTATTTCAATATGATCTCTAGGTAAATTTTGACTTCTAATTTGACTTGCTATGAAAAATAATCGTAGCTAGACACCAAGAACGTAAAAATCGATCAATAAATAAAGATGTGAGCCATTTTTGTACCGGAAGATGCCTAAAGCGTATATCTCTCAAACTTTTAATCTTTGTATCTCCGTTGTCATTTAAGTGACACCTACAAAACTATACATTTTCTTGATCAGTGTGAGAAGACCATTCCAATGTTACTAATATTGATTCGATCTGACTGCAAAAAAAAAAAAAAAAAAAGTCGATATTTTTAAGAAAAGGAGTATTGGGCCTGAAACGGCTGAAAATTGAATCGACAATGGGGGAGTAAAAATGAAAGAGTAAAGTGTCATTTGGTAGGGTTATGTCAAATTGCATGTATAGAAATTGTGTCATAAAATGAAAAAAAAAAAGAGATTAATATCGGTTTCATTGATTCGTTGTCTTGGAATTTGGTGTCATTGCTTACATTTCCCAGAATAAATCATATCAGTACACAGCTTTACTTGTCAGAAGGTTGGAATGTTAAAAAAAAAAAAAAAAAAAAAAAAAAAAAAAAATCATTTCATTATTGAAGCTAACAACTTCTATAACTTTCGACTAAAATCTTAAATTTTTACAAGATTTAATCCGTTACTAGGGTTTGTATAAGTATTTATGTAAGCATTAGCCAGCTGCCTTTATGAGCTGTCTTAATCCAATCTCAAGTAAAAAAAATATTAGCATATAAATGGGTACTGGACCTTCAAGGGGTGGGGGGCGTCTTGTCCAATCTTGTTAGAGTCATTTAATGTTTTGCTTTAAAGGGGAACGACTTGATTTTTCACTTTTGCATAATAATCAATGATGTATGTTATCAATTTCTTTTGGGGGTTTTCGATTGCACCAATAATAAATCTAATTGTTGAAGTTAAGGATGCAGATGAATTTCATATATTTTCTGTTATTGGGACCAGCACTTTTTGTCAAGTAAGTGTTTCGCTAGAATATATCCTTGAAGATGATATTTTGGTAAAGGAGCATGTTCAAGCTGATGAACTACTTCATTTTCTGGAAAAAGAGGTTTGAAAATAAAACATGGACAAAATGGTTCCATTTCATTTTTTCACTCTTTTTATTTTGATTTTTCTGCTTTTTCTTCATTTTCCCCATTTAGTATCATAAGAAAGTTACCTGACCTTTATTATCTTTACCCTTAGACTATGTTTGACTTTTCTACTTCTTTTTCACCGTAGACTATTTTTTTCTGCTATTCTTTTATATTTTTACCTGTAGACTATTTCTTTTCATTTTTCGTATTTTTTTCATTAAAAATAGTTATCTGTACTTTTTTTTCCATCGAGGACCGAGGACCTGACCCTCAGTATCCGCGACTAAGTCTTCGATGGGGTAAACAACTCTGCTCTGTATCACCTGATCCTTTGTTAGGGGATTAACTTTGATATCTCAATAGGCCATTGTCCGCAGATAAGTCCCTAAATAAACAAAAGCAGTTAGTGTGGCGACTTCAATAAAAGACTATTGGTCACCCACCTGTACATGTCTGAACATGAATATCTCAAAATAGACGAGTGCAAACTGATGGTAATAATCTTTAATAGTCATTTGTGTATAGGACGTCCAAGGGGAAACATCGATTAAAAGGTAGAGTTATGTAAAGTTTACATTTGTGTATTATGAAAAACTTCAAAGAGCATGGATGTGTCGTTAGACCGACTTAACCATATAGACTAGGTCAAGGGTCGAAGTATGGGTAGGAATCAGTTCTTTGACTTGATGAAGCGTTAAAGATGAGTCTAAGTGGGAATGTCTCCGACTAGATAAAAGGATCTGACCTTCAATGTCCGCCAAAAATAACTAGATAGGGTACACAAGTCAGCTCTGTATACCGTAAGGGTGTCTACTTAAACAACTCATTTTTAAAGCTATTTCTCAAAAAATTCCCGCAAAAAATGGCCCCAGAAAAAAAATGGCGCCAAAATATACTGCAAAAAATGGCACCAATTTTTTTTTATGTTGTCATATTTTTACCAGTAAACTAAAAACTGATTTTTTGTCAAACAATATATTTGTTCGTGTTTCTACTTTTTCCTGAAAGATTAAAAGGCAAGTTTAAAACAACCTTTGTTAGGACTTCCTGTACAAAACAAACATATCCAGATATTGTGAAGACATTAACAAAATATCGTTGTTCAGCCACCTGGTCCTTTGTAAGGGGATTAACTTTGACAGTTGAATAGGCCATTGTCCATAATTCCGTCCAAAAGTAAACAAAACCGGTCAGTGTGGTGACATTAACAAAAGATTATTGTTCTGCCACCTGGTCCTTTGTTAGGGGATTAACTTTGACAGTTGAATAGGCCATTGTCCGTACTTCCGTGCCTAAATAAACAAAAGCAGTTAGTATGGCGACTGTAACAAACGACTATTGATCACCCACCTGTACATGTCTGAACATAAATATCTCAAAATAGACGCGTGCAAACTGATGATAATAATCTTCGGCATTTAAGTAGAGGTCGTTGAAGGGAACACATCTCCAGAAAAGTGCCATTATTTTTATTCCAACATTTTTTTCCGTTATTTTGTGCAGTTTTTATGTTGTCATATTTTTTTCATGTAAACTCAAAACTAATTTTATGTCAAAATGTTTGTACTATATTTCTTCATTTTTCTACTTTTTCCAGTAAGATCAAAACTAACATTTACCAGAATTTGTAATTTATATTTTCATAACAAAAATTTGTACTTTTGAATTAGGACTTATCCCCATTTATTTTAAAACTCGGTCATTCAAAATGGTCACCATAAAAACAAATATTAGCAAAAAAATTAGGTCACTAAAACAGCCAAAATGTAGGTCATCCAATATGGCTGCTTGTCTTAAGATAGTAACATCCTTATATGCAAATTAGTTACTAAAAATAGTAGCAAGAAGGCCGCCAATTACGTCATCTTTATTTACATGCAAAGTGGTCCCATTACTACTGACATAACGTCTCATGGTTCCAACTTTTTCTCCATTATGCACTCGTGTTTTGTGCTTCATGGCCGATACGCATTTGCTTCGCACAACATTCTATTCAAGCTATACCTTATGCATACCCACATAGACATCGTCGAAACAACGTTGAGGGACTAGAATGGAATAAAGTCTGTCGCTATCATCTGTGACTATCATCTATCCTCGTAAAGAGCTTGACCGAGCTTGGAATCGAAATCATAACCCTCAAGATACCTGCAATACCAGAGTGGCAATGCAAATTAAATAATCAATATTCGATAAAGTCTCTTGAAATTCCATTGTACATCTATAAGATGAGATATATGAGATATAATTTAATCCTGGTACGTATTCACCAACTATTCTTAATATTATTCTCAATGTAATTCTAGATTTAGAAATCAACGCAACTTCTGATTGGCTAAACCATTTGGTTTAGCTAATCAAAAGTTATTTTACTTTGAAATTTATAAAATTCTTGAGAATAAGACTAAGAATGTATTTGAGAATAGTAGGTGAATACAGACCCCGATCATATTCCCTTCACACACGCTGATAAGCTTTCGAGCACAGCAGACATTGCGGTTCTGAGATCAGACTTCACATCTGTTAAGTCTCTTCCTGATCTACACGGCCAACCAAAGAATTGAAGTCGTGCATTTGCACGCCTAAAAATAGATATGGTTAATCGTTTACCACACATTGCCGCCTTTTTAACGACCGTGGGAAAGAAGCCTCTTGAAATAATTGATCGAAAAGGAGAAGATGCTGGTAACCAGCATTTTCTCCTTTACCCATAATTTTTTTCTATTCTATCCAGGAAAGATTGCACCACTTGAGCCATATCGAAATTGTCGTCTGCAAATCATTTCAGTTTGGACAAGGCTAAAATTTTATTGTCTGGTAAAGGATTAAAGGAGGAAATGTAAAGTATCGTAGACTGAACTACATTAAATAATCAAAGTACTGAAAGTACAGTTGGAAGGCTAGTTAAGAATATGCTTAACATATTGCAATACATTTTCCTGTAGTTTAATCGCCCTATGATACAGCAAAGTGTATAGGGTTATGCAAAGTGTATGTGCAAAGGGGATAAATTTAACTGTCCAGAGTTTTAACAAACTTGGGGAAGAAGGTTTGCGAAATTTGGTGATAAAATTAAAAAGAAAATACTTTTTTTGAAACTCTTTGCCATTTTATTTGAAGTATAATTTTTATGTGATGGCACAAAGTTTCGACTTACCGGTATATGTTTTTTCATGGTATAGATACTTAGATTTACCCCTCTAACACAATAATGAGTTTAAAAGACCTTTAGGATGAACGCTTGTAAACTTTTGGTGGAAAAAGGAGAATTTGGTGCTAATTGACATTTTCTCCTTTTCTAAAAATATCTTCCATCCTATTTCAGACAGGTTCCATCAATGGAGCCAGATCTAAGTTGTTGTCTGAAAGTGCTTTCAATTTTGGCAAGTCTGAATTTTTTTCTTCATGTAAAGAGTTAGGAAAATTTTTTCGTTTCAAAAAAAACTTTTTAAACGGCCTCTTTCTCATGGTTGTTAAAACAGTACTTGGTAAGGTATGGTAAAGGGTTAACGACAGGGTTCAACATTTGGGCCAAATTAATAGTTTTTGCTTGAAAATGCATTCAATTGTGATAGGTCTAAAACTGTGATTTTGTTATGAGATGATTAATGTCTTGAAAGAAAATAACCAATTTATTCCAAAGACAATTTTTACTGAGACAGCAAAGAGTTTTTAAAAAGGTGCTTTTCAGTGTATAGAAACTGAGATTTAGCCGTTTAGTTCACAATACTGACTTTTAAAAATCTTGAGGAAGAGGCTTTTGAAAGCATTGTGGAAAAAGAATAAAATACTGGTAATCAACATTTTTTGACTTTCCCACAAAGTTTTCCATCTTAATAACCTTTTACAAAACCCTTTACAAAACAACAACAATTTAGGGCCCTCTACATTAAAACCATTGGCAGATGACAATTTAAGAGCAGCTGAAAATGTGCCGATTGGCTGGGAAGAGTACAAAACATAGTGGTAAAGGGAGAAAATACTGGTTACTAGCATATCCTCCTTTTCCAACAGTATTGTGAAAAGTTTTTTTCCCTTAAGTTTGTCAAAAATTTGTCTTTTGGTTAAAGGGGTTTCTTTTTTTTTTTTTCATTCTTTACCATTTAATTTGAATTATGCTTTGTTAAGAATAAAAAGAGTTTCAAAACAAACACCTTTAAATGTTCAAAAACAGGGATTTAAATCTTTAGATTACAATACATGTACTGAATTTTCATGACCTTAAAGAATGGGGCATTTAATTTTTTTTTTTTTTTTTTTTTTTTTTTTTCTTTTGAAAAAATGCAGGGACATGAGAAAATACTGGCAACGAACATTTTCTCAAAGCATGAAATAAATAGAATATTTGTTCTTTAAAAAACAAATATTCTATTTATTTCATGCTTTTAACTCTTTCTGGGCGGAACTTAATCAAAATCCAGTACAGTTCTTTTCGGTTCTTCCCCGTGGCGTACCCCCTCCGCATAGCAACGCATTACAATATTACGTGAAGCGCGAGAAATGTAAGGTAAATTACGTCATATTTCCATCTGGTTGTGAGGCACGCTCATTTTACCTAGGTAACTAGTGCGCGGGAACAACTATTTCCGCCGCTTTCAATTGAAGAGTTAGAATACAAAAAGCGGTATTTTCACTGGTCGTAACCATGAAATATCGAAAAATATTTCACCGATATTTCTCGATAACCTACCGGAAAGCATGAAATAATGCATTTTCATGTTTCTTGCGGGAAAATATATCCTGAACTGACAGTGTATATCAAAGATCAGACTGCACATTCTGTGCAGTCTGATCTTGATCTAAATTGTCTGCCATTGGTCCTTGAGTGGCGCTTAGCAGCTTAAGGATTAAACAGTCTAGTTAATGTAGATTTGTTAGAACTTTGCCTACTTTTCCCACAATGTCCAAAATCATGTATGTGATTTAGAAGATAGTTGTATGAAACAATTTACTATATGCTGTATTTCAATTCTATTGAACAACAATTACTTGTCGCTGAGTAAACTCTTTGTTTGCTTCCTTTTCTACATTGTTTGCAATAATTCTTAATATACAATATGGTTATCTGTGATAATAAATGAGAAAAATAATACTCTGTCATCTTGTTGTATATAAAAAATACAAGATAAATATGACTAAAAAAATGAAATTTATTTTGGGAATATTAAAAAACAGTGTGGAAAAAGGAGAAAATGTTCGTTACAAAAAGTGTTTTTTTCACTATGCTTTTAAAAGTTTTCATTCTTATGGTCGGAGTTGTGTGGTACAAGGTAAGCACGGCGGTCAGATTCAAAGATGACTTCAGTTGTTGTTTCAGAATGTGTAGGTCAAAATCAGATTGAACAGAAGAAGCAATTTGCTCTTAGATCAGGACCATATGACATTAAGTGATTAAAAATAAAACTTGTAATTTTCTATTTTGATTTATGTCACCTAATCACATTCAGGTACACATTGTCTATGTGTTCAGCAGATGCCCAATAAGGCGTTGAGGAGTATCGAATTGAAGTTGAAGTGAAATATTGACCTATATGTCTGTCAATACATGGATTGTTTCCCTTGTTAATGTTACTTCCCTTGTTTCACTTGTCGAGTTGGGCAAGTTATAATACCAAATTTACTACAAAATACAAATTAAATCTTATTGAAAATTGACAATGTAGTAATAAATAAACAATAAAATAGGTATTTATTGTTATTTACTCTCGTAAATGCTGTGGAGAGGAAATACATAACCTCCCGATCTTCATCCTTTTAGAAGAAAACAGTTCACTATAATTACGATATGTAACGTATTGAAATTAAAACAAAGTGGTAATACAACATATTTAAACAGTCTTACTAAGTTTTTGTTTTTTTTAACGGGTTTATTATTGCTTTGCCGAGCATATTTTTATATGGCATACTTATGTCAGATGAGTTGTCTCTCTTTGTAATTTGATAAATTTTTAAATGCAAATATCTTGCAAAGTACGATTTTCCCCATTGAAACATAGAGATATGGTGTAAAATGCATATCTTGATATACATGTATTTCACTAAGTAACATGGCGTATCCATGGCGTATAAATCTTCCACGGCGTATTTTGGTATCACCGCATTTCTCAACAGAGAAAAGAGGCCTCCCGTCAGCAATGCCTAATTCAAAATAAGATATCCGATTGGTTAGTCGTTTATGCTTTGTAGAGTGAAAATAGGTCCTAATGATGTCATTTTAGTAGTTTTCGAATGGCTTATAACAACTACAGTTTATTTGTTGCTGTAACAACACCATCATAACAATCAACTGATTCACAGTATTTTGCATTTGTCAAAAACGATGTTTTTCGAGAATCGGATTTCATTCCTTCTAAAAATTTGAATTTTCTTCTTGTTATTCTGATTAAATTTACAATGCTTTCGACATATTTTTGTTCTTATGTACTCGGGAAGTATCGAACTATTTGAAAGGCGTTTGGATAATACTGTTCAGAGGCGTTTGCAGCAAACTGCCGAGCTGCAACACATGAAGGCGACAATCAAAATCTAGCCTTCCAAAAAACCAAATGTGATAAAAATAACCTTTTTTGGGGGTTTCCGATCCTAATAATAGAACTTTTTTCCCGTTTTCGTAAACCCATTATCTTCCGCTAGATGGCATTTTTTTTACATACAGACCTCTCTGATTTGGGCATTCTGGGTACAGAACCGGACCACTTTTTAAAACGACAACCGTTACTTCGAATTTCAGAATAAAATAAACGTTTACTCAATAAAACGCTACCTAGAATGATTCATTCAGCTATGGTCAGCTAGCATGTAATCTATGCACTGGTCATTTATAAAAACAGCTCCTACAGGCTTTCGTTATGGCTTCGGTATATGCGTTCACGTTGATAAGTTTGTGGAAAAACGCTGGACGAATCCTGGTTTCCCTAAAATCTATGTTTAGAATCAGTATATTAAGATGTACAGTAAAACAATAGTATTTGTAAAAAAAACTGTTTTTACTTTTTGAAATAAGTAATTCTTAAAGAAATCTGAAGCGAACAACAGGCAACATTTTTCACAGATGCATTGTTTATAGCCATTTTCTCCAGTGCTACTTTATTAGTTTACACACCGCGTATTAATTCCGTACAGGATAATTATTGCGTCATAGCTAATAGGCCGAATCTTCGAAGAATATGACATGCGCAGACAAATTCTTTTGTCATATTGTAGAAACATGGCCGACGAGGCAGGGAGAAGTGATGATATAGATCTAGAGGAAGATTTCCAGTCCCTTGTCCACGGGAATGCCGAGAGGACGGGACAGGGAGGGACAGACCAAGCAGAAGCAGGGAGAAGTAACGATATGGATCTAGAGGAAGATTTCCATTCGCTTGTCCACGGAAATGCCGAGAGGACGGGACAGGGAGGGACAGACAAAGCAGATGCATCGGCATCAGCACGGGAACTTTTATATAGAATTAGACCAGGCACATTGACGGAATATGTTGCTCGTCATAAAACGTTTCAAAAATACGAATGGGATAAAAGTCATTCCTTTCCGAAGGCTGTTGATATAGCCGAAGCAGGACTTTTCTACGCAGGTCAGTGAAAAATTTGTTTCTTTGGGTTTTGCTTTCCATACATGATAAAACATACATTTAGTAGCTTTCGGTTTTGCTTTGTGAAAGATCATCGAAAGTAGCCTTCGAACAAATCGTAGACACTCAATGTGTTCAAGTTTTGATATCCCTCACAATCGTGTCATAAATGTACAGTTAGATCTCAAACATTCCTGGTCAATTAAGGGAGTCCTAGTTTCGATTTAGATCTATGCTACGTTGGGAAAATCCATTCTATTTTTAGAATAAATCCCGAACGAACGATCAGCTTAAAAACGGGATACAGATACAGGAATTGCCCACTTCATTTAACCTGATCCTGACCTTTATGCTGAATGAATAAGTAGGCATATTAATAGAACTTCGACTATTATTCGGAAGTTAAATATACACGGGAAAGTACTTATGTATGTTACAGTGAATCTGTGAAACTAGGAATTTCATGAAATTCCTAAAAAAAGTCAGGAAATTCGTGAAATGACTGTTTCACTTAGGAATTTCGCGAAATGCCTGATTTTTTCAGGAATTTCGTGAAATGACTAGAAAATACCTTCAGTCATTTTATGAAATTCCTGAAATGACTTCATCTTCATTATTTTATTGATTGGCAATATGATATTGATAAGTCCCAATATTTTTGTATCATTCAGATACTCGTAATTTTGGATGACTGAAATACTTTTAATTCTGTACTAGACAACTAATTTTTAGGTTCAAACGCTATTCAAGCAGGGAGAAGTGACGATATGGATCTAGAGGAAGATTTCCATTCGCTTGTCCACGGAAATGCCGAGAGGACGGGACAGGGAGGGACAGACAAAGCAGATGCATCGGCATCAGCACGGGAACTTTTATATAGAATTAGACCAGGCACATTGACGGAATATGTTGCTCGTCATAAAACGTTTCAAAAATACGAATGGGATAAAAGTCATTCCTTTCCGAAGGCTGTTGATATAGCCGAAGCAGGACTTTTCTACGCAGGTCAGTGAAAAATTTGTTTCTTTGGGTTTTGCTTTCCATACATGATAAAACATACATTTAGTAGCTTTCGGTTTTGCTTTGTGAAAGATCATCGAAAGTAGCCTTCGAACAAATCGTAGACACTCAATGTGTTCAAGTTTTGATATCCCTCACAATCGTGTCATAAATGTACAGTTAGATCTCAAACATTCCTGGTCAATTAAGGGAGTCCTAGTTTCGATTTAGATCTATGCTACGTTGGGAAAATCCATTCTATTTTTAGAATAAATCCCGAACGAACGATCAGCTTAAAAACGGGATACAGATACAGGAATTGCCCACTTCATTTAACCTGATCCTGACCTTTATGCTGAATGAATAAGTAGGCATATTAATAGAACTTCGACTATTATTCGGAAGTTAAATATACACGGGAAAGTACTTATGTATGTTACAGTGAATCTGTGAAACTAGGAATTTCATGAAATTCCTAAAAAAAGTCAGGAAATTCGTGAAATGACTGTTTCACTTAGGAATTTCGCGAAATGCCTGATTTTTTCAGGAATTTCGTGAAATGACTAGAAAATACCTTCAGTCATTTTATGAAATTCCTGAAATGACTTCATCTTCATTATTTTATTGATTGGCAATATGATATTGATAAGTCCCAATATTTTTGTATCATTCAGATACTCGTAATTTTGGATGACTGAAATACTTTTAATTCTGTACTAGACAACTAATTTTTAGGTTCAAACGCTATTCAAGCAGGGAGAAGTGACGATATGGATCTAGAGGAAGATTTCCATTCGCTTGTCCACGGAAATGCCGAGAGGACGGGACAGGGAGGGACAGACAAAGCAGATGCATCGGCATCAGCACGGGAACTTTTATATAGAATTAGACCAGGCACATTGACGGAATATGTTGCTCGTCATAAAACGTTTCAAAAATACGAATGGGATAAAAGTCATTCCTTTCCGAAGGCTGTTGATATAGCCGAAGCAGGACTTTTCTACGCAGGTCAGTGAAAAATTTGTTTCTTTGGGTTTTGCTTTCCATACATGATAAAACATACATTTAGTAGCTTTCGGTTTTGCTTTGTGAAAGATCATCGAAAGTAGCCTTCGAACAAATCGTAGACACTCAATGTGTTCAAGTTTTGATATCCCTCACAATCGTGTCATAAATGTACAGTTAGATCTCAAACATTCCTGGTCAATTAAGGGAGTCCTAGTTTCGATTTAGATCTATGCTACGTTGGGAAAATCCATTCTATTTTTAGAATAAATCCCGAACGAACGATCAGCTTAAAAACGGGATACAGATACAGGAATTGCCCACTTCATTTAACCTGATCCTGACCTTTATGCTGAATGAATAAGTAGGCATATTAATAGAACTTCGACTATTATTCGGAAGTTAAATATACACGGGAAAGTACTTATGTATGTTACAGTGAATCTGTGAAACTAGGAATTTCATGAAATTCCTAAAAAAAGTCAGGAAATTCGTGAAATGACTGTTTCACTTAGGAATTTCGCGAAATGCCTGATTTTTTCAGGAATTTCGTGAAATGACTAGAAAATACCTTCAGTCATTTTATGAAATTCCTGAAATGACTTCATCTTCATTATTTTATTGATTGGCAATATGATATTGATAAGTCCCAATATTTTTGTATCATTCAGATACTCGTAATTTTGGATGACTGAAATACTTTTAATTCTGTACTAGACAACTAATTTTTAGGTTCAAACGCTATTCATACACCATGTATAACTATAAAAATTGTAAAGCTTTTGTCAAATAAATTATGTTCTGTTCTGTTCCGCTAAGATTTGTCAAAGAAGGATAGAACACATTCTTGGAAAAGGAGAAAATACTGGTTTCAAACTTTTTTTCCTTTCCCACATCTTTTTCAACGGTTTCTTTCTAAAATGTGACTTGTTTATTCTTATATTTTTTCATGAAATTTTACCTATTTGACAAACTACATGAAAAATGAACTCGACAAGATATTACATAAACTAGAGGCCCTTCAGGGTCTGAATCGTTCTATTGACCGAGAATTTGCTTATTTTCTGGCATAAATCATTCATTCATGGTGCAAAAAGGGAAAAAGACAAACACATAAAAAAAGGGGAGGGTTTGTTGCATCTGGGCTCGAACCTACTAAAATAGCATAGTAAGTAGACATGGTGAGCTGAACAAATAGTGAAGTAATTGAAATAAACACACAAAAAAAGGGGGAGAGTTTGTTGCAACTGGACTTGAACCCATTAAAATAGCATAGTACGAAGACATGGTGAGCTGAACAGATGGTGAAATAATTGAAATAAAGTTTGTCAAAACCGATACTTTGGAATGCAGCAAAATTTGATTGGGTTTAAGAACTCACTGTATAAAAAATCCCTGCAAGCTTCAAAGAAATGTGACCAATAATATGGACTGCGTTGTTTAAACAAGACTAAATCATCAAATGCCTACTTTTCCTAAACTGACTGCAGAGTTTTCTTCATTTCGACAGGATTCAGTTCCTTGATGATTCACATAAACTGTGCAATTTTCAAAAGACCTGAATCAAACGGCCGACTTGCATGCTATTGTGTTAACAAGAAATGTATATCTTCAAATTTAAACGGCTACTTTTTGCTTACTAATTGTCAGATTAAACTATAAATGATATGAACAAACTGTGTAAATTTCACGAAAATTCAACCACAAATGCAGACTTTATTACGTAACAAGAAAAAGACTAACAAACAGACGGAAAGACGGACGACGGAAACCACGCGCTGACAAAAGCCCTGCTAGCTTTCAGCCAGTAGAGCTAAGAATGAATATTGAGAAAATATTTCATTCTGTTAAGACGTTTTAACTGTTTTAATTACTATCATACATATCTCTCATTTCCATACTTTCAAATACTGAGACAAAATATGAAATTACTCATTCAGTCCAAACTCACTTTTTCTCTCAATGTAGGAAAGGGTTAGGCGTTAAAATAAGTTAATGATTCTAAAACCTATTACATGTATATTGAATACTCTAAGTACAGTTTTGATTTACCATTTCCCAAGTACATGTCAGTTGAACAAACTCAGAAAGCATATCAGTTAAACTGGTATGTACGAGTAAATATCACTTGAGAGTTATCAAATGTCAAATTCTTAGTTTTTGTTTTCATAAGTCAGATTATTATGACTACTATTGCAAAGCCGCTGCACCTGCAAACAAATCAATCTATTTGTATCAACTTATGTATTTTTGATATCTTTAAATTACAAATTAATTCCTGTCAAATTTTTTTTTTACAATAAAATGCAACATGAGTTCAAAATTTTTAAGCAAGTCAATAAGTATGTGTTTAATTACAGAAAAATAGAAGCTATAAAGAATGAGTTATTAAGTATCAACTGTTTAAAGGACACATCATTTCACACATTTCCTGAATCAATAGAATGCAATATGAACTCAGACTTTTTAAACAAGTCAATAAGCATGTGAAAAAATAGCAAGGTATAATGATTTAGTTATTAAGTACATGTATCACACAACTGTTTAAAGGACACATCATTTTACTAATTTCCAGAATCAATAAAATGCCGTATGAACTCAGATTTTTTAAGCATGTGATTAATTAATGAAATTAAAACAAGTTGTAAAGAGTTAGTCATTAAGTAGCACGAGCTGTTTAAAAGACACATCATTTCACACATTTCCTGAATCATGAAAAGGTCTGTAGTAAATCTGTGTAAAAGTGTCTAACGATTTTCAGTCATATCACGAAATTCCTGAAAAAATCAGGCATTTCGCGAAATTCCTAAGTGAAACAGTCATTTCATGAATTTCCTGATTTTTTTTAGGAATTTCGTGAAATTCCTAGTTTCACAGATTTACTGTAACATATACACAGGTAAGCAATTCAACCTGTGGCCTACCAAGCGCGACTCAAAGCTCTTTTGTAGTCAGTGTAGATCAAGATCAGACTGCTTAGAACGTAGTCTGATCTTAGATCTACAGTTTCCGATATGGAGATATTTCCCGTTTGAAATAGCAATATTTGCTTTTTTTTTTTTAACCACTGACCTGAAAGTTTACATTAACTTATCTAGTAGGCTAAGGGTTAATTTGCACATATCGTTTGAAATATTTTCGTGACCATTCGGGACGTATGCCAAGCCATGCCGAGGGTAAAAATAGAATATTAATTTATGTAAATGATGTTGACCTGGATCAGGTTAAATGTGAGGTAGGTAATAGTTTGAGGTTCTTAGGGACCCCCTGAATTTTCAAATATCTTAAAAACTGCTTTAGCTATTGTACTGGAGATTTGCATAGTTAATGATATTACCTGTACCAACTCTAAGTGAAATTTTCAGAATTTTGTGGTAAGTAGATTTGATTTTTTTTCCATTCAATGCAATGTTAAAATGTACGAATAAAACGGCTTAAAAACGGTGGGAGGGGCTGAAGGCTATTCCGAGTAAAGGGTTTACCAGTTTATGAAAACTCATGTACTGTAACTGTGGTCGTCTATTGTTTGAACAGCAAAAACTTCAACTTTTGAGACCCTTATCTTGTTTTTCATTTGGGTTTTATTTAAACGATTCAACATCATAGACTTGCACATACTTGTTTACATTATGTTTTCTTTTCAACGTCCAACCATAGATGTTTTCCTGAAAGCCAATCAAACGTTGGCCTCAGAAAAAAAAGTTAACATCACTGAAATAGGCGAAGTGCTATTTCTTGCGGAAGAAAAATGCTAATTTTCGCTGTGAAAGTTTGTAAGGTCATTCTAAAAGACTTTGAAAAGTTTCATAGAAATAGGGGATTTTTCAAGATGTTTCCAAATTCAGGGAGCCCCTATGAACCTCAAACTACGTATACCTGAAGTTTCTCACTGTGTCTAGGTATTTTGCAGTGCATAGGGACCCCCTGAATTTTGAAATATCTTGAAAAATCCCGTTTCAATTCTCATGAAACTTTTCAATGTCTTTTAAAATGACCTTATCAACTCTCACAGTGAAAATTAGAATTTTTCTTCTGTAAGAAAGAACATTTTGCCTATTCCACTATATTAAACTTTTGCTCTGAAGCTTAACATTCTCCGACGGTTTCGCACAGTTACCTGAACAGCAAACATAACTGGACAAGTGCATGACTTCAGTACCTCAATTCAGTTAAATATGAGGTCCTGAAATTGTTTTTTTTTTTTTTACAAATAATATAGTTCTATACTTCACCATAGATATCGTTCTCGTCACTTTCATTAAAACTTTGAAGTCTAAAATGATTTGTCCAATGTTTTCTTAAATAGTGCCTGGTCTCCAATATTTAATTACATTCATTTTCGGCATGGCTTCAAGTTTTTATACCGCTTCTGCTGAGATATGTGTTCCAAACCACCTGACACTTAGACTTAAAAGTCTTTCATGGTTTGTTTAGAATTGTTTTGCATTACATTTTTTTCAATTCGCCTATAATTAGCTCAATTGCATTATGGTCACACTCAAAGGGTGGTTGTCTTAAGGCACTGTGTCCTTTTAACCGTAAAAAAATCATTTACAACAATACTTTTGAGCTTGTTTATGGAACTTATCCGGTTCATACCATGCACCTTTCTTCATTTTAATGTTGAATGCTACACCGTATGATGTGAGCCAGAGTTTGACTGGGTTTCGCAAAAAAAAAGCATCGATGGTTGGTTGTGGAAAAGAAAACAAAGTGTAAACAAGTGTGTGCAAGTTCTCAATATTGAATCATTAAAATAAAACCCAAATAAGAAACGAGATCAGGGTCTCAAAAGTTGAAGTCTTTACTATTCTAACTATAGAGGACCACAGTTACTGTACTTGCACGAGGATTGTTTTCATAAACAGGTAAACCCTTTACTCTGAATAGTCTTCGTTTTTAAGCTGTTTTGTTCATACTTTTTAACATTGCATCGAACGCAAAAAAGTCAAACTAAGTCACCAAAAATTCTAAAAATTTCACCCGGAGTTGGTATAGGTGATATTATTAACCATGCAAATTTTCAGTACAATAGCTAAAGCATTTTTCAAAATATTTCAAAATTCAGGGGGTCCCTATGAACCTCAAACTACCTAAATGTATATTTGTCATGGCCTGAGCGTTTGCCCCGTCTCATCCTTTTTTTTTTTAACTTGTCCGCCTAAGCAGCTATTTAAAGTTGTACTTCAGTTCTCAGGATTACTTAACTATTTCCAACCTGTGTTAACATTTTGGGCTGATCCTGAGGTACATTCAAAGCTTTTCTATTATATGGACATTTTCTATTTAAACAATATGATTCAGCCTTGCTCTATGAAAAAATCGGCTTTACTCATCTGTAAAAGTATCGATTCAGGTCACCATCAGGTCACCGCGCAGGCTGACCTCGGATCGAAACTTCTTGCTAGTAGTC
This sequence comes from Hippopus hippopus, assembly GCA_946811185.2. NCBI lineage: Eukaryota > Metazoa > Mollusca > Bivalvia > Cardiida > Cardiidae > Hippopus > Hippopus hippopus. Next base: position 2,274,144 of record OX328105.1, read on the forward strand.
AATGTTTTGCATGTTAAAGGGCCACTCTATCTCATGATTCAGTCTGTGTGTTATACAAAACGGATTTTATGGACCCCTAATTATGTGATAACTTGCTTAGTATCATACATCACGGAGATGCATTCAACCTCCTTTCACGAGAGCGATGTACAATTTAAATTAGGCAAATCATCGACGCTGTTATTGTCATGTTTGTTATTAGGTATTTCTGTTCTTTTTTTAGGAAAGGGGGACAAAGTTACATGCCAATACTGTGGTGTGGAGCTGTCTAACTGGGAACCAGACGACGACCCCTTTATTGAACACAAAAAAAGAAACCCTGAATGCCCATACATAAAACAGTTCTAATCATCGGGGATGTTGTGAAGCTGCTGCACACATAACACGTTTTTCGCTTATGTTCAACGTTTAACCTTTTTTATATGGATCATATTGCTGAACATCCAAAATCTAGACGATTCTAATGAGTACCCACAACATAGGGTTTCAAAGAGAAATAATATATTTAGAATACCGTCACTCCCTCTTATCTGGAGCTCTACTCAACCTGTTGAATAAATCAAACGAAACTTTCAAGCCGATAGTAAAAACCCGAATGTTTCTATATCAAACTTTCTTTTTGGAGAAAAAAAAATATCTCCTTAGCGGACAGTGTAGGTCCAAGATAAGACTTCACGTTCTGTGCAGTCTGATTTTGATCTCCACTGTCCACAAAGGGCGTTTGAGTCGCGCTTAGCAGCCTAGGGGCTAAACAACTGACTCGCATAAAGTAAAAGGTTGTAACACATATGATGGGTCGCTAAATGCAAGCTTTCCAATCTAATAGAATGATTAAACAAGACTTACCGACAACGGAGGGAAGTTGAAGTTTGATCTGGATTTTATCGTCTGCTAACTCCTGAAGGGCTTACACAGAGATGACGTAGCTCATTACTTATGAATATCAGTCTTTAGAGTCCATGTGATGCCAAATTTGTGAAACCATTTTTCATCAAAATTTGACATCGATAATATTCTTGAACAGAGAAATACCAGTACACGGGCTGGGTGGGAGGGTGTGTAAGCCCTTCAGGAGTTAGCAGACGATAAAATCCAGATCAAACTTCAACTTCCCTCCGTTGTCGGTAAGTCTTGTTTAATCATTCTATTTTATCGTCTGCTTAACTCCGTAAGGGCATCACAGAGACTTTAGAGAAATTTCTCTGTTCAAGCAGTTTTCTTGAATGGTTATAATTTTGTTCACAAATAATTAACGCACCTATTAGGATATGATATTCTATTTCTGCTACTTACATACATCATATATCATATAGTCTTAATCTATTACTAACATACATGTATCTAAATATTCAATAAAATGTATACACTTAGAACTTGTTTGATGTTTAGGTAGTCTTTAACAAACATAATTGAACAGAATTGCGTGTTTCAGTTTCTATTTCCTTGTTATAAAATTTTGCAAAGGTTAGAACATTACTCCAGCCTGCAGTTTTCAATAAATCTTTCAAAGGGATGCCCATTGACGCAGCTCTACTTGCTGCAGCTGATCTTATGCTGTGGGGCGCGTAATGTTGAAGCACCCCTGCTTTCTGCAAGCAATTTCTAATCCACCTACTGAGTGTACATTTTGCTATCTGTTTATGAGGTTTTTGAGTACTTATTAATAATTTATCTCCTGTCCTGAGATATTTTGTGCGTTCCAAATATTCTTTGAATACAGTAACTATACAAATATTTCTATTTCTATCATAACCTTTCAGAATCAAAGGTTTGAGATGTCTGCCTTGCTTTGTTTTAGTAAATGATTGAATTTTATTACCAAAGTGTCATCTTCAAAGGATATATCTTCTAGAGTCATTAAATGCAGAGTTTGGCATCGCTGTGCTGTTAATAAGAGAAATAATACCGCTAAATTTTCAGATAGCCTAATTAAGGTTAAATCAGGAGGTAGTTCTCCTAAATAATCTAAAACTTTTTGTACATCCCAAATTCTGTCATATTTTGGTAGTGCTGGTCTCAATTCAAAAATACCCTTCATAAATCTATTGAGTATTTTACAAGAACCGAAATCGGTACTGGAACAAAAGCTTATCAACTGGTTGATTGCAGATCTTGCTGTGTTAATGGCATTATAACCTAAACCTTTTTTGTAAAGCTTAGTCTAAAAAGTAATAATGTTTGAAGGTTTTGGAGACAAAGGATTTATAGTTCTTTGTGATGCGAATTTTAACCATTTGTTTAAGTACACTGTGTATGTTGCTGGGGTAGATTTTCGCCATGCTGCCATTATAATGTCACGTGAGTCATCGAATATATTTTGCTGTCGTAACGCATCCCGGATATGCGAAAAACACCCAATTTCAGATGTTTCAGTGGATGTTTCACTCCAGGTTTGTGGTGTAGAAACAAGATATCCAGTGCTAGGGGTAGTTGATGCCAGCTGTGACAGAGCAGTTTCAGAAGATGTGGCCACCATGTCTGTGTTTTCCATATCGGTGCTATCAGAACTGCCTCTGCTTTGTCCGATTGAACCTTTTGTAGAATTCTGGGGATCAAACTGAAAGGAGGAAACATGTAGAGTAATTCTCGACTCCAATCCAACGTGAACGCGTCAATAGCGTATGCTTCATGATCTGGATAAAATGACACGTATTTCTTAAGTTTGGCATTCAGCCTAGAGGCAAACATATCTATGTTTATCTCTGTATATACACATTTAATCCTGTTAAAGACTGATTGGTCAAGTGACCACTCTAAGTCGTCCTTGTAAACACGTGACAGTTTGTCTGCTTCATCATTTGTGTGACCCGGAATATGCGCTGCGCTAAGGTGAATTTTGTTTGAAATGCACCACAGCCAAAGTTCACGTGCAATTTGATTCAAATCGCTTCTCTTACCCCCAAATTTGTTGATGTATGCACACGTTGTAGTGTTATCACTTAAAATTCTGACATGAATGTTTGTTTTTCCCTTTAATAAAGCTACAACGCCAAGTTTACAAGCTTTTAATTCTAAAACATTTATGTGTAAAGCCTGCTCGTCATCTGACCATAGCCCTTTTGTGTATTTTTCTTCGGAGGAAATTTGCGCCCCCCCATCCTTTCAAGCTACTGTCACAAGTCATAATTAAATCTGGATTTGTTTCGTAAACAAATTTAAATGAATTGCTTAAATTGTGTATCCACCAGTGAATGTGCAATTTAGTATCTTCAGTCACTTTCATGAAAGCACTGTAATTCCCTCTCTTCCAATTAAGATTCTTATCTTTGACACGTTCCAGTGGTTTATAATACAAGGGAGCGTATCTCACGCCTGGTTCACAAGCGACCAGCATTCCAACTAGCTTAGCAAATGTTCTAATTGTTATGAATTTTGACCGGCAGATTTTTATACATAAATTTGTGATGTTGTCAATTTTTTTCTCTGGTTGGTCTAACTGTCATAGTTTCTGAACAAAGTACAAATCCGACAAATACTATTTGTTTAGAAGGTATCAATAATGACTTATCGGGATTAATTGTTAATCCTAAGTTATCCATTAACCTAACAGTTTCCCAGATATTTTCTTCACATTCTGCATATGTTTGTCCTTGAAGACAAGAACCATCTATGTATGCTGTACTTATGTAACCCTTTTCCCTTAAACTGGCAAAAACTGGTTTTAAAACTTTTGTGAACACTCTTGGCGCGGTCGCTAGCCCCATTACCAAACATGTGAATTGATATTTTTGGCCATTGTACCAAAACCTGAAAAATTTCCTATGCTTTTCTGTAATTGGTAAAGAGTAATAACTTTCCGATAAATCTACAGAGCCAAAATAGCAGTCTTTACGCATTGAATTGATAGCGAATTGTAATGTTTCCATTTTGAAGTGTACAGGCTCTATGTTATCATTAAATTGTTTCAAATTGAGAATAATTCTTATCTTATTGTCCTTTTTCGGCCTAGTGAAAATATTTGAAATGAATTCCCCCTTAGCCTGTATATCTGGTACTCTTTCAATAACTTTGCATTTTAGAAATCTTTCCAATTCTTTTTCAATTTTGGCATTTTCGTCAGCAGAAACTTTTAATTTATTTGGAATTCGATGCTGAACTGGCGTTTTGCTGATTTCAACATGATGACCAGTTACAGTTTCTAGTATCCATTTATCGGATGTCAATTTTTTTCATTCATCTAAATAAAGGCTTGTTTTGCGAGCTTCAAAATTATACAATGTGTTTTTTAGTTTGAACATTTTCGACCCAGTACTTACATATTGAGATATTATTCGCGGTACTTCTTTTGGTGCACGTTTTGTTTATTGTTGGCTTTGCCGTAGCCCTTGTAATTTTGTCCTGAGCGCCTCACTTTGTTGTTTGATGGCCGGAACTGCTGGCTGGAGGGGGGGGTACCGATATTGTTGTCTGGCATCGGCCGTCCTCTCCCCCCCTCGCTTGAACAAAAAATTCTTCCCTTTAGTTGTCATTTGAACTGATTTTGACGTGTATAGGCTTTTGCTTTTCTCAGCCAAATCATCTCCAAATAACCCTGTGGCTGAAATTGGCTGGTCTTCGCTGCACAGGGTTTTGAATTTTGGAAAGAGTTCTTTTTTGATCGTGTCCCGTCTCTGCATATTCATTTTATGTACTTCTCCGCACATTAGTTTCACGCTGTCCCCTATGTAATTTTTCAGCGTCATAATATCTGGTGATTTATTTCCAGCAATGTGATCCAGAACCCTTACCAATGGAACAAGGGCCTGGTTCAGTGCACTTATAGTTTTTTGTTTAGCAACGTCAAGCTATTTTGTTCCCCCTTTCAACTGATCCCACAAGAATGAATCGACCCTCGGTACTTGCAGATTTGTTACATTCTCTGGGCGCTTGTTGCGTTCAATCAATGCTTGCAATTTATTTGCGTCAGGTGGGCATCTTAAACTTTTGTTTATTATCTTTGCCACTTCCTCCTTTACTCCGTCCCCGCATTTCAATTCTTCAATAAAAAAATGAATTTAACTCAGCCATGCAGTCTTCAAGCGCCGAGCTAAGTTCCTCTGTTTCATTAGAAATCAGTAAGTTGTCAATTTCATCGACTTCGCTTTCTGAGTCAGAAATATCTGTTCTCGATGTCTTTCGGGGAATATCAATAGTGTCGCCATCACTAGGTCCTTTTCTTTTCAACTGAGACTTAATTGAAGCCATCTCGTTAGCTAGTTCTCTTATTTGAAGCGATTGAGCTTCAAATCCCCGGATTGACCGGGTAAAGTTGTCTAAGATTTCCTCTCTCCTTTTCAAGAAGCCATCAAGACTTTCGTTTTGTACATTTGGCGTACTGAGACCTTGTGCAACAGGAGGATTTGAATCTCCATTCAATACATCTTGACATTCAGTAATTTCTGATCTTCTCCCCACCTCTCCGTTCTCCATATTTATCTAAAATATGAAAATGTTTCTTCTGTTCATTTTTCTATCTATGTCCATGTTCATTTAACAATAAAGGCATCATTCGCCAAATCTTGCAAAAAGTTAATTTTTCCGATTCACGATTAATCAATTACATTCATTTAATACAGTTACAGCCCATAAAATGCCTCTGCAATAAATCACGGGCGTTTGATACAGTTAGAGCCCATAGAATGCCTCTGCAATAAATCACGGGCGTGTGTGTCATTCAGACAATTTTCTAACGTCTATCCTCCGATAGCGTATCTTTATCAGGTATTTGCACTCTGCATAGTCGGGTTGCTCTCAGCGTCCCCGATAGGCTCAATCGAGCAATTTCACGGAGAACAAAGGATTCCATACAAAATCATTAAATCTCTAAAACGGCTTACCCGATCTATTGCACACTTCCAGTCGTAGCTGTCTTCCAACTTTCACAATATTTCCACAGTTTTATCCTACCAAATAATGTATCTAAATTGAGTTTTAATAAAATTTTATTGGACCCTAAATTAATGACTGTTTATCCCCTAAGTAATAGCCTCGTTCTGATATTCATAAGTAATGAGCTACGTCATCTCTGTGAAGCCCTTACGGAGTTAAGCAGACGATAAAATCACAAGTGTATTGTGCAGTCTCATACACTACGTTATTAAGAATGAGTTAAGTACACATTAAAATTATAGAACTTAGTTCTATTCATGTATGGGTAATTCAACAAGTTTCTGTTCTGCCTATTTACTCGACCTGTGTGACTGGTCTTTGTGTTATGTCTTAACTATTATTATTTTATCAAGCCATTTTTTAACTTTATGTCTCAGTGTATGTTACATAGATACTGAGTAACGAACCTGTTACCGGTATGCCTTAAATATCATCTAAGGACAAGCAGCTATTTGAATGACCCTTTGAGCTATAGTGTGCAACGGCCGCCTGTCAGCTGATTCCAACCTATGACGTCATTAGTACTGATACATTGGGAATCTGCTGATTGGCTGACTCGTTATTTCGCCATCTGCAAAATCATCCAAAGTGTCTGAAAATTTATAAGGAAATATATTGAAAAAAGTTCAACAGATTTACACTTTTTTTTTTCTAATTGTTTTAATCGTCTCTTTAGATTTATTTTGAAACGACAAGCTTACCGTCGGCAGATTCCAACTTATGACGTCATTTGGACTGATACATTGGAAATCTGCTGACTGGCTGATTCGTTATTTTGCAATTTGTAAAATCATCGAAATTTTTTATCGTTCAAATCCCCTCCTTAGATACATTTTGCTACGACCAGCAAACCGTCAGCTGATTCCAACTTATGACGTCATCCCGACTGATACACTTGAAATTTGCTGACTGGCTGGTTTGTTATTTGGCAGTTTGTAAAAATCTTGGAAAATTTTTCTAAGAAAAGATAAACTAGATAAAACCAGTTGTGTTGAAAAACAAAAAAAGCTTTTATGATTTTTTTTGTTTTTTTCGTATTGCAATTTGATGTTTAGATAGAATTGTCAAGATGCAAAGTGCACTATTGAGTGGAACAAGATTAACTCTCTGCCTTCTGAGGCCTGTCGCTACGAGATGACAAAATGGTATCATGACAATATGCGTGTTTTGTTTAAAAGTTTGGATTTGCCCATATTCAAAGTATTTGCAGACGACAGATGTTGCTTATATGACGAAAAATGTTTTGAAAGAACAGAAATCTTACTGAGAAAAGAAGATGCTGCTGATCAGCTTTTACTCATTTTCTCTCAATAGTCTCAAAGGCAATTTCCTCGTTTAAACACTGGATTATATGGAACAGGGTAAACAGTTTGGGTTTGTTCATACTGAAAGGAATGGCAGACACCAAACTTTATTTATCCTGTATGCATCAGCGCATAATTGTTATACGTTGTTGCCAAACAGATAGGTACTAATTTCTTTTGTGAAATTTGCGAATGTTTTGATCTCTGACTGTATCGACATTGGGGATGCAACTTCTTTTTGTTACGTTGATTTTTTTTTTTTTTTTAATTGTACAGAATGGACCTTTACGACACAATCCCGACTTTTAACGACCCCGGGAAAGAAGGCCTTAGAAAACATTGTGGGGAGGAAAGGAGAAAATGCTGGTAACCAACATTTTCTCCTTTTTCCACAATGTTTTCTACCTATTTAAGGACAAATATTATTTATTGTTTGAAATTATGTATAGTTTCAAATTATAATTCGAAAAATATTCGAGTCGTCGTCTGTAGATTCCTTCTAGTATGATGAGTCTAAAATGTTGGTGAATGGTAAAGGTTACTTAGAGTAAGAGTGACCAAGGTCCGTCTTCACCGACCAGTCTAAATTGAATTCTTACTACTAGCCTCAAGATTCTTTTTCTTTCTTTTATCTTTATTTTAAGTAACACCACTTCTGATTGTCTGAAACATTTGTCTTAGCCAATCAGAAATTGTGTCACTTTCTGAATTTGGAATTAAACTAAGAATGCAATCTAAGATTGGTTTAGTAGAACGGGCTGTTGAATTTGGAATTAAACTAAGAATGTAATTTAAGATTGGTTTAGTAGAGCGGGCTAGGATTTCATGTTTTTTCTCTATGTGGATCTATTTTGTTAACTCGGCTATTTTCGACGATGGTCAGGGGTCTGTGCATTTTCATAGCCCTGTCGTCGTCTGCGTCGTTGCCGTGCAAAATTGTCGACACCATTTCGTATCTCTGTCATTGTTGAAGATAATGACTCTAAACTTCGGCTAGGTTTTAACCGTCAAAAGGAGAACCCGTGCCAGAGAGGCAGGTAACCTTCCCTTCTTAAAATACATTTATGCCCATTTTCAACCTTATGTGACGGGTTCTCCTGTACAATTAAAACCTAGCTGAAGTTTTGAATCATTATCTTCGGAAATGAGAACCCGTGAGAGGCATGTAACCCTCCTTTCTTAAGATACATTTATGCCCATTTTCAACCTTAAGTGACCACCTCTCTGGCACGGGTTCTCCTTTTGACGGTTAAAACCTAGCCGAAGTTTAGAATCATTATCTTCAGCTAGATTTTAACGGTCAAAAGAACCTGTGCCAGAGAGGCAAGTAACCCTCCTTTCTTAAAATACATTTATGCCCATTTTCAACCTTAAGTGTCACCTCTCTGGCACGGGTTCTAGCCGAAGTTTAGAATATTATCTTCGGCTAGGTTTTAACCGTCAAAAGGAGAACCCGTGCCAGAGAGGCAGGTAACCCTCCTTTCTTGAAAAAACATTTATGCCCATTTTCAACCTTAAGTGACCACCAAAAAGAAGTAACAGTTGAGCGTTGACACCCCCATACAGTGCTCTTGTTGACACAACAATGATTGAATACTATGCCGAGATAACTGGAATGATTATGCAGAACAATATACGAGACCTGTGGTCTGGGGAAAGCGGTTTAATGCATCTCTATGATACAACGAACCAAGCAAGTACTCGTATAATTATTGATCCAATTTTGTTGAACAACCGAATGTTCAATCATGTGGTAAAATGGCTTTTGGACAAGAAGAAAATTTACTTATAGAAAAAGTATTCGCTCCATGTTAGCGTGCGCTGACTGCTCAGAGTGACATGGGTCGGCACTTTTTGCGATGTATTTCTTCAGAGCCTGACCCATGACAATTTAATCCTTTACAAGACAACGAATTGATGGGCATTTCCGAATTGACAAGATTTACAGAAGTCAAATACAGGTTAACGGCTTGATCTACACATTAAAGGATAGAAAAAGAAAACATTGTGGAAAAATCAGAAATTATATACCTGCATGTTCTCCAGTTGCAACCATGTTTTTAATGCATCTTCATTGGGGTTTTTTAAACACGGGATTGTTTAATAGAGAGTTAAAGCAGTGTATTTCTGTATGTTGTGTATTTTGGACGTTAGGGTTTAATGAGTGTGTAAAAATGAGAACTTAGTGTAGTATTGTAAAACGGCGATAATGCTCATTTACTTGTTTTTGCTTTTTCCCTGTTTAGGTTTGAAACATAATGCTCAGTTGTTTGTTATTACATTTTCTCTGTTTAGACTGGGAAAAGCAATACATTCCAGAGTTAAGTAAGTTGTTATTGCTTTTTCTCTATCTTATTTATAATTGGCTTGCAACATGCGAAAAGGGGCATTCGGACTTTTGCCTGAATCATGAGCTAGACCGGTCTTTTGATATGCAGAAAATTAACCAGTAGCATCAAACTTCGACCCAGGTCAGCCTGTCTGCACTGTGCAGGCTGACATGGGTGGACACTTTTTGGAAATGCATTAATCCTTCTTTTGCCAGACCATGGGGTCACAAAATTGCCCTATTTCTCCTCAAATATTCGACCATTTACGAGTCATGCTCTGTGAAATGGTGGTTTAACGCATCTGCAAAAAGTGTCGACCAGATCAGCCTGCGCAGTCCGTGCAGTCTGTCCTAGATCGAAATATATTGCTACAAGTAAATCTTCTGCATGTCAAAGGACCATTGTAACTCATGATTTGTCCAGTTTTAGATAAAGTGGGTCCGTCTTATTCAACAACTTGCCTGGTATAATGTATAACGAAAATCGTTGTTAAACTCCCTTTTCGAATGCGCCGCTTATATTGAAATTTATACTAGCAACCTTGTTCAAGTAGCACCCATGCCATACCTGAAGATTGAGAAATAAAAATAATTACTGAATGAATGTTTTCTGTTTTTTTTAGCTTCACCGGCCAAAGGCGAGGAAGTTTATGTCATGGCCCTATGTCCGTCGTGTGCCCGTCCGTCCATGCGTTTATTTCAAACATCTTCTCTGAAATTTTGACCGAACATCACAGAAATGGTCCACCTATGGTATTCTTCAGAATCTCTTAAAAGCATTTGATTCCTGTAAAAACTCTGGTTACGAAGGCAACAAAACTGAAAAATGTTGAAAAACTGAAAATCTTCTTTTCCAAAACCGTCAGGCCTAGGGCTACCAAATTTAGCATGTGGCTTTATCTGATAGACCTCTACCAAGATTGTTCAAATTATAGCCCTGTAGTCGAAAATCACCCTACCCCGGGGTTCACAATTTTCACATGCATGGGCTTATATAGTGAAAACTAAAAACGTTCTCGTTCCTAACCATAAGGCCAGGGGCTACCAAATTTTGCATGTGGCTTTTTCTAGTGGGCCTCTACCAATAGAGTCCAAATTATAGCCCTGAGGTTTAATTTGGCCCTGGGTGTCACAAAATTTACATGTGCTTATATAGTGAAAACTTTAAAAATCCTCTTCTTCCTGACCGTCAGCTACAGCTGTAATATTTTATGAGAGTTATCATCTAGTTGGCCTTCCCATAGGTCATAAATTTCTCATGTGCTTATAGAGTGAAAATTCTAAAAATCTGGCTCCTAACCATAAATCCTAGGGCTACCAAATTTGGCACATAGCTTCATCTTGCACAACACGTCTACATTTGTTCAAAGTGTAACCCTGGTATAGAAATTAGCCCTACCTCAGGGGTCCCATGTTTTATAGGGGCTTTATATTGAGAAAATTTTAACATTCTTCTTGTTTATAACCGTACGACCTAGACCTACATTATTTGGTTTTTGGCTTTACATTGTGGACACCCTTATGTCACAACTTTCACATGGGCTTTTATAGAGAAGCTTTATAAGCTTTCTTGTTCAAAACCTTTTTAGCATGGACTTATAATGGTTGGTATGTATGGTTTGTACCTAATAGCCACTGGAGCCATATTAAAAACTAAACAAGAGGACGATGATGGTCCCATATCGCTCACCTGAGTACTAAGCAGTAAAGGTCTGCAATGAAGATAAATACCAAATATCGAAGTTCAAGGCCAAATAATATTGAAAAAAAAGGAGAAATCTCACAACTGTTATAGAGGTCTAGGCCCTTGGGTTACACAGAAAAAAAAAAAAAAAATAATAATTGCCTGACATAAGGCTATGTACAAACATGTTAGCCCCGGGGCAGGGCCTCGACCAAGTTCGGCGCTGATTGGTTAATATTTGTAGATGCTAGAGTGTAAACAAAGTCAAATATAGCATTTTTTCTAATTCAAGGGCAGATAACTCAGGATGTTCTGCTTCGATTAGAACATTAATGGAACTCATCCGAGATCTTATGGTCACTTATATTTTGACCAAGTTTGATGCTGATTGGTTCATGTTTGTAGATGCTGGAGTGTAAACAGCAAATATAGCAATTTTTCTAATTCAAGGGAAGATAACTCCAGTCATTCTGGTCTGATTTGACCCATAATCGAACTCATCCGAAATCTTATGGTCATATATATTTTCACAGATGCTAGAGTGTAAACAAAGTCAAATATAGCAATTTTTCTAATTTAAGGGCAAATAATTCCAATCATTCTGGTCAGATTAGACCCATAATCGAAGTCATCCGAGATCTTACGGTCATCTATACTTCGATTAAGTTTGGTGCTGATTGGTTTATATTTGTAGATGCTAGAGTGTAAACAAAGTCAAATATAGCAGTTTTCTAATTCAAGAGCAAATAACTCCAGTCGTTCTGGTCCGATTAGACCCATAATCGAACTCATCCGAGATCTTATTGTCATATACATTTTGACCAAGTTTGAGTGATCACAATAGCTCATCCTGAGCACTTCGTGCTCAGGTGAGCTAAAAAAACCTTATGGCCCTCTTTTTATTTAATGTCAATGGCGTAGAGGTGATGATTCAGGGATGACACATTATATAGCAAATTGATTACCTAGAATAGTAGCCAAACGTTGGGTCTTGAAACGAATTTGTAAGCATTCTATGTTCGACCCATGCAAAAGCAGATTATTGCAGTCGCTTGATATTTTCTGTGATGCTTATCGAAAACATGTGTAGGTATATCTTTTTTCACACCATAACATCCATAAAAGTCCATGAAGATGGTATACTTGAAAATTATCTGTATATTGACTGATTGATTGCATGGTGTTTTACACCGCCTTCAACAATTTTTAAGTTATATCACGGGGACATCTCACATTATTCATGTATTTCCTGGGTTCAACCAGCGCTAGGCTGGGGCTCTGAAGTGTGTTGCCCGAAGACACTTTCACGAAAAACCCAGTGGATCAAATGAGGTTCGAGCCAGGGGCCTCCAGGTCTCGAGTCCTACACTTTACCACTGAGCCACACATGACCCCTAAATTATCTAAGCCCTAGACAACAAAATCCAAGAATCGTCCAAACTGAAAGCGATTGCAGACGATAAAAAAAAAAAAAAAACTATTTTAACTAGGCTTACCATTTTCAAGGCAGCAAACGTTGTGGTAAAAGGAGAAAATGCTGAATACAAGCTCGCTTGTCAAGAAAATTTGTCATCTCGCTCGAGCTTTGGTCATCACCCGATATCAAATGTTTCACGCTGCTCGAAGCAAATACAATATTTGATAGTGTAACATATCGTGTATTATGAAACATCCTGTATTTCATTCATTAGCAGTTTTAAACTCGTTTATTTTGAAAAAAGAGTTTTCGGACGACAAATAAAATCTAGCTAAAATGTGAAAATGTCTTTACAAGAGTAATAAAAATCATGGAAAATTAAGAAAATGCTGTGAACCGCCATTTTCTACAAAAGGGTCCTTCAAAGGTGGGAACGTTTAGTATGGGACTATAAGAGTAAAACGGATATTTGTTGTGTGCATTTCGTTGTTTTATAAAATCAAAATAAAGAAAACGCATCCGTTTTATCTGATCTGCTAAAATACGAAACATGGTCATGCCGCCATTTAGCATATCTACTCACAGATAGCTCTGAATCGATTAACTCCATTATTACATGGCATGTCTTTCAGTCAGAAGAAACAACCATTGTTCAACCTTGCAGAAGGCTCCACGGGATCTGTACCAATCTGACCATTACACCACACACTACTGGAGACTGCATGTCCATCCGAGGTTGTCCACTGGCCGTTGTACTCTTGTATTTTGATATCCGTCCAGTACCCGGCGCCATGGTATACTATGAAATAAGTGCCGGATTTCGTTATTTTTAAGGATAGGACACCCTAATGGGATTCGTGTACCACTGCCTTTCATCGCCGAAAAAACCTACGGATTTGGCTAAGACTCGGGTAATCCGTAATCAATCGGCCGATAGACGCTGCTTCCCCGTATCGATTATGGATTACCCAAGTCTTGGCCAAATCCGTACGATTTTGTCGATGAAAGGCGATGTTACACGTGTCCCATTTGGGTGACCTATCCGTAGCTCTTTACCACACGACTAAAATCTTAAACTTGTCCAAGTTCAGGGTATTTGCAGACGACAAATTAAATGTGAGTAACATGATTGGAAGATTAAAAACATAGTGGAAAAAGGAGAAAATGCTGGTTACAACATTTTCTTCTTTTCGCACAATGTTTTCAAATGCTGTCTATTTCATGGTCGTTTAAACTAGGGATTGTGAACTAGAGGGTTAAATTTAATTAGTTTAAAAAAGATAGATAAAAACGACTATTTTTTCCCAATTTTCATCGTTTTTAGTTTGATGCGTGACGAAAGTCTAACAATTCAAACCATGTCCTTTATCAAAATAAATAACAGTTGATGGTTAAAAAAAATCCCATTCTACATTGCTATCAGTGAAATACTGGGATTTATCAGTGTAACGTTATCATTATTTTCCACAGCAAAATATCACCACTAGTGATGATAATTGTGATTTCATCACTGGCGACGATATAGTTTAAGAATGTTTGCCGGAACTACTTTTTCCCTTATTGCTCGCATTGTCCCGTTCTTGATGATTATTAGAAAACAAAGGGTGGGTTAGGATATAATAAATAGAATAATTAACTGGTTCTGTGTGATATTAAAAATCTTTCACTCGAATGGATTTTAATGTGGTTAAAAAACACATCCTTCGGACTCGTTTTTCAACTGCATCACACCTTATTCGAGAGACAAATTTTTAATATTACACATAACCAGCTGGTTATCCTCTATGTAACGAGCGGCCTTTATGTGCATCCTCCACATGTATGTGAATCCGTGAATCCGAGTCACTGAAGAATTACATCTCTTTATTAAAGGACTGCTGTTTAGGGAATAACGCGGCCAGCTTAGAGTTACATTTCAGCCCTGTGGCTGCCAATTGAAAATCAAATCACTTTCGCAGGCTGGGTAGATCAAGATTAGAGTGTACAGAATAACGGGTAAAAGAAGAAGTTTCATCAAAGCGCAAATAGGTGTACTTTGCCGCCGCGCTACAAGTGAAAAAGCCCAGCCCCGGTAACTTAGTCGGTTGCGTGCAGGATTTAAGACTAGGGGGTCGTGGGTTCGATCCCTGGATCGGCCATTTTTTCCGAGGATTGATTATAGTCATTGCTACAAGATTCAATCCTCTCCCACTGCTGACCATCGTTTCGACGGTGGTTATGTGGGAAAGCAGCCAGTGGCTTTGAAAGAATATTGTGCGGAGTACTGGTAATAGAAACTCCAGGGAAACATGGATAGGTGCACTGGCTGCCACGATATAATTGAAATAATGTTGAAAACAGCGTTAAACACTATACAATCAATCAATCAACAAGTGAACAAATGTTGAAAACTGCGGCATACAACAGATAAACAAATAGAAAAAAACTTGTTTAAAAAAAGATTGTTTAAAGATGAGTTACCTGGACATGCTCATAAAAATTCTATAAGATCGTCTGCCTTCTTGTCATTATCCAGTTTTTTGAGTTGCATATTCAGATCTGCGCACAAGTTAACTGCACCGGCTTGAAACACGCTGACGCTTAGAAATTTAAAGGTGTAGTAAATTCCAGTAGAACCTTGCAAAATGATGTTTTCTGTAAAAGTAGAGGGGCAGGTGATATTGGAAAATATCGTTGAGAGGAGAGTCTGATATTCTGAAATTGAAGACAGAATCATGGTGTAATGGTGATAACTATTAGGGAAATGCTCTGTGAAAAGGGCGTTTAATGCATTTACAAAAATTTTAGACCTGCGCAATCTGCGGATGATGACATGGGTCGAACTTTTTACTATGTATTTGTAAATTTCCTGTCATGATTCAGTCAGTTGTAAGATAAAATAGATCATACATGTACACGTGGTAATTTCTGTCAATAAAACCCGATTCACTTCTCTGAAAGACGCACTAATATAGAATCTGACCTGAGTTGGTGTATGAGATAAAATTTTATGAAACGAGTCTAGGGGAAAATTAAGCAAGCCTTTGGCCAATTTAACAACATTTTTTCTCGACGAATTTAATTAAGATTTATCTCAAATGCCAACGAATATCAGATTGTTTTTATCACGAAAATATTTCACAAATTATAGATGAGAAGATGCAAAACCATCTATAGATGCACCCGCGATATCCATAAAATCCTACTCACTTCTATGAAATACGTACAAAATAACGTCAAAAATGACGTCACACAATTGCGATATCAAACGTGTATAATATAATAAAATTCTTGATGGGTATAAAACACTGAAAATAAGGGAGGCTATGTGATAAAATTACGTCACATACGCTCGTATGACGTCGTACAATGCTAATCTTGTAGAATAAGAAAACTCGCAATGGTTATATTTCTCTGAAAACAAGGGAGAAAACTTACTAAATTCCTCAAAGTACCCTGCCAGACTGTCATCTCTAAAACCGTCAAATGTTCGTTTGTATCGAGAAAGCATTCTTGAACAGTCTCTGAATGATAGAATCCTCGACAATTGCTGTTTAAACTACACAGCCCGCCACATTCGGTTGCGCTTCGCACGCTTATCGAACCTTGGACCACCGGTGTTACACCAGACAGGTTGAGTTTTCGGGAGTAAGTAGTCTCTTCAAACCCTGTGGCTATTTCTAAAACGACAAACAAACAAAACAACAACAGCACCACCACCAACAACGACAACAAATAAACACAGAGACAAAAAAAAAAAAAAAAAACATAAACGAAACAGTATTTTCACTGAAAACAAGTAGGAGAGAAAGTAAAGAACTGTCTTTTACAAATTGAAAACCGCTGTGGAGAAAGGAGCAACTTCTTGTTACAAGTGATTAATTCTTTTGCCCAAAGTGTTTTTCGGAAGCAACAAATAAACCCTTTCCCACACAATCCCGACCCAGAAGTATAAAGCTTTAGAAAACATTGTAAGAAAAGTAGAAAATACCTGTAACCGTCCATCCGTCTCTTATTCTTTTTATATGTTATTAATTCATTTGATAAAAATGTAAATTATAAAGTTTTTTTAAAGTAGGCCTAGCTATGCGCTACCAGAGTCGTATGGAGTTTATAAGGAAAGTTAGAGTATACATAATGCGTCATAATGCATAACGCTTTCGAATTTTTTTATCAGTAAATATGATATACACCAAAATTTCTGTAATTACATACCAATATTAAATGTCGTCAACAGTTGAATTCCCTTGTGATTTCAACAGAACAGCGCTAAGGCACTTTAAATCAGGAAATCTATCTACTGACCAAAATAAGGATAACAGAACATAATGTTCAGTAAAAAAATATCACTTGCATGTTTATGAAGCTTATAGTATGGAAAACATGACAAAACATGACATGACATCTATATACTGTCTTAAACATAAAACAGCACTTGAATATTTATAGAGCTTATAGTATGGAAAACATGACATAAATGGCATACCAAAACATAACATAACGTTCAACATAAAACAGAACTTACACGTTTATGCAGCTTACAATGTGGATGGAATGACATGACATGGCATTACATAACATAAAATAACACAACTAAACACAACGTAACGTAAAAACATAACACGACAGTACACGACAGAATGTTATACACAAAAACATTACAATATGTTCAGCAGAAAACTTCTCTTGAATGTTTAGAGAAAACAAAGGCCTACACTGATTGCTATTTTCTGAGAAACATGAAAAATAAACCACATTGCCTATGGCTTAGATCTAAGATCAGACTGCACGAATCTGTTTCCCTGATCAGTCGAAGAGATTTATAAATACTCGTAAACAAACTTATTACCAGCAAAAATTATCCCAAGTAAAACTATATTAGGCATTTTAGGATAGGCTTCTCCCTAGACTGTGATATTAAATACTGTTCGAATCCCTTAATAGTAACGTAGTCTTTCTTTCATTCAAATTAATTCAATTCCATGGTTTATTGGATAATAAAATTCTTTACAGTTGAACAGAAATCTATTTCTTTCCTAGTAAATATTTACGACGCCTTCCGTTCAACTCCCTGACGGCAAACAATTTTGAATCAGACGACTCAAAAAACATTCCAGTAAAATATAAGAAATTACCTTAAACTGAGAAATATAAATGCATATACATAGTTATTAGTGAACACATTATTACAAAAGAAGAAAGAACTTTTTAAAAACCAAAAAAATAGATTAAAAAAGTCGTAGTAGTGTTTTAAACCCTTTATCAGACGGCAAAATTAGGGACTGGTCCTAGTTGAGAACATTTACAGCGATAACATAGAGTAGCCAAAAAAAATAGGTTTTTTGTTGTTGAAAAAGTGGAAAAACATTGTGGAAAAGGAAGAAAATGCTGTCACCAGCATTTTCTCCTTTTCCCACAATATTTTCAAAAGCCCTCTTCCACAGGGTCATTAAAACATGGGATTGTTTTGTGCAGAATTAATAGAATATTGATCATACTTTTTCCAGTTCCGGTATTGTATTGAACAGCTTCCCGTTACATTAGCACGCAAGTATTTATAAATCGTTTGAAGCTGGCAGCTGTTGAAAACATTGCGACAAATTGCAAAACTATTATTCACGTGGACAATTTCCGTTTATCATCATGTTATTTATTTTCTATTATGTGTCTAGATTCTAGTAATAAACAAGTGTTATTAACTTTTTACTGTACTATTTCTCCTATAGATACATTTTTGTAAGCTAAAGAGTTTATTTTTTTTTTCCTTTAGGAAATGAAAGTCATTGCGGAATTGCAGTTTCCTGGTTTTAGAAACAAATTTGATTGACTAAAAATATGTTCATGCGTTTTACATTTTATCACTCAAGCCCGTGTTTTAACGACCATGAGACAAAAAAAAAAAAAAAAAAAAAAAAAAAAGCACTGTGGAAATAGTACAAAATATTGATTACTGGCACTTTTTTCGTTTTCAACAATGTTTTCTATCCAACCATACAGTATCTAAACTTTTTGACGTACAGTTGTTTGATCGTTTGCGATTGCTTTCAATTTGGACATGTCTAAAATTTTGACATTTGGTAAAGACTTAACATCATCAGTTGGAAACAAGAAAAAAAACTCGATGAAATAAATTTCGTTTTTTTAAACTGAAAAAAAAAAAAAAAAAAGAAAAAAGAACTATCAATTGCATGCTTCTAACCTCTTTTTTTTGTTGGAATTTTCATCAAAATCCAGTACAGATGTTTTCGGTTATTCCCCGTGGCGTACCCCTTCCACAAAGCAACACATTACAATATTACGTAAAGCGCGAAAAATGTAGGGTAAATAACGTAATATTTCCATCTGGTTGAATGGCAAGCGCTTTTTATTTAGGTAACTAGTGCGCAGCAACTTCCGTTTCCGCCTTCAATTGACGAGTTAGACAGTAAAATCGGTATTTTTCACCGGTCGTAACCATGAAATATCAAACGATATTCCACCCTTTCTTCTCGATAAACTACTATAAAAGCATGAAATAAAATACGAATTCATTTCAAATACTTACTCTGATTCTTGTATCGGTACGATAGCTGAGCATGATGTTCTTTAATGTTTCATATACACCTACATGTGATCTGACTAAAATATGGACGTTATCTAAAACAGAGATACAACAGAACAGAATACTAGTACGTTTCTTAAATCATATATGTACTCTAGGCAACTTTTCCGTATCGCACATGTACTGTGTACAGTATTAGTTATTCAGTCAGATGGCAGGGGACTTGCTAACTGGTTCACGGCTGTTGCGAATCATGTTGCCCCGAGCCTAATCGCCACAGCCGTAAACAAGTTTCTAAGTCCCTTGCCACCTAACCGGACAATGAATTTATTATACTGGAAAGTTTTACCATTCTGTCGTGTATTCCACGAAATTTCAGTTCTATGGTCATAATAATTGAGTGCGCTGACGAAATAGAATTTCCCCACTGAATACCCAAATTCAGTGAAAACTGACGTCACTGAGAGTTGACGTCACTGAAACCTTGGTAAAACGTTCTGTTTGGGGCATGAACGTGATTCCTATACACATGAAAGTTAGCAACAAATGCATAGTTGAAATACAAACCGCCTCTGGCGGGATTCGAACCCATGACGGGCAAATATCCTCGTTTTTCGAGGTTTAAAAGACCAATACCATAACCACTGAGCCAAAGATATATCGCCCCAACGCAGTGGTCAAGTATTGTATTTAAATCGGGACGAAGCTATGCATGAAGGAGTGGTCTCCCGTAGCATGATGATGTCATTACACTAAACATTCGACGAGTTTTAATTTAAACATGGATTTAAACAACTTCAGGGTAAGTAACAATGCATTTTAATGATTTGTTGGCAAAGTAAAGAACCGTCAGTTGCCTCAAACGACAGTTATCTTTTTAACGTTACAGTGTATGAGTGTCGACACTTCACAATTTGCTTACCTGATGAAGGGATGGATTATTTTAGCCCTGTGAATGTGTTTTAGAATGACATCAAACTATATAATGTTTAACGATATTCATTTATTTTATGTTCTTCTCGCTTTAATGAAGGTAAACTAGTGATTATATGTTGCAGGCTACTCAGTATGTTCATCTTATGGGCGGCTTGTATTGATCGACGCCGCCATTTTGGATATTGTGTTGAATGTGTAGTTATGTATACAGGGCTCCCGAAAGGGAAACTGCTTTTACCTGGATTTTGCCAGTGTACATGAATATATGTTCGGGACATATTATTCAATCAGATTGCAGGAGAATTTGCTTTGCATTATAATAAGACTTATTTGTATATATACGTCTCTCCGATTTCTTTTATTGTTATCTGATTTATTTTTGTGTTGTTTTCTACATTTATAAAGAAAAGAGAAGGTATAGAATAAAATGTACAACAGTCTATATTTCTGTATGGTCGGATCAGGTAAAATTGCATGTGTAAAGAGAATAGCATCGGAATCCACCTCCGGTCTCATCCGATACGAACCTCTTTACAGAAGCAACTCAACCTCATCCGACCACACAGAAATGCAGACTGTTATAATACATGTATTTCCTTCGTTTTTCTCCCGTAAGGATCTATATTTACATCCTAATCAGTTTTATACTACTAAATATCAGTTTCTTTAAAAAAGGTGTGACATTTCGTTTAAAGTAGCTCTATAATTCCAATAACACTCAGTAAAAAGATGTAATTCTTGGCAATAATCCAACGGTATGGTCGTTTTGCAATTCGTAACTGGCGTCTTTTTTCATCACATTAGCTGTTACTTTATTATTTCATGCTTTCCAGTAGTTTATCGCAACTTCTGATTGGCTAAACCATTTGGTTTAGCCAATCAAAAGTTATTTTACTTTGAAATTTATAAAATTCTTGAGAATAAGACTAAGAATGTATCTGATAATAGTAGGTGAATACAGACCCCGATCATATTCCCTTCACACACGCTGATAAGCTTTCGAGCACAGCAGACATTGCGGTTCTGAGATCAGACTCCACATCTGTTAAGTCTCTTCCTGATCTCCACGGCCAACCAAAGAATTGAAGTCGTGCATTTGCACGCCTCAAAATAGATATGGTTAATCGTTTATCACACATTGCCGCCTTTTTAACGACCCTGGGAAAGAAGCCTCTTGAAATAATTGATCGAAAAGGAGAAGATGCTGGTAACCAACATTTTCTCCTTTATCCATAATTTTTTCTATTCTATCCAAGAAAGATTGCACCACTTTAGCCATATCGAAATTGTCGCCTGCAAATCATTTCAGTTTGGACAAGGCTAAAATTTTATTGTCTGGTAAAGGGTTAAAGGAGGAAATGTAAAGTATCGTAGACTGAGCTACATTAAATAATCAAAGTACTGAAAGTACAGTTGGAAGGCTAGTTAAGAATATGCTTAACATATTGCAATACATTTTCCTGTAGTTTAATCGCCCTATGATGCAGCAAAGTGTATAGGGTTATGCAAAGTGTATGTGCAAAGGGGATAAGTTTAACTGTCCAGAGTTTTAACAAACTTGGGGAAGAAGGTTTGCGAAATTTGGTGATAAAATTAAAAAGAAAAGACTTTTTTTTGAAACTCTTTGCCATTTCATTTGAAGTATAATTTTTATGTGATGGCACAAAGTTTCGACTTACCGGTATATGTTTTTTCATGGTATAGAAACTTAGATTTACCCCTCTAACACAATAATGAGTTTAAAAGACCTTTAGGATGAACGCTTGTAAACTTTTGGTGGAAAAAGGAGAATTTGGTGCTAATTGACATTTTCTCCTTTTCTAAAAATGTCTTCCATCCTATTTCAGACAGGTTCCATCAATGGAACCAGATCTAAGTTGTTGTCTGAAAGTGCTTTCAATTTTGGCAAGTCTGAATTTTTTTCTTCATGTAAAGAGTTAGGAAAATTTTTTCGTTTCAAAAAAAACTTTTTAAACGGCCTCTTTCTCATGGTTGTTAAAACAGTACTTGGTAAGGTATGGTAAAGGGTTAAAGACAGGGTTCAACATTTGGGCCAAATTAATAGTTTTTGCTTGAAAATGCATTCAATTGTGATAGGTCTAAAACTGTGATTTTGTTATGAGATGATTAATGTCTTGAAAGAAAATAACCAATTTATTCCAAAGACAATTTCACTGAGACAGCAAAGAGTTTTTAAAAAGGTGCTTTTCAGTGTATAGAAACTGAGATTTAGCCGTTTAGTTCACAATACTGACTTTTAAAAATCTTGAGGAAGAGGCTTTTGAAAGCATTGTGGGAAAAGAATAAAATACTGGTAATCAACATTTTTTGACTTTCCCACAAAGTTTTCCATCTTAATAACCTTTTACAAAACCCTTTACAAAACAACAACAATTTAGGGCCTTCTACATTAAAACCATTGGCAGATGACAATTTAAGAGCAGCTGAAAATGTGCCGATTGGCTGGGAAGAGCACAAAACATAGTGGTAAAGGGAGAAAATACTGGTTACTAGCATATCCTCCTTTTCCAACAGTATTGTGAAAAGTTTTTTTACCTTAAGTTTGTCAAAAATTTGTCTTTTGGTTAAAGGGGTTTCTTTTTTTTTTTTTTTTCGTTCTTTACCATTTAATTTGAATTATACTTTGTTAAGAATAAAAAGAGTTTCAAAACAAACACCTTTAAATGTTCAAAAACAGGGATTTAAATCTTTAGATTACAATACATGTACTGAATTTTCATGACCTTAAAGAATGGGGCATTTAATTTTTTTTTTTTTTTTTTTTTTTTAATTGCAGGGACATGAGAAAATACTGGCAACGAACATTTTCTCAAAGCATGAAATAAATAGAATATTTGTTCTTTAAAAAACAAATATTCTATTTATTTCATGCTTTTAACTCTTTCTGTGGGGAACTTAATCAAAATCCAGTACAGTTCTTTTCGGTTCTTCCCCGTGGCGTACCCACTCCGCATAGCAACGCATTACAATATTACGTGAAGCGCGAGAAATGTAAGGTAAATTACGTCATATTTCCATCTGGTTGTGAGGCACGCTCATTTTACCTAGGTAACTAGTGCGCGGGAACAACTATTTCCGCCGCTTTCAATTGAAGAGTTAGAATACAAAAAGCGGTATTTTCACTGGTCGTAACCATGAAATATCGAAAAATAGTTCACAGATATTTCTCGATAACCTACCGGAATGCATGAAATAATGCATTTTCATTTTTCTTGCGGGAAAATATATCTTGAACTGACAGTGTATATCAAAGATCAGACTGCACATTCTGTGCAGTCTGATCTTGATCTAAATTGTCTGCGATTGGTCCTTGAGTGGCGCTTAGCGGCTTAAGGATTAAACAGTCTAGTTAATGTAGATCTGTTAGAACTTTGCCTACTTTTCCCACAATGTCCAAAATCATGTATGTGATTTAGAAGATAGTTGTATGAAAAAATTTACTATATGCTGTATTTCAATTCTATTGAACAACAATTACTTGTCGCTGAGTAAACTCTTTGTTTGCTTCCTTTTCTGCATTGTTTGCAATAATTCTTAATATACAATATGGTTATCTGTGATAATAAATGAGAAAAATAATACTCTGTCATCTTGTTGTATATAAAAAATACAAGATAAATATGACTGAAAAAATGAAATTTATTTTGGGAATATTAAAAAACAGTGTGGAAAAAGGAGAAAATGCTTGTTACAAAAAGTGTTTTTTTCACTATGCTTTTAAAAGTTTTCATTCTTATGGTCGGAGTTGTGTGGTACAAGGTAAGCACGGCGGTCAGATTCAAAGATGACTTATGTTGTTATTTCAGAATGTGTAGGTCAAAATCAGATTGAACAGAAGAAGCAATTTGCTCTTAGATCAGGACCATATGACATTAAGTGATTAAAAATAAAACTTGTAATTTTCTATTTTGATTTATGTCACCTAATCACATTCAGGTACACATTGTCTATGTGTTCAGCGGATGCCCAATAAGGCGTTGAGAAGTATCAAATTGAAGTTGAAGTGAAATATTGACCTATATGTCCGTCAATACATGGATTGTTTCCCTTGTTAATATTACTTCCCTTGTTTCACTTGTCGAGTTGGGCAAGTTATAATACCAAATTTACTACAAAATACAAATTAAATCTTATTGAAAATTGACAATGTAGTAATAAATAAACAATAAAATAGGTATTTATTGTTATTTACTCTCGTAAATGCTGTGGAGAGGAAATACATAACCTCCCGATCTTCATCCTTTTAGAAGAAAACAGTTCACTATAATTACGATAAGTAACGTATTGAAATTAAAACAAAGTGGTAATACAACATATTTAAACAGTCTTACTAAGTTTTTGTCTTTTTTAACGGGTTTATTATTGCTTTGCCGAGCGTATTTTTATATGGCATACTTATGTCAGATGAGTTGTCTCTCTTTGTAATTTGATAAATTTTTAAATGCAAATATCTTGCAAAGTACGATTTTCCCCATTGAAACATAGAGATATGGTGTAAAATGCATATCTTGATATACATGTATTTCACTAAGTAACATGGCGTATCCATGGCGTATAAATCTTCCACGGCGTATTTTGGTATCACCGCATTTCTCAACAGAGAAAAGAGGCCTCCCGTCAGCAATGCCTAATTCAAAATAAGCTATCCGATTGGTTAGTCGTTTATGCGTTGTGGAGTGAAAATAGGTCCTAATGACGTCATTTTAGTAGTTTTCGAATGGCTTATAACAATTACAGTTTATTTGTTGCTGTAACAACACCATCATAACAATCAACTGATTCACAGTATTTTGCATTTGTCAAAAACGATGTTTTTCGAGAATTGGATTTCATTCCTTCTAAAAATTTGAATTTTCTTCTTGTTATTCTGATTAAATTTACAATGCTTTCGACATATTTTTGTTCTTATGTACTCGGGAAGTATCGAACTATTTGAAAGGCGTTTGGATAATACTGTTCAGAGGCGTTTGCAGGAAACTGCCGAGCTGCAACACATGAAGGTGACAATCAAAATCTCGCCTTCCAAAAAACCAAATGTGATAAAAATAACCTTTTTTGGGGGTTTCCGATCCTAATAACAGAACTTTTTTCCCGTTTTCGTAAACCCATTATCTTCCGCTAGATGGCATTTTTTTACATACAGACCTCTCTGATTTGGGCATTCTGGGTACAGAACCGGACCACTTTTTAAAACGACAACCGTTACTTCGAATTTCAGAAAAAAATAAACGTTTACTCAATAAAACGCTACCTAGAATGATTCATTCAGCTATGGTAAGCTAGCATGTAATCTATGCACTGGTCATTTATAAAAACAGCTCCTACAGGCTTTCGTTATGGCTTCGATATATGCCCGGACACTTCACGTTGATAAGTTTGTGGAAAAACGCTGGACGAATCCTGGTTTCCCAAAAATCTATATTTAGAATCAGTATTTTAAGATGTACAGTAAAACAATAGTATTTGTAAAAAAAACTGTTTTTACTTTTTGAAATAAGTAATTCTTAAAGAAATCTGAAGCGAACAACAGGCAACATTTTTCACAGATGCATTGTTTATAGCCATTTTCTCCAGTGCTACTTTATTAGTTTACACACCGCGTATTAATTCCATACAGGATAATTATTGCGTCATAGCTAATAGACCGAATCTTCGAAGAATATGACATGCACAGACAAATTCTTTTGTCATATTGTAGAAACATGGCCGACGAGGCAGGGAGAAGTGTTGATATAGATCTAGAGGAAGATTTCCATTCGCTTGTCCACGGAAATGCCGAGAGGACGGGACAGGGAGGGAAAGACCAAGCAGAAGCAGGGAGAAGTGACGATATGGATCTAGAGGAAGATTTCCATTCGCTTGTCCACGGAAATGCCGAGAGGACGGGAAAGGGAGGGACAGACAAAGCAGATGCATCGGCATCAGCACGGGGACTTTTACATAGAATTAGACCAGGCACATTGACGGAATATGTTGCTCGTCATAAAACGTTTCAAAAATACGAATGGGATAAAAGTCATTCCTTTCCGAAGGCTGTTGATATAGCCGAAGCAGGACTTTTCTACGCAGGTCAGTGAAAAATTTGTTTCTTTGGGTTTTGCTTTCGATATATGATAAAACATACATTTAGTAGCTTTCGGTTTTGCTTTGTGAAAGATCATCGAAAGCAACCTTCGAACAAATCGTAGACACTCAATGTGTTCAAGTTTTGATATCCCTCACAATCGTGTCATAAATGTACAGTTAGATCTCAAACATTCCTGGTCAATTAAGGGAGTCCTAGTTTCGATTTAGATCTATGCTACGTTGGGAAAATCCATTCTATTTTTAGAATAAATCCCGAACGAACGATCAGCTTAAAAACGGGATACAGATACAGGAATTGCCCACTTCATTTAACCTGATCCTGACCTTTATGCTGAATGAATAAGTAGGCATATTAATAGAACTTCGACTATTATTCGGAAGTTAAATATACACGGGAAAGTACTTATGTATGTTACAGTGAATCTGTGAAACTAGGAATTTCATGAAATTCCTAAAAAAAGTCAGGAAATTCGTGAAATGACTGTTTCACTTAGGAATTTCGCGAAATGCCTGATTTTTTCAGGAATTTCGTGAAATGACTAGAAAATACCTTCAGTCATTTTATGAAATTCCTGAAATGACTTCATCTTCATTATTTTATTGATTGGCAATATGATATTGATAAGTCCCAATATTTTTGTATCATTCAGATACTCGTAATTTTGGATGACTGAAATACTTTTAACTCTGTACTAGACAACTAATTTTTAGGTTCAAACGCTATTCATACACCATGTATAACTATAAAAATTGTATAGCTTTTGTCAAATAAATTATGTTCTGTTCTGTTCCGCTAAGATTTGTCAAAGAAGAATGGAACACATTCTTGGAAAAGGAGAAAATACTGGTTTCAAACTTTTTTTCCTTTCCCACATCTTTTTCAACAGTTTCTTTCTAAAATGTGACTTGTTTATTCTTATATTTTTTCATGAAATTTTACCTATTTGACAAACTACATGAAAAATGAACTCGACAAGATATTACATAAACTAGAGGCCCTTCTGGGTCTGAATCGTTTTATTGAGCGAGAATTTGCTTATTTTCTGGCATAAATCATTCATTCATGGTGCAAAAAGGGAAAAAAGACAAACACACAAAAAAAGGGGAGGGTTTGTTGCATCTGGGCTCGAACCCACTAAAATAGCATAGTAAGTAGACATGGTGAGCTGAACAAATAGTGAAGTAATTGAAATAAACACACACACACAAAAAAAAAGGGGGAGAGTTTGTTGCAACTGGGCTTGAACCCACTAAAATAGCATAGTACGAAGACATGGTGAGCTGAACAAATGGTAAAATAATTGAAATAAAGTTTGTCAAAATCAATACTTTGGAATGCAGCAAAATTTGATTGGGTTTAAGAACTCACTGTATAAAAAATCCCTGCAAGCTTCAAAGAAATGTGACCAATAATATGGACTGCGTTGTTTAAACAAGACTAAATCATCAAATGCCTACTTTTCCTAAACTGACTGCAGAGTTTTCTTCATTTCGACAGGATTCAGTTCCTTGATGATTCACATAAACTGTGCAATTTTCAAAAGACCTGATTCAAACGGCCGACTTGCATGCTATTGTGTTAACAAGAAATGTATATCTTCAAATTTAAACGGCTACTTTTTGCTTACTAATTGTCAGATTAAACTATAAATGATATGAACAAACTGTGTAAATTTCACGAAAATTCAACCACAAATGCAGACTTTATTACGTAACAAGAAAAAGACTAACAAACAGACGGAAAGACGGACGACGGAAACCACGCGCTGACAAAAGCCCTGCTAGCTTTCAGCCAGTAGAGCTAAGAATGAATATTAAGAAAATATTTCATTCTGTTAAGATGTTTTAACTGTTTTAATTGCTATCATACATATCTCTCATTTCCATACTTTCAAATACTGAGACAAAATATGAAATTACTCATTCAGTCCAAACTCACTTTTTCTCTCAATGTAGGAAAGGGTTAGCCGTTAAAATAAGTTAATGATTCTAAAACCTATTACATGTATATTGAATACTTTAAGTACAGTTTTGATTTACCATTTCCCAAGTACATGTCAGTTGAACAAACTCAGAAAGCATATCAGTTAAACTGGTATGTACGAGTAAATATCACTTGAGAGTTATCAAATGTCAAATTCTTAGTTTTTGTTTTCATAAGTCAGATTATTATGACTACTATTGCAAAGCCGCTGCACCTGCAAACAAATCAATCTATTTGTATCAACTTATGTATTTTTGATATCTTTAAATTACAAATTAATGCATGTCAGATTTTTTTTACAATAAAATGCAACATGAGTTCAAAATTTTTAAGCAAGTCAATAAGTATGTGTTTAATTAAAGAAAAATAGAAGCTATAAAGAATGAGTTATTAAGTATCAACTGTTTAAAGGACACATCATTTCACACATTTCCTGAATCAATAGAATGCAATATGAACTCAGACTTTTTAAACAAGTCAATAAGCATGTGAAAAAATAGCAAGGTATAATGATTTAGTTATTAAGTACATGTATCACACAACTGTTTAAAGGACACATCATTTTACTAATTTCCAGAATCAATAAAATGCCGTATGAACTCAGATTTTTTAAGCATGTGATTAATTAATGAAATTAAAACAAGTTGTAAAGAGTTAGTCATTAAGTAGCACGAGCTGTTTAAAAGACACATCATTTCACACATTTCCTGAATCATGAAAAGGTCTGTAGTAAATCTGTGTAAAAGTGTCTAACGATTTTCAGACATTTCACGAAATTCCTGAAAAAATCAGGCATTTCGCGAAATCCCTAAGTGAAACAGTCATTTCATGAATTTCCTGATTTTTTTTTAGGAATTTCGTGAAATTCCTAGTTTCACAGATTTACTGTAACATATACACAGGTAAGCAATTCAACCTGTGGCCTACCAAGCGCGACTCAAAGCGCTTTTGTAGTCAGTGTAGATCAAGATCAGACTGCTTAGAACGTACAGTCTGATCTTAGATCTACAGTGTCCGATATGGAGATATTTCCCCTTTGAAATAGCAATATTTGCTTTTTTTTTAACCACTGACCTGAAAGTTTATATTAACTTATCTAGTAGGCTAAGGGTTAATTTGCGCATATCGTTTGAAATATTTTCGTGACCATTCGGGACGTATGCCGAGCCATGCCGAGGGTAAAAATAGAATATTAATTTATGTAAATGATGTTGACCTGGGTCAGGTTAAATATGAGGTAGGTAATAGTTTGAGGTTCCTAGGGACCCCCTGAATTTTCAAATATCTTAAAAACTGCTTTAGCTATTGTACTGAAGATTTGCATATAGTTTATGATATTACCTATACCAACTCTAAGTGAAATTTTCAGAATTTTGTGGTAACTAAGTTTGATTTTTTCCATTCAATGCAATGTTAAAATGTACGAATAAAACGGCTTAAAAACGGTGGGAGGGGCTGATGGCTATTCCGAGTAAAGGGTTTATCAGTTTATGAAAACTCATGTACTGTAACTGTGGTCGTCTATTGTTTGAACAGCAAAAACTTCAACTTTTGAGACCCTTATCTCGTTTTTCATTTGGGTTTTATTTAAACGATTCAACATCATAGACTTGCACATACTTGTTTACACTATGTTTTCTTTTCAACGTCCAACCATAGATGTTTTCCTGAAAGCCAATCAAACGTTGGCCTCAGAAAAAAAAGTTAACATCACTGAAATAGGCGAAGTGCTATTTCTTGCGGAAGAAAAATGCTAATTTTCGCTGTGAAAGTTTGTAAGGTCATTCTAAAAGACTTTGAAAAGTTTCATAGAAATAGGGGATTTTTCAAGATGTTTCCAAATTCAGGGAGCCCCTATGAACCTCAAACTACGTATACCTGAAGTTTCTCACTGTGTCTAGGTATTTTGCAGTGCATAGGGACCCCCTGAATTTTGAAATATCTTGAAAAATCCCGTTTCAATTCTCATGAAACTTTTCATTGTCTTTTAAAATGACCTTATCAACTCTCACAGTGAAAATTAGAATTTTTCTTCTGTAAGAAAGAACATTTTGCCTATTCCACTATATTAAACTTTTGCTCTGAAGCTTAACATTCTCCGACGGTTTCGCACAGTTACCTGAACAGCAAACATAACTGGACAAGTGCATGACTTCAGTACCTCAATTCAGTTAAATGTGAGGCCCTGAAATTGTTTTTTTTTTTTTTACAAATAATATAGTTCTATACTTCACCATAGATATCGTTCTCGTCACTTTCATTAAAACTTTGAAGTCTAAAATGATTTGTCCAATGTTTTCTTAAATAGTGCCTGGTCTCCAATATTTAATTAAATTCATTTTCGGCATGGCTTCAAGTTTTTATACCGCTTCTGCTGAGATATGTGTTCCAAACCACCTGACACTTAGACTTAAAAGTCTTTCATGGTTTGTTTAGAATTGTTTTGCACTACAATTTTTTCAATTCGCCTAAAATTAGCTCAATTGCATTATGGTCACACTCATAGGGTGGTTGTCTTAAGGCACTGTGTCCTTTTAACCGTAAAAAAATCATTTACAACAATACTTTTGAGCTTGTTTATGGAACTTATCCGGTTCATACCATGCACCCTTCTTCATTTTATTGTTGAATGCTACACCGTATGATGTGAGCCAGAGTTTGACTGGGTTTCGCAAAAAAAAGCATCGATGGTTGGTTGTGGAAAAGAAAACAAAGTGTAAACAAGTGTGTGCAAGTTCTCAATATTGAATCATTAAAATAAAACCCAAGTAAGAAATGAGATCAGGGTCTCAAAAGTTGAAGTTTTTACTATTCTAACAATAGAGGACCACAGTTACTGTACTTGCACGAGGATTGTTTTAATAAACAGGTAAACCCTTTACTCTGAATAGCCTTCGTTTTTAAGCTGTTTTGTTCATACTTTTTAACATTGCATCGAACGCAAAAAAGTCAAACTAAGTTACCAAAAATTCTAAAAATTTAACCCGGAGTTGGTATAGGTGATTTTATTAACCATGCAAATTTTCAGTACAATAGCTAAAGCATTTTTCAAGATATTTCAAAATTCAGGGGGTCCCTATGAACCTCAAACTACCTAAATGTATATTTGTCATGGCCTGAGCGTTTGCCCCGTCTCATCCTTTTTTTTTTTTTTTTTAACTTGTCCGCCTCAGCAGCTATTTAAAGTTGTACTTCAGTTCTCAGGATTACTTAACTATTTCCAACCTGTGTTAACATTTTGGGCTGACCCTGAGGTACATTCAAAGCTTTTCTATTATATGGAAATTTTCTATTTAGACAATATGATTCAGCCTTGCTCTATGAAAAAATCGGCTTTACTCATCTGTAAAAGTATCGATTCAGGTCACCATCAGGTCACCGCGCAGGCTGACCTCGGATCGAAACTTCTTGCTAGTAGTCAATGTTTTGCATGTTAAAGGGCCACTCTATCTCATGATTCAGTCTGTGTGTTATACAAAACGGATTTTATGGACCCCTAATTATGTGATAACTTGCTTAGTATCATACATCACGGAGATGCATTCAACCTCCTTTCACGAGAGCGATGTACAATTTAAATTAGGCAAATCATCGACGCTGTTATTGTCATGTTTGTTATTAGGTATTTCTGTTCTTTTGTTAGGAAAGGGGGACAAAGTTACATGCCAATACTGTGGTGTGGAGCTGTCTAACTGGGAACCAGACGACGACCCCTTTATTGAACACAAAAAAAGAAACCCTGAATGCCCATACATAAAACAGTTCTAATCATCGGGGATGTTGTGAAGCTGCTGCACACATAACACGTTTTTCGCTTATGTTCAACGTTTAACCTTTTTATATGGATCATATTGCTGAACATCCAAAATCTAGACGATTCTAATGAGTACCCACAACATAGGGTTTCAAAGAGAAATAATAGATTTAGAATACCGTCACTCCCTCTTATCTGAAGCTCTACTCAACCTGTTGAATAAATCAAACGAAACTTTCAAGCCGATAGTAAAAACCCGAATGTTTCTATATCAAACTTTCTTTTTGGAGAAAAAAAATATCTCCTTAGCGGACAGTGTAGGTCCAAGATAAGACTTCACGTTCTGTGCAGTCTGATTTCGATCTCCACTGTCCACAAAGGGCGTTTGAGTCGCGCTTAGCAGCCTAGGGGCTAAACAACTGACTCGCATAAAGTAAAAGGTTGTAACACATATGATGGGTCGCTAAATGCAAGCTTTCCAATCTAATCACAAGTGTATTGTGCATTCTCATACACTACGTTATTAAGAATGAGTTACGTACACATTAAAATTATAGAACTTAGTTCTATTCATGTATGGGTAATTCAACAAGTTCCTGTTTTGCCTATTTACTCGACCTGTGTGACTGGTCTTTGTGTTATGTCTTAACTATTATTATTTTATCAAGCCATTTTTTAACTTTATGTCTCAGTGTATGTTACATAGATACTGAGTAACGAACCTGTTACCGGTATGCCTTAAATATCATCTAAGGACAAGCAGCTATTTGAATGACCCTTTGAGCTATAGTGTGCAACGGCCGCCTGTCAGCTGATTCCAACCTATGACGTCATTAGTACTGATACATTGGGAATCTGCTGATTGGCTGACTCGTTATTTCGCCATCTGCAAAATCATCCAAAGTGTCTGAAAATTTATAAGGAAATATATTGAAAAAAGTTCAACAGATTTACACTTTTAACTGCAATTTAATCTTTTCATTGAATTATCTACAAGCAAAGTGCACTGACTGCCAGACGACATGCATATTCTAGATTCTGACGTTAAAAAATAGTATCATGACATTATGAGTTTCTCTGTGAACCACTTAGCATTATAGATCTAAAACAAAATTGTTCTGTTTCTATAATAATCATTTAAAATCTTAAACCATTGATCACTCATTATTTTTGGTGTGTCATGATTTACATTATTTCTATAAGATCTGAAATTTTTCATAATGGCATATCAAATGAAAACTACAGCATAATTTTTTTTGTAAACCTTTTTCGTCAATATCAACAAATGGCGCATTAAGAATAGCTTGTTATTAACTGTATATTTCTTTTTTTTTTTTTTGTTTTTTTCTAATTGTTTTAATCGTCTCTTTAGATTTATTTTGAAACGACAAGCTTACCGTCGGCAGATTCCAACTTATGACGTCATCTGGACTGATACATTGGAAATCTGCTGACTGGCTGATTCGTTATTTTGCAATTTGTAAAATCATCGAAATTTTTTATCGTCCAAATCCCCTCCTTAGGTACATTTTGCTACGACCAGCAAACCGTCAGCTGATTCCAACTTATGACGTCATCCCGACTGATACACATGAAATCTGCTGACTGGCTGGTTTGTTATTTGGCAGTTTGTAAAAATCTTGGAAAATTTTTCTAAGAAAAGATAAACTAGATAAAACCAGTTGTGTTGAAAAACAAAAAAAGCTTTTATGATTTTTTTTGTTTTTTTCGTATTGCAATTTGATGTTTAGATAGAATTGTCAAGATGCAAAGTGCACTATTGAGTGGAACAAGATTAACTCTCTGCCTTCTGAGGCCTGTCGCTACGAGATGACAAAATGGTATCATGACAATATGCGTGTTTTGTTTAAAAGTTTGGATTTGCCCATATTCAAAGTATTTGCAGACGACAGATGTTGCTTATATGACGAAAAATGTTTTGAAAGAACAGAAATCTTACTGAGAAAAGAAGATGCTGCTGATCAGCTTTTACTCATTTTCTCTCAATAGTCTCAAAGGCAATTTCCTCGTTTAAACACTGGATTATATGGAACAGGGTAAACAGTTTGGGTTTGTTCATACTGAAAGGAATGGCAGACACCAAACTTTATTTATCCTGTATGCATCAGCGCATAATTGTTATACGTTGTTGCCAAACAGATAGGTACTAATTTCTTTTGTGAAATTTGCGAATGTTTTGATCTCTGACTGTATCGACATTGGGGATGCAACTTCTTTTTGTTACGTTGATCTTTTTTTTTTTAATTGTACAGAATGGACCTTTACGACACAATCCCGACTTTTAACGACCCCGGGAAAGAAGGCCTTAGAAAACATTGTGGGGGGGAAAGGAGAAAATGCTGGTAACCAACATTTTCTCCTTTTTCCACAGTGTTTTCTACCTATTTAAGGACAAATATTATTTATTGTTTGAAATTATGTATAGTTTCAAATTATAATTCGAAAAATATTCGAGTCGTCGTCTGTAGATTCCTTCTAGTATGATGAGTCTAAAATGTTGGTGAATGGTAAAGGTTACTTAGAGTAAGAGTGACCAAGGTCCGTCTTCACCGACCAGTCTAAATTGAATTCTTACTACTAGCCTCAATATTCTTTTTCTTTCTTTTATCTTTAAGTAACACCACTTCTGATTGTCTGAAACATTTGTCTTAGCCAATCAGAAATTGTGTCACTTTCTGAATTTGGAATTAAACTAAGAATGCAATCTAAGATTGGTTTAGTAGAACGGGCTGTTGAATTTGGAATTAAACTAAGAATGTAATTTAAGATTGGTTTAGTAGAGCGGGCTAGGATTTCATGTTTTTTCTCTATGTGGATCTATTTTGTTAACTCGGCTATTTTCGACGATGGTCAGGGGTCTGTGCATTTTCATAGCCCTGTCGTCGTCTGCGTCGTTGCCGTGCAAAATTGTCGACACCATTTCGTATCTCTGTCATTGTTGAAGATAATGACTCTAAACTTCGGCTAGGTTTTAACCGTCAAAAGGAGAACCCGTGCCAGAGAGGCAGGTAACCTTCCCTTCTTAAAATACATTTATGCCCATTTTCAACCTTATGTGACGGGTTCTCCTGTACAATTAAAACCTAGCTGAAGTTTTGAATCATTATCTTCGGAAATGAGAACCCGTGAGAGGCATGTAACCCTCCTTTCTTAAGATACATTTATGCCCATTTTCAACCTTAAGTGACCACCTCTCTGGCACGGGTTCTCCTTTTGACGGTTAAAACCTAGCCGAAGTTTAGAATCATTATCTTCAGCTAGATTTTAACGGTCAAAAGAACCTGTGCCAGAGAGGCAAGTAACCCTCCTTTCTTAAAATACATTTATGCCCATTTTCAACCTTAAGTGTCACCTCTCTGGCACGGGTTCTACTTTTGACAATTAAAACCTAGCCGAAGTTTAGAATATTATCTTCGGCTAGGTTTTAACCGTCAAAAGGAGAACCCGTGCCAGAGAGGCAGGTAACCCTCCTTTCTTGAAAAAACATTTATGCCCATTTTCAACCTTAAGTGACCACCAAAAAGAAGTAACAGTTGAGCGTTGACACCCCCATACAGTGCTCTTGTTGACACAACAAAGATTGAATACTATTCCGAGATAACTGGAATGATTATGCAGAACAATATACGAGACCTGTGGTCTGGGGAAAGCGGTTTAATGCATCTCTATGATACAACGAACCAAGCAAGTACTCGTATAATTATTGATCCAATTTTGTTGAACAACCGAATGTTCAATCATGTGGTAAAATGGCTTTTGGACAAGAAGAAAATCTACTTATAGAAAAAGTATTCGCCCCATGTTAGCGTCCGCTGACTGCCCAGAGTGACATGGGTCGGCACTTTTTGCGATGTATTTCTTCAGAGGCTGACCCATGACAATTTAATCCTTTACAAGACGACGAATTGATGGGCATTTCCGAATTGACAAGATTTACAGAAGTCAAATACAGGTTAACGGCTTGATCTACACATTAAAGGATAGAAAAAGAAAACATTGTGGAAAAATCAGAAATTACATACCTGCATGTTCTCCAGTTGCAACCATGTTTTTAATGCATCTTCATTGGGGTTTTTTAAACACGGGATTGTTTAATAGAGGGTTAAAGCAGTGTATTTCTGTATGTTGTGTATTTTGAACGTTAGGGTTTAATGAGTGTGTAAAAATGAGAACTTAGTGTAGTATTGTAAAACGGCGATAATGCTCATTTACTTGTTTTTGCTTTTTCCCTGTTTAGGTTTGAAACATAATGCTCAGTTGTTTGTTATTACATTTTCTCTGTTTAGACTGGGAAAAGCAATACATTCCAGAGTTAAGTAAGTTGTTATTGCTTTTTCTCTATTAAGTTTTTATTTATAATTGGCTTGTAACATGCGAAAAGGGGCATTCGGACTTTTGCGTAAAGTGTCGTCTCGGATCAGCCTGCGAAGTCTGCACAGGCTAATCCGAGACGGCACTTCACGACTACTCTAGATTTTGTGCTACAGTAGACTTGTGCAAAACAGAAAATTACATAAAAACGGAAAGTGTCTTTTCGGATTAGCCGACACTTTACGCAAATGACCGAATACCCCTTTTCGTGTGTTGTAGACCATATCATGTTGCTTTATATGTTCTGTCTTTGTTTAAAAAAATTATTTAGAAAAGATATGTGTAATGGGGGACCTATATGTAAGGATGTTATGATTGCAACCTCAATATTTTCAAATATTAATGAAATTTTAAGCAATAATACAACCTTAAGCAGACCACATCTAAAATTCGGCGGTTCAAAATAACGTAAATAATAACATATGAGCCACGCTGTCGCAAAAGGGGATTTGATGCTAGACTGGTCTTTTGATACGCAGAAAATTAACCAGTAGCATCAAACTTCGACCCAGGTCAGCCTGTCTGCACTGTGCAGGCTGACATGGGTGGACACTTTTTGGAAATGCATTAATACTTCTTTTGCCAGACCATGGGGTCACATAATTGCCCTATTTCTCCTCAAATATTCGACCATTTACGAGTCATGCTCTGTGAAATGGTGGTTTAACGCATCTGCAAAAAGTGTCGACCAGATCAGCCTGCGCAGTCCGTGCAGTCTGTCCTAGATCGAAATATATTGCTACAAGTAAATCTTCTGCATGTCAAAGGACCATTGTAACTCATGATTTGTCCAGTTTTAGATAAAGTGGGTCCGTCTTATTCAACAACTTGCCTGGTATAATGTATAACGAAAATCGTTGTTAAACTCCCTTTTCGAATGCGCCGCTTATATTGAAATTTATACTAGCAACCTTGTTCAAGTAGCACCCATGCCATACCTGAAGATTGAGAAATAAAAATAATTACTGAATGAATATTTTCTGGTTTTTTTTTAGCTTCACCGGCCAAAGGCGAGGAAGTTTATGTCATGGCCCTATGTCCGTCGTGTGCCCGTCCGTCCATGTGTTTATTTCAAACATCTTCTCTGAAATTTTGACCGAACATCACAGAAATGGTCCACCTATGGTATTCTTCAGAATCTCTTAAAAGCATTTGATTCCTGTAAAAACTCTGGTTACGAAGGCAACAAAACTGAAAATGTTGAAAAACTGAAAATCTTCTTTTCCAAAACCGCCAGGCCTAGGGCTACCAAATTTAGCATGTGGCTTTATCTGATAGACCTCTACCAAGATTGTTCAAATTATAGCCCTGTAGTCGAAAATCACCCTACCCCGGGGTTCACAATTTTCACATGCATGGGCTTATATAGTGAAAACTAAAAACGTTCTCGTTCCTAACCATAAGGCCAGGGGCTACCAAATTTTGCATGTGGCTTTTTCTAGTGGGCCTCTACCAATAGAGTCCAAATTATAACCCTGAGGTTTAATTTGGCCCTGGGTGTCACAAAATTTACATGTGCTTATATAGTGAAAACTTTAAAAATCCTCTTCTTCCTGACCGTCAGCTACAGCTGTAATATTCTATGAGAGTTATCATCTAGTTGGCCTTCCCATAGGTCATAAATTTCTCATGTGCTTATAGAGTGAAAATTCTAAAAATCTGGCTCCTAACCATAAATCCTAGGGCTACCAAATTTGGCACATAGCTTCATCTTGCACAACACGTCTACATTTGTTCAAAGTGTAACCCTGGTATAGAAATTAGCCCTACCTCAGGGGTCCCATGTTTTATAGGGGCTTTATATTGAGAAAATTTTAACATTCTTCTTGTTTATAACCGTACGACCTAGACCTACATTATTTGGTTTTTGGCTTTACATTGTGGACACCCTTGTGTCACAATTTTCACATGGGCTTTTATAGAGAAGCTTTATAAGCTTTCTTGTTCAAAACCTTTTTAGCATGGACTTATAATGGTTGGTATGTATGGTTTGTACCTAATAGCCACTGGAGCCATATTAAAAACTAAACAAGAGGACGATGATGGTCCCATATCGCTCACCTGAGTACTAAGCAGTAAAGGTCTGCAATGAAGATAAATACCAAATATCGAAGTTCAAGGCCAAATGATATTGAAATAAAAAGAGAAATCTCACAACTGTTATAGAGGTCTAGGCCCTTGGATTACACAGAAAAAAAAAAAAATAATAATTGCCTGACATAAGGCTATGTACAAACATGTTAGCCCCGGGGCAGGGCCTCGACCAAGTTCGGTGCTGATTGGTTAATATTTGTAGATGCTAGAGTGTAAACAAAGTCAAATATAGCATTTTTTCTAATTCAAGGGCAGATAACTCAGAATGTTCTGCTCCGATTAGAACATTAATGGAACTCATCCGAGATCTTATGGTCACATATATTTTGACCAAGTTTGATGCTGATTGGTTCATGTTTGTAGATGCTGGAGTGTAAACAGCAAATATAGCAATTTTTCTAATTCAAGGGAAGATAACTCCAGTCATTCTGGTCTGGTTTGACCCATAATCGAACTCATCCGAAATCTTATGGTCATATATATTTTCACAGATGCTAGAGTGTAAACAAAGTCAAATATAGCAATTTTTCTAATTTAAGGGCAAATAATTCCAATCATTCTGGTCAGATTAGACCCATAATCGAAGTCATCCGAGATCTTACGGTCATCTATACTTCGATTAAGTTTGGTGCTGATTGGTTTATATTTGTAGATGCTAGAGTGTAAACAAAGTCAAATATAGCAGTTTTCTAATTCAAGAGCAAATAACTCCAGTCGTTCTGGTCCGATTAGACCCATAATCGAACTCATCCGAGATCTTATTGTCATATACATTTTGACCAAGTTTGAGTGATCACAATAGCTCATCCTGAGCACTTCGTGCTCAGGTGAGCTAAAAAAACCTTATGGCCCTCTTTTTATTTAATGTCAATGGCGTAGAGGTGATGATTCAGGGATGACATATTATATAGCAAATTGATTACCTAGAATAATGGCCAAACGTTGGGTCTTGAAACGAATTTGTAAGCATTCTATGTTCGACCCATGCAAAAGCAGATTATTGCAGTTGCTTGATATTTTCTGTGATGCTTATCGAAAACACGTGTAGGTATATCTTTTTTCACACCATAACATCCATAAAAGTCCATGAAGATGGTATACTTGAAAATTATCTGTATATTGACTGATTGATTGCATGGTGTTTTACACCGCCTTCAACAATTTTTAAGTTATATCACGGGGACATCTCACATTATTTATGTATTTCCTGGGTTCAACCAGCGCTAGGCTGGGGCTCTGAAGTGTGTTGCCCGAAGACACTTTCACGAAAAACCCAGTGGATCAAATGAGGTTCGAGCCAGGGGCCTCCAGGTCTCGAGTCCTACACTTTACCACTGAGCCACACATGACCCCTAAATTATCTAAGCCCTAGACAACAAAATCCAAGAATCGTCCAAACTGAAAGCGATTGCAGACGATAAAAAAAAAAAAAAAAAAAAACTATTTTAACTAGGCTTACCATTTTCAAGGCAGCAAACATTGTGGTAAAAGGAGAAAATGCTGAATACAAGCTCGCTTGTCAAGAAACTTTGTCATCTCGCTCGAGCTTTGGTCATCACCCGATATCAAATGTTTCACGCTGCTCGAAGCAAATACAATATTTGATAGTGTAACATATCGTGTATTATGAAACACCCTGTATTTCATTCATTAGCAGTTTTAAACTCGTTTATTTTGAAAGAGAGTTTTCGGACGACAAATAAAATCTAGCTAAAATGTGAAAATGTCTTTACAAGAGTAATAAAAGTCATAGAAAATTAAGAAAATGCTGTGAACCGCCATTTTCTACAAAAGGGTCCTTCAAAGGTGGGAACGTTTAGTATGGGACTATAAGAGTAAAACGGATATTTGTTGTGTGCATTTCGTTGTTTTATAAAATCAAAATAAAGAAAACGCATCCGTTTTATCTGATCTGCTAAAATACGAAACATGGTCATGCCGCCATTTAGCATATCTACTCACAGATAGCTCTGAATCGATTAACTCCATTATTACATGGCATGTCTTTCAGTCTGAAGAAACAACCATTGTTCAACCTTGCAGAAGGCTCCACGGGATCTGTACCAATCTGACCATTACCCCACACACTACTGGAGACTGCATGTCCATCCGAGGTTGTCCACTGGCCGTTGTACTCTTGCCTCTTGATATCCGTCCAGTACCCGGCGCCATGGTATATTATGAAATAAGTGTCGGATTTCGTTATTTTTAAGGATAGGACATCCTAATGGGATTCGTGTACCACCGCCTTTCATCGCCGAAAAAACCTACGGATTTGGCTAAGACTCGGATAATCCGTAATCAATCGGCCGATAGACGCTGCTTCCCCGTATCGATTATGGATTACCCAAGTCTTGGCCAAATCCGTACGATTTTGTCAATGAAAGGCGATGTTACACGTGTCCCATTTGGGTGACCTATCCGTAGCTCTTTACCACACGACTAAAATCTTAAACTTGTCCAAGTTCAGGGTATTTGCAGACGACAAATTAAATGTGAGTAACATGATTGGAAGATTAAAAACATAGTGGAAAAAGGAGAAAATGCTGGTTACAACATTTTCTTCTTTTCGCACAATGTTTTCAAATGCTGTCTATTTCATGGTCGTATAAACTAAGGATTGTGAACTAGAGGGTTAAATTTAATTAGTTTAAAAAAGATAGATAAAAACGACTATTTTTTCCCAATTTTCATCGTTTTTAGTTTGATGCGTGACGAAAGTCTAACAATTCAAACCATGTCCTTTATCGAAATAAATAACAGTTGATGGTTAAAA
Organism: Hippopus hippopus; assembly: GCA_946811185.2. Lineage (NCBI taxonomy): Eukaryota > Metazoa > Mollusca > Bivalvia > Cardiida > Cardiidae > Hippopus > Hippopus hippopus. The sequence continues at coordinate 2,315,310 of OX328105.1, forward strand.
AAAATCCCATTCTACATTGCTATCAGTGAAATACTGGGATTTATCAGTGTAACTTTATCATTATTTTCCACAGTAAATATCACCACTAGTGATGATAATTGTGATTTCATCACTGGTGACGATATAGTTTAAGAATGTTTGACGGAGCTACTTTTTCCCTTATTGCTCGCATTGTCCCGTTCTTGATGATTATTAGAAAACAAAGGGTGGGTTAGGATATAATAAATAGAATAATTAACTGGTTCTGTGTGATATTAAAAATCTTTCACTCGAATGGATTTTAATGCGGTTAAAAAACAAATCCTTCGGACTCGTTTTTCAACTGCATCACACCTTATTCGAGAGACAAATTTTTAATATTACACATAACCAGCTGGTTATCCTCTATGTAACGAGCGGCCTTTATGTGCATCCTCCACATGTATGTGAATCCGTGAATCCGAGTCACTGAAGAATTACATCTCTTTATTAAAGGACTGCTGTTTAGGGAATAACGCGGCCAGCTTAGAGTTACATTTCAGCCCTGTGGCTGCCAACTGAAAATCAAATCACTTTCGCAGGCTGGGTAGATCAAGATTAGACTGTACAGATAACGGGTAAAAGAAGAAGTTTCATCAAAGCTCAAATAGGTGTACTTTGCCGCCGCGCTACAAGTGAAAAAGCCCAGCCCCGGTAACTTAGTCGGTTGCGTGCAGGACTTAAGACTAGGGGGTCGTGGGTTCGATCCCTGGATCGGCCATTTTTTCCGAGGATTGATTATAGTCATTGCTACAAGATTCAATCCTCTCCCACTGCTGACCATCGTTTCGACGGTGGTTATGTGGGAAAGCAGCCAGTGGCTTTGAAAGAATATTGTGCGGAGTACTGGTAATAGAAACTCCAGGGAAACATGGATAGGTGCACTGGCTGCCACGATATAATTGAAATAATGTTGAAAACAGCGTTAAACACTACAATCAATCAATCAACAAGTGAACAAATGTTGAAAACTGCGGCATACAACAGATAAACAAATAGAAAAAAACTTTAAAAATTGTTTAAAGATGAGTTACCTGGACATGCTCGTAAAAAATCTATAAGATCGTCTGCCTTCTTGTCATTATCCAGTTTTATGAGTTGCATATTCAGATCTGCGCACAAGTTAACTGCACCGGCTTGAAACACGCTGACCCTTAGAAATTTAAAGGTGTAGTACATTCCAGTAGAGCCTTGCAAAATGATGTCTTCTGTGAAAGTAGAGGGGCACGTGATATTGGAAAATATCGTTGAGAGGAGAGTCTGATATTCTGAAATTGAAGACAGAATCATGGTGTAATGGTGATAACTATTAGGGAAATGCTCTGTGAAAAGGGCGTTTAATGCATTTACAAAAATTTTAGACCTGCGCAATCTGCGGATGATGACATGGGTCGAACTTTTTACTATGTATTTGTAAATTTCCTGTCATGATTCAGTCGGTTGTAAGATAAAATAGATCATACATGTACACGTGGTAATTTCTGTCAATAAAACCCGATTCACTTCTCTGAAAGACGCACTAATATAAAATCTGACCTGAGTTGGTGTATGAGATAAAATTTTATGAAACGAGTCTAGGGGAAAATTAAGCAAGCCTTTGGCCAATTTAACAACATTTTTTCTCGACGAATTTAATTAAGATTTATCTCAAATGCCAACGAATATCAGATTGTTTTTATCACGAAAATATTTCACAAATTATAGATGAGAAGATGCAAAACCATCTATAGATGCACCCGCGATATCCATAAAATCCTACTCACTTCTATGAAATACGTACAAAATAACGTCAAAAATGACGTCACACAATTGCGATATCAAACGTGTATAATATAATAAAATTCTTGATGGGTATAAAACACTGAAAATAAGGGAGGCTATGTGATAAAATTACGTCACATACGCTCGTATGACGTCGTACAATGCTAATCTTGTAGAATAAGAAAACTCGCAATGGTTATATTTCTCTGAAAACAAGGGAGAAAACTTACTAAATTCCTCAAAGTACCCTGCCAGACTGTCATCTCTAAAACCGTCAAATGTTCGTTTGTATCGAGAAAGCATTCTTGAACAGTCTCTGAATGATAGAATCCTCGACAATTGCTGTTTAAACTACACAGCCCGCCACATTCGGTTGCGCTTCGCACGCTTATCGAACCTTGGACTACCGGTGTTACACCAGACAGGTTGAGTTTTCGGGAGTAAGTAGTCTCTTCAAACCCTGTGGCTATTTCTAAAACGACAAACAAACAAAACAACAACAGCACCACCACCAACAACGACAACAAATAAACACAGAGACAAAAAAAAAAAAAAAACATAAACGAAACAGTATTTTCACTGAAAACAAGTAGGAGAGAAAGTAAAGAACTGTCTTTTACAAATTGAAAACCGCTGTGGAGAAAGGAGCAACTTCTTGTTACAAGTGATTAATTCTTTTGCCCAAAGTGTTTTTCGGAAGCAACAAATAAACCCTTTCCCAAACAATCCCGACCGTTTACGACCCAGAAGTATAAAGCTTTAGAAAACATTGTAAGAAAAGTAGAAAATACCTGTAACCGTCCATCCGTCTCTTATTCTTTTTATATGTTATTAATTCATTTGATAAAAATGTAAATTATAAAGTTTTTTTAAAGTAGGCCTAGCTATGCGCTATCAGAGTCGTATGGAGTTTATAAGGAAAGTTAGAGTATACATAATGCGTCATAATGCATAACGCTTTAGAATTTTTTTATTAATAAATATGATATACATCAAAATTTCTGTAATTACATACCAATATTAAATGTCGTCAATAGTTGAGTTCCCTTGTGATTTCAACAGAACAGCGCTAAGGCACTTTAAATCAGGAAATCTATCTACTGACCAAAATAAGGATAACAGAACATAATGTTCAGTAAAAAAATATCACTTGCATGTTTATGAAGCTTATAGTATGGAAAACATGACAAAACATGACATGACATCTATATACTGTCTTTAACATAATGTTCAGTATAAAAGAGCACTTGAATATTTATAGAGCTTATAGTATGGAAAACATGACATAAATGGCATACCAAAACATAACATAACGTTCAACATAAAACAGAACTTACACGTTTATGCAGCTTACAATGTGGATGAAATGACATGACATGGCATTACATAACATAAAATAACACAACTAAACACAACGTAACGTAAAAACATAACACGACAGTACACGACAGAATGTTATACACAAAAACATTACAATATGTTCAGCAGAAAACTTCTCTTGAATGTTTAGAGAAAACAAAGGCCTACACTGATTGCTATTTTCTGAGAAACATGAAAAATAAACCACATTGCCTATGGCTTAGATCTAAGATCAGACTGCACGAATCTGTTTCCCTGATCAGTCGAAGAGATTTATAAATACTCGTAAACAAACTTATTACCAGCAAAAATTATCCCAAGTAAAACTATATTAGGCATTTTAGAATAGGCTTCTCCCTAGACTGTGATATTAAATACTGTTCGAATCCCTTTTAATAGTAACGTAGTCTTTCTTTCATTCAAATTAATTCAGTTCCATGGTTTATTGGATAATAAAATTCTTTACAGTTGAACAGAAATCTATTTTTTTCCTAGTAAATATTTACGACGCCTTCCGTTCAACTCCCTGACGGCAAACAATTTTGAATCAGACGACTCAAAAAACATTCCAGTAAAATATAAGAAATTACCTTAAACTGAGGAATATAAATGCATATACATAGTTATTAGTGAACACATTATTACAAAAGAAGAAAGAACTTTTTAAAAACCAAAAAAATAGATTAAAAAAGTCGTAGTAGTGTTTTAAACCCTTTATCAGACGGCAAAATTAGGGACTGGTCCTAGTCGAGAACATTTACAGCGATAACAAAGAGTAGCCAAAAAATAGGTTTTTTGTTGTTGAAAAAGTGGAAAAACATTGTGGAAAAGGAAGAAAATGCTGTCACCAGCATTTTCTCCTTTTCCCACAATATTTTCAAAAGCCCTCTTCCACAGGGTCGTTAAAACATGGGATTGTTTTGTGCAGAATTAATAGAATATTGATCATACTTTTTCCAGTTCCGGTATTGTATTGAACAGCTTCCCGTTACATTAGCACGCAAGTATTTATAAATCGTTTGAAGCTGGCAGCTGTTGAAAACATTGCGACAAATTGCAAAACTATTATTCACGTGGACAATTTCCGTTTATCATCATGTTATTTATTTTCTATTTTGTGTCTAGATTCTAGTAATAAACAAGTGTTATTAACTTTTTACTGTACTATTTCTCCTTTAGATACATTTTTGTAAGCTAAAGAGTTTAGTTTTTTTTTTCCTTTAGGAAATGAAAGTCATTGCGGAATTGCAGTTTCCTGGTTTTACAAACAAATTTGATTGACTAAAAATATTTTCATGCGTTTTACATTTTATCACTCAAGCCCGTGTTTTAACGACCATGAGACAAAAAAAAAAAAAAAAAAGCACTGTGGAAATAGTACAAAATATTGATTACTGGCACTTTTTTCGTTTACAACAATGTTTTCTATCCAACCATACAGTATCTAAACTTTTTGACGCACAGTTTTTTGATCGTTTGCGATTGCTTTCAATTTGGACATGTCTAAAATTTTGACGTTTGGTAAAGACTTAACATCATCAGTTGGAAACAAGAAAAAAACTCGATGAAATAAATTTCGTTTTTTTAAACTGAAAAAAAAAAAAAAAAAAAAAAAAACTATCAATTGCATGCTTCTAACCTCTTTTTTTTGTTGGAATTTTCATCAAAATCCAGTACAGATGTTTTCGGTTATTCCCCGTGGCGTACCCCTTCCACAAAGCAACACATTACAATATTACGTAAAGCGCGAAAAATGTAGGGTAAATAGCGTAATATTTCCATCTGGTTGAATGGCAAGCACTTTTTATTTAGGTAACTAGTGCGCAGCAACTTCCGTTTCCGCCTTCAATTGACGAGTTAGACAGTAAAATCGGTATTTTTCACCGGTCGTAACCATGAAATATCAAACGATATTCCACCCTTTCTTCTCGATAAACTACTATAAAAGCATGAAATAAAACACGAATTCATTTCAAATACTTACTCTGATTCTTGTATCGGTACGATAGCTGAGCGTGATGTTCTTTAATGTTTCATATACACCTACATGTGATCTGACTAAAATATGGACGTTATCTAAAACAGAGATACAACAGAACAGAATACTAGTACGTTTCTTAAATCATATATGTACTCTAGGCAAATTTTCCGTATCGCACATGTACTGTGTACAGTATTAGTTATTCAGTCAGATGGCAGGGGACTTGCTAACTTGTTCACGGCTGTTGCGAATCATGTTGCCCCGAGCCTAATCGCCACAGCCGTAAACAAGTTTCTAAGTCCCTTGCCACCTAACCGGACAATGAATTTATTATACTGGAAAGTTTTACCATTCTGTCGTGTATTCCACGAAATTTCAGTTCTATGGTCATAATAATTGAGTGCGCTGACGAAATAGAATTTCCCCACTGAATACCCCAATTCAGTGAAAACTGACGTCACTGAGAGTTGACACCACTGAAACCTTGGTAAAACGTTCTGTTTGGGGCATGAACGTGATTCTTATACACATGAAAGTTAGCAACAAATGTATAGTTGAAATACAAACCGCCTCTGGCGGGATTCGAACCCATGACGGGCAAATATCCTCGTTTTTCGAGGTTTAAAAGACCAATACCATAACCACTGAGCCAAAGATATATCGCCCCAACGCAGTGGTCAAGTATTGTATTCAAATCGGGACGAAGCTATGCATGAAGGAGTGGTTTCCCGTAACATGATGATGTCACTACACTAAACATTCGACGAGTTTTAATTTAAACGTGGATTTAAACAACTTCAGGGTAAGTAACAATGCATTTTAATGATTTGTTGGCAAAGTAAAGAACCGTCAGTTGCCTCAAACGACAGTTATCTTTTTAACGTTACAGTGTATGAGTGTCGACACTTCACAATTTGCTTACCTGATGAAGGGATGGATTATTTTAGCCCTGTGAATGTGTTTTAAAATGACATCAAACTATAATATGTTTAACGATATTCATTTATTTTATGTTCTTCTCGCTTTAATGAAGGTAAACTAGTGATTATATGTTGCAGGCTACTCAGTATGTTCATCTTATGGGCGGCTTGTATTGATCGACGCCGCCATTTTGGATATTGTGTTGAATGTGTAGTTATGTATACAAGGCTCCCGAAAGGGAAACTGCTTTTACCTGGATTTTGCCAGTGTACATGAATATATGTTCGGGACATATTATTCAATCAGATTGCGGGAGAATTTGCTTTGCATTATAATAAGACTTATTTGTATATATACGTCTCTCCGATTTCTTTTATTGTTATCTGATTTATTTTTGTGTTGTTTTCTACATTTATAAAGAAAAGAGAAGGTATAGAATAAAATGTACAACAGTCTATATTTCTGTATGGTCGGATCAGGTAAAATTGCATGTGTAAAGAAAATAGCATCGGAATCCACCTCCGGTCTCATCCGATACGAACCTCTTTACAGAAGCAACTCAACCTCATCCGACCACACAGAAATGCAGACTGTTGTAATACATGTATTTCCTTCGTTTTTCTCCCGTAAGGATCTATATTTACATCCTAATCAGTTTTACACTACTCAATATCAGTTTCTTTAAAAAAGGTGTGACATTTCGTTTAAAGTAGCTCTATAATTCCAATAACACTCAGTAAAAAGATGTAATTCTTGGCAATAATCCAACGGTATGGTCGTTTTGCAATTCGTAACTGGCGTCTTTTTTCATCACATTAGCTGTTACTTTATTATTTCATGCTTTCCAGTAGTTTATCGAGAAATAAGGGTTGGAATATTTTTCTATATTTCATGGTTCCGACCAGTAAAAAATACCCATTTTATTTTCTAAGTCTTCAATTGAAGGCGGAAACAGTAGTTCTCGCACACTAGTTACCTAGGTAAAATGCGCGTGCCACTCAACCAGATTGAAATATGACGCAAATAACCTTACATTTCTCGCGCTTTACGTAATATTGTAATGTGTTGTTATGAGGAGGGGGTACGCCACGGGGAATTACAGAAAAGAAACTGTACTGGATTTTGATGTAAGTCCCCCCCCCCAAAAAAAAGGGTTAGAAATAAATAGAATTTCTTTTTCCTTCGGTGAAAGATCGAAATTTATTTCATCGAGTGAACATCAACGGTAATATGTTTACGATTGGCTGCTGCGCCTTTTCGTGAAAATATTACCGATGATGTTCACTCGATGAAATAAATTCCGACCTTTCTCCGAAAAATAAACAAATATACTCTATTTTTTCTAATTTGAATACACATCCTCGTAATCGAAGCGTGCCACTGATTACTAGTATGGGACATTCCCACAAGTCTTTGCGAAACTCTGAGACGAGAAATCTAGAAATACTGAAATAAATAACTTGCCTATTATGGAAAAAACACTTAAATTTTCTCTTCTTACTTTTGCCTGTTTTCTCTACTGATCCTTTACCTGCTGTCGCCTTATCTAATCAGTTATTTATCATTTTTGAAGTTTACTGAACTTATAAAAATCAGAATAGCTCCTTTTAGGCATTTACAACACAATCTAGTGTTTTAAAGCCCCTCACAGATAAGGCTTTTGAAAACTTTGTGAGAAAAGGAAGAGGCTGATAACCACTTCCTCCTTTTTCCACAACCTTTTCAACCCTTCCACAGACAAATCCGACAATTTGAGTGACATCTAATATATCGTCTGCAATTTCAAAGGCAGGGCAAGACACTGCAAAGCCAGAGCCTAGTGTTCCTGAAACCCGGAAATACAGAACGAAGCCGAATTGAGCATTTATAGATAGATCTCTTAGTCTCAAATTTCAAGTATTGTTACGGTATAAAAAGAGGCTTTTTTTTTCGGTGGCGCAGCCACGAGTGCATATATTACCGATGATGTTCACGAGATGAAATAAATTTCGATCTTTCACCGTAAAGAAACAAATATTCTACATATATCTATTTCATGCTTCTAACCATTTCTTTTTTGTTCGGACTTTCGTCAACATTCAGCACAGTTGTTGTCGGTAATTCCCCCTACATAACGCATTACAATACTATATAAAGCGCGAGAAATGTAGGGTAAATGCGCATAAATTACGTCATTTTTCTATCTTGTTGAATAGCGCACGCTGTATGCCTAGGTAACTTGTGCGCGGGAACTAAAGAGTTAGAAATATGAAATCGGTATGTCTTAATTTTTGAAGGGTCCATGAAACATTAAACCATAATCCACTAATATATCTCAATATCTAACCTTCAGAGTATCAGTCCGTACAGACTTTTAATGGTATAACCCTTTACCACACGACGAAATGTTAGACTCATCAAAATTTAAAGCTTTTGCGGGCAAAAAATTAAAGGCCTAAACGATGAAATTTGTCTATGACAGGGCACTGGGTTGAGAAAGTCAGGAAATACATGCGTAGGTGCACTGACCGCTGTGATATGACCCAAGCTGTTAAAATGGCGTTAAGACCCAATACAATCAATCAATCAATTTTCTCTCCATACCAAATATCATACTTGCAACGATGACGTGATAAGCTATAATTGTAGTTATGAATAAATAAATTTGTATCATTTTCATTGGTAACTTGGCAAAGTTTACGGTTTAAGATCTAAAAATACATGTTAGTAATATTTACTGTTCTAACCGCCCTGTATAAATACACTGCTCAAAAGAATTAAAGGAACACACAAATACCGAAATACAAATCTTTTATTTTGCTAAACACTCAATCTTTGTGGTTTGAAAACCATCAACTTACATGCTTACCCGACAAAGTGGCTAAATACTTTTCTTGTTTGTTTGATTTTAAATGCTGATAGGCCATGCGAAGGGGAAAACAAAGAAATTTGTTTTCCGTGTTCTTTTTGTTAAACAACCCGAACTTATCCGATCTTTTTGTTGATGTAATTATCAATCAAATGAAAGAAGAAAACGAGAATGAAAAATGCAACATCCAATTGTCTTAAAAGCCTGTGTCGCATATCAAAAAGACAGCTTTTGCAAGCAAAGCCCATACATCTTTTGTGCAAACCAAATCCCTTTGCCTGTTTTGACATTTTATCATGTTAAGACTGAATGAGCTTACGAGCAGAAAATTATTTGCATTGTCTTGTACTGAAATAATTATCATGTGACTAAAATCGAGGACATGTGTTCCTTTAATACTTTTGAGCAGTGTAACTTTTCATAATCATATGAATTAGTGTCAATCAGTACAAAGTGTTAATGTTTAACGCTTTACAAGTCAACAAAATATTAGACTTGTCCAAATTGAAGGCATTTAAAGACGAAAAATTCAGGGTGGCTAAAATGATGAATTTTTGTCTTTTAGGGGATTAAAAGCATTGTGGGCAAAGGAGAAAATGCTGGTTTTCCCCACATTGTTTTCAAAAGCCTTTTCTTCTCGGGGTTGTCAATAAATTTAAGTGTTCACTCTTCTCCTTCCGTTTGCGACTATTGGTTCAGCTTGAGGGCAGTGTAAAGCAAGATCAGTGTGAACAAACGTGCAGTCTGATCTTGCTCTACACTCTCCGCTGCTCTTTCAGTTGTCTCAGTCCTGGGAATCTCATTTTAGTGACTAAAAAATAACAAAATTTTATGTTTGTTACCGTCAGTGAAAAATGCGGAAGGATAAGGTTTTAAGATTAATGAAGGACTTGTTTGCTAATTTAGTTGGTTAGTTTTTAACGCAGTTTTCAACATCGTTTCAGTTATATCGGAGAGATCAGTGTACCTATCCATTCTTTCCTTGATTTTTTTACAAGTACTTCTCTTAATTACCTACTCAGGCCACTGACTGCTTTCCCACATATCCAGATTTATACAGGACGTGATTTTGAAACATTTCCATTTAGTACCAAATGTCGAAGTCTCGTGCCCCGGTTACGGTAGCTCAGTTGAAACCAAGGGGTCGGAAGTTAGATTCTCAAGCCAATTTTTTTTAGAGGATTGTGATAGTCTTTGTTTCAAGATTCACTGCTATCTCACCGCTGTACAGATAATAATTTTAATTTGCCCGTTCAAGTTTACATTTACATTATTTTGCACGAGTGGCTGACTTTGGGAAAAACCCAGACATAAACGGAATACACCCAGTTGATAAGATTATATTTTATGGTAAGCAATGGGCGCAAATAGAGGTCGTAACAAGGTAGCCTTCAGATGGACTGCAAGGTAGATACTTAATTATTATTATTATTATTATTATTATCATCATCATCATCTTCAAAATATTTAGATATAGTTAAAAAAGAAAAAGAAGTTAAAAGAAACTAAAGGCGATTTGAAGGAAAGTATAGATTAAGATCAGACAGCACAGAGCATAATATATCAATATAACATACACAAATTTATTTTGTGCATGCGACCGACTTTACGATAGCAGATTGTCATCTTCACAATTATTTCCATAATTATAAATGGCATGATTTAAATTCAAATTCATTTTAACACCCTTACTGTTTGATTTGGACTTTAAGATTAATGTTCATTAAGGAGAGTGCACCCAAATGGGATTCGTGTAACATCGCCTTTCATAGTACGACTAAGACTCGGGTAATCCGTAATCGATGCGGGGAACCAGTACCTATTGGCCGATCAATTACGGATTACCCGAGTCTTAGCCGAATCCGTACTTTTTTCGACGATGAAGGCGATGTTACAGGAATCCGCATGAGGGTGCCCTATCCTTAAGAGCAATATTCCTTACCGCACAGTAATTTCAAAAGAGGTCTCATGCGAGTTGAGAGTTGCAATAAATTGTATGGTAGAAAAGGGTAACAAACTTAGTGCTACACTTCGCAAACACTTTTTTAATCATTTACTTAGCAAAAGCAAGCCTACAGATGAAGGTTTTTGAAAACATTGTCGTAAAAGGAGAAAATGCTGGTAACCAGCATTTTCTCCTTTTCCGACAATGCTTTCACCCTCCATGAAGTCAGACAAATCTATCATTTCGGCCACGTTAAATTTGTCGTTTACAAATGTATTCAAATTTGACCAGCTGAAAAATTGTCGGCGGTTTTACACTTGTCAAATTAAAAGCATTTGATGACGATATAGATCTATCTAACTTAAATGAACCGATGACTTCTGTCTAAAAACTGGTAGAATACTGTGGTAGAAAACACTGTGGGGAAAAGCTGCATTTTCTCCTTTTTCCACATTCTTTTCAAAAGTATTTTTCTTTAGGTTTTACAAAAAGGCTTTTTTCATGTTTAGAACAAACTGCTCAAAAAGAGAAATGAAAATTCCAAGGAAATGAGAAATACGAGAAATATTTCGATTTCAAAAATTCTGACGGCCTGAAGAAACTCGTTGTATCAGACAGTGTAGATCCAAGATCAGACTAGACCTACTGCACAGTCTTATCTTGATCTACACTGTCCGCATTTATTACGTTCTTTGCGTCGCAATGACCAGCCAAATGTTTAAATTCTGTACACGCAGTTTTTATACCCAACAAAATTCGACTACCATTTAGAGAAAGGACGGACGTTTGATTGATTGTATGGTGGTTAATGCCGTTTTCAACATAGTCTCACGGCATCCAGTGCATCTATCCATGCTTTTCCGAAGTTTCTTTTACCAGTACTCCGTACAATATTCTTCCCAAGCCACCCGTTGCTTTCCGACATAACTATCGTCTTAACAATGATCAATGGTCAGAGAGGAATGAATCCGATCGCTATATCATCAATCCTCGGGAAGTAATTGGCCGAGCTAGAGATTTGAACCAGTGAACCACTGGTCTGAAGTCGTGCACGCTCCCGACTGCGCTATTGTGGCTCGGCACAGACGTTTGAAGGAAATAAAAAACATCTTTTTTTCAACGACATTGTGGACAACGGAGCAACTGGTTTTACAAGCGATTGCTTCTTTCCCAAATTACACTGAAAATTGTTTATGTTTAGACTGACACAGTTTTCTTCAGGTGTAAATTTCAAAGGTAAGAAAAAGTCGTATTTTTTTATAGAGTAATGAGGCAAAGCAAATTCAATCCTTTATCAAACAATCTCGAGTTGTAAGAAACCCCGGAAAGAAAGTGTTAAAAAATATTATAGGAAAAGAAGAAACTGTGTGCAACCAGCATTTTCTCCTTTTCCCACAATGTATTCTACCCTTTCAAAGACAAATACTACTAGTATTATTTCAGCCACATATGATTAGCAGTCTGGAGTTTAGACTGGTCTATTTTGTTTACGTATAGTAAAGGATCAAGTTCAGCCAAGTGTGCGACACTCCACACAAGTCAACGCTTTCTTCGCAAATAAATAATTTCGACTTTTTTTTAGCTATAAAAGTAGATTTCCATCCCAGTTGAAGATGAATTTGGTCATAGTTTAGCATCCGTAGCGGATGGTGTGGATCCAAGATTAAGACTGCAGGTTGAAAGTGCAGTCTGATCTTGATCTACGTCGTCTGCAAAAGTATTTATGTCAATATTTGTGGTGAAAAGTTTAAATTGTGAAGGATAAAAATATATTAAATAGAAATAAATTTACAGATATCAGTTTTCAGACTGACTAGACATGATGACAAAAATGTATGAACCATGCTCTGTGAAAAGGGGGATTAATGTATCTGCAAAAAGTATGGACTCAGGTCAGCCTGCGCAATCCGCAATCAGCCTAAGCAGTCGATTCGCAACGGCAACAACAGCCACAGTGATGATTAACCTATCACTGAAAAATGCCAACGTAATTGATAGAGCGAGTTAGAAAATAAATATCCAAACTGATTATCATCGGAAATGTAATGACGTATTATCGGGTTGTCAGTGCGCAACTTTTCCGCGCATGTCTTTATGTATTGAAATGTACTATTTTGCATTGATCCTTTCCTTAATACTTTAAATTGAAACTCCAAAATTGAAAGCAGCAACAAATGACTAATTAAAAATGTTTCAAATTGAAGTTGAAAATTTGATTGTGTAGAAAATATTGTGGGGAAATGCAAAATTGCCTATAAGCAATTCCACCTTTTACCAATTGTTTTACTAAATCCGTCCGATAAGGATGTTAAATCAAGTATATGTCAGGGAAAGGATTAATAATATCATCTTTGTTGTGAAAAAGACATGATTTTTTGCTAGAAAATATACAACTAAGTATGAAATTGACTCTTGGATGTTTTTGTGTCATTTTCATTGTTCCAAGGGAGTTAATTGAGTTTAAATATTGGGAAAAGTAGCCAGGCAACCTATCATTTTTTTTTTTTTTTTTTTTTTTCTTTTTTTTTTTTTATGAAGGATGTAATTATGTATATTTCATAGACAAATGAAAACAATCTCTGGGCTAGAGTTTTTTTTGAAGGTCAAATGATGTCCTAATTTTCACTAATAAAATTAGCATTTTCGTGGGCTAAGGGTTTGAGCAATTGCACCTTTTTCAAAAAAGTTTTCTAAAGCTATCCCATAACAATGTTACATCAAGTATATATATCCTCTTTATTGTGAAAAAGACATGATATTTTGTGCTAGAAAATATACAACTTACTAAGTAATTTGACTCTTGGATGTTTTGTGTCATTTTCATTTTTCCAAGGGAGGTAATTGGGTTCGAATATTGGGAAAAGTAGCCTGGCAACCTATCTTTTTTTTTTTTGCATTTTTTGATAAGGGATATAATCATGTATATTTCTGAGAAAAATGAGAAAAATCTTTGCGCTAGATTTGCATGAGGGTCCAATAATGTCCTAATTTTCTGTGATAACATAAGCATTTTTGTGGGCTAAGGATTTTATTGAAACATAGATAGCGTATCATTAATTTGAAATATCTGTTAATTTCTCATCAAAGTCAGAGGATCCATTGGTTCACTATGAATTTAAAACACAGAGAACATGATTTGACTAAAATTACAGATTTTAATCACAAAATTTTGACGTATGCTGCAATAATTTGGTTTTTGTGTAATTTGAAAAAAGGATTATGTTCTTCGTGGGCTCAGAACTTTTTGGATCATCAGGCTACGTCTGATTATCTCTTCGCATATTGAAAGAACATACTTTGAAGTGTTTCTGTGTCAAATTTCACGAAATTCTCTGCGCTAGAAATAACTCGCTGAAACGCCTTTAAGAAAGATTCCCTCGGATTAAATTGTTACTAGTGTTTTCTTGCTAAATGGATTGTTACAATTTTAAGAACGGTGAAGCAGTGTACTTCCGGCGAAGAAATGTACCGTGTTACTTTTGCCTTCGTCTTCACTGATGATTTGCGACCTAACTAAATTCACTGATAAATTTTTTTTTTTTTTTAAGTTTGGTGACAAATCCTGAACAGCTCCCAACACATTATACGTTTCCCAGGTAGTGAGATTTGTATATGAAAATATAGATACATTGTGGGAAAAACTGAAATGGCTAGTTACCAGCATTTTAAAGTTTGTGGGTTCGAGTCCCACCGAGGCATTCCCTCCCATGCATTTTCTATTGGTTTTTCTGCAGGGTAAACAGTCACGTCCTGATATTGTTTTCTTACAAAACGTCATCTTCCTCCCCTAAATAGATGTTAAATCAAAGTATTGTTGGATCTGTACATAACATACAAAAGTTTATCTTGGACTGAATTGTTTTATTACCATGAATTATACAGGTTCAAGACAGGAACAGGTGTTTTCGACCGGTGAAATTGCTTTTCAAGGGCAGTTTTACCTTTAGACAGAATGTCTTCTACTAGTAATTATATTGTTTTTTCTTTATCTTGAATAGTGGGCCAACGGCCTAAATACTATGATAAATATATGTCTATGTCCAATCAAATAAGTTATACATTATTTGCCTCAATACTGCCTTTAATAGTAAAAAGTGCAGATTTTGCCGTCAAGTAAAACGTGACACGTATTGCTTCCTGTTATTTTAAAGCAGTATAGACACTCTTTTTACAGATGAGAAATACTCTGGCAAAAGGGATCTTAATTCATCTCCGTGA
Organism: Hippopus hippopus; assembly: GCA_946811185.2. Lineage (NCBI taxonomy): Eukaryota > Metazoa > Mollusca > Bivalvia > Cardiida > Cardiidae > Hippopus > Hippopus hippopus. The sequence continues at coordinate 2,330,361 of OX328105.1, forward strand.
TGCATTATACCAAGCAAGTCGCCAGGTAATTATAGCCACTTTTTCGAACAAATTACTTAATCATGAGGTAGATTTGTCCTTTGAAATACAGAAAATTGACCAATGGCAAAAAGTTTCCGCCTCACGGGTAGGAAACTTCATATTCAGAGCCAGTGGCTCTGACGAGAAAATGTTGTGTTGGTCTTCCGTTTCTGAAGATGTCGGCTGAAAAACAACCAAAAAACAAGTAAGCTTGTCATTATTTGTATTCATGTGTTCTTATATCTTTGAAATTCCAAAAAAGGAGAATGTCATGCAATGCTCTGGTCTTTCAATGTGTTTTCTACACTACGGAAAGTTGTAACAAGTGTACGATGTTGTTTGAATCGTTTGTGGCGCGGGTTGACCTTAGCTAAAATAATATGTCACGGACCTAAATTTAGTCTATTATTGCCATATAATTGGCAATTAAAAGAGTCTTGCTGTCGCAAAAGCGTGGGTTAATGTCTTGAAATGTTACATCCACTGCTGGTAAAGAATTGAAAAGAAACAGCACAAAAATGGTGAAAATAAAGAAGGGCTCCGATTATGTGAGCCGGCTTTGAGTATGTCGGCACCGGTTGATGAGGGCTTCCTTCCAAAAATTTAGTTTTCTGTAAAAAATTACTTAGGAAGTAGGCTTTGTTTTTCCGTTAATACCTTTCAGTCCAAAATGTAGTAATAATGTTGGATGGAACTGACCGAGTTTATGAAAATACAAAGGACTGGTATTGTCACGATTGAAAAATCCTGTCGAAAGTTAGTCTATCTAAATTTTTAAAATAATTTAGTGTAGCTTTTGATGAACAGAATGATCTATACATGTATATAGCATTTGTCATGCTTTCGTCGTAAGTGCAGCCCACATGTAAGCAAAAATAAAAGAAAAATATTTGGCATCTTTGGAAGGCTCTTTGGTCTTGAAACAGTCATTAAAAAGCTAGATGGAAAATGTACCGACCGTAGCAGACATAATGAATAGAAAAAAAAAAAACTTTTACAAAACGTGAGGAATACAATTGACCTATTCGCAATACACGCCTCAGGGTATATGTGTGAACACTCTTAACTCTTTTTAATACTTAACACTACACAACAGTGTGTCAGGTGGGTGGGGTATATACAAGTCTTTAACAACGAAAAAGAATCTATTTTCACAAGCACGTCAAGACCAAAAAATGTTCATAGATCCCTGATTCTGATAGTACTCACTCAGAACATTCAATGTTCAATTAACCAGATACATATTAGATCAGGAAATGTCACATGTCAGTTATCTTTAAGCCGATGATAAACAAATATTCATCTAAACAAACAAACGATCACGTTTTATGCAGTCTAATATTGATCTATACTGGCTGCAGAAATAACTTAAGTTGTGACAGGCACTTTAAGTGTTCATAATGAATAGCTTCGAGTTATTTATTTTTCTTTTTCCGTCTTAGATATTTGTATGAATGTCCTAAACATTGTCGTTTGCACTTGTTTCAGAAATCTCACGCCGACCCCTCCCCATTTCTAATGTAATCATTAGAAATCATTCACTTTACGCTGTAATTAGATTGAGACTGCAGCTCCAACATCATGATTTACTGAGTGTGTATGCGGTTAGCTGTTTTGAGTCATTATTTAGGATAAAAAGGCACTTTGAAGGGTCTTTGAGCGGTTTATTTAAATTTGGCACCTGTTTTTGTCATGAGTTTTCGTTCAAAAACCCTTCAAACTGCTCTTTACTCCTAAATAATGACTCAAAACAGCTAATTTGCATACACTATCAATATATCATGATATTGGAGCTAGAATCTTAAGCTAATTGCGGCGTAAAGTGAATGAATTCTACATTAGAAAGGTGGACGGATCGGCCCGAGATTTCTGAAACAAGTGCAAACGACAATGTTTGGGACATTCATACAAATAACTAGAACGGAAAAAGAAAAATAAATAACTCGAAGCTATTCATTATGAACCCTTAAAGTGCTTGTCACAACATTAGTTCGTTCTGCAGCCAGTGTAGATCAAGATTAGACTGCACAAAACGTGATCTTTCGCTTGGATGGATGTTTGCTTATCATCGGCTTAAAAAATAACTAATATTATAACATATTCTGCATTGAAAGATCTGAGTGAGTACCATCAAAATCAGGGATCTATGAACATTTTTTTGGTCTTGACGTGCTTGTTGATTTGATTTTTTTTAATGACTTGTATATACCCCACCCATCCGACATACTGTTGTGTCGTGTTAGGTGTTGAGAAGAGTTAAGAGTGGTCACACATATACCCTAGGCGTGTAATGCGAATACCCTAGGCGTGTAATGCGAATAGGTCAATTGTATTTCTCATGCTTTGCATTTTTTTTCTATTCATCATCTCTGCTACGGTCGATACATTTTCCATCCAGCTTTTTAATGACTGTTTCAAGACCAGATAGTCTTCCGTAGATGCCAAATATTTTTCTTTTTTCTTGCTTTGTATGTTCATAAATTCGGTCATGTTCCGTCAAACAATAGTAATACATTTTGGACTAAAAGGTATTAACGGAAAAACAAAGCCTACTTCCTAAGTAAATTTTTACAGAAAACTAAATTTTTGGAAGGAAGCCCTCATCAATCGGTGCCTACTTACTTATTCAGAGCCGACCCACATAATCGGAGCCCTTCCTTTAATTTCACCATTTTTGTGCTATTTCTTTTCAATTCTTTACCAGCAGTGAATGTAACATTTCAAGACATTAACTCACGCTTTTAGGACAGCAAGACTCTCTTTTAATTGCCAATTATATGGCAATAATAGACTGAATTTAGGTCCGTGATATACTATTTTAGCTAAGGTCAACCCACGCCACAAATGATTCGGACAACATCGTAGACTTGTTACAACTTTCCGTAGTGTAGAAAACACATTGAAAGACCAGAGTATTGCATGACATTCTCCTTTTTTGGAATTTCAAAGATATAAGAACACATAATTACAAATAATGACAAGCTTACCTGTTTTTTGTTTGTTTTTCAGCCGACATCTTCAGAAACGGAAGACCAACACAAAATTTTCTCGTTAGAGCCACTGGCTCTGAATATGAAGTTTCCTACCCGTGGCCTAGGCCAGCCTGCGCGGACTGCGCAGGCTGACCCATGTCGATACTTTTCGCAGATGCATTAATCCCCCTTTTCATCGAGCATGGCTCAAATATATTAATTTACAATCTCTCGGCAGGTAAAGATCGGGGATTTCCAAATTTTTATATAACCCTTTACATGACGACAAAATTTTAGACTTGTTCAAATTGAAATCATTTGCGGACGACAAATTAATTGTGGCTCAAGCTATATGAGCGCTGTCGTTCAAATGATAGAAAACATTGTGGGGTTAAAGGAGAAAATGCTGCTTACCAGTATTTTCTCTGTTTTTCTATAATGTTTTTAGAATATTTTTCGTTTAAGGTCGTGTTCGTCTGGGATCGTATGATAAACTGGTATTCCAGCAATGAAAGATAGGCGTGTCTCTAAATCTTTGATAGTACTATCTCAAAAAAATGAGAATAATAGCTAAATACGCTCTGTTTCTTACATTGCCTCATGCAGACTTTTTTGTCTTCTGGCAACAGCACGATTTTGAAAACATTGCGTCAAAGGGAAAATGCTCTTGATGAGCAATTTCTACTCTTGCCACCTTTTTTATTTTTTTTACTTTTTTTTTTTTACTTTTTATTTATGAGCCGCACTCTGGCAAAAAGGGGGGGGGTATGTATCTCCGTGATGCATTTGACAAAGCAAGTCATCACATAATTATAGATCCATAAAAATCCATTCTATGTGATAACCGACTTAATCAAGAGGTACACTTTCGTGTCCGTATTTACCAATCAGTCTTTAAAGCATTCTTAGTCTTGTTCTGAAGCATTTTGTAAATTCTGAAGTAACTCAGTTTCTGATCGCCAAAATCAAATGGTTTTGCCAATCAGGAACAGTGCTTCTCTCAGCTCCAAATTTTTTAGGGTAATTTGTGACCCCTATTCCTCATTTTTTGGGGTCATACAAAAAACTTGAGGGTCACTTTTTAATTCCTTTTTAGAGCTACTTAAATTCGCGTTTTTGGACCTTTCCCTGTGACTCCGCCGATTCGGCACGGAAACTAACTGATGGATGTGGAAAAGGAATTTGTGACTAGTATAGTTTGAAGAGTTTGCGAGTAGATCTGGTTGAGTATTGCCAGGAAAAGTTGATAAATAGAGGATATTTGTTTTTTCGGTGAAAGATCGAAATTTATTTCATCGAGTGAACATTATCGGTAATTTTTTCTTTACGAGTTTCGCAGCCACGAGTAAAAATATTATCGATGATGTTTACGGGATGACATAATTTTCGATCTTACACACACACACACAAACTATTTTTTTCATGCTTCTAACTTTTTCTTGGGGGGTGGGGGACTTCCATCAAAATCTAGGACAGTTCTTTTCGGAGATTCCCCGTGGCGTACCTCCTCCGCTTGACACCGCATTACAATATTACGTAAAGCGTCAGAAATGTAGGGTAAATTACGCCATAATTCCATCTGGTTGAGTGGCACGCACATGTCGTGTTACCTATATAACTAGTGCACGGGAACTACTGTTTCCGATTAATTGAAGAGTTATAAAATAAAATCAGTATTTTTCACTGGTTGTAACCATGAAATATCGAATAATATCCCGCCGTTATTTCTCGATAAAGTACCGGAAAGCATGAAATAAGTGGTCTGATCACTTTGATAGTGCTTATATAAGATTTAAAAGGGTCGAAGAAAGAGGAGTATCAAGGGAAAAAGAACAGACATTTCCTTAACCCTTAAGACGCCGAATAAACCTATTAATTAGATATTCTTATCCTAGAAATACGACCCAGATAATTGCAATTTCATGATTGCTTTCGTCTGCAATGTTTCAGCAAAGCGGACAATGTAGATCAAAGATCAGGCTGCACGTTTGAGGTTAAACATATTTTGTTCAATATATTAACATATATTAATCAATCACAAGAAGACATTACAAAAAAGATTGAGGCGGAAGAATAAAAGCTTATACATATATTTCCTCTCCCTAAAACGAAAAAGTCACGTGGTATAACAATTACAGTAAATCAATTAAAATGAATATACACCAAAAATATTCTCTGATAGTAAAATTTTGAGACTGTGACAGCGAAAAATGAAATATGAAGAAAGGAATAATGCCTGATCTTGATCTACACTGTCCGCAAAGGCAACTATAGTCGTGAAGGTGGTTTAAGGGTTAATCCAATACTGTTTGATCCAATATGTATTAATTCAGGTCAGAGTTCATAGTCTGCGGAGGTTGAGCTAGGTCGAGAATTTTTTTGGTACATTTTTGCATATCCAAGGGTCACTCTACCTCCAGACTCAGCCAGTTGTTGGACAAAATAGAATGTAATGATCCATAGTTTTGTGATGACCTACGTGATTCTAGTAAAATATACTACTCACACTTTGATAGGGATTATCTAGGTATAAAAATATGGGTATATGTTGCAACTTTGCAGTTTTGATTAATAAACATCCATTTCCCAAGGTGGCATCAGTGTAGCAATTTATCATATTAAAGAAAAACATACATAATACAGGTCACAAATATTATGTCGGTCGAATTTAATTTGATAATCCCTAGAAACTTTTGAGTAGTACATATACACATTCCGGGGGTGTGTGCATTCAACCTTCCTTTGTCAAAGCATGTCCTAAATGTTAATACTTCTGAAGAACTAAAATTTTGGCTTATGAAATCTTTTGTACAGCCGAGTTTGCATAGTACATGTAATATTAGTCAATTGGTATGCATTTTTTAAATTTGTAAACATTTCATAAACCCCGAAATTGCGTCAGATGCTTTTGTTAGCCAATGTACTAATTCTCGGTGTGAGATCTTGGTACTTTTACAACCCCCTCCCCAAAAAAAAAAATAATAATGATAAAATGATTCCCGGGTGAAACAGTCTACGAGCTGAAAGTGGTGAATTTATGAATGATACATAAATAGCTATGTTTTGATGTTCAGGTGTTTTTACGTAGATCTAGAAAAGGCAGAAAATATTCAGAAAACAAAATATACAAAAGTATGTTAGATGATACGTCTGTTAGTGAAAATAAAACTTTAATAGAAGAAAACATTATGTGTTTGGTGGAACGGAGAAAGTGTTTGGTATTCTTTATTATTTCATAAAAATCAAAGAAAAAGGAAAAAAAGGGAAATGTATTAAAATATATATTTGTACGGAATTGGTTTTCAAAATATGGACAGATAGTGTTCTTCCTACTTTGTGTAGTGACTTGAAAGCAGAGTTAAAAATCGAAAACTACTTAAAGAAACTTTTACCCCAAGTTTCAAGTGTAGAAAACAGCATTCAAATACATGTATGTCTCATATTTACTGAGAAATCCTGAAATTTAGGAGGAACGTTTTTTAATACATTGTAGGAAAAGGAGAAAATGCTGATAACCAGCATTTTCTCCCTTTCCTACAATGTTTTCTTCCTTTAAAAAGACAATTTATTATTTTAACCGTATTTGATTTGTGATCAGCAAATGCTTGAAATTAGTTAAAATTGAACAAGTCCAGGTTTCCTTTTTTTTTGAAAGAGTAAAGATGCATCCATACTTCGATCCATATTCTAGGAATACAACATGGAGGTACGGTCGCATTCGATTTCCTAGAAAAAAAAAAAGGTTTATTTTGTGATAAGGGTGGCATGTTTAAAGTCCTAAGTCTGATGCATTGCGAAAATTATCTCTGATGCAATATTCAAAGTACAACATCGCTTTGAACTGGTGTAAGCTTACTAAAATGACTTGTTGCGAGGGGACGTGAAGTAAATTTGAAATCAGCAACCTAAAATTAACTTCTTCTTTTGTTTACATATGCCCGCCTTTCGCAAAACAGTCTCTCTCTGTCTGTCTTTCTGTCTGTCTGTCTCTCGGTATGCCTCTGTGTGTGTGTGCCTTTGTTCGTCTCTCCGTCAGTCTGTCATAGATCAAAATATTCAATTTAAATTCACGTGTAACAAAACGTGAGAGAGACTTTGATATAGATAAAAAAAAAAGAATGCGTGGGTTAAAGTTGGTGAAAATTTTCATTTTCGAAAAACCATGTTTTATACAACGAAATGACATTACTTTTCAAGTGACAGTTCGTAACAAGATAGTCTATCACGCGTATCTTTTTCGAATTAGCATTCGGAAATGGAATGATCTATTTTGCAACTCTTTTGGGGGACCAAGGACTGTAATTACTCAGTAAATTTCTGAATTTGATTCTTAATTCGGAAAGTTTCAGCCAAATAGACAACTAGTGATGGAAATTAGAAGTTGGAAATTTAGAATTTAGATGTTGGAAATTTAGAAGTTAGATGTTGGAAATTTAGAATTTAGGAGTTTGAAACTAACCAAGCCTACACTGCAATGTCTTGGTCTACTTTCGCCTGACCAAAGAGTCCGTTTGATTGATATGGCAGTCTGAGCATTAGACCTATGACTTAACGAAGAAAAGATTAATGATTGTATTTTATTTCATGCTTTTCGGTAGTTTATCGAGAAAAAATGATGGAATATATCTCGATATTTCATGGTTGCGACCAGTGAAAAATACCGATTTTATTATCTAACTCTTCAAATGAGGGCAGAAACAGTAGTTCACGCGCATTCAACGAGATGGAAATATATCGTAATTTTGCCCTGTAGACATTTCTCGCGCTTTACGTAATATTGTAATCCGTCTTTATACGGAGGGTGTACGCCAAGGGGAATTACCAAAAATAACTGTACTGGATTTTGATGCAGGCCTAAGTTTCCCCCCCCCCTCCACACACACAGAAGGGGTTAGAAGCATGAAATAAATAGAAGATTTAAATATCCTTTATGTATGAAATGGAAATGTTCAACACTATCCTATGAAATTTTCGCTGATACAGTTTACCTGCCAAAATGTATCACTTAATGAGGGTTGACCTGAATTTTTTTTCGGTAAAATTATTTAACGTAGTAATCCGTAATCGATCGGCACACACACGCCGGCTCCCCGCATCGATTACGAATTACCCAAGTCTTAGCCGAATCCGTACGATTTTGGCAATGAAAGGCGATGTTACACAAATCCCATTTGGGTGCTCTATCCTTAAGTAAATCTTTTAAATAATAAACTTTGTTCTAAAATACATATGTGTATTTGAGCTTGCTCTGGGAAAGGAGGATTTGATGCATTTCCATGATGCATTTAACTATGCAAGTCATCACATCATTATGGATCCATTTAATTTGTCTAACAATCGACTGAATCATGAGGTAGAATTTACCAGAAGCAAAAAGTTTCTACCCAGGTCAACCTGTACGGATATTGGTCGATATTTTTTGCAGATGCATTCAACCCCCTTACCACAAAGCATGGCTCATATATGGCGAAAAGGGTCATTGGCACATTTGCGTAAAATGTCGTCTCAGATCAGCCTGCGCAGTCCGCCCAGGCTAATCCGAGCCGGCACTTTACGAGTACATTAGATTTCGTCCTGCAGTAGACTTGTGCAAAACAGAAAATAACCAAAAAACGGAAAGTGTTGTCTCGGATCAGACTGCGCGGATTGTGTAGGCTGATCCGGGAAGACGCTTTACGCAAATGTCCGAATCCCCCTTTTCGCATGTTGCGGGCCATATGTCTGATAATTAAGAAAATTGGGGAAAATACTTTTCTGTTGTTTTGGATTTTTTTTTTGACATCTTTAAAAGCCATGCTCTGTGAAAAGGGGACTTATTTTGGGTGTGCTTTTATATTTTTCATTATTAGATGGAAAGTTTCATTGAATTTATTTAGGTGTTTTAAGCAGACAAAGTTATGTTAGAAGAGTCGTCTATTGGTAAAAATAAATTGATTAAGGATGGGGCACCCTAATGGAATTCATGAAACATTCGTGTAACATCGCCTTTCATCGCCAAGACCGTACGGATTCGGCTAATACTCGGATAGTCCGTAATCGAGGCGAGGAACCAGCATCAATCGGCCGATCGATTACGGATTACCTGAGTCTTATCTGAATCCGTACTTTTTTTCGGCGATGAAAGGCGATGTTACACGGTTCCCATTAGGGTGCCCTATCCTTAAAACAAGTGAAATCCTTAATAGAAGAAAACATTGTGTATTTGGAGGAACCGAGAAAGTGTTTGGTATTTCATAGAATTTAACAAAAAGAAGTGTATTAAAACATATATTTGTATGTAATTGGTAATCAGAATATGGACAAATAGGGTTCTTCCTACTTTGTATACTTTGTATGGTGACTTGAAAGCAGAATTTAAAATAAAAAAAAAACTGTTTAAAGAAACTTTGACCCCAAGAATCAAGTGTGGAGAACAACACTCGAATATATCGCATATTTACTAAGACAAACCTCGCAGGTTGGTCTTTACCAAGCAATCCCAAAATTTAGGAGGAATGTTTTGAATACATTGTGGAAAATAGAGAGAATGCAGGTAACCAGCATTTTCTCCCCCTTTCCCACAATGTTTTCTGTCCTTAAAAATACAAATCATATCATCTGAACCGTGTTTGATTCGTGATCAGCAAATGCTTGAAAATGATTGAAATGGAGGAAGTCCCATTTTTTTCGGTTGAGGAAGAGTAAACAGGCATCCATACGTCGATCCATATTCTAGGAATACAACACGGAGATACTATCGCATTCGATTTTCTAGAAAAGAAATATTTGTTTTTTTTTTGTGAAAAGGATCATATGTTTAAATTTGTGAGTCTGAAGCAATGTGAAAATAATTTCTGATGAAACGTTCAAAATACAATACGCTTTGAACTAGTGTAAGGTTACTAAAACGACTTGTTGCAAGGGAACGTGAAGGAAACTTGAAATCACCAACCTAAAATTAAAATGTTCGTTTATTTACATCTTCCCATCTTAAAATGAAAAGTCTCTGTCTTCCTGTTTGTCTGTCTGTCTGCCTGTCCCGCTTTGTTCGCCTCTGCTTCAATCTGTCATATGAACAAAATATTCCAAATCCATGTGTAACGAAACGTGAGATACTCTTTTTTATATTGATAAAAAATGCGTTGGTTTAAGTCGGTAAAAATTTGCATTTTCGAAAAAAACATATTTTACAAACTGAAATGACTTTACTTGTCTTTCTAAGTAATCGTTCGTCACAATATAGTATAATAATCACAACCTTTTTCTGATTGGCATTTGGAAATGGGATGATTTATTTTGCAATTCTTTGTGAAGGACCAGGGACCGTATTCACCCAGTATTTCTGAATTTGATTCTGAATTCGGAAATTCACAGTCAAATATACGATTAGTGATGGAAATTAGAAGTTAGAAATTTAGAATTTAGAAGTTGGAAACAAACAAACCCTATATGGAAATGTCTTGGTCTACCTTCGCCTGACCAAAGTGTCCTTTTGATTGATGTGGCAGTCTGAGCATTAAACGAAGAAAAGATTAATGATAGTATTGTATGAAATAGAAATGTTTACGTTCAAATCTACCCTACGAAATTTTCGCTGCTAAAGTTCACCTGCGAAAATGTGTCACGTAATAAAAGTGGCACTAAATGGTTTTTCGGTAGAATTATATAAAGAATTAGAATTATGTAAAGTAAAACTTAAGTAAATCTTTTAAACGATAGGCTTTCTTCTAAAATATATGTATTTAAGCCATGCTCTGGGAAAGTGGGATTGAATGCATCAGCATGATGCATTTAACTATGCAAGTCATCACATCACTATGGATCCATTTTATTTGTCTAACAATCGACTGAATCGTGTGGTAGAATGGTTCCTGGACATGCACAAAATTTACCAGAAGCAAAAAGTTTCTACCCAGGTCAGCCTGTACGGAATGCGCAACCGCCCTTGGTCGATATTTTTTTCAGATGCAAAGCTCCTATATATATGTGATAATTGAAAAAATGGAGGACAATACTTTTCTATTGTTTTGGGTTAGTGTGTGTGTGTGTGTGTGTGTGTGTGTGTGTGTGTGTGCATAAAAGCCATGCTCTGTGAAAAGGGGACTTAATGTATCTGCGAAAAGTATCGAGCCAGGTCAGCCTGCGCAGTCTTTTTATAGAGCAACAGAGCAAGGCAAATTCAACCCTTTATCAAACAATCTCAAGTTTTAACAGCCCTGGAAAAGAAAGCTTTAAAAAACTTTGAAGGAAAAGAAGAAAATGCTGGCAACCAGCATTTTTTCCTTTTCCCACAATGTATTCTACTCTTTCAAAGACAAATACTACTCGTATTATTTCAGCCACATATGATTAGCAGTCTGGAGTTTAGACTGGTCTATTTTGTTTACGTATAGTAAAGGATCAAGTTCAGCCTAGTGTGCCACACTCCACACAAGTCAACGCTTTGTTTACAAACAAAATAATTTGAACTTTTTTAGCTATAAAAGTAGATTTCCATCCCAAATAAAGATGATATTTGTCGTAGTTTAGCATCCGTAGCGGACGGTGTAGATCCAAGATTAAAACTGTAGGTTGACTGTGCAGTCTGATCTTGATCTACGTCGTCAGCAAAAGTATATATGTCGATATTTGTGGCAAAAAGTTTAAATTGTGAAGGATAAAAATAGATTGAATAAAGATAAATTTACAGATATCAGTTTTCAAACCGACTAGACATGATGACAAAAATGTATGAGCCATGCTCTGTGAAAAGGGGGATTAATGTATCTGCAAAATGTATCGACTCAGGTCAGCCTGCGCGGATTGCGCAGGCTGACCTGGGCCGAAACTTTATGCTATTTGTCAATTCTTTGTATATCCAAGGATGAAGGTACCTCATGCTTCAGTCGAATGTTGAAAAAAAAAGTGCCTTTTATGGATCCATAATCATGTGATGTCTTGCTTGGTATAATGCCTCACGGAGATGCATTAAGCCCCGTTTTGTCAGAGCGTGGCTCGTAAATATTTACCATGTTTTCTAGCTCAGTGGTTAAACCTTGGTGTACCAAAGTCAAAGTGGCTTATTTAGTTTATATACCTATGGGAAAAAGTTTAGCATATTCCATCTCATACAGTTAAAACGATTCCTTTCGCCCAAATGTATTGTTTTCTTTAAAGTAACAATAAAGCCCAAACGTAAATAAAACGGGTGTTTTAAACGCATTTGGATTTATGTCATACTATTTAAAAGTATCGAAATAACTGTGAACATGACAATCTGTCATTGTACGGTCGGTCCAAGTGTTAGTTGCTGACAGAGAAATTAATTTTAAAACTAGGTTAAAACGTGCCAGGTAGCCGTGTCTTTTGTTTACTTTTTTGCCTGATTTTAAAATTATTTTTTCTGTCAGCGACTAACATATGGCCCGACTACACGATAACAGACTGTCATCTCCACAATATTTTCCATACTTTTACATGGTACAGAGTGTCCGGAAAGTAAGGTAACACTTTTGTATATCTATAATATGGCTTTAAAAATCAGATAAAGAGGTAGAAATAAACGTATATGTATCTAAAATATGCAAGTTTTTTGTGTGGTAATTTCGTTTAATTTTCTTAACATTACGCACTTTTATACAGATTTCAAATCAGAAGTACCTTTTTCTCATTGGCGTCATTTTAGTAATTAATGACGTTTTCAATTTGACGGCCTTTTATGCTCTTTCTTTTCCGAACACACACGATGAAATTGTCAATCACTCTAGGACACATTCAAATATCAATGATATTGCGTTCACTTGAAATATTTTTAAACAGCATGTCTGTGTCGTCTGAGTTGGGATCGTAGACCTTCGACCTCAAAGTACTGCAAAGGAAGAAGTTACGCAGGTTGAGTATGGCACTGTGCGCAGACCACGATATTCAGCAATCTGTGACCTCCGGAGTATCGTTTTGATATTATCCTATCAACGAACGTATCATATAAAAAGTCTGTCACAGATTTAGATGTGTGTGCCTTAGCACCATCCTGCATGAACCAAGTGTTTTGCAATGTGGATGACTTCATCCTCACCTCGACCCTTGCGACTTCTTTCTGTGGGGTTATGTGAAGTCAAAGGTCGACAATCTCAACCAGACAGCACAGATATGTTGTTAAAGAACACTTAAAGTGAAATCAAGAAGATTGATATTGAAATGTGCGCTAATGTGATTGACAATTTTATCGTGCATGTTCAGCAAGGAAAAAGCATAATCGGCCGTCACTTTGAAAACGTCATTAATCATTAAAATGACGCCAATGACCAAAAGCACCTTTGAATTAAAATCTGTATAAAAACGCAAAATGTAACGAAAATTGGATTAAATTATCACACAAAAAACTTACACATTTTATTTACATGTATATATATTTTTATCTCTTTCTCTTATATTTTATGCCAAAATATAAATGTACGAAAGTGTTACCTTACTTTCCGGACACCCTGTATGACTTAAATTTAAATGTATTATGACGCCTGCTTTGATATTTTTGCCTTTACTGGGCCTTTTATAGCTCTGTTTAGTGCTCAGTTATATTTAAGTGGATGGAGGAAATGCACCAGACAAAATAAAGTCATATGTCATGTTATGTTGGTTCTTTGTTTACCTCATTTTCAAAGAATATAAAATATGCTTAAGTTTTTCCCATAGGTATATTTACCGTAATTCAAACATCTTTGAAAAATACCGACAGATACAAAGTATATATGAGCCGTGCTCTGTGAAAAGGGAGCTTAATGCATGTCTGTGATGCATTATAATAATCAGGCCTTCATATGATTATAGATTCATAATAGCCACTTTTTTTTGACAGCCAAATTTATCATGAGGTAGACTGGTCCTTGGACATACAGAAAATTGACCAATGGCGAAAAGTTTCTCCTTTTCCCACAATTTTTTCTATCCTATCGAAGAAAAATTGCGCCATTTGGGCCACATTGAAATTGTCGTCTGCAAATACTTTCAATTTGGACAAGGCTGAAAATTTGTCGTCTGGTAAAGGGTTAAATAATGAGACGGTTGATATCTCAATCTGATTTCGTTACGTTACATATAACTTCTTCATACTAAATTCAACACAGATCCTCACACTCGTCACAACCCGGCTAATTCCGTATCTACATCTAACCTCGTCTGTAACAAAGGGGTTTTCATTTTGAAATACAGCCTGTCACATGACCTTCAATATGGCGGCACCCAAGCAATCGATTAGAAACGACAATAACAGCTACAGTGATGATCAACCTATCACTGAAAAATACCAACATAATTGATAGACCGAGTTAGAAAATAAATGTCCAAACTGATTATCACCGGAAATGTATTAAGAAAGATTATCTCAGAAAATTGTGACTAGTGTTTGCTTTCTAAGTGGATTGTCACAATTTTAAGAACGGTGAAGCGATGTACTTCCGGCGAAGAAATGTACTGTTACTTTTGCCTTCGTCTTCACTGATGATTTGCGACCTAACTAAATTCACTGATAAATTATTTTTTTGTTTAAGTTTGGTGACAAAACCTGAACAGCTCCTAACACATTGTACGTATCCCGGGTAGTAAGATTTGTATATGAAAATATAGAAACATTGTGGGAAAAACTGAAATGGCTAGTTACCAGCATTTTAAAGTTTGCGGGTTCGAGTCCCACCGAGGCATTCTCTGCCCGCCTTCCCCCTCCCCCCACCCCCTGCATTTTCATTTTGACTCCAACTAATGGTAAACATATAAACATTCACGTCCTTATGTTTTTTTCTTTTTTACAAAACATCAGCTTTGTCCCTTAAATGAATTTTAAATCAAAGTAATGCTTGATCTGTACATAACATACAAAAGTTTAATGTATCGTTTATCACCACAAATTATACAGTTTCAAGACAGGAAGATGTGTTTTCGGCCGGTGAAATTGCTTTTCAAGAGCAATTTTACCTGTAGACACAATGTCTTCTGCCAGTTATTATATTGTTTTTTCTTTGTATTGAATAATGGGCCAACGGCCTAAATACTTTATCTATTTCAATGTACAATTAAATGAGCTATACATTATTTGCCTCAATACAGCCTTTCATAATGGCAAGTCCAGATTTTGCCGTCAAGTAAAACGTGACTCGTATTTATTCCTGTTAATTTTAAAGGAGTATAGACACTATTTATACAGATGAGACAGGCTCTGGCAAAAGGGATCTTAATGCATCCCGTGATGCATTATACCAAGCAAGTCGCCAGGTAACTATGGGTCCATAATAGACACTTTTTTGAGCAACCGACTTAATCATGAGGTAGAATTTTCCTTTGAAAAACAGAAAATTGACCGATGGCGAAAAGTTTCGGCCTAGGTCAGCCTGCGCGGACTGCGCAGGCTGACCCATGTCGATACTTTTCGCAGATGCATTAATCCCCCTTTTCATCGAGCGTGGCTCAAATATATAAATTTACAATCTCTCGGCAGGTAAAGATCGGGGATTTCCAAATCTTTATATAACCCTTTACCTGACGACAACATTTTAGACTTGTCCAAATTGAAATAATTTGCAGACGACAAATTAATTGTGGCTCAAGCTATATGAGCGCTGTCGTTCAAGTGATAGAAAACATTGTGGGGTTAAAGGGGGAAATGCTGTGGTACCAGTATTTTCTCTCTTTTTTTCTTTCTTTCTTTCTTTCTTTCTTTTCTGTTTTTCTTTCTTTTTTCTCCATCCCTCCTTCCTAGACCCTCCTCAC
Source organism: Hippopus hippopus (assembly GCA_946811185.2). Lineage (NCBI taxonomy): Eukaryota > Metazoa > Mollusca > Bivalvia > Cardiida > Cardiidae > Hippopus > Hippopus hippopus. The sequence goes on from OX328105.1 coordinate 2,346,071, forward strand.
TCATTCTTTCCCATTATTTCCGCAAAGAAATTGTTTCCAGTTTGTTCTTATATTGAGGTCATATTTAATTTGTGAATGAAAAAGTTTTTTTTTTTTTAACTTGTATTTAATTCAATATTGCTAAATATGAGGAAATATTGAAAATATAAAATGTTACAATACACAAGTTTATTTAAAAGCTACACCAGGTGAAATATACAGTATAATTAATCCATTTTTATCATTTTTATCATTCGTATGGTCCCAACGAAAGCTGTCAAGTTGGTAGATACATTTCAATTAAAGTATTCGCGACACAAGTAGCACATTATGTTTAGTCTTACTTCAATTTAAAATGTATGGACCATGTTGAAATGAAACATAAGTAACAACACCTTCCCCCCATGTTTTTTACACCGATTGTTAAATAAATACAATTGAACTAAGATACAATCAATGAAAATTTCATCAAAGTCTATATATCTATTTACTCATTTAACAATTATTTCAGAAAACCTTCTTGAATATTTTTTTTTTTTTTTTGTCTTCGTTTTGCATATAGCCCTTCTTTATCTATATTGTCTGCGTTTTTGTCACCTCTTCCAATACCCTTCTTTGTGTATTCTTGTCTGCTTCACTCTATGTTCTATATTGCCTGCGTTTTATAACGTCCCCAAGCCATGTATGTAGACTTGTAATCAATAAAGTTAAAAATCAACATTTATACTGGTTATTGCTGTTGAGCGGACTCTAAAAACATTACATAAATCTGAGAAAAAGATGTTATCAACCATCAGATGAATGAAATTTTTAATGAAGTGATCCACTGTTAAAACCTATTTGCTAGCATATTTCTAGCATCACCTTCTACTAGTACTTTAAGTACTTTGATTACTTATGGTCAAAGGTGGGTAATTCTAACATCTTACTAATCCTTGTTTGAATAACCTGGCCTGGATACTCTTCCTCTACACACTGCGACTTCATTCTTTTTGTCTCTTGACATGTTTTGAATTACAGAAGATTTTTTTATCTCAAGATATACATTATATATATGCAATTAACGTACCCCTTTTTACAAAATGATAATTGCATGTATATATGTTGTATTGTGACATGTGTTTGCCTAGAATCTATTATTTAAACTATTTACACGGATTTTCGTGATGCGATCTGAGTCTGCGTAAATGAACGCATACTTGTCTCCTTGTTGCAATGGAGAGAATGCTTATTATTGTTATGTTTCGTTTTTTAGACGACGTTATTCTTATATACGTCCATGTGTGTGAATATCCAAGTAAATTGTCTACAACATTCACCCAACTTCAATGCTAAGGTTTAAGATCTAAAATGCATGTACATGTATTACTAGTACTTGTCTAACTTTCTGAGTGTCAATCGGCACAGAGTGTTAATGGTTTAACCTTTTAGCAAATGTTAGACTCATCAAAATTGAAGGCTTTGTGGACGAAAAATTAATGATGGCGTAAACGATCAAATTTGTCTATGACAGGGTACTGGGTTGAGAAAGTCAGGAAACACATGCGTAGGTGCACTGACCGCCGTGATATGACCTAAGCTGTTAAAACGGCATTAACACGGGTAGGAAACTTCATATTTGGAGCCAATGGCTCTGATGAGAAAATGTTGTGTTGGTCTTCCGTTTCTGAAAATGTCGGCTGGAAAACAACCAAAAAACAAGTAAGCTTGTCATTATTTGTATTCATGTGTTCTTATGTCTTTGAAATTCCAAAAAAGGAGAATGTCATGCAACGCTTTGGTCTTTCAACGTGTTTTCTGCAACTGGACTGAGACAGGGGGAGACAATTTCACCAATTTTGGTATCACTCTTCCTAGAGGACTTGGAACTCTTTTTACAACAGGATCCTGACTCTGGTATTAAATTGGACCAGTTGACTATAATTATCCTCCTTTTTGCAGATGATATGGTAATCTTTAGTAAAACGCCAGAAGAGCTGCAGGTTAACTTGGATAGACTATACGATTACTGTAATACATGGGGACTGGAGGTTAATGTAAATAAGACTAAAACTATGGTATTTAGAAAAAGAGGGGGCTTAAAAATAACGAGAGATGGACATTTAATGGACAATTTCTGGAATCAGTTGATAATTTTAACTATCTAGGTACAGTTTTCAGTTATACAGGGACTTTTAATTTAAACCAAGAATATATATCAGGTAAAGCCTTGAAAGCGCTAAATGTATTATTGAATAACTGCCTTAAATATAAACTTAAGACAAGCATTTTGTGTCAGTTATTTGATGCATTCGTCGGGTCTATCCTAAATTACTCGAGCGAAACGTGGGGATTCAGTAAGTCTAAAGCTATCGAACGGATACATCTTAAGTTTTGTAAACGTATTTTACAAGTACGGACAAGTACGAGTACGATGGCTGTCTATGGAGAGTTCGGTCGATTTCCGATGTATATACTACGATATCATAAGATTATTAAGTATTGGTTCAAAGTGCTGCAAACAGAAAATATTATATTGAAAAGTGTTTATTTACAGTCACTACATGATGTTAAATGTGGTAAGAAAAATTGGGTTTTTAACGTTAAAAGTATTTTAGATATTTATGGTTTTTCGGATGTTTTTAATAATCCCGCTTCTTATAACCCAGTACTTATTTTGAGCCTTTTGAAGGAGAAAATGGTAGATTGCTTCAAGCAAGAATGGTTTTCACATATCAGGGACAGTAGCTCTTTAATACTATACAAAAATATAAAATCTTCTCTTTGTTTCGAAGAGTATTTAAACATTTTGCCTATTTCACTTCGCTCCCACCTTTGTCGACTTAGAATCTCAGCACACTCTCTTCGGATTCAAACAGGCAGATTTTCTAGTAACAGAACACCGCGAAATGAAAGAGTGTGTTTATTGTGCAATATAAACGAGGTAGAGGACGAATTTCACTTTATGTTTATATGTCCAAAGTATAGTATTTTACGCAGGCAGTACATAGATGGTTTCTATTTTAGAAGTCCAAGTATGTATAAGTTGGTTGAACTTTTCAACAAACAAGAAAAAAGAACAATTTCAAATGTAGCACAATATATCGAATCTGCATTATCAGTGCGATTTCATTTTCTGTACAACTAATGGTTATATCATCATTGTGTTAGTATAATATAAGCTTTTTATAAACATATTAATCATCATCTATTACAAATTGAGTGAAACTCCTTTCGTATGTCATCCTCACTTATAAGCAGTTTTTTTTTTTTTTTTTGTTTTTTGTTTTTTGTTTTTTCGGGGGGGGGGGAGGGATAGAGAGAAAGAGAGAGAGAGAGAGTGAAGTAGAGAAATTGTGTGATAGAGAGAGAGAGAGGGAAGGAGAGAGAGAGGCCTTGACAAATGCTTTGTTATATGAATCATGCAATATTTGATTATGTACACTTGTGCTTGTCCAATAAAATATATTTTCTGTTCTGTTCTGTTCTGTTTTCTGCACCACGGAAAGTTGTAACACGTGTACAATGTTGTCTCAATCATTTGTGACGTGGGTTGACCTTAGCTGAAATAATGCGTCACGGACCTAAATTCAGTCTATTGTTGCCATTTAATTGGCAATTAAGAGTGAGTTTTGCTGTCCCATAAGTGTGAATAAATGTCTTGAAATGTTACATTCTCTGCTTTTGTTTCCTACCCAATTTAAGGTCCACTACAATCAATCAATCAATTTTCTCACCATACCAAATATCATACTTGCAATGAAGACGTAATAGACTAGAACTGTAGTGATGAATAAATAAATAAATTTGTTTCATTTCCATTGCTAACTAAGCGAGAGGTACAGTTTAAGATCTAAAAATACATGGCAGTAATATTTACTGTTCTAACCACCCTGTATAAAGAATTTTTCATAATCATATGATTTAGTGTGTGTCAGTACATAGTGTTAATGTTTAACGCTTTACTAGACAACAAAATATCAGACTAGTCCCAATTGAAGGCATTTAAAGACGACAAATTTAGGGTGGCTAAAATGATGAAATTTTGTCTTTGAGAGGGTTAAAAACATTATGGGGAAAGGAGAAAATGCTGGTTACCAGCATTTTCTCCTTTCCCCACATTGTTTTCAAAAGCCTTTTCTTCTCGGGGTTGTCAACAAATTAAAGTGATCACTCTTCTCCTTTCGATTGCGATTTTTAGCGCAGTTTCCGGGCAGTGTAAAGCAAGATCAGTATGAACAAATGTGCAGTCTGATCTTGTTCTACACTCTCCGCTGCTCTTTCAGGTGTCTCAGTCCTGGGAATTTCATTTTAGTGACGAAAAAATAACAAAATTTTATGTCTGTTACCGTCAATGAAAAAAATGCGGAGGGATAAGGTTTTAAGATTAATAAAGGACTTGTTTGCTAGTTTGGTTGGTTAGTTTTTAACGCAGTTTTCAACATCGTTTCATTTATATCGGAGAGATCAGTGTATCTATCCATTCTTTCCTTGATTTGTTTACAAGTACTTCTCATAATTACCTACTCAAGCCACTGACTGCTTTCCCACATATCCAGATTTATAAAGGACGTGAGGTTGAAACATTTCCATTTAGTACGTAACGTCGAAGTCTCGTGCCCCGGTTACGGTAGCTTAGTAGAAACCAAGGGGTCGGAGGTTAGATTCTCAAGCCATTTTTTTTTTTTTTTTTGAGAATTGTGATAGTCTTTGCGTCAGGATTCACTGCTATCTCACCGCTGTACAGATTATAATTTTAATTCACCCGTTCAAGTATACATTTACATCATTTTGTACGAGTGACTGACTTTTGGAAAAACCCAGACATAAACGGAAAAAACCCAGTTGATAAGATGGTATGTTATTGTAAGGAATGGGCGAAAATAGAGGTCTTAACAAGGTAGCCTTCAGATGGACTTCAAGGTAGATACTTAATTATTATAATTATTATTATCATTATTATCGTCTTCAAAATATAGTAACAAGGTAGCCTTTAAATGAACTTCAAGGTAGATACTTAATTATTATAATCATTATTATTATTATTATCATCATCATCTTCAAAATATTTAGATTTAGTTAAAAAAGAAAAAGAAGTTAAAAGAAACTAAAGGCGATTTAAAGGAAAGTATAGATTAAGATCAGACAGCACAAAGCATAATTTATAAATATAATATACAAACATTTATTTTGTGCATACGACCGACTTTACGATAGTAAATTGTCATCTTCACAATTATTTCCATAATTATAAATGGCTTGATTTAAATTCAAATTCATTTTAACACCCTTACTGTTTGATTTGGACTTTAAGATTAATGTTCATTAAAGATAGGGCACCCAAATGGGATTCGTGTAACATCAGGGATAGGCACCCAAATGGGATTCGTGTAACATCAGGGATAGGCACTCAAATGGGATTCGTGTAACATCCCCTTTCATCGTACGACTAAGACTCGGGTAATCCGTAATCGATGCGGGGAACCAGTACCTATTGGCCGATCAATTACGGATTACCCGAGTCTTAGCCGAATCCGTACTTTTTTCGGCGATGAAGGCGATGTTACAGGAATCCGCATGAGGGTGCCCTATCCTTAAGAGCAATATTCCTTACCGCACAGTAATTTCAAAAGAGGTCTCATGCGAGATGAGAGTTGCAATAAATTGTAGGGTAGAAAAGGGTAACAAACTTAGTGCTACACTTCGCAAACGCTTTTAATCATTTACTTAACAAAAGCAAGCCTTCAGATTGGGGTTTTTGAAAACATTGTCGTAAAAGGAGAAAATGCTGGTAACCAGGATTTTCTCCTTTTCCGACAATGCTTTCAACCCTCCATAAAGTCAGACAAATCTATCATTTTGGTCACGTTTAAATAGTCGTTTACAAATGTATTCAAATTTGACCAGCTGAAAAATTGTCGGCGGTTTTACACTTGTCAAATTAAAAGCATTTGATGACGATATAGATCTATCTAACTTAAATGAACCGATGACTTCTGTCTTAAAACTGGTAGAATACTGTGGTAGAAAACATGTGGGAAAAGCTTGTTACCTGCATTTTCTCCTTTTTCCACATTCTTTTCAAAAGTATTTTTCTTTAGGTTTTACAAAAAGGCTTTTTTCATGTTTAGAATAAACTGCTCAAAAGGAGAAATGAAAATTCCAAGGAAATGAGAAATACGAGAAATATTTCGATTTCAAAAATTCTGACGGCCTGAAGAAACTCGTTGTATCAGACAGTGTAGATCCAAGATCAGACTAGACCTACTGCACAGTCTTATCTTGATCTACACTGTCCGCATTTATTACGTTCTTTGCGTCGCAACGAGCAGCCAAATGTTTAAATTCTGTGCACGCAGTTTTTATACCCAACAAAATTCGACTACCATATAGAGAAAGGATGGACGTTTGATTGATTGTATGGTGGTTAATGCCGTTTTCAACATAGTCTCAGTTATATCACGGCATCCAGTGCATCTATCCATGCTTTTCCGAAGTTTCTTTTACCAGTACTCCGTACAATATTCTTCCCAAGCCACCCGTTGCTTTCCGACATAACTATCGTCTTAACAATGATCAATGGTCAGAGAGGAATGAATACGATCGCTATATCATCAATCCTCGGGAAGTAATTGGCCGAGCTAGAGATTTGAACCAGTGAACCACTGGTCTGAAGTCGTGCACGCTCCCGACTGCGCTATTGTGGCTCGACACGGACGTTTGAAGGAGATAATAATCATCTTTTTTTCAACGACATTGTGGACAACGGAGCAACTGGTTTTACAAGCGATTGCTTCTTTCCCAAATTACACTGAAAATTGTTTATGTTTAGATTGACACAGTTATCTTCAGGTGTAAATTTCAAATGTAGGAAAAAGTCGTATTTTTTTATAGAGTAATGAGGCAAAGCAAATTCAATCCTTTATCAAACAATCTCGAGTTGTAAGAAACCCCGGAAAGAAAGTGTTAAAAAATATTATAGGAAAAGAAGAAACTGTGTGCAACCAGCATTTTCTCCTTTTCCCACAATGTATTCTACCCTTTCAAAGACAAATACTACTCGTATTATTTCAGCCACATATGATTAGCAGTCTGGAGTTTAGACTGGTCTATTTTGTTTACGTATAGTAAAGGATCAAGTTCAGCCAAGTGTGAGACACTCCACACAAGTCAACGCTTTCTTCGCAAATAAATAATTTCGACTTTTTTTTAGCTATAAAAGTAGATTTCCATTCCAGTTGAAGATGATTTTGGTCATAGTTTAGCATCCGTAGCGGACGGTGTAGATCCAAGATTAAGACTGCAGGTTGAAAGTGCAGTCTGATCTTGATCTACGTCGTCTGCAAAAGTATTTATGTCAATATTTGTGGTGAAAAGTTTAAATTGTGAAGGATAAAAATAGATTAAATAGAAATAAATTTACAGATATCAGTTTTCAGACTGACTAGACATGATGACAAAAATGTATGAGCCATGCTCTGTGAAAAGGGGGATTAATGTATCTGCAAAAAGTATGGACTCAGGTCAGCCTGCGCAATCCGCAATCAGCCTAAGCAGTCGATTCGCAACGGCAACAACAGCCACAGTGATGATCAACCTATCACTGAAAAATGCCAACGTAATTGATAGAGCGAGTTAGAAAATAAATATCCAAACTGATTATCATCGGAAATGTAATGACGTATTATCGGGTTGTCAGTGCGCAACTTTTCCGCGCATGTCTTTATGTATTGAAATGTACTATTTTGCATTGATCCTTTCCTTAATACTTTAAATTGAAACTCCAAAATTGAAAGCAGCAACACATGACTAATTAAAAATGCTTCAAATTGAAGTTGAAATTTTGATTGTGTAGAAAATATTGTGGGGAAATGCAAAATTGCCTATGAGCAATTCCGCCTTTTACCAATTGTTTTACTAAATCAGTCCGATAAGGATGTTAAATCAAGTATATGTCAGGGAAAGGATTAATAATATCATCTTTGTTGTGAAAAAGATGTGATTTTGTGCTAGAAAATATACAACTAAGTATAAAATTGACTCTTGGATGTTTTTGTGTCATTTTCATTGTTCCAAGGGAAGTAATTGAGTTCAAATATTGGGAAAAGTAGCTTGGCAACCTATCATTTTTTTGCATATTTTTTTTTTTTTCTTTTTTTTTATGAAGGATATAATTATGTATATTTCATAGACAAATGAAAACAATCTCTGGGCTAGAGTTTTTTTGAAGGTCAAATGATGTCCTAATTTTCACTAATAAAATTAGCATTTTCGTGGGCTAAGGGTTTCAGCAATTACACCTTTTTCAAAAAAGTTTTCTAAAGCTATCCCATAACAATGTTACATCAAGTATATATATCCTCTTTATTGTGAAAAAGACATGATATTTTGTGCTAGAAAATATACAACTTGCTAAGTAATTTGACTCTTGGATGTTTTGTGTCATTTTCATTTTTCCAAGGGAGGTAATTGGGTTCGAATATTGGGAAAAGTAGCCTGGCAACCTATCTTTTTTTTTTTGCATTTTTTGATAAGGGATATAATCATGTATATTTCTGAGAAAAATGAGAAAAATCTTTGCGCTAGATTTGCATGAGGGTCAAATAATGTCCTAATTTTCTGTGATAACATAAGCATTTTTGTGGGCTAAGGATTTTATTGAAACATAGATAGCATATCATTAATTTGAAATATCTGTTAATTTCTCATCAAAGTCAGAGGATCCATTGGTTCACTATGAATTTAAAACACAGAGAACATGATTTGACTGAAATTACAGATTTTAATCACAAAATTCTGACGTATGCTACAATAATTGGGTTTTTGTGTAATTTGAAAAAAGGATTATGTTCTTCGTGGGCTCAGAACTTTTTGGATCACCAGGCAACTTCTGATTATCTCTTCGCATATTGAAAGAACATACTTTGAAGTGTTTCTGTGTCAAATTTCACGAAATTCTCGGCGCTAGAAATAACTCGCTGAAACGCCTTTAAGAAAGATTCCCTCGGATTAAATTGTTACTAGTGTTTTCTTTCTAAGTGGATTGTTACAATTTTAAGAACGGTGAAGCGGTGTACTTCCGGCGAAGAAATGTACCGTGTTACTTTTGCCTTCGTCTTCACTGATGATTTGCGACCTAACTAAATTCACTGATAAATTATTATTTTTTTTAAAGTTTGGTGACAAATCCTGAACAGCTCCCAACACATTATACGTTTCCCAGGTAGTGAGATTTGTATATGAAAATATAGATACATTGTGGGAAAAACTGAATTGGCTAGTTACCAGCATTTTAAAAGTTTGTGGGTTCGAGTCCCACCGAGGCATTCCCTCCCACGCATTTTCTTTTGGTTTTTCTGCAGGGTAAACAGTCACGTCCTGATATTGTTTTCTTACAAAACATCATCTTCCTCCCCTAAATAGATGTGAAATCAAAGTATTGTTGGATCTGTACATAACATACAAAAGTTTATCTTGGACTGGATTGTTTTATTACCATGAATTATACAGGTTCAAGACAGGAACAGGTGTTTTCGACCGGTGAAATTGCTTTTCAAGGGCAATTTTACCTTTAGACACAATGTCTTCTACCAGTAATTATATTGTTTTTTCTTTATCTTGAATAATGGGCCAACGGCCTAAATACTATAATAAATATATGTCTATGTCCAATCAAATAAGTTATACATTATTTGCCTCAATACTGCCTTTAATAGTGAAAAGTGCAGATTTTGCCGTCAAGTAAAACGTGACACGTATTGCTTCCTGTTATTTTAAAGGAGTATAGACACTCTTTTTACAGATGAGAAATACTCTGGCAAAAGGGATCTTAATTCATCTCCGTGATGCATTAGACCAAGCAAGTCGCCAGGTAATTATAGCCACTTTTTTTAACAAATTACTTAATCATGAGGTAGATTTGTCCTTTGAAATACAGAAAATTGACCAATGGCAAAAAGTTTCCGCCTCACGGGTAGGAAACTTCATATTCAGAGCCAATGGCTCTGACGAGAAAATGTTGTGTTGGTCTTCCGTTTCTGAAGATGTCGGCTGAAAAACAACCAAAAAACAAGTAAGCTTGTCATTATTTGTATTCATGTGTTCTTATATCTTTGAAATTCCAAAAAAGGAGAATGTCATGCAATGCTCTGGTCTTTCAATGTGTTTTGTACACTACGGAAAGTTGTAACAAGTGTACGATGTTGTTTGAATCATTATGGCGCGGGTTGACCTTAGCTAAAATAATACGTCACGGACCTAAATTTAGTCTATTATTGCCATATAATTGGCAATTAAAAGAGTCTTGCTGTCCCAAAAGCGTGGGTTAATGTCTTGAAATGTTACATTCAGTGCTGGTAAAGAAATGAAAAGAAACAGCACATGCTTCTAAATTTTTCTTGGGGGGGGGGGCTTTCATCAAAATCCAGGACAGTTCTTTTCGGAGATTCCCCCTGGCGTACCTCCTCCGCTTAACACCGCATCACAATATTACGTAAAGCGTCAGAAATGTAGGGTAAATTACGCCATCTGGTTGAGTGGCACGCACATGTCTTGTTACCTATATAACTAGTGCGCGGGAACTACTGTTTCCGATTAATTGAAGAGTTATAAAATAAAATCAGTATTTTTCACTGGTCGTAACCATGAAATATCGAATAATATCCCGCCGTTATTTCTCGTTAAAGTAGCGGAAAGCATGAAATAAGTGGTCTGATCACTTTGATAGTGCTTATATAAGGTTTAAAAGGGTCGAAGAAAGAGGAGTATCAAGGGGAAAAAACCCAGACATTTCCTTAACCCTTAAGACGCCGAATAAACCTATTAGATATTTTTATCCTAGAAATACGACCCAGATAATTGCAATTTCATGACTGCTTTCGTCTGCAGTGTTTCAGCAAAGCGGATAGTGTAGATCAAAGATCGGGCTGCACGTTTGAGGTTAAACATATTTTGTTCAATATATTAACGTATATTAATCAATTACAAGAAGACATTACAAAAGGGATTGAGGCGGAAGAATAAAAGCTTATACATGAAGTTCCTCTCCCTAAAACGAAAACAGTCACATGGTATAACAATTACAGTAAATCAATTAAAATGAATATACACCAAAAATATTAACTGATAGTAAAAACTTGAGACTGTGACAGCAAAAAATGAAGTATGAAGAAAGGAATAATTCTGATCTTGATCTACACTTACCGCAAAGGCAACAATAGTCGTGAAAGGTGATTTAAAGGTTAATCGAATACGGTTTGATCCAGTATGTATTAAATCAGGTCAGAGTTCATAGTCTGCGAAGGTTGAGCTAGGTCGAGAATTTTTTGGTACATTTTTGCATATCCTAGGGTCAGTCTACCTCCAGATTCAGCCAGTTGTTCAGTGGACAAAATAGAATTTATTGATCCATAGTTTTGTGATGACCTACGTGATTCTAGTAAAATATACTATTCACACTTTGATAGGGATCATTTAGGTATAAAAATATGGGTATATGTTGCAACTATGCACTTTTGAATAATAAACATCCATTTCCCAAGGTGGTATATTTCATCAGTGTAGCAATTTATCATATTAAAAATAACATACATAATACAGGTCACAAATGTTATGTCGGTCGAATTTAATTTGATGATCCCTAGACAATTTTGAGTAGTATATATACACATCGGGGATGGGGGTGCATTAAACCTTCCTTTGTCACAGCATGTCCTTAATGTTAATACTTCTGAAGAACTAAAATTTTGGCTTATGAAATCTTTTGTACAGCCGAGTTTGCGTAGTACATGTAATATTAGTCATTCGGTATGCATTTTTAAAATTTGTAAACATTTCATAAACCCCGAAATTGCGTCAGATGCGTTTGTCAGCCAATGTACTAATTCTCGGTGTGAGATCTTTGTACTTTTACAAATCCAACCCCTCTCAAAAAAAATAATAAAATGATTCCCGGGTGAAACAGTCTACAAGTGAAAGTGGTGAATTTATTAATCATACATAAATAGGTATGTTTTGATGTTCAGGTGTTTTTACGTACTTCTAGAAAAGGCAGAAATGTTCAGATAACAAAATTTACAAAAGTATGTTAGATGATACGGCTGCTGGTAAAAATAAGTTGATTAAAAGAAGTTAAATCTTTAACAGAAGAAAACATTATGTGTTTGGTGGAACGGAGAAAGTGTTTGGTATTCTTTATTATTTCATAAAAATCAAAGAAAAAAAGAAAGAAAGGGAAATGTATTAAAATATACATTTGTACGGAATTGGTTTTCAAAATATGGACAGATAGTGTTCTTGCTACTTTGTGCAGTGACTTGAAAGCAGAATTAAAAATCGAAAACTACTTAAAAAAACTTTTACCCCAAGTTTCAAGTGTAGAAAACAGCATTCAAATACATATATGTATCATATTTACTGAGCAATCCCGAAATTTAGGAGGAACGTTTTTTAATACATTGTAGGAAAAGGAGAAAATGCTGATAACCAGCATTTTCTCCCTTTCCTACAATGTTTTCTTCCTTTAAAAAGACAAATATTATTTTAACCGTATTTGATTTGTGATCAGCAAATGCTTGAAATTGGTCAAAATTGAACAAGTCCAGTTTTTCTTTTTTTTTTTGAAAGAGTAAACAGGCATCCATACTTCGATCCATATTCTAAGAATACAACATGGAGATACGGTCGCATAGAAAAAAAAAAAAGGTTTATTTTGTGATAAGGGTCGCATGTTTAAAGTCCTAAGTCTGATGCATCGCGAAAATTATTTCTGATGCAATATCTAAACTACAACGCCGCTTTGAAGAGGTGAAAGGTTACTAAAATGACTTGTTGCGAGGGGACTTGAAGTAAATTTGAATTCAGCAACTTAAAATTAACTTGTTCTTCTGTTTACATCTGCAAACCTTTCGCTAAACATTCTATCCCTGTCTGTCTTTCTGTCTATCTGTCTCTCTCTCTCGGTAAGTTTCTGTGTGTGTGTGCCTTTGTTCGTCTCTCCGTCAATCTGTCATAGATCAAAATGTTCAATTTAAATCCACGTGTAAGAAAACGTGAGAGAGACTTTGATATAGATAAAAAAAAATGCGTGGGTTAAAGTCGGTGAATATTTGCATTTTCGAAAAACCATGTTTTATACAACGAAATGACATTACTTTTCAAGTGACAGTTCCTAACAAGATAGTCTATCACGCGTATCTTTTTCGAATTAGCATTCGGAAATGGAATGATCCATTTTGAAACTTTTTGGGGGACCAAGGACCGTAATCACTCATTAAATTTCTGAATTTGATTCTTAATTCGGAAAGTTTCAGCCAAATAGACAACTAGTGATGGAAATTTAGAATTTAGATGTTGGAAATTTAGAAGTTAGATATTGGAAATTTAGAATTTAGGAGTTTGAAACTAACCAAGCCTACACTGCAATGTCTTGGTCTACTTTCGCCCGACTAAAGAGTCCGTTTGATTGACATGGCAGTCTGAGCATTAGACCTATAACTTAACGAAGAAAAGATTAATGATAGTATTTTATGTCATGCTTTTCGGTAGTTTATCGAGAAATAATGATGGAATATTTCTCGATATTTCATGGTTGCGACCAGTGAAAAATACCGGTTTTATTATCTAACTCTTCAAATGAGGGCAGAAACAGTAGTTCACGAGCATTAGTTACCTAGGTAAACAGCGCTTGCCATTCAACCGGATGGAAATATGACGTAATTTGCCCTGTAGACATTTCTCGCGCTTTACGTAGTACTGTAATGCGTCTTTATGCGCAGGTTGTACGCCACGGGGAATTACCAAAAATAACCGTACTGGATTTTGATGCTGGCCTAAGTCCCCCCCAATGAAGGGGTTAGAAGCACGAAATAAATAGAAGATTTAAATATCCTCTATGTATGAAATAGAAATGTTCAACTCTACCCTATGAAATTTTCACTGATACAGTTTACCTGCCAAAATGTGTCACTTAATAAGCGTTGACCTGAATTCTTTTTCGGTAAAATTATTTAACGTAGAACATAAGGATAGGACATTCTAATGGGATTCTTGTAACATCGCCTTTCATCGCCGAATAAACGTACGATTTCAGCTAAGACTCGGGTAATCCGTAATCGATCGGCAGACACATGCCGGCTCCCCGCATCGATTACGAATTACCCAAGTCTTAGCCGAATCCGTACGATTTTGGCAATGAAAGGCGATGTTACACAAATCCCATTTAGGTGCCCTATCCTTAAGTGAATCTTTGAAATGATAAACTTTGTTCTAAAATACATATGTGTATTTGAGCTTGCTCTGGGAAAGGAGGATTTGATGCATTTCCATGATGCATTTAACTATGCAAGTCATCACATCATTATGGATCCATTTAATTTGTCTAACAATCGACTGAATCATGAGGTAGAATTTACCAGAAGCAAAAAGTTTCTACCCAGGTCAACCTGTACGGATATTGATCGATATTTTTTGCAGATGCATTCAACCCCCTTACCACAAAGCATGGCTCATATATGGCGAAAAGGGTCATTGGCACATTTGCGTAAAATGTCGTCTCAGATCAGCCTGCGCAGTCCGCCCAGGCTAATCCGAGCCGGCACTTTACGAGTACATTAGATTTCGTCCTGCAGTAGACTTGTGCAAAACAGAAAATAACCAAAAAACGGAAAGTGTTGTCTCGGATCAGACTGCGCGGATTGTGTAGGCTGATCCGGGAAGACGCTTTACGCAAATGTCCGAATCCCCCTTTTCGCATGTTGCGGGCCATATGTCTGATAATTAAGAAAATTGGGGAAAATACTTTTCTGTTGTTTTGGATTTTTTTTTTTTTTTTTACATCTTTAAAAGCCATGCTCTGTGAAAAGGGGACTTATTTTGGGTGTGCTTTTATATTTTTCATTATTAGATGGAAAGTTTCATTGAATTTATTTAGGAGTTTTAAGCAGACAAAGTTATGTTAGAAGAGTCGTCTATTGGTAAAAATAAATTGATTAAGGATGGGGCACCCTAATGGAATTCATGAAACATTCGTGTAACATCGCCTTTCATCGCCAAGACCGTACGGATTCGGCTAATACTCGGATAGTCCGTAATCGAGGCGAGGAACCAGCATCAATCGGCCGATCGATTACGGATTACCTGAGTCTTATCTGAATCCGTACTTTTTTTCGGCGATGAAAGGCGATGTTACACGGTTCCCATTAGGGTGCCCTATCCTTAAAACAAGTGAAATCCTTAATAGAAGAAAACATTGTGTATTTGGAGGAACCGAGAAAGTGTTTGGTATTTCATAGAATTTAACAAAAAGAAGTGTATTAAAACATATATTTGTATGTAATTGGTAATCAGAATATGGACAAATAGGGTTCTTCCTACTTTGTATACTTTGTATGGTGACTTGAAAGCAGAATTTAAAAAAAAAAAAAACTGTTTAAAGAAACTTTGACCCCAAGAATCAAGTGTGGAGAACAACACTCGAAAATATCGCATATTTACTAAGACAAACCTCGCAGGTTGGTCTTTACCAAGCAATCCCAAAATTTAGGAGGAATGTTTTGAATACATTGTGGAAAATAGAGAGAATGCAGGTAACCAGCATTTTCTCCCCCTTTCCCACAATGTTTTCTGTCCTTAAAAATACAAATCATATCATCTGAACCGTGTTTGATTCGTGATCAGCAAATGCTTGAAAATGGTTGAAATGGAGGAAGTCCCATTTTTTTCGGTTGAGGAAGAGTAAACAGGCATCCATACGTCGATCCATATTCTAGGAATACAACACGGAGATACTATCGCATTCGATTTTCTAGAAAAGAAATATTTGTTTTTTTTTTGTGAAAAGGATCATATGTTTAAATTTGTGAGTCTGAAGCAATGTGAAAATAATTTCTGATGAAACGTTCAAAATACAATACGCTTTGAACTAGTGTAAGGTTACTAAAACGACTTGTTGCAAGGGAACGTGAAGGAAACTTGAAATCACCAACCTAAAATTAAAATGTTCGTTTATTTACATCTTCCCATCTTAAAATGAAAAGTCTCTGTCTTCCTGTTTGTCTGTCTGTCCCGCTTTGTTCGCCTCTGCTTCAATCTGTCATATGACAAAATATTCCAAATCCATGTGTAACGAAACGTGAGATAGTCTTTTTTATATTGATAAAAAATGCGTTGGTTTAAGTCGGTAAAAATTTGCATTTTCGAAAAAAACATATTTTACAAACTGAAATGACTTTACTTGTCTTTCTAAGTAATCGTTCGTCACAATATAGTATAATAATCACAACCTTTTTCTGATTGGCATTTGGAAATGGGATGATTTATTTTGCAATTCTTTGTGAAGGACCAGGGACCGTATTCACCCAGTATTTCTGAATTTGATTCTGAATTCGGAAATTCACAGTCAAATATACGATTAGTGATGGAAATTAGAAGTTAGAAATTTAGAATTTAGAAGTTGGAAACAAACAAACCCTATATGGAAATGTCTTGGTCTACCTTCGCCTGACCAAAGTGTCCTTTTGATTAATGTGGCAGTCTGAGCATTAAACGAAGAAAAGATTAATGATAGTATTGTATGAAATAGAAATGTTTACGTTCAAATCTACCCTACGAAATTTTCGCTGCTAAAGTTTACCTGCGAAAATGTGTCACGTAATAAAAGTGGCACTAAATGGTTTTTCGGTAGAATTATATAAAGAATTAGAATTATGTAAAGTAAAACTTAAGTAAATCTTTTAAACGATAGGCTTTCTTCTAAAATATATGTATTTAAGCCATGCTCTGGGAAAGTGGGATTGAATGCATCAGCATGATGCATTTAACTATGCAAGTCATCACATCACTATGGATCCATTTTATTTGTCTAACAATCGACTGAATCGTGTGGTAGAATGGTTCCTGGACATGCACAAAATTTACCAGAAGCAAAAAGTTTCTACCCAGGTCAGCCTGTACGGAATGCGCAACCGCCCTTGGTCGATATTTTTTTCAGATGCAAAGCTCATATATATATGTGATAATTGAAAAAATGGAGGACAATACTTTTCTATTGTTTTGGGTTAGTGTGTGTGTGTGTGTGTGTGTGTGTGTGTGTGTGTGTGTGTGCATAAAAGCCATGCTCTGTGAAAAGGGGACTTAATGTATCTGCGAAAAGTATCGAGCCAGGTCAGCCTGCGCAGTCTTTTTATAGAGCAACAGAGCAAGGCAAATTCAACCCTTTATCAAACAATCTCAAGTTTTAACAGCCCTGGAAAAGAAAGCTTTAAAAAACTTTGAAGGAAAAGAAGAAAATGCTGGCAACCAGCATTTTTTCCTTTTCCCACAATGTATTCTACTCTTTCAAAGACAAATACTACTCGTATTATTTCAGCCACATATGATTAGCAGTCTGGAGTTTAGACTGGTCTATTTTGTTTACGTATAGTAAAGGATCAAGTTCAGCCAAGTGTGCCACACTCCACACAAGTCAACGCTTTGTTTACAAACAAAATAATTTGAACTTTTTTAGCTATAAAAGTAGATTTCCATCCCAAATAAAGATGATATTTGTCGTAGTTTAGCATCCGTAGCGGACGGTGTAGATCCAAGATTAAAACTGTAGGTTGACCGTGCAGTCTGATCTTGATCTACGTCGTCAGCAAAAGTATATATGTCGATATTTGTGGCAAAAAGTTTAAATTGTGAAGGATAAAAATAGATTGAATAAAGATAAATTTACAGATATCAGTTTTCAAACCGACTAGACATGATGACAAAAATGTATGAGCCATGCTCTGTGAAAAGGGGGATTAATGTATCTGCAAAATGTATCGACCTGGGCCGAAACTTTATGCTATTTGTCAATTCTTTGTATATCCAAGGATGAAGGTACCTCATGCTTCAGTCGAATGTTGAAAAAAAAAGTGCCTTTTATGGATCCATAATCATGTGATGTCTTGCTTGGTATAATGCCTCACGGAGATGCATTAAGCCCCGTTTTGTCAGAGCGTGGCTCGTAAATATTTACCATGTTTTCTAGCTCAGTGGTTAAACCTTGGTGTACCAAAGTCAAAGTGGCTTATTTAGTTTATATACCTATGGGAAAAAGTTTAGCATATTCCATCTCATACAGTTAAAACGATTCCTTTCGCCCAAATGTATTGTTTTCTTTAAAGTAACAATAAAGCCCAAACGTAAATAAAACGGGTGTTTTAAACGCATTTGGATTTATGTCATACTATTTAAAAGTATCGAAATAACTGTGAACATGACAATCTGTCATTGTACGGTCGGTCCAAGTGTTAGTTGCTGACAGAGAAATTAATTTTAAAACTAGGTTAAAACGTGGCAGGTAGCCGTGTCTTTTGTTTACTTTTTTGCCTGATTTTAAAATTATTTTTTCTGTCAGCGACTAACATATGGCCCGACTACACGATAACAGACTGTCATCTCCTCAATATTTTCCATACTTTTGTATGACTTAAATTTAAATGTATTATGACGCCTGCTTTGATATTTTTGCCTTTACTGGGCCTTTTATAGCTCTGTTTAGTGCTCAGTTATATTTAAGTGGATGGAGGAAATGCACCAGACAAAATAAAGTCATATGTCATGTTATGTTGGTTCTTTGTTTACCTCATTTTCAAAGAATATAAAATATGCTTAAGTTTTTCCCATAGGTATATTTACCGTAATTCAAACATCTTTGAAAAATACCGACAGATACAAAGTATATATGAGCCGTGCTCTGTGAAAAGGGAGCTTAATGCATGTCTGTGATGCATTATAATAATCAGGCCTTCATATGATTATAGATTCATAATAGCCACTTTTTTTTGACAGCCAAATTTATCATGAGGTAGACTGGTCCTTGGACATACAGAAAATTGACCAATGGCGAAAAGTTTCTCCTTTTCCCACAATTTTTTCTATCCTATCGAAGAAAAATTGCGCCATTTGGGCCACATTGAAATTGTCGTCTGCAAATACTTTCAATTTGGACAAGGCTGAAAATTTGTCGTCTGGTAAAGGGTTAAATAATGAGACGGTTGATATCTCAATCTGATTTCGTTACGTTACATATAACTTCTTCATACTAAATTCAACACAGATCCTCACACTCGTCACAACCCGGCTAATTCCGTATCTACATCTAACCTCGTCTGTATCAAAGGGGTTTTCATTTTGAAATACAGCCTGTCACATGACCTTCAATATGGCGGCACCCAAGCAATCGATTAGAAACGACAATAACAGCTACAGTGATGATCAACCTATCACTGAAAAATACCAACATAATTGATAGACCGAGTTAGAAAATAAATGTCCAAACTGATTATCACCGGAAATGTATTAAGAAAGATTATCTCAGAAAATTGTGACTGGTGTTTGCTTTCTAAGTGGATTGTCACAATTTTAAGAACGGTGAAGCGATGTACTTCCGGCGAAGAAATGTACTGTTACTTTTGCCTTCGTCTTCACTGATGATTTGCGACCTAACTAAATTCACTGATAAATTATTTTTTTGTTTAAGTTTGGTGACAAAACCTGAACAGCTCCTAACACATTGTACGTATCCCGGGTAGTAAGATTTGTATATGAAAATATAGAAACATTGTGGGAAAAACTGAAATGGCTAGTTACCAGCATTTTAAAGTTTGCGGGTTCGAGTCCCACCGAGGCATTCTCTGCCCGCCTTCCCCCTCCCCCCACCCCCTGCATTTTCATTTTGACTCCAACTAATGGTAAACATATAAACATTCACGTCCTTATGTTTTTTTCTTTTTTACAAAACATCAGCTTTGTCCCTTAAATGAATTTTAAATCAAAGTAATGCTTGATCTGTACATAACATACAAAAGTTTAATGTATCGTTTATCGCCACAAACTATACAGTTTCAAGACAGGAAGATGTGTTTTCGGCCGGTGAAATTGCTTTTCAAGAGCAATTTTACCTGTAGACACAATGTCTTCTGCCAGTTATTATATTGTTTTTTCTTTGTATTGAATAATGGGCCAACGGCCTAAATACTTTATCTATTTCAATGTACAATTAAATGAGCTATACATTATTTGCCTCAATACTGCCTTTCATAATGGCAAGTCCAGATTTTGCCGTCAAGTAAAACGTGACTCGTATTTATTCCTGTTAATTTTAAAGGAGTATAGACACTATTTATACAGATGAGACAGGCTCTGGCAAAAGGGATCTTAATGCATCCCGTGATGCATTATACCAAGCAAGTCGCCAGGTAACTATGGGTCCATAATAGCCACTTTTTTGAGCAACCGACTTAATCATGAGGTAGAATTTTCCTTTGAAAAACAGAAAATTGACCGATGGCGAAAAGTTTCGGCCTAGGTCAGCCTGCGCGGACTGCGCAGGCTGACCCATGTCGATACTTTTCGCAGATGCATTAATCCCCCTTTTCATCGAGCGTGGCTCAAATATATAAATTTACAATCTCTCGGCCGGTAAAGATCGGGGATTTCCAAATCTTTATATAACCCTTTACCTGACGACAACATTTTAGACTTGTCCAAATTGAAATAATTTGCAGACGACAAATTAATTGTGGCTCAAGCTATATGAGCGCTGTCGTTCAAGTGATAGAAAACATTGTGGGGTTAAAGGGGGAAATGCTGTGGTACCAGTATTTTCTCTCTTTTTTTCTTTCTTTCTTTCTTTCTTTCTTTTCTGTTTTTCTTTCTTTTTTCTCCATCCCTCCTTCCTAGACCCTCCTCACTCATTCTTTCCCATTATTTCCGCAAAGAAATTGTTTCCAGTTTGTTCTTATATTGAGGTCATATTTAATTTGTGAATGAAAAAGTTTTTTTTTTTTAACTTGTATTTAATTCAATATTGCTAAATATGAGGAAATATTGAAAATATAAAATGTTATAATACACAAGTTTATTTAAAAGCTACACCAGGTGAAATATACAGTATAATTAATCCATTTTTATCATTTTTATCATTCGTATGGTCCCAACGAAAGCTGTCAAGTTGGTAGATACATTTCAATTAAAGTATTCGCGACACAAGTAGCACATTATGTTTAGTCTTACTTCAATTTAAAATGTATGGACCATGTTGAAATGAAACATAAGTAACAACACCTTCCCCCCATGTTTTTTACACCGATTGTTAAATAAATACAATTGAACTAAGATACAATCAATGAAAATTTCATCAAAGTCTATATATCTATTTACTCATTTAACAATTATTTCAGAAAACCTTCTTGAATATTTTTTTTTTTTGTTTTCGTTTTGCATATAGCCCTTCTTTATCTATATTGTCTGCGTTTTTATCACCTGTTCCAATACCCTTCTTTGTGTATTCTTGTCTGCTTCACTCTATGTTCTATATTGTCTGCGTTTTATAACGTCCCCAAGCCATGTATGTAGACTTGTAATCAATAAAGTTAAGAATCAACATTTATACTTGTTATTGCTGTTGAGCGGACTCTAAAAACATTACACATTACATTATCTGAGAAAAAGATGTTATCAACCATCAGATGAATGAAATTTTTAATGAAGTAATCCACTGTTAAAACCTATTTGCTAGCATATTTCTAGCATCACCTTCTACTAGTACTTTAAGTACTTTGATTACTTATGGTCAAAGGTGGGTAATTCTAACATCTTACTAATCCTTGTTTGAATAACCTGGCCTGGATACTCTTCCTCTACACACTGCGACTTCATTCTTTTTGTCTCTTGACATGTTTTGAATTACAGAAGATTTACAAAATGATAATTGTATGTATATATGTTGTATTGTGACATTTGTTTGCCTAGAATCGATTATTTAAACTATTTACACGGATTTTCGTGATGCGATCTGAACGCAAACTTGTCTCTTTGTTGCAATGGAGAGAATGCTTATTATTATTATGTTTCGTTTTCAGGCGACGTTATTCTTGTATACGTCCATGTGTGTGAATGTCCAAGTAAATTGTTTACAACATCCACCCAACTTCAATGCTAAGGTTTAAGGTTTAAGATCTAAAATGCATGTACATGTATTACTAGTACTTGTCTAACTTTCTGAGTGTCAATCGGTACAGAGTGTTAATGGTTTAACCCTTTACCACAGGACAAAATGTTAGACACGTCAAAATTAAAAGCTTCTGCGGACGAAAAATTAATAATGGCGTTAACGATCAAATTTGTCTATGACAGGGTACTGGGTTGAGAAAGTCGGTACACTGACCGCCGTGATATGACCTAAGCTGTTAAAACGGCGTTAACACGGGTAGGAAACTTCATATTTGGAGCCAATGGCTCTGACGAGAAAATGTTGTGTTGGTCTTCCGTTTCTGAAAATGTCGGCTGGAAAACAACCAAAAAACAGGAAAGCTTGTCATTATTTGTATTCATGTGTTCTTATGTCTTTGAAATTCCAAAAAAAGAGAATGTCAGGCAATGCATTGGTCTTTCAATGTGTTTTCTGCACCACTGAAAGTTGTAACAAGTGTACAATGTTGTCTGAATCATTTGTGGCGTGGGTTTACCGTAGCCGAAATAATGCGTTACGGACCTAAATTCAGTCTATTGTTGCCATTTAATTGGCAATTAAGAGTGAGTTTTGCTGTCCCATAAGTGTGAATAAATGTCTTGAAATGTTACATTCTCTGCTGAAAAGAAACAGCAAAAAAAAAAAAAATGATTAAAATAAAGAAGGGCTCCGATTATGTGGACTGGCTCTGAATATGTAAGTCGGCACCGATTGATGAGGGCTTCATTTGAGAAATTTAGTTTTCTGAAAATAAAAAAAAATACATAGGAAGTAGGCTTTGTTTTCCCGTTAATACCTTTCAGTCCAAAATGTAGTACATTTTAATTTTGTTGGATGGAACATGACCGAATCTATTATAATACAAAGAACTAGTATTGTCACGATTGAAAAATGCTGTCGAACATTAGTCTATCTAAATTTTGAAAAAAACTTTTGTGTAGCTTTTGATTAACAGAATGGTCTATACAGGTATATAGCATTTGTTATGCTTTCGTTGTAAGTGCAACCCACACGTAAGCAAAAATAATGAAAAATATTTGGCATCTTCGCAAGGCTATTTGGTCTTGAAAGAGCCATTAAAAAGTTAAATGGAAATTGTACCGACCGTAACAGAGATATTGAATAGAAAAAAAAAAAGTTTTACATGTGTGAACACTCTTAACTCTTTTTAACACTTAACACGACACAACAGTATGTCAGGGGGTGGGGTATATACAAATCTATAACAGCGAAAAATGAATCAATTTCACAAGCAAGTCAAGACCAAAAAATTATTCATAGATCCCTGATTCTCATTGTACTCACTCAGATCTTTTAACGTTCAATTAACCAAACTCATGTTAGATCAGAATATCAAAATTACTCATCCCGATAAAACACGAAAACCCACGAGAAAGCAGGTGCCAAATTTACATCATCCGCTCAAAGACCCTTCAAACTGCCTTTTTATCCTAAATAATGACTTAAAACAGCTAATTTGTATACACACTCAATAAATCATGATACTGGAGCTGGAATCTCAATCTAATTACGACGTAAAGTGAATGATTTCTACATTAGAAACGGGGAGGGGTCGGCGTGAGATTTCTGAAACAAATGTAAACGACAATGTTTAGGACATTCATGCAAATATCTAGGACGTACAAAGAAAAATCAGTAACTCGAAGCTATTCATTATGAAGCCTTTAAGTGTCTGTCACAACTTTAGTTGCTTCTGCAGCCAGTGTAGATCAAGATTAGACTGCGCAAAACGTAATCGTTCGTTTGGATGGATGCTTGTTTATCATCGGCTTAGAAAATAATTGATATATGACATATTCCGATCTAATATGCGTTTGGTTATTCAACATTGACAGATCTGAGTGAGTACAATGAGAATCAGGGATCTATGAACATTTTATGGTCTTGATGTGCTTGTGAAATGATTTTTTTTTTTGGCTGTTCTAGACTTGTATACACCCCACCCACCTGACATACTGTTGTGTCGTGTTAAGTGTTAAAAAGAGTTAAGAGTGTTCACACATGTACGCTGAGGCCCGTATTGTAAATAGATCAATTGTATTTCTCACTCTTTGTAAAAGGTTTTTTTTCTATTCAATATATCTGCTACGATCGGTACATTTTCCATTTAGCTTTTTAATGACTCTTTCAAGACCAAATAGCCTTGCGAAGATGCCAAATATTTTTCATTATTTTTGCTTACGTGTGGGTTGCACTTACAACGAAAGCATAACAAATACTATATACCATTCTGTTAATCAAAAGCTACACAAAAGTATTTTCAAAATTTAGATAGACTAATGTTCGACAGCATTTTTCAATCGTGACAATACTAGTTCTTTGTATTTTAATAGATTCGGTCATGTTCCATCCAACAAAATTAAAATGTACTACATTTTGGACTGAAAGGTATTAACGGAAAAACAAAGCCTACTTCCTATGTAATTTTTTACAGAAAACTAAATTTCTGAAATGAGGCCCTCATCAATAGGTGCCGACTTACATATTCAGAGCCAGTCCACATAATCGGAGCCCTTCTTTATTTTTATCATTTTTTTTGCTGTTTCTTTTCAATTCATTACCAGCAGAGAATGTAACATTTCAAGACATTTATTCACACTTATGGGACAGCAAACCTCACTCTTAATTGACTGAATTTAGGTCCGTAACGCATTATTTCGGCTACGGTAAACCCACGCCACAAATGATTCAGACAACATTGTACACTTGTTACAACTTTCTGTGGTGCAGAAAACACGTTGAAAGACCAAAGCATTGCATGACATTCTCCTTTTTTTGAATTTCAAAAACATAAGAACACAAGAATACAAATAATGACAAGCTTTCCTGTTTATTGATTGTTTTTCAGCCGACATTTTCAGAAACGGAAAACCAACACAACATTTTCTCGTCAGAGCCATTGGCTCCAAATATTAAGTTTCCTACCCGTATTAAGCTCCACTACAATCAATCAATCAATTTTCTCACTATACCAAATATCACACTTGCAACGAAGACGTAATAGACTAGAACTGTAGTGATGAATAAATTTTCATTTCCATTGCTAACTAAGCAAGAGGTACAGATTAAGATCTAAAAATACATGTCAGTAATATTTACTGTTCCATAATCGCCCTGTATAAAGAATTTTTCATAATCATATTTAGTGTCATTCAGTACAGAGTGTTAATGTTTAACGCTTTACTAGACAACAAAATATCAGACTTGTCCAAGTTGAGAACATTTAAAGACGACAAATTCAGAGTGGCTAAAATGATGAAATTTGTCTTTGAGAGGATTAAAAACATAGTGGCGAAAGAAGGAAATGCTGGTAACCAGCATTTTCTCCTTTCCCCACAATGTTTTCACAAACCTTTTCTTCTCGGGATTGTCAACAAATAAAAGTGTTCACTCTTCTCCTTTCGATTGCGACTATTAGCACAGTTTGGGGCAGTGTAAAGCAAGATCAGTATGAACAAACGTGCAGTCTGATCTTGCTTTACACTCTCCGCTGCTCTTTCCGGTGTCTCAGTCCTTGGAATCTCATTTTAGTGACGAAAAAATAACAAAATTTTATGTCTGTTACCGTCAATGAAAAAATGCGGAAAGATAAGGTTTTAAGATTAATGAAGGACTTGTTTGCTAATATAGTTGGTTAGTTTTTAACGCAGTTTTCAACATCGTTTCAGTTATATCGGAGAGATCAGCGTACCTATCCATTCTTTCCTTGATTTTTTTTACAAGTACTTGTAATAATTACCTACTCAGGCCACTGCCTGCTTTCCCACATATCCAGATTTATAAAGGACGTGAGGTCGAAACATTTCCATTTAGTACGTAATGTCGAAGTCTCGTGCCCCGGTTACGGTAGCTTAGTAGAAACCAAGGGGTCGGAGGTTAGATTCTCAAGCCATTTTTTTGAGAATTGTGATAGTCTTTGCGTCAGGATCCACTGCTATCTCACCACTGTACAGATCATAATTTTGATTCACCCGTTCAAGTATACATTTACATCATTTTGCACGAGTGACTGACTTTTGGAAAAACCCACACATAAACGGAAAAAAACCCAGTTGATAAGATGGTATTTTATTGTAAGGAATGGGCGCAAATAGAGGTCTTAATAAGGTAGCCTTCAGATGGACTTCAAGGTAGATACTTAATTATTATAATCATTATTATCATTATTATCGTCTTCAAAATATAGTAACAAGGTAGTCTTTAAATGGACTTCAAGGTAGATACTTAATTATTATAATCATTATTATTATTATTATTATCATCATCTTCAAAATATTTAGATTTAGTTAGAAAAGAAAAAGAAGTGAAAAGAAACTAAAGGCGATTTAAAAGAAAGTATAGATTAAGATCAGACAGCACAAAGCATAATATATAAATATAATATACAAAAATTTATTTTGTGCATGCGACCGACTTTACGATAGCAGATTGTCATCTTCACAATTATTTCCATAATTATAAATGGCATGATTTAAATTCAAATTCATTTTAACACCCTTACTGTTTGATTTGGACTTTAAGATTAATGTTCATTAAGGATAGGGCACCCAAATGGGATTCGTGTAACATCAGGGATAGGCACCCAAATGGGATTCGTGTAACATCGCCTTTCATCGTACGACTAAGACTCGGGTAATCCGTAATCGATGCGGGGAACCACTACCTATTGGCAGATCAATTACGGATTACCCGAGTCTTAGCCGAATCCGTACTTTTTTCGGCGATGAAGGCGATGTTACAGGAATCCGCATGAGGGTGCCCTATCCTTAAGAGCAATATTCCTTACCGCACAGTAATTTCAAAAGAGGTCTCATGCGAGATGAGAGTTGCAATAAATTGTATGGTAGAAAAGGGTAACAAACTTAGTGCTACACTTCGCAAACGCTTTTAATCATTTACTTAACAAAAGCAAGCCTACAGATGATGGTTTTTGAAAACATTGTAGTAAAAGGATAAAAATGATGGTAACCAGCATTTTCTCCTTTTCCGACAATGTTTTCAACCCTCCGTAAAGTCAGACAAATCTATCATTTCGGCCACGTTTAATTTGTCGTTTACAAATGTATTCAAATTTGACCAGCTGAAAAATTGTCGGCTGGTACAGAGCAAATTCATTGACAGCAATGTAAATGCAATTAACCTTCAAATCAACAAAATGTGCCATGCTCTGGCAAAAGGGGGATTAATGCATTTCCGTGTTGCATGATACCAGCCCAAGTCATCACATAATTATCGATCCACAAGAGCCTTTTTTTTTTAAAACAACCGACTTAATTATGAGGTAGACTGGTACTTTGCTAAACAGAAAATTGATCAATAGTGAAAAGTTTCGACCCAGGTCAGCCTACACGGACTGCGCAGGCTGACCTGGGTCGATACTTTTCGCAGATGCATTAAGCCCCCTTTTCACAGAGCACGGCTCAAATAGATTAATAGATTCCTTGTTGTCATACGGGTCTTGCGACGCTCGGTATAGGACTCGTAACCTGAAGGTCCTTGGTTTCAGCTTTGCTCGAAACGTCGGGTTTGTCGCGAGAGTGTCCTTGGGCAAAATACATCCTACTACTGGTTAAACCCCAGACATAAATGAATATGTGAGCTATCACCGTGATATGACTGAAAAAATGTTGAAAATGACGTAAAACACCATTCAATCAAGCATAGTTAGGACGATTGGCTAGTGGCTTTTTCAATCTTCTCTGTGTACCACACAACACAATTTTACACTTGTCAAATTTAAGGCATTTGATAAACGATATAGATCTATGTAACTCAGTTGAATCGATGACTTCTGTCTTAAAATTGGCAGAAAACACTCTGATAGAAAAAACAGTGGGAAAAGAAGAAAATTCTGGTAACCAGCATTTTCTCCTTTTTCCACATTCTTTTCAAAAGTATTCTTCTTTAGGTTTTACAAAAAGGCTTTTTTATGTTTAGAATAAACTGCTCAGAAAGAGAAATGAAAATTCCAAGTAAATGGCAACTGCGAGACATTCTACGATAAAAAAAAAATATTTTGGCAGGAAGAAACTCGTTGTATCAGACAGTTCAGATACAAGATCAGACGATACCTACTGTGCAGTCTGATCCTGATCAACATTGTCCGCATTTCTTAAGTGCTTTGAGTCGCACTGAGAAGCCCAATACTTAAATTCAGGGCACGCAGGTTTTTAACACCGTTTTGAACATTGTCTCAGTTATATCACAGCGGCCAGTGCACCATGCTTTCCTGGAGTTTGTTTTTACCAGTACTTCGTACAATATTCTTCCCAAGACACTGACTGCTTTCCCACATAATCATCGCCTGAACAATGATCAATGGTGAGAGAGGAATGAATCTGATCGCTATATTATCAATCCTCGGGAAGTAATTGGCCGAAATAGAGATTTGAACCAGTGAACCCCTGGTCTGCACGCTCGCGACTGCACTACTGTGGCTCGGCACGGACGTTTGAAGGAAATAAAAACATCTTTTTTTCAACAACATTGTGGACAACGGAGCAACTGGTTTTACTGGTTGCTACTTTCCCAAATTACACTGAAAATTGTTTATATTTAGATTGACACAGTTTTCAGAAGGTGTAAATTTTCAAGATAGGAAAAAGTCGTAATTTTATAGAGCAATAAGGCATATCAAATTCAACCCTTTATCAAACAATCTCGAGTTTTAACAGCCTCGAAAAAGAAAGCTTTAAAAACATTGTAGGAAAAGAAAATGCTGGCAACCAGCATTTTCTCCTTTTCTCAGCATTTTATCCTTTTCCCACAATGTATTCTACCCTTTCAAAGACAAATACTGTTATTTCAGCCACATATTACTAGCAGTCTGCTACTGTCTCCATTTTGGACTAGTCTACTTTGTTTTCGTCTAGTGAAGGGTCACGTTCAACCAAGTGTGCGACACTCCGCACAAGTCAACGCTTTCTTTACAAACAAAATAATTTCAACTTTTTTAGCTATCAAAGTAGATTTTCATCCCAAATAAAGATGATATTTGTCGTAGTTTAGCATTTGTAGCGGACGGTGTAGATCCAAGATTAAAACTGTAGGTTGACCGTGCAGTCTGATCTTGATCTACGTCGTCTGCAAAAGTATATATGTCGATATTTGTGGCAAAAAGTTTAAATTGTGAAGGATAAAAATAGATAGCATAGAGATAAATTTACGGATATCACTTTTCAAACTGACTAGACATGATGACAAAAATGTATGAGCCATGCTCTGTGAAAAGGGGGATAAATGTATCTGCAAAAAGTATGGACTCAGGTCAGTCTAAGCATTCCACAATCAGCCTAAGCAATTGATTAGCAACGGCAACAATAGCCACAGTGATGATCAAACCTATCACTGAAAAATACCAACGTAATTGATAGACCGAGTTAGAAAATAAATGTCCAAGCTGATTATCATTGGAAATGTATTAAGAAAGATTCCATCGGATTTAATTGTGACTAGTGTTTGCTTTCTAAGTGGATTGTTACAATTTTAAGAACGGTGAAGCGGTGTACTTCCGGCGAAGAAATGTACCGTGTTACTTTTGCCTTCGTCTTCACTGATGATTTGAGACCTAACTAAATTCACTGATAAATCATTTTTTTTGTTTAAGTTTGTTGACAAAACCTGAACAGCTCCCAACACATTATACGTTTCCCAGGTAGTAAGATTTGTACATGAAAATATAGAAACATTGTGGGAAAAATTGAAATGGCTAGTTACCAGCATTTTAAAGTTTGCGGGTTCGAGTCCCACAGAGGCATTCTCTCTACCCCCCCCCCCCCGCATTTTCTTTTTGTTTCCAGAAAATGGTAAACATATAAACATTCACGTCCTTATGCTTTTTTTTGTTACAAAACGTCAGCTTTGTCCCCTAAATGAATTTTAAATCAAAGTAATGCTTGACCTGTAAATAACATACAAAAAATTATCTTGTATGTATAGTTTATTACCACGAATTATACAGGTTCTGGACAGGAAAAGGCGTTTTCAAGAGCAATTTTACCTTTAGACACAATGTCTTCTGCCAGTAATTATACTGTAATTATATTGTTTTCCTTTTTTTGAATAATGGGCCAACCGCCTATATACTGTAATAAATAAATGTCTATGTACAATCAAATGAGCTGTACATTTTTTGCCTCGATACTGCATTTAATAATGACAAGTCCAGATTTTGCCGTCAGGTAAAAAGTGACATGTATAAAGGAGTGTAGACCCTACATTAATTTACAATCTCTCGGCCGGTAAAGATCGGGGATTTCCAAATTTTTATATAACCCTTTACCTGACGACAAAATTTTAAATTGAAATCATTTGCAGATGACAAATTAATTATAGTTCAAGCTTTTATGAACGCTGTCGTTGAAGTGATAGAAAACATTGTGAGGTAAAAGGAGACAACGCTGCTTACCAGCAGTTTCTCTGTTTTTCTGTAATGTTTTTCTATCATGTTTTCTGAAGATTTTTCGTTAAGGGTCGTCTTCACCTGGGATCGTATGATTAACTGGTAATCCAGCTATGGAAAGTTTGATAATATCACAAAAAAACATTTAGAATAATAGTCCATAATTACTTTCTGCTTAACACATTGCAGCATGTAGACTATTTTGTCTTACAACAGCACGTGTTTGCAAAAATTGCGTCAAAGGGAAAATGCTCTTAATGAGCAATTTCGTCTCTTGCCACCATTTTTTTGAGCCTCGCTCTGGCAAAACGGGGTTTTATGTATCTCTGTGATGCATTTGCCAGAGCAAGTCATCACATAATTATAGGCCCATAAAATCCATTCTATATGATAACCGACTAAATCAGGCGGTACACAGTGGTGTCGGTTTTTACCAACAAGTCTTAAAAGCATTCTTAGTCTTGTTCTGAAGCATTATGTAAATTCTGAAAAATCGAAGTAACACTATTTTTGATTACCCAAACCCAATTAGTCATGCTCTGTGAAAAGGGGGCTTCATGCATCTCCGTGATGCATTGTATCCATCAAAGCATCTTTTAATCATAGATCAATGATGGCCACTTTTTTAACTAACCGGCTTACTCATGAGGTAGACCAGTCCATGGACATACGGAAAAATGACCAATAACAAAAGGTTTCTGACCAGGTCAGCCTGCACAGTCCGCTCAGGCTGACCTGGGCCGAAACTTTTCGAAGATGCATAAAGCCCCCTTTTCCTACAGCATGGCTCAAATGGTTTTGCCAATTAGGAGTTGTGTTACTTACTAGTCTGGAATAAGACTAGATCTATAAATGCTTGTTAGAATGACAATTGACCCTCAGGCTGCTAAGCTCGTCTCAAAAGCCTTATGTGGACGGAGTAGATTCAGATCAGACTGCGCAGAAAGTGTAGCCTGATCTTAGAGATACACTGTCCGACAATATTAGTTGCTCGGGGCGACATGATTCACCACAGCCGTGAACAAGTTTCCAAGTCCCCTGCCACCTGACCGTACAACGAATTTATTATACTGCAAAGTTTTACAATTCCAAAGTTTGTTAAGCGAATTTTTCCTGTTTTGGGATTTAAAAAAATGAGTACGCTGACGAAGTAGAATTTCCCTTCAGGGTGCCCCAATCAATGAAAACTGAAGTCACTGGGAACTGACGTTACTGAAACCTTGGTAATATGTGCGAAAACGTGCAGCTTGGCGCATAATCTTGATGTTAATCTTGATCGACGCCGCCATTTTGGATGTTGTGTTGATAGTGTAGTCATGTGTACGGGGCTCCCGAAAGGGAAACTGCTTTTACGTTGGTTTTGCCAGAGTACATGATATATATGTACGGGGCATATTATCCAATCAGATCACGAGAAATTTCTTTGCAGTATAAAAATGAGATATATTCCTTGGGGGGAGGGGGAAATCTATAAAATTCCGAAATTTGGGTTCTTACTGTCGGCTTGAAAGCTTCATTTCACTTGCTTATCAGGTTCAGATTTAAGTAGGGGTCCAGATGAAACTAACTTACGGATGTCGAAAAGGAATTTTTGATTCTTTTTTTTTTTTAACAGTTTGCGAGTTGATGTGGTAGAGTAATGCAGGAAAAGTTATATAGAGGATATTTGTTTTTTCGGTGAAAGATCGAAATTTATTTCAACGAGTGAACATTATCGGTAATTTTTTACGGGTGTCGCAGCCACGAGTGAAAATATTACCGATGATGTTTACCGATAATGTTCACAAGATGAAATAATTTTTTATCTTCAACCGCAAAAAACAACAATAAATATTCTTTTTATTTCATGCTTCTAACTCCCTTTTTTTTCGCGAGGGGGGACTTACATCAAAATCCAGTACACCTCTTTTCGGAAATTCCCCGTGGCGTACCCCCTCTGTATAACAAACGCATTACAATATTACGAAAAGCGTGAGAAATGTAGGGTAAATTACGTTACATTTCCATCTGGTTGAGTGGCACACACATGTTACCTAGGTAACTAATGCGCGGGAACTACTGTTTCCGCTTCCATTTAAAAAGTTATAAAATAAAATCGGTAACTTTTCACTGGTCGTAAACATGAAATATCGAAAAATATCCCGCGGTTATTTCTCGATAAAGTACCAGAAAGCATGAAATAAGTAGTCTAATGACCGCGATAGTGCTTATATAAGATTTAAAGGGGGCGACAAAAGAGGAGTATCAAGGGAAAAAAATGACATTTCATTAACCGTTAAAGCACAGAATAAACCTATTAGATATTTCTATCCTAGAAATACGACCCAGATAATTGCAATTTCATGATTGCTTTCGTCTGCAGTGTTTCGTCAGCAAAGCGGATAGTGTAGATCAAAGGTCAGGCTGCACGTTTGAGGTTAAACATATTTTGTTCAATATATTAACATATATTAATCAATTACAAGAAGATGCGGAACCATAAAAGCTTATACATATAGTTCCTCTCCCTAAAACAATAACAGACACACGGTATAACAATTACAGTAAATCAAATAAAATGAATACACAAAAAAAATATTAACTGATAGTAAAAACTTGAGAATGATATATAAAAAGATAGGTTTTGATGTTAAGGTGTTTTTACGTAGATCTACTAAAGGCAAAAAAGTTTTCAAATAATAAAAATTTACAAAAGTATTTTAGACGATACGTCCGTTGGTGAAAATGAATTGATAAAAGAAGTTAAATTTTTAATAGAAGAATACATTGCGTGTTTGGTGGAATCGAGAAAGTGTTTGGTATCCTTTATTATTTCATGAAAATTTTAAAAAAGAAGGGAAATGTATTAGAATATATATTTTTACGAAATTATTTCTCAGAATGAGGACAGAGAGTATTCCTACTTTGTGTGGTGACTTGAGCAGAATTTAAAATCGAAAACTACTTAAAGAAACTTTTACCCCAAGTTTCAAGTGTAGAAAACAGCATTCAAATACATGTATGCCTCATATTTACTGAGCAATCCCGAAATTAAGGAGGAATGTTTTTTAATACATTGTAGGAAAAGGAGAAATTACTAATAACCAGCATTTTCTCCCTTTCCTACAATGTTTTCTATCCTTAAAAGAACAAATGTCATTTGAACCTATTTGATTTGTGATCAGCAAATGCTTGAAATTGGTTAAAATTGGACAAGTCCAAGTTTTTTTTTTCTGAAAGAGTAAAGAGGCATCCATACCTCGATCCATATTCTAGGAATACAACATGGAGATACGGTCGCATTCGATTTCCTAGAAAAAAAAAAATGTTTATTTTGTGATAAGGGTCGCATGTTTAAAGTCCTAAGTCTGATGCATTGCGAAAATTATCTCTAATGCAATATCTAAACTACAACATCGCTTTGAAGAGGTGTAAGGTTACTAAAATGACTTGTTGCGAGGGGACGTGAAGTAAATTTGAAATCAGCAACTTAAAATTAACTTGTTCTTTTGTTTACATCTGCAAACCTTTCGCAAAACAGTCTCTCCCTGTCTGTCTTTCTGTCTGTCTGTCTCTCTCTCTCTCGGTATGTCTGTGTGTGTGTGTGCCTTTGTTCGTCTCTCCGTCAATCTGTCATAGATCAAAATGTTCAATTCAAATCCACGTGTAACAAAACGTGAGAGATACCTTAATGTTGATAAAAACTGCATGGGTTAAAGTCGGTGAAAATTTGCATTTTCGAAAACCATGTTTTATACAACGCATGACATTACTTTTCTTTTTAAGTAACCGTTTGTAACAAGATAGTCTATCACGCGTATCTTTTTCGGATTAATGTTATGCTGTTTTTTTAAGTAGCGAGGTCGGGGGAGTATTTCTGTAACTAAATACAATAAGATGTCTGTTCCATCAATTTATTCTTTCTCAGCCAAAAGTCATGTAATGTATCTATTTACAACAATGTGGAGATTAACAAAAGTGTAGAGCAAAAATCAAATAATAACGTTATAATGATAAGCATAACAACTCAATTAGGCAATAAAAGCTTCTGTCACAGTGTTTCTAGCTGTAATATATATTCACAGACTAAAAAAATACTGATAATGTAATTAAACAAATACTTTGTCACAATGTTTCCAAGTTGGCAATGCAAGTCACTACAGAGAATTATCAGGTAATATTTTCCATGTGCCACATTGTTTTCCGCTAATGATGTAATTCTCTTTAAACTTAAACAGTTACAATAAGTCTGTTATTTCTTTTGTTACGAGACTTTCAAATGGTACTTTAATTCAGATCAAACTCAAATTATCACAATCAATACTTTTGTTGCAATGTTTAACTTGATTACAAGTCAAACTTGTCACAAGCCCTTTATCCAGGAATTCCTTCTTAACAAACTATCTGCAAACTATGAAATCTTGAGAGCCTCTTTGGCATTTTTAGCCTAATTAGTACAAAACAATTTACTTCATAGACATGTCTCAAGACTAACCAAATGTGAAATAAAAAATGAAGCATATGCAATGAACATACATTATGTTGTCTTGAAGTTCATACAAAAATAGTAATTCATTTAGACAATTAAATAATCCATTTTTTTTTTTTTTTATATTTTTACATTCTATAACTGTAATTTTACTGCATAACATTAGCAATCGGAAATGAAATGATCCATTTTGCAACTCTTTTTGGGGGACCAAGGACCGTAATCACTCAGTATTTTTTAATTTGATTCTTAATTCGGAAAGTCTCAGCCAAATAGACAACTAGTGATGGAAATTAGAAGTTGGAAATTTAGAATCTAGATGTTGGAAATTGTGAAGTTAGATGTTGGAAATTTAGAATTTAGGACTTTGAAACTAATCAAGCCTACACTGCAATGTCTTGGTCTACTTCCGCCTGGCCAAAGAGTCCGCTTGATTGATATGGAAGTCTGAGCAGTCTCAGTCTTAGACTTCTAATTAATCGGAAAAAAAAAAAAAGATTAATGATAATATTTTATTACATGTATTCTGGTAGTTTATCGAGAATTATCGGTGGAATAATGTTCGATATTTCATGCTTGCGACCAGTGAAAAATACCGATTTTATTTTCAAACTCTTCAAATGAAGGCGAAAACAGTAGTTCACGAGCACGAGTCACCTAGGTAAACAGCGAGTGCCATTCAACCAGATAGAAATATGACGTAATTTGCCCTACATTTCTCGCGCTTTACGTAATATTGTAATGCGTTGTTATGCGGCGAGTTACGCCACAGGGAATTACCCAAAATAACTGTAATGGATTTTGATGTAGGCCTAAGTCCCCCCTAATAAAAGGTTAGAAGCATGAAACAAATAGAATATTTAAATATCCTCTATGTATGAAATAGAAATGTTTATATTCATTTCTACTCTATGAAATTTTCACTGTTACAGTTTACCTGCCAAAATATGTCACTTAATAAGGGTTGACCTGAATTATTTTACGGTAAAATTATTTAAAGTAGAACATTAGGATAGGGCATCCTAATGGGATTCTTGTAGCATTCGCCTTTCATAGCCGAAAAAACGTACGATTTCAGCTAAGACTCGGGTAATCCGTAATCGATCGACAGACACACGCCGGCTCCCTACATCTATTACGGATTACCAAAGTCTTAGTCAAATCCGAACAATTTTGGCAATGAAAGGCGACGTTTCACGAATCCCAATAGGGTGCTCTATCCTTAAGTAAATCTTTTAAATGATAAACTTTGTTCCAAAATACATGTGTGTATTGAGCTTGCTCTGGTAAAAGGAAGATTTGATGCATTTCCGTGATGCATTAAACCATGCAAGTCATCACACCACTATGGATCCACTTAATTTGTCTAAAAACCGACTGAATCTGGAGGTAGAATGGTCCCTGGAAATGCACAAAAATACTTTTCTGTTGTTTTGGGTGATTTTTTGTATGTGTATACAGGTCTACATATTTAAATGTCATGCTCTGTGAAAAAGGAACTTAATGTATCTGCAAAAAGTATCAAGCCAGGTCAGCCTATGCAGGCTGACCTCGGCCGAAACCTTTCGATATTGGTCGCAGAGACACCTATTGTAGCGAAAGGCGCTATTAGTGTTCACATTGAAAATAAAAGATCCCCCCGCCCTCAAGAAAAGAAAAACTGGTCAGAATTTGAATTTTTCGGCGCAGTAAGTGTTTTATTGTGGTCGACACGTTTTCCTCTGTAGCAAAATTAGAGTAAAATCGCTGACATAAACTTTTAATTTTTTTTATGACAAGCCTCTCCGGTTACATGACAAAGATAACAGAAGTCGAGTGCAAGCAAATATCGAATTTCTAAACCCTTTACACTTCGGCTCGGGGCGACATGATTCACCACAGCCGTGAACAAGTTTCCAAGTCCCCTGCCACCTGTCGTACAACGAATTTATTATACTGCAAAGTTTTACCATTCCAACGTTTATTAAGCGAAATTTACCTGTTTTCAAAAATTGAGTGCGCTGACGAAATAGAATTTCCCCCTGAGTGCCCCAATTCAATGAAAACTGACGTCATTGGGAACTGACGTCACTGAAACCTTGGTAAAACGTGCAGTTTGGTGCACAATCTTGATATTAGACGCCGCCATTTTGGATGTTGTGTTGAAAGTATAGTCATGTATACGGGGCTCCCGAAAGGGAAACTGCTTTTATGTTGGTTTTGCCAGTGTACATGATATATATGTTCGCTGCATATTATCCAATCAGATCACGAGAAATTTCTTTGCAATATAATAAAATATACTAGATTATTGCTTATACGTAAATTAAGTCAGAGACCGATGCTAATCAGGCTCATCATATTAATTCTTACGCAACCTTTTTCACTCTCGAGTTTTTCGAGGATGGTATTGTAGGGCTTTTCTTGCTATGGGTTCATCTAGTCGATTAGAAAGTGAAAAGCATGGAATTCATCAAAAAGTGAACTCCAGAAAGCACTCAATCGCCAAATCATCACATTAACTTGTTCTTTATTTACCTTTTTTCAGTCAAAGACCAACAAATAGAAATGTTTCCAATTGTAACAGTTCAATAGCTATGAGCAATTTATAAAGTCACTGGATCGAACCAAATCGGACTTAAAAACCGGATCGGACTTAATAGGCGGATTGAACCGGATCGGACTTAATAATTGAAATGGACCATTTTTCTTAAATCTTGTATGGACAAATAAAGGTTTTATCGTTACCAAGGCAACTTATTCCACATTCGCTAGTCTTTCAGTGTTTTGATTTATTCCCTGTACCAACTTCTTAACTGGTTCATCTTTGACATATTAGGAACTAATGAATTTTAAGCGATGGAGAAATATTTGAGGGAAAGGAAAATTATTGACCTAAATTGCCTTGAAAACATTGAGGAAAAAGAACAACTGCTTGTACACGCTCTTTTCCCTCGAAGCTTTTATTATAAGTCTATCCATTACACAGGAGTACATAGTCGTAGCTCAGCTGTATTTTTTTTTAATATGGAAAATGGGCTAACCTTTTATTTTTCGAAAAAGGGTTTAAAAAGAAAAAAGGTCACACAATTTTCTAAAATCCCATAAAATGAGTTTGCAAAAATTTTTTACCATGTATGATAAATGTAATGTATATCCCCATGGTCTATTTACGTTGTCGTTGTTTAGTGCTCTACTTTTTTTTAAGAGAGAGAGAGAGAGAGGACAGGAGGATGGAGATATAGAAAAAAATGACAAGGAAACGATGGAAGAGAGAGAGAGAGAGAGAAAGAGAGAGAGAGAGAGAGAGAGAGAGAGAGAGAGAGAGAGAGAGAGAGAGAATTGGACAAAAAGAGAAATAGACCGGGAAAGAATTCTTTCTTACGGCTGAATATTTTCCATATGCTTCATAAAGCTTTTAATGGTGTCTAACCCTTTATCACACAACAAAATTTTGGACCAGACCAAATTGAAAGTGTTTGAAGTCAACAATTCAAATGTTGCTCAGTTCATGATTTCTGTCTTTGATAGGATAGAAAACATTGTGGGAAAAGGAGAAAATGCTGGCCACCAGCATTTTCTCCCTTTCCCACAATGTTTTCAAAAGCCTTCCTTCCCACAGTTGTAAAAACCAGCGATTGTTTGGTGAAGGGTTTAACGCTTTTTTTTTTTTCAACGTTATCAACCCTTTTTTTAACAACGCCAAGTTTTAACGACCAAGACACGCCTTTTGAAAATACTGTGACAAAAATGAGAAAATGCAAGTAACCATCATTTTCCTCTTTTCCCACAATGTTTCTTTTTTTTATATATATATATTTTCCACAATATCTATAAATCCCTTTATTTGAGCCATATGTAATTTGTCGTATGCAAATGCTTCGGATTTGGACTAGTCCAAAAAAAAAAAAAATGGTTTGGTAATTGTAAAGATATATTCTAACATGACACGTGAATTCGGCTCTATAAACACAGTGCGACGAAAGCATGGTAAAATCTACGTTATTCTATGTAGAGTGACGTCATTCTATATAGAGTGACGTCATTCTGTATAAGGTAAGTAAGTAGATTATTCAACGGAATATAATCTGCATCCGCGTTTACACTCTAGATATGAACTTGTTTTTCTTTGATTAAGAGTTGGTTATGTTAGAATCGAAATAATGTTCTTTCTATCGTAGTTTATCGTTCATTAAACCACATTGTGAGTTATGAGGCGCAATAAATAAACCACTCGGGCTATCGCCCTCGTGGATTATTTATTGTGCCTCATAACTCACAACTGTGGTTTATTGAACGATAAACCACGATAGAAAAAAGATTATTTCTTAATTTAACGCCAAAAGTTGAACCTATCCATCGCAATTGAAGAAGATCTATTTACCTGTATAGACTTTATCACAGGATGCCTGTTTTCTGATCTTGAGAGTTGTCTGCGCATGTCATATTCTTTGAAGATTCGATCTGCCTGCTATGACGCATCACCTATCCCATATGCTAGGGAAAAGTAGGGCTTACACCGAAGCCATTACCCAAGCCTGTAGGGGCTGTTTTAATAGCTGGCCGGTGCATAGGTTACACGCTAGCTGATCATAACTGAATGAAGGTACATAAGGTAGCGTTTTATTGAGTAAACGTTTATTTTGGTTTGAAATTCAAAGTAACGTGTTTTTTTGTGTGTGGAAAAGTAGTCCGGTTCTGTACCCAGAATGCCCAAATTAGATGTGTATTTGTAGAATGCCATCTAGTGGGAGATAATGGATCTTGAGTGAAAATTGGCCTCATCATATTTTACTTTAAGTAAAATTACGAAAAAAATTAATATAAGTTAGTTGGAAAACCAGAATAACAACCAAAGCCTTGCTCTGTGAAAAGGGGGCTAAATGCATCTGCGAAAAGTATCGACCAGGTCAGCCTGCGCAGACTGCGCAGGCTGACCTGAACCGAAACTTTTCGTTTTTGGTCAATTTTTCTATATGTCAAAGGACCAGTCAACCTCACGATTCTGTTGATTGTTAGACTAAAATGATTTTACGAATCCATGATCATGTGATGACTCGCTTACGGAGATGCATTTAGCCCCCTTTTATCAGAGTATTATTCACTTCTTATCTGGACGCATCTGTCTGTTTAGTTGCAGTAAGTGCCCCCAGGCAGGGATCTCGTCTGGTTTGTATCGTCTGTTTAGCCTTTGTGCAGGTGGGAATAGTTCTTAAATCACTTCTTGTCATTGGCTATACAGATCTGTGGGGGAAAAAAATGTCAATTCTGTACTTATTTCCCAACTTTTTTGTCAAAGTAACGCCAGATTGCATGAAAGGAAAAAATGATCAAACTGGAACGTTGGCTATTGTCTGCCCTGTTTTGAAATTTCCTCGTCTATAATTATGAAAAATATTCTTTTTGATATACATCGTCAACATCCAAAGGTTAAATATTTGAAATATTTCCTTTCAAACCTATATTTTTTCAATTAAACCATCTACGTATTCATGTTTAAAAATGAGAGATTTTATCTTTGGGTATGCAATTAAGTGTGAATTATAGGCCAATATAAAAGATAAGCACTTAGCCATATATACTTATGCTACTGAATGGGGCTTGAAGTCGCTTAAAATGGCTGTCATTGAAGATTACGATTATACTGCACATAAAATGCAATCTGATCTTGGATCTGTACTGTCCGATAGGCGAGAATTTTCTTGCAAGCGAAAAGAACTTGGATTTTAAGATTTTTCTTTTTTTGGACCCAAGGCTAGAAACTGAAATTATTTCGCAGTATCGGCCTTTAACAGCCAATCCCAAGTTTCACGACCTTTAGGGAGAAGATCTTTGAAAACATTCAGCAAAAAGGAGAATTTGCTTGTTACCAGCATTTTGTCTTCTTCCAAAAATGTTTTGTACATTATCGTTTGGTAAAGATTTAAGGGTCAATACTTACCTCTGGCAGACGGGGGTTTTTTTTGTTTTATTTCGTACTGCAGCAGACGCCGATTTAAGTCATTTTTGGAAAAAAGGGCAAATTGCTCGTTACGAGTAACTTTTTTTCTTTTGCCACATTACTGTCTTTCGTATTCATTGTATTCGCTTATAAAATCTTGATTTTATAATAATTGGCCTGCAACACACGAAATGGGGCATTCGGACATTAGCGTAAATTGTCGTCTCGGATCAGCCTGCGCAGCCCGCGCAGGCTTATCCGAGACGACACTTTCCGATCGCGTGTGATTTTCTATTTCAGGCAAATCTACTGTAGAATAAAATCTAATGTTGACGTAAAGTGCGTCTCGAATTAGCCTACGCGGACTGCGCAGGCTGATTCGAGACGACACTTTACGCAATTGTCCGAAACTTTACGCAATTGTCCGAAAGCCCCTTTTCGTGTGTTGCAAGCCAATTATAGTCGGTGATCCATATTTTACAAGAAAGTTCTCAACGTCGTCTGATGTAGATTTGTCTCAGAGAGTTAATATCTATTAGATAAACTTAACGGTGAAAATAATGCGGTTGTCAAAGTGCATTCAAATTTAAACCATATCATTTGAAAGCATTGAAATTATTGTAAAGATGACAACCTGTTTTTGTGCGGCCGGTCCAAGTATAAGTCGCAGACAGAAAAAATAAATTTTGAATCAAGAGAGCCATCATGGCCCTGTTGCGCTCCACCGGCTTACTGACTGACAAGTACTTAGCAATCATTTCACTTCTTAGCCAAATGGTTTCGAACAAGAAAATTTTCAAACTGTTCTCCATAAAATTCAGTGTGAAAGGTGCAACCCCAGGGTGAGGCCTTTTTTACCCCAGAGCTATAATTACTTGAACCCCGGAAGAGGTCCACCATTTGGTGCCAGTATAAGCCTATATAAACCTTGTAAGAACTTGTGAGTTGTGGGGCGGGGCAAATTTTCATCCCAGGGCTATGATTTGAATAATCTTGGTAGACGTTAACTAGAAAGATATACATGCAAAACTTGGCGGCTTAGATCTTATGGTTAGGAGAAGATAGTTAAAGTTTACACTATATAAGCCAAAGTAAAATTAATGATGGCCCGGACAGGACCCAACTTGACCCAAGAGCCATGATTTGAACAACCCTGGTAAGGACCGACTAGATATAGCTACATGCAAAATCTAGTAGCCTTAGGCCTTACGATTAGGACAGAGAAAATTTTCAAAGTTTTAATTGTAAGACCAACATAAAACTTGTTATCCCCGGGGACTGGTCCAGTTTTGACACCAGGGCTATAGTTTGAAGAATTTTAGTAAAGCTCCATTAGATGAAGCTACAAACCAAACTAGGTAGTCCTGGGCCTTATGGTTTAGAACCAGAAGAATTTTAAAGTGTCGACTACTTAAGCCCATGTAAAACTTGCGGCCCCCAGGGATGGGGCCAACTTTGACCTAAGGTTTATAATTTGAAGAATTTTGGTTGAGGTCAATAAGATGAAGCTACATGCCAAATTTGGTGGTCCTAGGCCGTATGGTTTCGGACAAAAAAAAAAAAAAAAAAAATCAAAGATTTTCAATATTTTTTCAGTTTTGTTGACATGATATAAGTTCGCTGACTTTCGGCCAGTAAAGCTAACTAGGTGAAAAGTTACGAAGTCGCTCTATCTTTTGTGTAATTTTTACCGCGTTTTAAAGTTCCCTTTTCTACCAGCGACTAACACTTGGACCGACCATAAAATAACAGAACTGGAATTCGTAAATATTGAATTTTTACAAGGATCATTAAATATACGTTTAATTAAGCGCAAACTCCGGATGAATGTAGATTTCAGTTTTTTTTTTTTTTAACAAATCTCATAACTTTTTGAGTAACCCTTGCACATGTTAGTTTCTTATTGGGAATGGTTTCCTTATCTTTGGGCAGGTGCGTAGAAAAAAATCGACCCATCTTATCGAACACCTATATTTAGATTTTCGTAATAAAAAGGGAATTTCCCATAAAATTTCCATCTGAAATTTGAAGATGTCATATGTTATCTGATACGATCGTCACGGCTATACCCGTAAACAGACCACCTCGTGTTCTTTAACCCTTAGGCTGCTTAGCGCGACTCACTGACCTTTTGCAGACAGCGTAGATCAAGACCAGACTGCACAGAACGTGCAGTCTGATCTTGGATCTACACAGTCCGATAGGGGATATTTTTCCTCCAAAAATACCTTTGAAATAGCAAAATTTGGCTTATTATTATCGACTTGAAAGTTTTATGTTACTTATTTAGCTGGATAAGGGTGGAGACGATTTTTCAACCCTTGCCCTGCTAAATAACTAGAATCGAACGAACGAACGAACGAACATTTTATTATAGTGACATATGTTACATCTTTTTATCACATAAAACCTCCTCCGGCAGTGTATCAAACCCATGACATATTTTGGATAAAACACTATTGTATTATCGTTTTTTGGGTCCCAGTTCTGATCAAGTTTCAGTAATGAGCGCATGGAGCCAGAGAAACCAACCACAGCATGCGTGGGAATTCGTACTGCTACACCGTTTCATGGAAAAATGACGTCATTGTTGCTAAGACGTATCCGCGTGGAAAGTTTTTGAATTTCATGTTTAATAAAAACCAAGAAATGCTGCGAAAGTCTCTTAAAATCAATATTAGTGCGGAAATAGGTGGACTTAACCTCTCTATTAACTATATCATTCTTTGTTCGGTGTAAATGTCAAAGAACTATTTACTTGTGTATATACACACTTGAAACCAAACTACAACTGTAAACATGGACCCGTGAACGGTGTAGAGGCTAAAGGTGATGATGCAGGATATTTTTCTGTCTGTCATTCGTTTTATGTGATAAATAGAATCTCACATTCGTGTTTATGTATTATCATTTTTATCAAACTCGTTGACTAAAATGTATTTGACGCTCGCCAAGGCTCGCGTCG
This sequence comes from Hippopus hippopus, assembly GCA_946811185.2. Lineage (NCBI taxonomy): Eukaryota > Metazoa > Mollusca > Bivalvia > Cardiida > Cardiidae > Hippopus > Hippopus hippopus. The sequence continues at coordinate 2,389,804 of OX328105.1, forward strand.
TACAATTTTAGTCAACTCGTTAGATAAGAATGATAATACATAAACACTCATGTAAGATCCTCTGTATAAAAACACAGTAATAGTGAAATACAAGAAAATTTGAAACACCCGGCCGCGTTGGGCCTACATGTCACTTTAAACATAGTTATTGAGTGTCGAGTAAGCACATACGTGTACGAGTATATCAGTTCAAAGCCAATTACTGAATAACCTTGGAACGTACACTAGTTGACTATTTTTATGTAATTGTAAATAAGTTGTATAAAAGGTTAAATGATTAAGTAGTATAGAGTCTAAGAAAGTGTAAGTATTTAAAATACTATCTGTATAATTATAATTATTTTCAATTCGATATCAATAACCCAATTATTGCTGTTTCAAAGTACTGTTTTGGGGAATAATATCTGCTTATCGGAAAGTGTTGATCAGAGATTAGACTGCACGTTCTGTGCAGTCTGATCTTGATCTACATTGTCCGAAAAGGTCAGCGAGTCGCGCTTAGCAGACAAAGAATTAAAACTTTTAATAACCAACATTTATCTTTTCCATTCAATGCCATCTATCGTTTTAAAAACAAATCGCAACCAGATCCAGATTTCCATGTCTTTTGCACATGTCTCTGAAATGGAAAAGTTTAACACTTTATCACACAGTCCCGAGCTTTAATGACGTAAAAGAAGAAGGCTTTTGAAAACTTTTTTTGTGGTATCTAGCATTTTCTCTCTCTTTTTTTTTTTTTTTCACAATGTTTTCTACCTTTTCACAAATAAAAATACAATTTCAATTTTGAAAACAAAAATTTTAAGGTACGTTAAGTTTGTCGTCTGCATTTATTTTTTTCATTTTGTACGAGTCTAAATATTTTGTTATTTGCTAAAGTCTTAAAATATTGTTACGGGAGACCACTTCTTCATGCATGGCTTCGTCCCGATTTAAATACAATACCTGACAACTGCGTTAGGGAGATATCTCTTTAGCTCAGTGGTTATGGTATTGGTCTATTAAACCTCGAAAAATGAGAATCTTGTCCGCCGTGGGTTCGAATCCCGACAGATGCGGTTTGTATTTCAGCCATGCAATTGTTCATTTGTTTCTTTGTTACGGACTTCGTTCGTAAGAATGTAGTCTGATAAAGAGTTTACCTTTTCAGCACCATGGGAGAAAACATATTTCTTAACCTTTTACCGCACAATCCCGCGTTTTAACACCTGATAAAGACTCCTTCAGATGATGTTAGTAATCGGCATTTTCTCCATTTCCCACAAATTTCAAAATTTGAGCCACATTTAGTTTGTCGCCTGCAAGAGCTTTCACTATGGATTAGCCTAAAATTTGTCATCTAGGAAAGCATCAACCATGTTATTTTCTTTAATTGAATTGGTCTTTTAAAGTGGAAGAAAAAAATTGTGACTTTTTTTTCTTTAATTTTCCAAGATTAGAAATTTGACCTTTTTTTGCATTCTGTAATGATAATAATAATAATAATAATAATAATAAGATGATGATGATGATGATGATGATAACTACCCGTGGCCGATGACTCTACATAGAAAGAAATAGAAATTATTTTTCCCCCAGCAGCGCAGCTGAATTTTCCGGTGGAATGACTCAATGAGTGTCGTTATAAAATAGTCCGACTGTAATCCTGTACTTTGTATTATTCCAGATTCTATAAGCCTCAATGGCATTGATGATTAACAGTGAATCTTCACAGATGAGATTTGGTTATCTGTTGTCATAATCAATTTAAATCATCATGGCGTTAGACCTTGTCCGTAAGTTCGGTAGGCATGTTTCCAGTCTCATCCAAATATTTGATCCAAAAGATAGAACTTCGCGTGGAAGATACAGCACGACTGGAAACCTTCATGTGATGAAACCGGACGAAAACAGTGACAACGGGAGCAATCAGGCCACAGACGATAACGACTCGGACAGTAATTCGACAAAATCAGCCGACGATGCAAGACCAAATGTGTATCAATTTGGCAGTGACACCGGTCTACAAGAGTCCTTCAGCTTCAAGCAAAGTTTTACTCATGACGAAAAGGAAATCGACCAAACACAGACTAAGCTTAAAGAACCTTTACCTTCCAAGGTAGTGCGTAAGTCATATCCAAACGGTTCGCACAAGAAGATGCGACGAGACAATTATTTCGACAGAGATTCAAAGAGGAAGAGAAATATGGAGGACACAGATAGCGAAGCAGAGGAGGTACACGAGGGCTATGCAGAAACCAGTGACTATTTCTCCGGGGACCGATTTTTTCCACAGACAGAAGATGGGCGGCTTAATAAAACAATGAGTGGTATGTTGTAAAGTCAATATGTTCTGATGCTCATACTTTATTTTATAAGGACCATATGTGCCAAAGCCTTTATGATTATAAAGTCCATGATCATTGTTCTAAAGTCGATATATTTTAATATCAATATGTTTCAAAGTCCAGAAGATCAAAAATCGATACACGCGAAAAGGGACATTTGGACATTTGCGTAAAGTGCCGTCTCGGATCAGCACGCGCAGTTCGCGCAGGCTAATCCGAGACGGTACTTTACGAGTACATTAGATTTTGTTCTACAGTAGACTTGCACAAAACAGAAAATTACATAAAAACGGATATTGTCGTTTCGGATTAGCCTGCGCGGACTGCGCAGGCTGATCCGAGACGACACTTTACGCAGATGTCCGAATACCCCTTTTCGCGTGTTGCAGGCCCTATCGGGCCAGTCATCATATACGAGTAATTATGGATTCTTAAAATGCATTTAGTAAAATAATCGACCAATTGAGCTAGAGTGGCCCTTTGTCATCTAGAAAATTTACAAATAGCAAAAAATTAGACCTATGTCAGCCTGCCTGGATCGGACAGGCTGACATGGGTCGATACTTTTTGCAGATGCATATAAAGCCTTTTTTTTTTTTTTTTTTCTTCTTCTTTTTTACAGAACATGGCTCTTGTTTTAAAACCTACATTTCTTAAAATCTTTTAATGGGGGAAGGGGGGGGAGAAGGGGGGTGGAAAGGGTCATCAGAATGCAAACGCGTTTGATAGGTAGCTTAAAACATCACTTTCTAAATAAAACCTTTTTTTTTGTTTTGGGGAAGAACACGTTTGAAAACAATTTTGCTTAGGGTGTACCTGTACCAGGAATTCCTCCTTTTGTTGTTACGTGAGCTCACCCCTTCCTTATTGCATAGCTTCATCCCGTATAAAATCAATACCAAACAACTGCATTAGGAAGAATTCTCTTTAGCTCAGTGGTAATGGTGTTGGTCTTGTAAACCTCTAATAATGAGGATCTTTTCCGCACGGGTTCGAATCCCGCCAGATGCGATTTGGTTTTGAGCTATGCTTTGTTGCGAACTTTCATGTTCGTAAGATTGTGCTTTACCGGTCTTCGCGTTTTAAAACTTAACTCATGCTCATGCATATTTTTATCTATTGTCTTGTTTTAAACCTTGGGTCACGTTACAGTAATGAGCAGTTACCTTTATGCCACCGTGTTGTCATCATGACCTGCGTCAAGACTCAATAGCCAGGCAGGGTAGCTCAGTGGTCAGCGTTTCTGACTCCTGACCTGGTGATTACTGGTTCGAACCCCGGTTAAGCAAAACTTTCTTTCCGAAGATTTTTCGCCTCTCACGTCTGATGCTTGTGAGGAAAGTAGTCAATGGCCTGGAAAGAAAGTTGTGCCAGTAGTCATGTGAGAAAGCCAGGAATCACATGCGTAGTTGCACTGACCGCCGTGACATGACCTAAGCTGTTAACAAGGCGTTAAACTTCAATACAAACAAACAAACAGGAGACAAGAAATCCGATAGCGGCATAATGAATATGTGATATGTCTTAAAGTTGTTTGTACAGCCATGTGTAAAAACGATTGTTGGCATCCTTTTTCAGCTCCCAATTTAACAGGACAAATGGGGCCTTGTACAACATACAACATTGGATTGGTGAAAAATTCAACCATCGGAACAGGTAAAAAAAAAGAGAGAGAGAGAAAGAGAGAAAGAAAGAAAGTTTATATCTGATTATGACTTAAATATGTATATAAAAGGAAATTCATTTAATTTGTGAGGGGTACTTCGAAGCAAAGCGAAATTAAAAAAAAAAAATAGCCAGGGTCCTTATTTATCAAACAAGTTGCAAGTAAATGCGAAATAAGACTTAAAATGAAACACTTAATTTGTCGTCTGCTAATACTTCAATTTTGTCCAGTCCAATTTTTTTTTTGTCTTTCTGATTAAAGTTTTAAACCGAAGGTCTTGAGTGGAGGCCCGGTTTAAAATATACGCGTAAAATTATAAGAAAAAAACTAAACCTTTGACTTTATATTTCTTAGGAATTTTGTTTTTAATTGTCTGTATAACTAGCATCGACATAAATCGCAATACTGATAAAATCTTTAAAATATTATAAAACCTTACCATCTACAACAAAATATAAGGCGTGTATATAATTGAATTCTACAAGGATAATACACCGCACCAATAATTCACATTTTTTCTTTTCACAACATACACAAATTATTTTAGATCAGATCCATACATTGAAACATGATCAACAACATATACCTCACAAAAGATTTGCTTTTGGAGTGGGAGTACTCGTTCTTTCCATTATCGATAAGTGGCACTACTTATTAACCGGTCTTCACGGATAGTCTAAAAATTTGTTCCTACAATTGTCATGGATTAAATAATACAAAAAAACGCGTTGACCTATTCAATCTTTTTAAGGAAAAAAAAAGTTGATATACTATGCTTACAAGAAACTCATTTCGTTGAAATGATAGAAAACAGAATTTATTCGGAATGGGACGGGCAATGTTAGTTCAGTAATGGTACCCATAATTGTAGCGGAGTAGCAATTTTGCTTAAAAAGAATGTTGATATCAAAATTGTTGAAAGCAAAAGAGACAACAATGGTCAACTTATCGCACTGAACTTATTGTACAATAATACACCATTTATTCTCACAAACATATACGCACCAAACACAGACAACCCTAATTTTTTAGAAATTATCTTTCAACAAATAGATTCTTTCGATAACATTGATGAGTATATCATTTGTGGGGACTTCAACTTAGTTCTTGACCCAAACATTGACTATGAGAATTACAAATCATCCAATCATAATGTAAAATCTAGGCAACTTTTGATATCAATTATAAGTGATAGAAACTTAACTGACCCTTTTAGACATTTAAATGGAAATTCCAGAAAATATACATGGAAAAGATTCAATACCTTACAAAAAAGGAGACTAGATTTCTTCTTACTAACGCAAAATTTAATACAATTCCTAAGATTCTGTGATATCGACATAGGTTATAAATCTGACCATTCTGTTATAGTACTTGAGCTAAAACTTTCTAACCAGACTCACGGGAAGAGTTATTGGAAATCTAACAACTCTCTTTTAAACGACATAGAATATATAAATTGTATATATTCAAAAATTGATAATATTATTAAACAATATTGTTTGCCTATTTATAATATCGAAAATGTGCTTCAAATTGATCGATCCGAGATTCAATTTGTAATTGAGGATCAACTTTTTTTTGAAACTCTTTTAATGGAAATTCGAGGTGAAACAATATCTTTTTCTAGCCATAAGAATAAATTAAAAGACTCCAGAGAAAACTATCTTCTTAACGAAATCAGAAAACTAGAATTAAACTTAGATGAAACTAATAAGGCCAAAATGATTGATTTAAAAAATGAACTAGAGGACTTACGAAATAACAAAATGAAAGGTTTTTTCATTAGATCTAGAGCAAATTGGGTTGACAACGGTGAAAAAATTACCAAATATTTCTGCAACCTAGGAAAACAACTAATTGCATCGAAGTCAATCCCTTTCTTAGAAAAAGAAGACGTTTCCCACATTTTTTACCAAAGTGAAATACTTAATGAATTAAAAGCATATTACAAAAATCTATACTCTGAACAAGCTTGTGATAATGATTCTAATCTACAAAATGACTTAATGAATTGTAACACAATTAAACTAAACGAAGCTCAAAAAGATAGCATTGAAGGCTTATTACAATATCACGAAGTAGCAAATACTTTGAAAAATATAAAAAATGATAAAAGCCCTGGCATTGATGGTTTTACGACAAATCTTTATAAGGTATTTTGGGGTAAAATAGGAAAGTTTGTTGTAAGAGCTTTAAATCATGCTTTTTTAAATTACTCCTTTTCTAAAAATATAAAATTAGGAATAATCATATGTATACCTAAGGAAAATAAACCAGAACAGTTTTTAAAAAATCTGAGACCCATTACTCTCTGAACGTATTATATAAACTTGCTTCAGGCAGCATTACAAATAGATTAAAGTCAGTTTTAAATCAAATCATATCAAAAGAACAAACTGGCTTTCTAAAAGATAGATTTATAGGCGAGAATACTAGATTAGTGTATGATATTATGCAATACTGTGATGAAAGAAATAAACCTGGTCTTTTAATGTTGATAGATTTTGAAAAAGCCTTTCATTCAATTTCTTTCAAGTTCATAGAAAAGACACTAGAGTTTTTTAACATCGGCGAAACTTTTAGAAAATGGATTAAATTATTTTTATACAATACCGGCGTTTGTGTACAATTAAATGGCTTTTTGTCAGAATATTTCACCGTAAAGAGAGGTTGTCGTCAAGGTGATCCAATTTCCGCGTATCTATTTATTCTATGTACGGAAATTCTAAATATCAAATTAAAAAATAATGAAAATATCAAAGGTATACAAATACAAAATAAAGAATACTTAATCTCACAATTCGCTGACGATACGACACTCTTCCTAGACGGCTCACAAAAGGCGCTGAACAGTACTTTAGATTTATTACAAAAATTTTCACACATTTCAGGCCTTAAAATTAACTTTGACAAAACAAAATTGATTTGGATTGGTAATATGAAGTATAGTACTCGCTCAATAAAAACTAAATGGAAATTATCATGGGGAGAAACCCAATTCAAGTTACTCGGTATTTTATTTCACGTTGATCTAAAAGAAATGGTAAAATTAAACTTTAAACCAAAAGTACAAAGCATGAGTAACTGTATACGATATTGGAAAAAAAGAAAATTAACACCTTTTGAAAAAATAGCTGTAGTAAAAAGCATTATAGTACCCATCTTAACTCACTTATTCATAAGTATTCCGTCTCCATCAAATAACTATTTAAAAAAAATTAGTGACATGTTATATAACTTTGTATGGGACGGAACGTGTAATATAATTAAACAAAAAGTGCTAATTAAAGATTATGAAGAAGGCGGCTTAAAGATGATTGACTTATTTAATTACAACCTGAATATGAAAATTAAATGGATTAAAAAAAAAAAAAAAAAAAAAAAACTCATTTCCGATGGTAACAAAGACTGTTACGAATTTACCAACAATATTTTCGATATTAATAAACTATTCGATTCTGGCAGAAAGTATTGTGAACACCTCTGCAAAATAATAAAAAATGAATTCTGGAAAGACGTTTTATACTCACTTATGACGTATATGTCAAAATGTTATTTTACAAATTGGATAGAACTAATCAATATGCCTCTATTCTATAATGAAAACTTAATGATTGGCTCTAAGCACTTCTTAAATCACGTTCTGTACAATGGTGGAATAAGGTATGTTAAAGACATGTTAAATGAAGATAGTAGCTTTAAAACGTTGAATGACATGAAAAATACCATTAATAGCAGCATCAACTTTTTAGATTTTTTAGCATTATCAGCGCTATTACAGCGCTGTTTGCAAAACATAACATCACTAACAAGAATAAGTCATTACAAGGTTTCCATAACCCAAATATAAACTGCTATTTTTATCAAATAATTATTAAGTCCTGTAGTAACAAATTCACATATAACATTCTGATAAAGAATAACGAAAAACCGTCATGTCATAGTAAGTGGAACAACACTTTCCAAACTCTAATATTAATTGGAATGTTATACACAGTAATGTTTTTAAATATTCAAGTGACAGATACTCCCAATGGTTTCAAACAAGAATAATACACAGAATTCTTCCAACAAACTCGCTTCCTTTTAAAATGAACTTGGTCGAAACAAATATGTGTTCTTTTTGTGACAGATGTGAAGAAACTATAGCACATTTATTTTATGAATGTCAAAATATTATACTTATTTGGGAGCGCATTTCAATACTTGTTAATAATTTAGATCAGTTGATGTCAATAAGCAAACAAAATGCGCTTTGGGTTCAAATGAAACAAATCTGAAGCTAGACAGATTACTTCTTGAAACAAAAAAATATATTTACAAATGTAAAAACAAAGATATTAAACCATCTTTATTAGGCCTGAAAAATAGTCTCTTCTATAATCATAACATCATTAGAAGCTCAAAAAATTATGAAAATGAACGAAGGCTTACGACAATTGTAGAATACATCAGTCAAAACCTCCCATAAACCAAAAGCATTTTTTTCCATGCACACGAACAATGTTGCAGTGCTGAAGCCTCAAAAGAGTACCTACCTTATGTTACGTTTCCTTTTTGCTTTTGACGTTTCAGTACTGTACATTGACCCAAAATCAAAGTAACACTTTATCAACACAATCACTTTCACAATCACGCAACTCTCACACAATTTGTTTTTTTTTTACACATTTATATATAAAAATAAGCTTTTTTGTCCACATATTAAGAAAAAAAAAAAAAAAAAAAAAAAAAAAAAAAACTAACAAATAAGAAAATTAAACCTGTTATTAGTCATTATTGTTAAAATCTTCATATTTCAGTAGCCATATCAATATAGTAGTACAATAGTAGCTGTAAAAAATCTGGAATCTGTAATTATGACTTTTGTTTGTATTTTAATGTTCAATTACTAACACAGAATACTAACAACGATCTGTAAGGTGCATTGAGGGATGGCCACGACCCTCAAGTACCATAAGGACACGGACAATAAAGTTTACAAAAAAAAAAAGTAAATCCGAAATAAGACTTAAAATGAAACTAAGAATGGTTGGCGAAAACAGCACTTGATTTCTAAATTTCTTCTAGTGTCATGGTCTCTAGTTTTCGATGTTTACTGTCGTAAATTTTACTTTTGTAAACTACAACAACAACAACAGCAGCAGCAGCAGCTGCTGCAACAACAACTATAACAACAACAACTTTATAATATTAAAGCGATGATAGTGCGCACTTGAAAAGTGTTAAAACAATGTGTTTTGAGGTAGAAATATATGAAATAAAAAATAAAATTAATACTGCAAACGATTAACTACATTTCTATTTATACATAGGAACCATGCTCTGCTAAAAGGGGGCTTAATGCATCTGCGAAAAGTATCGATCCAGATCAGCCTCCGCAGTCTGCTGACCTGGGCCGAAACTTTTCGCTATTGGTCAATTTTCTATATGTCCAAAGACCAGTCTACCTGAAAATTAAGTTGGTCGTTAAGAAAAAGTAGTCATTATGGATCCATACTTATGTGATGAATTGCTTGGTTTCATTCTTCATTGAGATGCATTAAGCTCCCTTTTGCCAGATCATGGCTCATATACAATCATTTACAAGTTCAAAATACCCTTTTCCTGTTGTTGTCGTTTCGGAATGTTTGCCTATATAAAAGTGACACAACACCCACGATTAAATATAGTGATTATAAGTTTAAAACTATACATAAATGGATAGCCGTAGTTATGATTTTCTTTTCAGGTAACACGCTCATTGTAAAATCGACAGAAAGTGAGTATATAGACGATATATTTTTGTTTCGGTGAAAGATCGAAATTTATTTCATCGAGTAAACATCATCGGCAATATTTTCACGAGTGGCTGCTGCGCCACGAGTGAAAATATTACCAATATGTTCACTCTATGAAATGAATTTCAATCTTTCACCAAAAGAAACAAATATTCTATTTATTTCATGCTTCTTACCCTTTTTTTGGAGGGACTTACCTCAAAATCCAGTGCAGTTCTTTTCGGTAATTCCCCTCAGCATAACACAGCATTACAATATTACGTAAAGCGCGAGAAATGTAGGGTGAATCATATTTCGATCTGGTTGAATGGCACGAGCATTTTACCTAGGTACATGTAACTAGTGCGCGGAAACTATTGTTTCTACCTTCAATTGAAGAGTTAGAAAAAAAAATCGGTATTTTTCACTGGTGGTAACCATGAAATATCGAAAAATATTCCAACGTTATTTGTCGATAAACCACCAGAAAGCATGAAATAACAATGATTTCTTATATGGCTTTCAACACGCGAAAAGGGGCATTCGGACATATGCGTAAAATGTCATCTCGGATCAGTCTGCGCAGTCCGCGCAGGCTAATCCGAGACAGCACTTTACGACTACACTATATTTTGTGCTACAGTAAAACTTACGCAAATCAGAAAATAACATGAAAACGGAAAATTTCGTTTCAGATTAGTCTACTCGGACTGCGCAGGCTGATCCGAGACGACACTTTACGCAAATGTCCGAATGCCCCTTTTCGCGTGTTGCGGGCCATATAATCGTACAGAAGGACAGAATGATGTGATTCATTTGCAATAACAGACGGATACGGATGAGTAATCATCTGTGAAACGCGAGTTTAACGCATCTGCAAAAACTATCTATCAAAGTCAGCCTGCACAGGTCACGCAGGCTGACCTAGGTAGAATCTTCATGCTGTTGGTTAATTAAATGCATGTCAAAGTACCATATACCTATGATATATGATTGAGTGGGGTTTTGGACAAAATGGATCCATATGATATGATGACTTGCTTGGTGCTGTGTGTTACGAAGTTGCATTAAATAGATCATAATCAACTGGTTGTGTGTGATATTAAAAATCTGTCACTGGAATGGGGTGTGATGCGGTTGATAAAACAAGTCCGAAGGAACCCCATTCCAGTGACAGATTTTAAATATCACACACAACCAGTTGATTATCCTATTTATTATATTCCTAATTCACCTTTTTTTTTTTTTTTTTTTTTTTTCTTTTTTTTTTATTCTAATAATTATCAAAAATGGTGCAATTTGAGCAATATAGGAAAAAAGTAGTGCCGGCAACGATATAGTTAAAAAACTATATCGTTACTGGTGATGCTAACATATATATCATCACCAGTGGTGTTATTCACTGTGAAATCCCAATAATTCACTGATAGTAATATAATAAATCCACTTTATCCAGAACAATGCTCAGATATTTGTGGGATAGTTCAACATCGTTTTCAATATCATTTCATTCATGTAACGACGTCCAGTGCACATAACCGTGCGTTCCTGGACAATCCTTTACATGATTTTCACAACACATATTCCAAGCCTCTTTGGAATACCCCAAATACCAGTAAATCATCGAAATTTTGCCAAACGCTTAGACATGAATTAATTTTATCGCACGTGCTATTATCAGTCAACGAAGGGAGAACCGCCGAGTCGGTATTAAAAGCCCGAACGCTACCAGGCTTGGCAGTCAGAGACAGAACATAGATTTTAGCCATGCTCGGGAAAAAGAGGGTTTAATGCATCTCCTTGATGCATTATACTTAAGAAATAATCTTCTTTCTATCGTGGTTTATCGTTCAATAAACCACAGTTGTGAGTTATGAGGCACAATAAATAATCCACGAGTGCGATAGCCCGAGTGGGTTATTCATTGCGTCTCATAACTCACAACGTGGTTTATTAAACGATAAACCACGATAGAAAGAAGATTATTTCGATTCTAACATGACCAACTCTTAACGAAAGGTAAACAAGTTCATTCTTAGAGTAAAAACGCTGATGAAGATTATATTCCATTGAATAACTCACTTACTTACTTTATACAGAATGACGTCACTCTATATAGAATGACGCAGATTTTACCACGCTTTCGTTGTACTGTGTTTATAGAGCCGAATTCACGTGTCATGTTAAAATAAGTAATTCATCACACATTTATGGACCCATAAACTCTACTTTGTCCAAAACCTGGCCAAATTAAGTGGTAAAATTTTCATTGGAAATGCAGAAAAATTACAAGTAGGAAAAGCTTTCGACCCATGTCAGCCTGCGTGGATTCCACAGGCTAGTATGGGTCAATACGTTTTTCAGATGCATTAGGCCCTCTTTTCGCAGAGCATGGCCAATTTATTTGTATGGCGTATAACGCTGTTTAAAGAATTTCTTCAAGTATATATTTGCAGTCTGCGCCTATTCATGCTTTCCCGGATTTCCTTTCATAGGTACTTTTTACAATATTCTTGCCAATCCACATGTCTGCTTTTCCACGTAAGTATCGTCCAAATAATAACCAGCGGTGAGAGAGGAATGTATACTGTCAGGATGACCAACATCAGTCGTCAAATAGAAATGGTCAAGCTGGGGATTCGAACTAGCGATACCCTGGTTTCTATTACTGTGCTTTACCGTCTACTGGCCAGGGTGAGAATAGAACACAAACAGAAAAAGCAGGAATTTACATAGACAGACGGGCAGATAAACAGACAAATCAGAGAGAGAGAGAGAGAGAGAGAGAGAGAGAGAGAGAGAGAGAGAGAGAGAGAGAGATAAATGAATTGATACATTTTTAATGGTGAGTTTCTTCTATTTGAATTTCTTTTTTCTTTTCTTATCTGTTTAAGGTCACCTAAGTACATCTGAGTCTAGCATGAAAGAACGTGTCGAAGGTAAGGATTTATTTTGTCAAATAATTATATAAAGCGGATATTTCAATTTTACAGTTTATCGTTTCTAATTTGGATGACATTCATAGTTCTCGTGTTATGTACACTTATGAACTGTGTACACTTTGAGAAAAATTATTGGACCTTATCGACTTCTAGGTCTTTACCCACCTACCATTCCTAAGAATATTCTTTGTTTAATTCTCAAGAGTTTTCTGGGTTTGAAAACAACACAACTTCTGATTGGCTTAACCAAATAGTTATTTTTCAGAATGATCGGTGAATACGGATGCTGATTAATGCCTCATCTATCTTTCTCTTTATCTAATGTTTAATGTACAATTGAGTCATTCTGGTAACCTTCCTCCGTGTGAAGTTTCAATGATGACCCACTTAATATAACTGGTTCTCATATTTTTCAAATAGGATGCATTCTCACGGGATAACACACGATAGTCTCCATATGTCATCAATGAATTAGTTTCTTTAGCTCTAACTAAATCTGGGTCACATGACAACACTTTGTTGGCTTGTTTCCAGACCGCCTCCCAGGTTGTTTTTAGCTATTGTTGATCTTGCTGTACCCGTTGCTCAAATACATTCGTAGTTTTGGCTGTAACCATCCGGGTTCGCACATCTTAACCGTGACTTCCGGTTGTCTTGTCTGGACTCATTGCACTTGACTAGAATTATTAGTGTTCTGCTTTACTTTGTAGAAAGATAACTAGCAACAGTATTTTTTTTTTTTTTTTTTTTCATTGACTTGTAAAAACTGAAAATTGACGTGAAAAAGTATATGAAATAACAATAAAGGATTAATCAATCTAAGGAAAACAACTCGAAGTATACTTTCCCAATACAACAAGAGTTCACTCCCTTAACAAAATTTTGTGAGTGTGGAGGGTGGAGACACTGCCAGGGGTGTAGCAGCCTGGATGCAAAAATTACAGTAGTGTACATTAAAAAAAGAGAGACAAATGTACCGAAAAACTTCACCAGAGTGCACCAAACAGCTTCTAATATTCAGCAAATTTCTAAGAGGAAAGGACCCCCCCCCTCTCTCAGACCCTCTTGTAATATTGATTTAAAATGGTCGATTTTGTATATCATACACACACAAACCCCCCACACCCACACACGTATGTGTGTGTATGTATTTGTGTGCGCGCGCGCGTGTGTGTGTGTGTGTGTGTGTGTGTGTGTGTGTGTGTGTGTGTGTGAGACATGCTCCGTTAAAAAAGGTGATGTGCATCTGCAAAAAGTATCGACCCGGGTCAAACTCCGCTGGCAGCGAAGACTGACCTGGATCAAAACTTTTGCTATTGGTCAATTTCTGTATGGCCAAGAATCATTTCATCTCATCATTTGGTCGGTTGTTACAAAAAAAAAGTTTTTATGGCCCCATAGCTATAAAAAGACTTCCTTGGTATAATGCATCAAAGAGATGCATTTAACGCTCTTTTACCAGAACGTGGCTCATGTGTTTTTCGCTTGTTTGTTTTTCTGTCTTTTTAGAAAGAACCAGCATGATACTGAAACGCCAAACCGTTCCGGGTGTTGAAACCGAGCCTTTTATGGCTCTGAAAACCAAAACAATGAAAAAGCCAAAGTTTGCAGTTCTGACGGGCAGGGGTAGCAATTTCAATGCGCGTAAGCTATTAAAAGATAACTGTAAAACAAGTTTGAAAGGCGGAGAAGGACCTAAAGCTTACATTCTGGAAAAGCCGGAAGAATGGACTGTAGTGGACAAGAAACAAAAGTCTTTTGTCCTAATTCCTAGTATCTTTGACGAAGGAGACAAACCTAGGTTTCTGGAATGGAAAAAGGTCATCAAGGCCGAAATTTTGCCGGTGCTGAAGGAAAACGACAACATCACAGTCGTAGTAACAGCAGTTACTCAAACTGTCCAAAACAACTCCGTATTTGATCCCGATGTTGAACTACAAGGAAAGGTAATTCATACGCCAAGCTACCAAATTTCCACAGAAGTACGAAAAGCACTCATATGGCACGAAATGGAGAAAAACGGGGTTTCCGTTTGTGAGACGAAAGGATACCACAATGATCATAGCCAGTGCATTTCTAACGAATGCATAGATCATATTGTTCAACAAACAAGTAACCTATTATTTGCGCAAAGAGTTGCAGATTTTTTCTTAAAATATCCTACAGATGAAGAAGTGAACTATTACTTCAATCGACCGTATCCTGGATTTATGCAGATCATGGAGACTTTGGAGCCACGTGATTTACTCGCAGCAGTAGCTCTTTGGGCATTTGGCGGCCGTTTGTCCGAAAATGAAATAGAGCGACACAGAAGAATGAAATTCAATTCAGAGAGCCATTTCCGTTCTTCAATGGCTATGATCCCGCAGAATGTCCGTGCTTTAGTCCTGAAGACACTGATGATTTTTGCTAAAGAAATCGATGAAAAGAACGACATGTGGGACACAATTGAAAGTCGTCTTAGAAGAATGACTGGTACTACTGTAAAACACTATGATGGTGTTTACAGTTTTGATGGCTTTGCTATGCAGTATGCATTCCTCACCTTTGCCTCCTCTATTCCTTTGGACACTATCATTGCGTATTGCGATGAGTGGTTTCTTTACAACTTGATTTTGCCCCAAGCCTTAAAAACGGATAAAGGTGGATTTTTGTACTTAGGTAGAAGTGCATCCAGTGCGAAAGAAGCGTTATTTCACAGGCTTCTTGAAAAAATAAAAGAACAGAACGTCAAAAAGGCATGGAGCCATCCTATGTTGGAAGAGAGGTGGTTTTGTGATGAGTTTCTAATATTTCTGAAACAGAAATCTGGCAGCCTATCGAAATATATTTTACAGTCTGATCGGCAAGAAACTTATAACATACTTTACTTTGGCATGGAACGTGAGTTCAGAATTGCCGACCCACAGGCCCCAGCAAATATTACGGAACTGATTCTCCGACACCAATCCTATACAAAGTGGCGAAAGAAGTCATACTATAAAGAAGTGAAAGATGACCTGGAAGAAGCAGCACTAAAACATGCTGTTGAGCTCGAAAGAGTGACCACAATTCAGCTCTTCCTTGAAATGGGTGTTCAGGTTAAAGATGAGTTTTTGCTCATCGCAACTGAGACACGAAACCTCCAGAGTGTAGAGATCTTGCTTCGGGCTAAACAACAGCACAACGTACTTAGTTTTAAGGTAAAATGTCAAGCACTTCATAGAAGTCTTGAACTTTATTCTGAAAGTAACCAAGGTGAGATTGAAAAACAAATCTTCACAATTCTTGCATCCTATGCGGACATCAATTACTGTCGAAGTGACATTGAACCGTTGGTCATAACAGCGACTAAAAGACGCGACATTGCCATGCTTGAACTTCTTACGACGTATCACATACTTGAAGAACGTCCTCTGCCATTCGTGGAAGACACATATACAGCAAAAGAGGCTAAAAAAGTAAATCAAATTAAAAACAAATACGAACGACGTTCCGTTGAAAAGGTCGACCTGAACTTGGTTACAAAGAGTGGTAAAACTGCCCTGATAATATCTGTGAAAAATCAGACACATGAAATCACAAAGTTTCTGTTGGACAGAGGTGCTGATCAAAGGGTGCAAACAAGAAGAAATATGGAACTTCCAATTATGATTGCTATTAAAAAGGATGATTGTCAGGGCCTTGAGCTTTTAGTGGATAATGATCCATCTTTTATAAATGAGGCAAATAAAGACACAAAAAAGCCATTGCATGAGGCTGTCGCCGGGGAAAGACTGGGCTGTTTGAAATATTTACTGTCACTGAAGGACGTTTTGCAGATTGACGCAGTCAATGGACAGAATGAAACCGCCCTACATAGAGCAGTTTCCTACGGTAAAGATGGTACTGTGGATTTGCTTCTGCAATCAGGGGCCGACTTACAAATAGAAGATATAGACGGAAATACCCCACTGGATATTGCAGTGAAGTTAGAAAACATCTACTGTGCAGAGCGCATTCTCAAGGCTGCAAAGAAAAGAAACATTGCCCCTAGCGAGAGTGTACTGTTCGAAGCGATTGAACGAAACGACCAGCAATTACTGAAAATCCTTTTCCAGTGTGGATATGATATAAACTGTCAAAACCGTTACCTCGAAACGCCCCTGATAAGGGCCATTCAGATGGGAAATTACGAATTGGTGAAATTCCTGCTCAATAGAGGGGCTAATCGCGAGCTTAAAAGGCAAGGAATACCTCTTATTCACTCTGCACTTGAACAAAATGACTTAAAGCTATTACACCTCCTTCTGAAATCTGGAACAAAGATCAATTCCATAAACGAAAACACCGGAAATACAATCCTTCATTTGGTCGTGTCGGCCAGAAACCCAATGACAGTTCAGGAAATCCTGAAATTGGACATAAATGGTGATTTAATCGACATGCCCAATTTTAGGGGAAACACACCTCTCCACATTGCCTGTCGATTTGGAAATCAAGCATGTGTGCAGGTCTTGCTAAAGTTTGGTGCTACGCCAGGAGTCTTCAACAAGGATCGCAAGACGCCAATGATGCTAGCAGAAAATGGTTTGAAGATGGAGGTATTTAAGGATAACAACAGGATAGAAGAGTATGATAAAGTAGTGAAACTGATGACAAAGAGAGCTGTTAGGCTGTAAATAGGTATATTTTGTCAAACCATGTACTTTCACGTCACATTTTGCATCACGGTTATCAATATTTGATCCCCTAAAATAATCATAAGACGCAATTTCATTAAAAAATTCACATAGTAACTTATCTAGATCATCTGCTAGATCATATGTCAATGTTATTAAATCACATGACGTCAACCTACAAACTACTCACAAATTTCGAAGTTTTATTTTTTTTTTTGGGGGGGGGGGGGAGGAGGAGGCGCAAAGAGAATATTACGGAAGTAAAATGATACAATTTTACACTTTCAAAACAACGGCAAGAAAGAGGTCGAAGTTAAATATCTTTCAAACGCCTGGATAAAATTGGAGTAGGATTTTCCGTGTCACTAACTTAAGTCTAAAGGTAGGATTTTTTTTCCTTAACTAATTGTTTTCTTTTTAAACAGTTCGCTCTTTTCTTGGTTAACCGTGAGTACCTCGCACTTACGTTGTCAAAGATAACACCGTTTTGTTATTCTAACAATCAGATGAACCGCTACACTGTTTTCCAAGTCAAATATGAATGATTATTTATTTGCTGGTTGGAACCCAAGGACTTAACAAACATTTGCATTTACTATACTAACGACGCATATAACAAATGTTCCCGCGCATCATACTGCGCATATATTTTTTTCATGGATAAAGAATAAAAAGTGCACCTATGTATTTTTCGCACATATGGTAACACTATTGGTGCACTGAAACAAGTAGCACTTTCTTCAGGTAGTATTAGCAAAGAGAGAGAGAAAAAAATGGATCTGTGAACTGTTACCGTGAAAGAAGTAAATTACTGTTGACACGGCGTTACACACCAATTAAGCATACAAAGGCAGGAAATTAAAAAGCTGTGGAATCATAGCTGTTTCCACTTTGAAAATTATTGTTGGAAAAAGTGAAATCGCTCCTAATGAGCAATTTCTCCTTTTCCCACTATGTCTGAGCTTTAATCCTTTTTTTTTCCTTGAAAAAAATTAACTTCCACAGGGACCTTCATCCTTGTTTTCTGCCGAAATAAGCACGGACAGGTGCCATTTTTATTTTTTCTCATTGTTTAGGATTATAAATACTATAAGTGTAGAAATTTAAAGAAAAATTTGTCCGTTAGAAAGTGTGTATTTGTTAAGGATTAACCCTTAATTTGCTCAAATTATCTCCCTTTATAACCCAATGTTCTGTATATAACATGCATATTTGTACATTTATCATGCTCAAAACGAGGCTTTTATGTATTTTTTTTTGTGAAAAAGGTAAGTGAATTTTTATCAAAATGATGAGTATTTGTATATTTTTTCCGGTAATTTTCCTGTTTAACTGACTATTAAAGTAAGGCGAGTTAAATCCAATATATGCTGAATTTTGAAACTGTAAATACCTTTTTCTAAGCCGAATTTCTCAGAAACGAGCACAGTAACCCGTATCTTTCTTTACTGTAATCTAGATCCATGATGAGTTTTGTATATGCGAAGTTTAAAAAAAATCTGTCCGTTAAAAATATTTGTGATATACCTCGTTAATTCTCATTTGAGATCCTCGAGATCGTTTATTAATCCAATGTCTTTGATTATTCGACCAAAATATCGGCCTCTTTTTTTTAATCAACATTTTATTCCTTAACACTTTACAAAAAGACGATATTTTAAGACTCTTCCAAATGGAAAGTATTTGCAGACAACAACTTCACCTTTAGGCTGCTAAGCGCGACTCACTGACCTTTTGCGGACAGTGTAGATCAAGATCAGACTGCACAGAACGTGCAGTCTGATCTTGGCTCTACACTGTCCGATAAGGATATATTTTTCCACCCAAAAATAATTTCAATTATTAATTATCATTTAATTAATTATTGATGTTAGATATTTAGCAGAATAAGGGTTAAACGTGGCTAAAAATATGCATATGTCTACTCTTTTTTTTTTCTGTTATCAGAGAATGTCTATTCAACTCTTTTACCAAACGGCAAAATTTTAGAAGAGATCTAAAACAAGTTGAAAGCATTTTTAGACGGCACAATAAAGGAAACTAAAATGAAATTGATCTTTGAGAGGGTAGAAAAGATTGTGGGGAAAGAAGAAAATGCTAGTTGCCGGAAATTTTTCCTTTTCCCACAATGTTCTCTAATGCCTTTCTCCTCAGAGTCGTTAAAACTTTGGATTGTTGGGTAAAGGGCTAATGAGTTGTCTGTAAATACCAACGAATAATTATTTTGATACATAGTACATGTATTCCTTTTATTTCGTTTCGAAAAGGGGTAGATGATTAACAACTCGATTTTGGCTTTTTCAGGGCAAAAGTATTATTTGTTTTTTTAATACCAACGAATAAATTATTTGATCAATAGTCAAATTTCTTACTATCTCGTTTCAAAAAAGTGCCTGTGATTCACAGCAAATGATTTGGACTACCACAAAACAATTCCGAGTGGTGTAAAGTTCTATCTATGTATGGTGGTAAAGTCTCGTCATGATTACATGAGTGTATGAATAAGTCAGCTTCTTATATATCAAACAACGTATGAATGACCAATTGCTGCAAACAACTTGACATACTCATTAGAAACCCATATTACTAAAGAATAAGATTTTGTGTTATAAAACACACAATAGATCTATTATAATACCCCTCGTTTATCAGCCACTTTATTTGAATGCAAGAGATGTTATTTTGTTTCTTGTAGGTGGCCGCTTCGGATAGATTTCACTGTGTTGTTTTAGCCTGCAACCTGCTATATAGATAAAAAAAAAAAAAACATATTTATATATATTTGATTATTATTATACAACAATATTTTCACAGAAGAGTTCCAAAACTGTTTTCGACAGCAACAGGTTAACAGGTGACGCAGCGGTTTCGGCCAGAGCAGTATTATTCTGCTTTGTTTTTATAGTTTAAAATATCACTTGACCGATAACAGATAAATAATGTAATTTTCTCATGGTCGGCATGATTACTTCCCCTTAATAAATGCAAATGAAATAAGCTTTAGGGAAAATGTTTGCGTACGTGTGTAGGTATGTAATCTGAGGTTAGCAAATACGTAGAAATATAATGATTATCTGTACAATACATTAAGTGAGGAAGGTACATTTTGCCTTTATATCCAAACATATCAATCATGTCTTTAGCGCTCTTCGTCGCGATTTGCTGATCAGAACCTCTAAAGGAGTGAGCTAGTACTGTGTGTCTGTTCTCAATGTAAAACGAGTACGATTAGAAAATAGTGGTGTACCGGTTATAAAAACGGTTTTTGTGGCATTTGTCAAAGACAAGGCCACTATGAGTTCAATATTAAATGTTCAATATTGAATTTTGAAAACCACGCATCGTATTTTGTGCAAAACCGAAGGAAATAAACCCAATTAAACTCAATTTTTTTCAGACAAATGAGTTTTTCGATAGCACTCAGATACGTAATTGGAAATAGTGTATTAAAATAAACTGGATTAGGCCATCGATCGTGGAAATACTTCTTTCTGATTGAAAATAGCTTCATCCGCTCTTAGCTTTCTATTGGCGCAATGATATACACAAAATTTGTCTACTGACCACTTTGGTTCCGGGCTTGTTCGTTCCAAAACCAGTTCGTCCCAGGGCTTGTTCGTCCCATGATTGCACGCTAAGTATGTACTCCATTTGATTGTACAGATCGAAATAATTGATTGTAATGTTGGGAATTAGATCTTGGCGGCCAAAGATATCTCAAAATCATAGTTTTCAGGTATAAACTTAATTTTATTCGATACATATGCATAGTTTCTCTCTCTACCATCATGCATCGTAACGTCAATGGACATTACTCCTGACTCCTCCTGTGAATGATCAAAGGGAGACCACCAATGCACAAATAATCCAAAATTTGGCACCAGTACTTTCCCTTTAACCAAATAAAAAAAAAAAAAAAAAGATAAAAAAGAGGTATTAATTTGCTTAGTGGGTTGACTTTCAAGTTAATACTTGAATAATACTTTTCTTTCTTTTTTTAAATTATTGATTCCACACAACGGCTTCCTTGACAAATGCCACATCAGCGTTTTCAACGCTTTGATTCTTTTATTTAAATCAGAACGAAAAACATTATGAAATCTCGTATACATGTTTGTTTACATTAGTTTGACTGCAAAAGTAGTTCCGGTGTAATGCAGATCAATGACCCTCCCCAACAAACTGACCCATGGGTCATTTCGCTACGTAGAGGAATGACCCGGGTCATTATTCTACATAGAGAAATAACCCCAGGGTCATTATTCTACGTATATCAAGCATGATTATGGATCCATATGGTCTGCAACACGGACATTTGCGTAAAGTGTCGTTTCTGATCAGCCTCCGCGGTCCGCGCAGGCTAATCAAAACGACAATTTCCATTTTTATGTAATTTTCTGTTTTGCACAAGTCTACTGTAGCACAAAATCTAATGTAGTCATAAAGTGCCGTCACGGATTAGCCTGCGCGGACTGCACAGGCTGATCCGAGGCGAAACTTTTCACAAATGTCCGAATGCCCCTTTTCGCATGTTGCAAGCCATATAGTAAATATTTCCTAATGACCAACTAAATCATGAGGTAGGCTAATCCTTTTACATGCATAAAGTTGATCAATAGCAATAAAATCGACCCAGGTCAGCATGCGTGGACTGAGGAGGCTGACCTGATTCGATCAGGGCGCATATTCAAGAATTATTTCAAATAGCATTCTTAGTCTTACTCTACATAAGAAAGCAACAGGAGTTGTAATTGGTTAATCGATTTGGTTCAGCCAATCAGAAATTTGCGATACATTGAAATTTAGAAAATTCTTGAGAGTTAGACTAAGAATGTCGTTAATAGTGGTTTTTTAAGCATAAATGAAACTTAAGTATGAAAGAAAAATAAACTGAGTATGAAATCAGGTTTTATTAGCACTGGTCCCGGAAATCTATGTAAAGCTCTTTTTATTATATTATTGTACTCATCATTGATTAAAATGTGAAGAAAAAACTTTGTTTATATTGACTATCATCATTACCTGTATTTGTATATTTTCTGTCCATTGCTGACACAAGAAGTTAATTTGCTACATACTGTTGACCTCTTACATCATGTTTCCAAAGTCTACACGAAATCGTCCGTACCTGTTGGTTTTAGCTCACCTGGAAAGTAAGTCAAGATGAGTGTTTTTTATCTCCGTTTGTTCCTGTTGTATTGTTCGTCGTTTACTGTCACCTTGCAGCTTCACTCGCAGTCTAATACACATGGAACTTAGTGAGAATGATTGTCTACAGAACATCCGGCTCGAGTTCGAAAATAGGTCGCTATCTATGTATCACTATGTCAGGTATTAAAAAAAGTGTTGCCTCTTTAGAGGTCGTGTTTTTCAATCCATTGCTTAGGAAACTTGTTCATAGTGTTTGTCTTGATAGACGAGTTGGAAAAGAGGCACACTTAGTGAAAAGTCCTTTGGTAAATTATTTAAAGAAATGTCTATTTGTATAATGTAGATGCCATAATTTCTTACATAGTTAATGGGAAAAGTTGTCCAATTAATAATCAAGCGAATTTGATAATTAGTCACGTTAAGTTAAAAAAAAATCACGTGATCAAATCTTGGGAAAAAAGATCTTACATTCAATCTGGAGGCTTACATTTCAGACCAATGCTTCTAGAAGTCTCTTAGAACGTTTTTTTTTTTTTTTTTCTCAATAATAAATCAAGATGACTTATTTACTTTCAGACGAAAACAGTGTCTTTTTAAAGTTAGCCGATTTCATAAGAATAGGGGAAACAAGTATTCTTTTCTTCTAAAATGCCCGTTGCACTGTTTATGAATGATGTAATGTGTTTTACCTGTCTTTACTTTTATGTGTTTGTTTTATTATATTGTGTATGTCAACAAAGGAAAAAATTATCATCTAAGAGTAATAAAAAATGTCATGACTTGGAATCAAGATGTAGGCCATCAGATGAAATGTAGGGAAGACCTTGCGTTCACTCTAAAATCACAGTTTCTAAACCAGTGCTCCCTGAACTTGGCTAGAATTTTAGTCTCCATAATGTCTTGGACAAGTTAAACATATTATATTTCATATGTGTTGAAATGGGGTTCGACCACAAGTTCCCTCAACTTAGAATTGGTCTTTCCCCTGAAATACGATTTTTATAATTCTTTTTTTCAACAATAGAAAGTACAATGACTTATATGAGCGAAAAACGATGGGAGAGAGGAAAAGGAGTATTGATGGAAAGGGGAAAGAGAGGTGAAAGGAAGTAAGATGGTGCTCTCTGTTTGACGTCCGGTTAAATTAACACTGTTTTAAAAGGAGTCGATTATTTAAAGCGCTTTGTCTCTTTGATATACATGTGAACTGCTTCAAAAAGTAAACAAGTTTGATCAAAGGTTAAGTAAAAACTGCCAAACAATATCTGTCAATATATGAAGAGTGAAATTCCCTTGTTGCATGAAAAAGAAAGTGAGATTCTTATATCTAAATAACGGTGGCATTTGAAAAAATGATGTTCAGCATTTTGAACAAAAGTTTTGCAGTCACACATGGGATCCAATTTTAAATGATTCGTGTGTAAAAGTCTTCCTTTAAATGACTACAATTGTTTCATAATCTTGCATGAAGAGCTGAGATTTCCAACACAATAAATATTTAAAATTGTGACAGGCCTAGTGTTATTTTTTAGTTTAGATTTAAACGAACTATATGTTGTACTACTTCTTATTTCTTGTTCAAGATTCTTCCAAAAGAGAAACTGAAGAGGTGATTTATGTTTTTTTTTTTTTTTTTTTTTTTAATACTTTGTTCTACCATATATGTTTTTCACAATTTTGGCTGTCTCTCAGCTGATATTGCGATCTGTTGCCAACTAACAGAGGAATCATTTTTTTTTTTTTTTCTATATATTATGGGACAAGATTGTTAGAAACTTTAAACATAAAACACAACTTAGAGGTTTTCTTCTGGACTATAGTGTTTCCCAACCACATTCTCGGTAAAGATTTTCAAGACATACTGATCTTGTAAGGCCTGTTACAATTCTTTCAGCTTCATTTTGTAATTTTCCAATAGAATCCGAACATGAAACTGAGCAGCCATCCCATACTATCGATGAATATTCAAGGATAGGTCTTATATAAGATAGATATATTTGATTTAAGGCTGCACGAGTAAGAGTAAATTGAAGTCTCCGCACAATATGAACAATTTTAGATGCAGCCTTTAAATTTCTACTTATATGGTCATTCCTTTGACCTGAACTACTTAGGGTTTTACCAAGATGTTCATGTTGATCTTCAATTTTAAGTTCAGTATTTTGGAATAAGAGTACTGGCTTATCATAAGCTGTTTTATTTGGGTTGAAATCAACCAACCATTGTTGTGCCGATATTGGAACATTTCTAAGATCATTGTTTATTGTACCCTTTATATCTTGTAGTGAGGTAGCAGAGAACTGTCGTCTGCATACAATTTGGTAAAACGTACTAGTGATTCTCTAATGTCGTTTAAATAAATGAGAAATAAAAGAGGCCCAAAGAGGAGCCCGGAGTTGATAAGTGGTAGGGTTGTTGTCAAAAAAGCAGGTTGATATTTGTATAAAAGATCATTTGTCACAAGAAAATTGTACATATATTTAAATATAATTCTTTCATGAATATAACCTCAACTACTTAACAAAGAGATAGGTCTGTAGTTAGACGGAAAAAGACTTATTGCCTATTTTAAACAAAAGTGTGACCAGGGAAAACTTCTTCCAATAGAGAATTATTGAATAGTATACAAAGTGGTTTGCAGATAGAGTTAATACAACCCTTGAGCATTCTATGGCTTATTTTATCTGGACCACAAGCCTTAATAATATCAATACAATGAAAGATGTCCTATACTTCAGTAATGGTAATTTCGTCAATTACAAGTTTATTTAAAGTTTTGAGTTGACTTTCGGGAAGTATAATCTTATTATCATTTACTGTCGATATTGATGCAAAATAACTGTTTAAACAATTTGCTTTTTCTTGAGGAGAAATATGCCAAAATTTATCCCGACTAGGTAGCGTATCACTCTAAGGTGGAAACATGATCATTTTTAAGTAAGTATTTGATAATTTATCAAAATCCCATTGTTATCATTGTAATTTAACTCTGTCGGGTTTGTTTCTAATTTTTCAGAAAAATTTTCCTCTGTGTGTTTTTTAAAATTATTAACAGTATTTCTTATGTCCTTAAATTTCCCCGATGCTTTGGCAGTACGTTTCATTCTGTCTCTTTTACGGGAAAGTCTTCTGAATGCACTGTCATACCATGGCTGATCATCAGGTCGAATACAGACTTTTCCTTGGACGAGTTTCAAAATAACAGGTAAAAAAATATTTTACTATTTAGCTTGATTCTTCATGATCAAAGACTTATTTTAAGATCTCTGGCAAAAGGTGACTTAATGCATCTCTTGAGGCATCATGCCAAGCTAGTCATCACATAGTTATTGATCAATAAAATCCATTTTGTCTAAGAACAGGCTTTATGCAAAGTATGAAGGTGCAGCATGGAAGCTAGATTGAACTTGATAAGGCAAATCGAATCAAAGGAATTCATTCAGGTCGGAAAGTTCCAGACATTAACCTTCTGCCACCCTGTTCTCTCAAAGTCTCGCCCATTGTCGGTATTTGTTGCATGTATCGATTGGAAATGCGTTCTGGTTTGCCAAGTATTACATATCCACCTTCAAAGTAGACCTTAAATTCACCCTTCACAGTTTTTCAACAAGATTTTCGGTCGATTTTTCTAGGCACCATTTTTCTTTGTTCGATTAATAATGGGGGTGGGGTATGATTTTATATAATGAGGTAATATTTTATGAAAGCTTCATCTACGTGAATGGCTCAGTGGTTAAGACCGAATACTCAATAATTACTTGTGACTTTGATAAATACTTATGACTTTGTTTGTAATGGTCAAAGGTTTTTACCACAGCAATAGCATTTTTTAAAATTATTTATATTATCATTATTATTATTTTGAAATCAATGTCATGTGTATGTGTGTTCGGGGGTGTGTGTGTGTTTGTGTGTGTGTGGGTGTGTGGATGGGTGTGTGTGTCTATTTTTAATACTTGATACATGTGATACATGTGTAAAGTATATCATAGATAATCATCATCACCATCTTTAATAACAACAACAACAGCTGAAAAACACAAGCAGTATTCATTGTCGTAATTAGATTTTATGTTTTCACGTGCACGCAACTGCCACGTATCAGTGAGCAGTCAACAAAACCAATTTTACCCTTTTAGCAAACGATAAATTTTGAATCTCTACAAATTAAAAGCATATACATGCTACAAATTAAATGTAGTTCAAAAAGGCATAGCTGTCTAAGAAAGACAAGAAAACATTGAGATTGTGTAGCAATGGGTTACGGTTCTTGTCTCCGTATTAATGCTCTGGGTATTTTAGAGGTATAACCATGTCGTCTACATATAAATAAGCTGCTAATTTATTCCTTGCGTAAGTTGAATTTATGTTTTTCGTGTGTGCGCAACTGCCACGTATGATTGCAAAGTCAAGGAAACTTTTTTGAGGTTCTTGTCTCAGAATAAATGCTCTTGGTATTTTATAGGCTCGACTGCGTTGCGACATTTTTTCGAGCAATGGCTTCTGATGGACAGACATTTTTACTGTTTAATCATTATTTTGATTTGTTCAACAGCCTTATGAAGAGAAAAGGGCAAGAGTTTGTACCCTTCGTTTGGCTTATGCAACAGATGAAAGAATTAACTAATTTGGTACCGTACATCCGATTGGACTAGGTGGATTGATTGAATGTGCAGTAATGAAGAATACGTACGCCTCCATTTAAAGATAAACATTTCGCCGAAGCGCTGTTTAAACCGATACACCTTTTTCTTTTTTCAACACTAAAGTTGGTCACGTGATTCCACACAATGATGTTTTAAGAAGACAGTTAGGAAAAGAAATGTAGGCCTATGCTCACATTGTCAATAACAAAAGATAACAGAAAAATAGAACAATTCAAGATGATATACTTTCCGTATATTTCATTTTATTCAATTTTAGTAAAAATATGATATAAAAAGTTACGCTAATAATTTAGACATTGATTACATAAGCAACGAGCGATACCATTGGACATTTCATGTGAAAAATATTTCAAAGGTACAATACAACATGAATTCTTCTGAACTGTCCAGATGCGACAGATGCAGTCGCCTAAAGTTCAGAATATGAACCATGTTTTGTGTAAAAAGGGGGCTTGATGCAAATGCAAAAATAATCTAACGCCCAGGGTGACCTGGGCCAAAATCTTTTGCTATTGGTCAATTTTCTACATATCAAAGGGCCATTCAACCTCATGATTCAGTCTGTTGTTATATGAAATGGGTTTTACGGATCCACAATTGTGTGTTTACCGGCATGGTATCATGCATTAAGGAGAGGTTCTTACGAACATAGTCCGTAACAAAGAAACAAATGAACAAATGCATAGCAGAAATACAGGGACCGGGCAGGATTCGAACCTATAACGCCCGGACAAAAGGCCAACACCATAACCACTGAGCTAAAGAGAATTCTCCCTAACGCAGTTGTTAGGTATTTAAACCGTGATGAAGCCATGCATGAAGGAGT
Source organism: Hippopus hippopus (assembly GCA_946811185.2). NCBI lineage: Eukaryota > Metazoa > Mollusca > Bivalvia > Cardiida > Cardiidae > Hippopus > Hippopus hippopus. The sequence goes on from OX328105.1 coordinate 2,417,785, forward strand.
GGTCTCCCGTAACACACCCCTTCTTAAAGTCATCATTTATTGGTGACTCAAAGCTTTATTAGGCAAAAAGTCCGGTTTTTTTGACAACAAATGGGATTAATGGCTCAATGGCCAATCCCGGACGAGCCACATCTTACGAACAAAGTCCGTAACAAAGAAACAAATGCATAGCAAAAATAAAGGGACCGGACAGGATTCGAACCTAGAACGCACGAACGAAAGGCTAACACCATAACCACTGGGCTAAAGAGAATTCTCCCTAGCGCTGTTGTTAGGTATTGTATTTAAACCCGGATGAAGCCATGCATGAAGGAGTGGTCTCCCGTAACAAAGTTTTTAAGCCCTTTTTGCCCATAATTCATGCTAAATTCGACAGCAAGCCATTTAATTGGCCTTCAAAAAACCAATCGGGTACATGTATCTAATTGTGGAACTCAGAACCATTATGACAGTCAAAATAGTTTTTGAACACGAAACAATGTGTAGTTTTAGGTATCGAAGTTGAATTCTGTTTACACTAAATTATTTTTCCTTTCGTTCCTTTCGTTCCATTTTCTTTTTCTGAAATCTTAGTTGACACTCTATTTGTAGGGGTAACTCTGGCAGCGCATTCAGGCAAAACCGTTATTTTGTATCGTTGTCAAGTCATAATTACCCCATCACCATATAAACTGCGGTACAATATGCATTGGAACAATACCATGATGTATATATGGCCTGCAACACGCGAAAAGCGACATTTGGACATTTGCGTAAAGTGTCGCCTCGGATCAGCCTGCGCAGTCCGCGCAGGCTAATTCGAAACAACACTTTCCATTTATATGTAATTTTCTGTTTTGCGCAAGTCTACTATAGCACAAAATCTAATTGTAGTAGTAAAGTGCCGTCTCGGATTAGCCTGCCCGGACTGCCCAGGCTGATTCGAGACGACATTTCACGCAAATGTCCGAATGCCGCTTTCCGCGTGTTGCAAGCCATATGTGAGTCATGCTCTGGCGAAAGGGGATTTAACGCATCTCCGTCATGAATTACATCCAGCAAGTCATCGCATAAATATGGATCCATAAAATCCATTTGTCCAACTACTGACTGAATCATGAGGTAGACCTGTCCATTGACATGCAGAAAATTTACCAAAACCTAAACGTTTCGATCCAGGTCAGACTGTGCGGTCGATAAATCTACTTTTTGTAGATGCGTAAATCCCCTTTCCACAGAGGAGGGCTTATATGCATTGAAACAATAACAAGGTATAGATTTGTTTAAATTTTGACCCTTTCCTTGATAAAAAAAAAATAAAACATAGATTCTTCCCAATTTAAGGCAATAAAGACGACAAATTAAATGCAACTCGAACAGTAGCATGTGTTATTTGAAGGGTATATCTCGTCGGGACGAGATATTATCTACTGGAATTTAATCGTTTACGAGAGCTCATGCACCAGGGCAAGTCCTCGAATGGTAATCGCACACCATGGAAACAGCGTCGAACAAAAGTCGTTCTGGGCATGCGCGAATATACAGGAAGCCTTCAGAACACGTGGAGAAATAATGGCATCCTCCACAAGCTTGGAAATCGCCATTCCCGATTTTGTTGCAATCAGAATCAGCTTTTAAACAACCGTCTGGAAAGAGAAAATAGTTTTGAACTTATATACATAGAGGATAATCAATTGGTTGTGTGTGATATTGAAAATCTGGCATTCGTATGGGGTGTGATGCGGTTGAAAAAAATGAGTCCGAAGGACGAGTTTTTTTAACCGCATCACACTCCATTCGAGTGACAGATTTTTAATAACACACACAACCAGTTGATTATCATATTTATTATATTCCTAATTCACCCTTTTTTATTCTAATAATTATCAAGAATGGTACAACATGAGCGATATAGGAAAAAGTAGTTCAGTCAAACATTCTAAAAATATATCGTCTCTAGTGATGAAACTATATTAATCATCACTAATGGTGTCATTCACTGTGAAATTCCAGTAATTCGCTGATAGGAATATACGCTCGTAATAATATCATTTTTTGGCACACAATTGAAAAATCAACATTTGCAAGGATTTTCTAATTGAAAAATTGTAATAAGAGCAAGTTTTAACCATACACGCTGACTTATTATCCTTGTGACACAAGAACTATGACACGAAAAAAGCCAGACAAAAAACTAAGAGCAAAACTCGCATTTGAAGGCCTAAAAGCGTCCAGAGGTAAACAGTGTGGATGTTGAAATACATTTAAACTCAAATCATACTATTTTGAAGTATGGATTTTTTTTTCTTTTTCTTTTTTGTGAAGATAAAATCTGTTCATGTAGGGTAAGTCAAAGCGTTAGTCGCTGGCAGAAAAATAAACTACAAAACTAGACAAAAAGTTGCCGATTCGATCTTAACATTTGTTTACTTTTTACTTTTTATAATCCTTCTTCCCTATTCGGGATTGTGTGGAAAAGGGTTTACAAGGAGGATTTAGATATTACAATGTCAAAATTTATGTTGGCCAAGTATCCTTACAAATTGCTACAGGCTAACATTCTGTGAAGTCTGATTATGAATCTACACTGTCCGAAGAAAACATCTTTAACTATCCTTTACATCAAGAAGATTACTTTATTGGAATATCAATAAAAACTACTCACGTGGGCTTGGGGGCTCTGGTGTAACTTGTGGATTTCCTGAAAATCAGAGGCGTATTGAAATTTACATTTCTGATATGTAGGATCTGACATGAGTTGGCGTTTGAGATAATTTTTTATTAAACGAGTCTATGGAAAATGTTATTAAACGAGCATTTGGCGAGATGGATTGAAACCCCAAATGTATGTGAAACATACTGAAAAAATACAGGGGGTTGCGTTCACCAGGTAATATAGTCGGGCACATTGTTATATTACATGAATGAGGGCAAAGATTGACAAAAACAAAAAGAAAGAAGTGCCTATGGTCTGAACGAAAGTTTAAACCTTAAAAAATGAATCAAAATGTGTAGAGTGCTTACTTAAACACGCTGGTATCACGCTGCCTGATGGCCAAACGCCCGTGTCCTTTGCACAAACACGTTTTACAAGAACTTCTTTTGTTTCAAAAATATATCCTTCCGCGCAGCTCGCTACACATACTCTGAAAGTAGTTTTTAATATTTCAAACCAGTAGCTTTGGTAGTGAAAACATCGAATTTTAGAATATGTTCAATATTTGAGTCACGATCTGTGAAAAAGCTATTATTATACTGCAAAGAAATTTCTCGTGATCTGATTGGATAATATGCCCCGAACATACATATCATGTACACTGGCAAAACCAACGTAAAAGCAGTTTCCCTTTCGGGAGCCCCGTATACATGACTACACTTTCAACACAACATCCAAAATGGCGGCGTCGATCAAGATTAACATCAAGATTATGCACCAAAATGCACGTTTTACCAAGGTTTCACTGACATCAGTTCCCAGTGACGTCAGTTTCATTGAATTGGGGCACTCAGAAGGGAAATTCTACTTCGTCAGTGTACTCAATTTTTGTAACCAAAAAACGGGTAAATTTCGCTTAATACACGTTGGAATGGTAAACATTTGCAGTATAATAAATTCGTTGTACGGTCAGGTGGCAGGGGACTTGGAAACTTGTTCACGGCTGTGGTGAATCATGTCGCCACCTCGCCTTCGGCTCGGGACGACATGATTCACCACAGCCGTGAACAAGTTTCCAAGTCCCCTGCCATCTGACCGTACAACTAATAACGCTTCTGGAAAAGTATCGTTCATATCAGCCTGAACATTAAAGTTAGGTTTTTCTTAAAGTTCTTGTAATTTTTCAATCAATATCTTATATGCTGTCGATACAGGCAATTATTCGACGTCGCATAGACCTTACATAACGTAAAATCATTGCATCAGGAATGTTATTCCATTCCTGAACTAGAGCGGTAGCCAAAACCTAACTCTAATGTTACCTTAGTCTTTGAGTACTTTTGCAACTTTGATTTTAGTACCACCTTCATTTAAACTTTAAAAACCTAACTTAAACTTTCTGTTAGTCAAAATCGGATTAGCCTGGCATTTTCTACAGACTCTGAACTAAAGTATGATACCAAATTTGTTGGTCTTCAGTAAAACATGCGACGAGAAATAAAAGAAAATTAAGTGCACACTCATTTATGTAACTGAGTATATTTTTCGCAGACAGCGTGGATGAGATCAGAATGTACCAAACGTGCAGTCTAATCTTGGATCTTTGAGCGCCCCCTGTTTCATTCTTAAGTATAACAAAAAGTTTCTTCTTTCTTTTTGGTAAGTTTTGGTAAAAAAACTATGAAAAAATCGATATCCTATCTCTACGCTAACCCTGGAACTGCTAAATAAATTCGGGAAAAAAATCCAGCCAATAGTTAATTTTAAGATTTAAAAGTTTTTTTTTTTCCTCGAAATCTGTGTTTTTCATATCAATCAAAGCCGCAGAGGAAATTTAGAGATAGACAATTGAAAAGAAAATTGCTACTTACACCTCATTTCCCCTTTGTTCACAGTTTATTACACCGTTGGTCGGTGGTGGTATGGCATGGCACATGTTTAGTGGGGGTACAGCTTTGTGCCAAAAATGCAAGGAAATAATCAAGCAATTAAATAAGTAAATACATATCGATTAAAAATGTTGAAAAAAAAATACAAAATTTATACATGAATTATCCAATTCATTACTATGGACAGACAGACAGGAAGACACACACACAGACAGACAGACAGCTGACGGGTCGACGAACAGATAGGCAAACCGAAAGACAGGGGAGGGCAGGGAGAGAGGGAAGGATGAAAGAAGGAATGGATGATGGGAGGATGGTCAAAAGGGTAGATAGATTGCTTACATTGGACATAGGTCAAAAGCCTGTGGTCCGATCTTGGATCTACAGTGTTTATTTTTTTTAAGTAGTCAGGGGCCGAAGCCTGGGCGAGATTTTTTAGCAAAAAATAGGAATCATTCTAATGAGACGGAATAAATCGGTTTATTTCGCCTTATTGTGCAATGCATAATTAGGGAGGCATGCTGTACATGTGTAGCAAGATATAGGTCAATAGTAGTATTTAGCACACGATCTTTTATGACATGTTTAAACATGTACCTTCATGTATAGTGGTGTACAGCAAAAAGGCAGCAGACGAGGTTTTTAAATGATCTTTTGAGAGCAGGTAACTGCATTATTGATTATGATAAAAACAGAATAAGTAGCAAATAACGAAAGGTTAACTTCTTTTTCGACTAGAAGTTAACTGGTCCATGACATCCACACATTTCAAATCTCTGTGTGTCCGTCCGTCTGTCTGTGCGTGCATGCGTCTCTCTCTCTGCGTCTTTCTCTCTCTTTTCTGTCTCTCTCTTTCATTGAACTAACAGAAAACAGGTGTGGAGAGTGTTACAATGTCACTGGAAACCTTCGCCGGGAAAAAAAAAATGATCTAAAAGTCTCGTAAAAAGAACGTTCAGGAAATGAAGGTCTCTGTGTACCTGTAGTATTTGCATGCCTCCAACTTACTTTAGCGTAACTGACTGGACTAAGTCTTGTGCCTTCTCTTTGTAACCGTTTGCTTTGTTTGACACAACGGGGTGGGAAAACTACTACTCTCTATTGGGCGGGCAAGCAATCAAATTTCTTTACTACAAGAGTGAGCAATTATAGACGGGAGAATGTAAATTTAAGGAATCTAATTTTAGCTGTAGGGTTCAACAATACGTGACATAGGTAATTACTGATCGTGTTTCGAGCAGACAAATTATAATAAAGTAAGGTTCGATTCGCCGAGGAAAACACTGTGGCAAAAAAAGGTATTTGGGAGCAGCAGAGGATAATCTATTCTTTGCCAGGGTCGACAGGAGTACAAACAGCCATTTTACATTGCGAGAAAAGTCTTACTCTCTCTCTCCGTCTCCCTATCTGTCTCTCTTTCTTCACTATAAAAAATCGTGTGTTAGATGTTTTACACCGTGCTCAAATTGATTCAATCATTCCATACCGACGACTCATTCCTTCACAGTGCTTTGCATACGTACACTTCTACGTCAGTGGAGATCGAACTAGGAGCGAGTAGCAGACGACATAAGCTTACAATAGTGGAATCTGTGTGAAACTGGGACAGTGGATATCACTCTTTCTCTCTCTCTCTCTCATATAAGATTTGGGAGCGCTGCCACCACCGCCGCCGCCGCCACCGCCGCCGCCGCCGCCGCCGCCTTTTCTAATTACTAACCCTTTTTTTATCCTCTCAGCCATTTTTCTTTCCCTCTCATCTTCCTCCGCCGCCGGCGGCGGCGGCGCTCCCAAATCTTATATAAGAGAGAGAGAGAGAGAAAGAGGGATGTCCACTGTCACAGTTTCACACAGATTCCACTATTGTAAGCTTATGTCGTCTCTCTCATATGAGATTTGGGAGCGCCGCCGCCGCCACCGCCGCCGCCGGAAGAAGAGAAGAAGGAAGGAAAAATGACTGAGAGGATAAAGAAAAGGGTAAGGAAATAGAAAAAGCGGGGCGGTGGCGGCGGTGGCGACGGTGGCGGCGGTGGCAGTGGCGGCGGCGGCTATCCCAAATTTAGTAATCTAATGAACCCTGCAGCTAAAATTAGATTCCTTAAATTTACATTCTCCCGTCTATAACTGCTCACACTTGTAGTAAAGAAATCTGATTGCTTGCCCGCCCAATAGAAAGTAGTAGTTTTCCCACCCCGTTGTTTCAAATAAATCAAACGGTTACAAAGAGAAGACACAAGTCCAGTCAGTTACGCTAAAGGAAGTTTGTGGCATGCAAATACTACTGGTACACAGAGACCTTCATTTCCTGAACGTTCTTTTTACGAGGCGTTTAGATCATTTTTTTTCCGGCGAAGGTTTCTAGTGACATTGTAACACTCTCCACATCTGTTTTCTGTTAGTCCAATGAGAGAGAGAGAGAGAGAGAGAGAGAGAGAGAGAGAGAGAGAGAGAGAGAGAGAGAGAGAGAGAGAGAGAGAGAGAGAGAGAGAGAGAGACGGGCAGACGAACGCACGCACATACAGACGGACGGACACACAGAGATTTGAATTGTGTGGATGTCATGGACCAGTTAACATCTAGTCGAAAAAGAAGTTAACCTTTCATTATTTGCTGCTTATTCTGTTTTTATCATAATCAATAACGCAGTTGCCTGCTCTCAAAAAATCATTTATAAACCTTGTCTGCTGCCTTTTTGCTGTACACCACTATACATGAAGGTACATGTTTAAACATGTCATAAAAGATCGTCTGATAAATACTACCATTGACCTATATCTTGCTACACATGTACAGCATGCCTCCCTAATTATGCATTGCACAATAAGGCGAAATAAACCGATTTATTCCGTCTCATTAGAATGATTCCTATTTTTTGCTAAAAAATCTCGCCCAGGCTTCGGTCCCTGACTACTTTTTATATTATGGCACCACCCTTTTGAAACTGCAACTTTTCACCTTTTTTTCCGAAAAAAAAGTTTTGTTTTTTTTATTCTTAATTTTTAATTCTTCAAGACAAGAACAAAGTTTTAGACTTTTCCGACTTTAAATCATTTTAAGACGACTTACTAAATTTGACTCGTACGTGATGTTTACAAAATAGAAATTGTCCTTGAAATGGTAGACAATATGCTTTTCAAGAACTTGTAATACCATTCAGATACGGGATTCTTTGGCAAAGGTTTAAGAATTACCCCTCAGCAAATAACCCTGAATTTTACTACCCTGCCAAAAAAAGAAAAAGCTTTTGAAAACGTTGTGACCAAAGTACAAAATGCTCTTAACAAGTAATTTCTCCGTTCCCGGATGTTATTCAGCCTTTCAAAGACAAATCTTATGATCTGAGACACATTTAATTTGTCGTCTACAAAAAAGAAATCATTTTGGACAAGTCTAAAACTCTGTCGTTTTCAAAGTCAGCCAATATGACATGTTTTGTTATCTAATAACAAGGAAGTAAATAGGTCATACAATAAATGGTACTTCTCACTTTACCTATCGTTGTAGTGGGTGGGGTCCTGACAGCTTGTGTTGTCGGTGCGGTTGGCAGGGAAGATTTACCTGGGAAAGAGAGGATCGAACATAAGTCTAGTGATATTTTTGTGGTCTAGTTAAGGAACATAATACCTAGTCCTAAGAATTTCAACCCGTCTTCGAAGAACTGAAAAACACGGACCTTTGCGGAACGCCATAGATCAAGATCAGACTGCACAGAACGTGCAGTCTGATCTTGGATCTATACCGTCCGCTTGGTTAGTGAAGCTTAAAAGAGAAGCCGTTTTTGGGTGTCAGTGGACTGTATTATTATTCGTGGAAAAGGTCGAGTATATGTATTAAGCGATTAAAATAGTTCAGTAACATCAAAGGATTTTGAGAACACTAATTCACAGGTAAATCTGAGAGGTAGCTGCACAGAAATTTCAAAGAAAAGTTCCAAGAGTAAGAGAGTGTGAGAGAGAGAGAGACAGACAGATTAAGACATACACAAAGACAAACACAAAGAGATGCAGGTAGACGGGGGTGGGTGTGGACAGCAGAAAAGACAAATAGAAAATAGACACATATGCAGAATTAGAAAAAAAAAGTACCCACAAAAAAAGTGAAAAAAGGTGAAAAAAAAAATGCATTCTTACACACAGGCTTTGTACCGTCAGCCTCACATCCATAGAGTTCGAATCTCAAGGCGATGTTCTCGTGCCATGCCAATGGGTTTATGCGGACGTACAGAGCATCGAACGGGCAATTCAGCGAGTTTATATTGGGCGTGACGTTATCTCTGTTTCCGTCTAAAAACTGCAAGCAAGTATTGATATTTTTCTTTTTTAACTCTTAGGCTGCTAGGCGCGACTCACCGACCTTTTGCGGACAGTGTAGATCAAGATCAGACTGCACAGAGAACGTGGAGCCTGATCTTTAATCTGCACTCTCCGATAAGGACATATTTACCCCCCATAATTACCTTTGAAATAGCAAAAAAATCGGGTTTTTACAATCGGCTTATTAGCTTCATTTTACTTACTTAACAGGATGAACGTTAACTCTTCACAAAACAATTCTGTATTTAACGACAATGGAGACGAAGGCTTTTGAAAGAATTGTAATCGGCATCTTCTTCTAACTGTACAATATTCTCTACACTGCTAGTCCTTTATCATACAATTCCGAGTTATAAGGACCCTGAGAAAGAAGCGTTTTGGAAACATTGTGGGAAAAGAAGAAAATGCTGGATACCAGCATTTTCTTTTTTTTTTTTACACAATGTCTTCTACAATATCAAAGACAAATTTGATAATTTTATCCAAATTTGAATTGCTGTCTTCAAACGCTTTGAGTTTTAATGACCCAGAGAAAGAAGCGTTTTGAAAACATTGTGGGAATAGAAGAAAATGCTGGTTACCAATATTTTCTTCTTTTTCCACAATGTTTTCTATCATATCAAAGACAAATTTCACCATTTGTCCAAATTTAAATTGCCGTCTGCAAACGCTTTGAGTTTGGACAAGCCTACTTCTTTCGTCATGTGGTAAAGAATTAAAGCCTAATCGCAGTATATGACCAACATTTACTTAGTTGTCTATTTGGATCAGTCTATTTCGCCCCTTTGGCACGGAGTTCAAACTGTAAAAAAAATCATTACCTCACCAAACAATGTTGTAGCTTACAACAATAAAGCCATCCTTTTAATATATGGTGGCGTATTTGACTCGTGACCTGATGTTGTGGGTTCGAAACCCTGTTGATGCAAACTTTTCTTTTCCTGCGATTTTTCGTCTCTCACCTCTGATCCATGTGAGAAAGTAGTGTCAGTGCTGGTTTGAGAAAGCCAGGAAACAAATGCGTAGATGCACTGGTCGCCGTGATATGACATAACTGCTAAATCGGGTTTAAACTCTAATTAAACCTAGGTTTGTACTTATACATACAATGTACATACATACTCTTACGAACAAAGTCCGTAACAAAGAAACAAATGAACAAATGCATAGCAGAAATACAGGGACCGGGCAGGATTCGAACCTAGAACGCCCGGACGAAAGGCCAACACCATTACCACTGAGCTAAAGAGAATTCTCCCTAACGCTGCTGTTAAGTATTGTATTTAAATCGGAACGAAGCCATGCATGAAGGAGTGATTTCCCGTAACAATACATACATACATACCTTTGGTATTGATACAAATTAAATGAATATATAGGAAGTTGTGATTGGTTAAAAATGTATACATGTTTATGTTAAGGGTCCCTGCCTATCTGCTGGCAAATTTACGCAGTCTTTCTTTTTTTAAAGATATTTCTTGTTTGAAATTCTCTTCACAAACATTTGCTCTCTCGCCGTATTCCTGGGATTTCGTTAGCTATATAATGACGGCACTAACGTTACTATCTGAACGTCTTCACGTGAATTTTTATCATCGATGTTAAACGTAAAAGTATCATCGTTGTTAAGCGTAAAAGTAACCCAGGGTATTTATGGTTTCACATTCAATCACATGACAAGTAACTTAGCCAATCAGAACGCACCTGGTCACTGACTGTCTCACTACTGTATGGTTCCCAAGTGATGCCGTCCACGCTGTACAAAACACGGAAACGTGTCACATATTCGTTGGCTGTATCCCCTGACAAGACAACTCTCCCCGCTGTAGCTATCCCAGTAATTCGAGTGAGAGTGTTTAACTTTACCTGTAGAAAGTTGAAATTATAAGAATGTTACTTTAAATCCACTTAATATTCCTAAGGGAATGAATTATACACAATTTAGAAAAGTTTACTCTCTTTCAGTATTTCGGCTTATGCCCTTATCAAGAAATTACACTTGGAATTGATGCCTTCTACATTTTGTGACTATTATAATACCACCATTTTTAAATGAAAATAATCATTTAAAAATGGTGGTATTATGATAGTCAAAAAATGTAGAAAGCATCAATTTCAAATGTAATTTCTTGATAAAGGCATAAGCCGAAATATTGAAAGAGAGTAAACTTTTCTAAATTGTGTATAAAAATGTTGTTCTCTTAGCCTCGCTAATCTCAGAAACACGGGCCTAGGTGCCAATTTTGAAACAATGCTTTCCCGAAAATTAAGCGAAAGACTGAAAATGATTCTTCAATGAAAAAAAAAAGACATAAGTGGGCTGTTAGAAATACCACTAAAAGCTATGTCTCGACATCTTTTTTTAATCTCGAGGCAGACCTTTCCGACCCCCTCTTCTTTTGTTTGTTTGTTTTGAAAGGACAAAAACTCGTGTTGGTTACCTTTTCCAACAATGTTTTCAAAAACCTTGCTGTGGGTCGTTTTAACTTGGGATTATATGGTTAAGGGTTACTTTTTCTGTCAAAAATGGACTGATGCAAAGCGAAAACTTTTTTTTCGACACGACATCATGTATAAATATCTTGGCTTGAACTCAATAAATATATAGTAACGTTAGTTTTTAAAGCCTAGGGAGAGGTAGATGTAAGCTAAAACTCCGCATTTCAGTCTTAGCTTACTATATGTTTTTACGGCGTTACATATACACGCGCTTACCTAGAGTCTATATATAGAAACACCGAAGCTCTCTTACACACTATAACGCGTTATGTATTCCGTACTCTAAGTGTTTTGATACCTTAATTCTTTAACACTAAACGTATATAGCATACTTATGTTTATACAGGTAGTTATTGTGTTATTGGGAGACAAGTCTTAAAAAAAAGCAAAACGTTACTTGAAAACAAAACGTTTCGATACCTGAATATATTGGTCCAAAGTATTATTTGCGGGTCTCCACCCACCAGCTAAAACGAGTGAACCGGAATTAGTGACGTCAGAGTTCATCCGGGCTCTTTCTGGACCAAAGTAGTAAGTGCGGGCACCAGACCAAACAGAAGAAGCAGTTATTTGTGAATCATTAACTGTGGACAATAATGGCTCCCTGCAAGTCTTCGCTGAAATGTAATACAAGTACATTCAGTATGTAGAACAATCAATACGTTAACTTCTCCGCAGACAGCAAATCTAGACTCCAAGACTCAATTTAGCCGTCCAAGCTCAAAGTATTAGCAGACGACAAATCAAAGGTGGTCCAAATGATGAAGTATTGTCTTTCAAATGGTAGAAAACATAATGGGGAAATGAGAAAATGCTGGTTGCCAAAATTTTCTTTTCTTCCAATAATGTTTAAGAAGGTTATCTTTCTTGGGTCGTTTGATTACGAAGAGTATAGTAAGGCAAGTCACTGTTCAAGAAAAAAATCATGGCAGGTTTAACATCTTCGGAAACATTAAACAAATGCTTCTAAGAGAAGAGAATAACGTCCAGACAGTCCCTCTACCAGCAAGTTAGTGTCATTTATCACACAAAACCTCCCCCTGCAGTGTACTAAACCCATCACTTATTTTTGATAATAGACTAGTGTATTATCGTTTTTTGGGTCCCGGTTCTGGTCATTTTTCAGTCACGAGCGCGTGAAGCTTGAGAAACCAACCACAGTACGTGCGGAATTTGTACTACTACGCCGTTTCGCGGAAAAATGACGTCATTATTGCTAAGGCGTATACGCGTGGATAGTTTTTTGATTTTCATGTTTAATAAAAACCAAGAAATGCAGCAAAAGCTTTTTAAAAGCACCAAAATTGCTGAATTAGTTGCACTTACCCCATCTAGAAACTGTTTTATTCTACTTTCGGTGTAAATGTCATGGAGCTCTCTACTTGTGTATGTAAACATTTCAAACCGAACTACAACTGTAAACATGGACCCGTAAACAGTATATAGGCAAAAGGTGATGATGAGGGATATTTTTTGTCTTTCATTCGTTTTACGTGATAAATAGAATCTCACGTTCGTGTTTATGTATTATAAATTTTATCAAAGTGGTTGACTAAAATGTATTTGACGCTCGCCAAGGCTCGCGTCATACAATTTTAGTCAACTCGTTTGATAAAAATGATAAAACATAAACACTCATGTAAGATCCTCTATCTAATTTACACTGATGTGCCCGAGATTCGAAACTAGCATGTGAAGTTTGAGCAGCTGTGTTCCTACAGTGCTCTCTCCAACTAAATTTGTTAATACAGAAAAATATCTCTTGATAGACACTTTGGTCTGATCTGCATGGACTCTCCTGAAAGAAAAACATCACATACCTATACACTCAGGCAAAGCCTCGCCGCCATTCCACCCTCCAGTTGCCCCGGAGCACATTTTGGATACAAATTTATCTCCCGTGAGAAACTTATATCCAGTGTTACACGTCGCCGTACATGATCTGAGTTAAAAAAAAAAAAAGTCAAAATGATATTTAACACCTTTTTACATATTAGGTTTTACTATTTGGCAAGCTATGTCATTGCATTTTTATGACGAAAACAGTCCGTTCAATACCACATGCCCAACTCGGCCAATATGAGCAAAGTCAGCCAAAACAATAACTATTTTATGTACTTGTTAGAAACTATTTAGGTGAAAGTTAAATAAATCTATCTTTTAATATCCTTTAAATCTCACAGACCATAGCAAGGACTTCTGCGGACGGCGAATATCAAGTTAAGACTTCCATGAAAATGCATGAAGATGTTGGAACTATGTTATCTAATAGGCTTGATAAGACAGTGGTCGGTCTTAAGAACATGTAAGTTTGTAAAAATTGCATAGGTCAAATACAAACCGCACCTAGTGGGATTCGAACCCGTGCGGAAAAGATTCTCGTTTATTGAGGTCTAAAAGACCAACACGTTTACCACTGAGCTGAAGAGAATTTTTTCCAACGCATTTGTCAGGTACTGATTATATACGGGATGAAGCTATGCAGTAAGGAAGGGGTGATCTCCCGTAACACATCTCCCTCTTAAATGTCACCATTTTTAAGACAAAAAGCCTTACTAGGTAGTAGTTCTATTTTTTTAGACAACAAATGGCTCAATGGCCAATCCAGGATGAACCACCATCTTACGAACATGAAAGTTTTCAACAAATGCATAGCTGAAATACAAACCGCAATCGCACCTGGCGCGATTCGAACTCTTTTTTTTCCGAGGTTTAAAAGACCAACACCTTAACCACAGAGCTAAAGAGTTGTTTTTTTCTTTTTCAAACGCAGTTGTTAGGTATTGATTTTATACGGAATGAAGCTATGCAGTAAGGAAGGAGTGATGTCCCGTAACAACGGTACCGTCCAATGTTTTATCAAGCCTATAAGATAACATATTTCTGAGTTTCTGTAGATTAATTTCTTCAGTCGTCAAACGAGGTCGAGTTTTTACATTAACATTTAGCGATGAAAGGTTTAGAGAATGCAAAATCTAAACAGTGCTCAAAATTGTGTTACGGGAAATCACTCCTTCCTTACTGCATAGCTTCATCCCGTACAAAATCAATACCTAACAACTGCGTTAGGGAGAATTCTCTTTAGCTCAGTAGTTAAGGTGTTGGTCTTTTAAACCTCGATAAACGAGGATCCTTTCCGCAATGATTCGAATCCCGCCAGGTGCGGTGTATTTCAGCTATGCATATGTTGCGAACTTTCATGTTCGTAAGATGGGGGCTTGTCCGGGACTGGCCATTGAGCCATCAATTTTGTTGTCTAAATGATAGACTTACTGCCCAATAAGGCTTTTTGTCATCAAAATGATGATATTTAAGAGGGGGGGTCTGTTATGGGAAATCATTCCTTTCTTACTACATAGCTTCATCCCGTATAAAATCGATATCTAACAATTGCGTTGGGGAGAATTATCTTTAGCTCAGTGGTTAAGGTGTTGGTCTAAGGAACCTCGATAGAAGAGGACCCTTTCCGCACGGGTTCGAATCCCGCGAGGCGTGGTTTGTATTTCAGCTATGCATTTGTTGCGAACTTTCATGTGCGTTAGAATTGGAATCTCTGACAACTAGAAGTGCCACAACAACGTAAAAAAATCTGTTACTTTGCTCCCTGTGAGTTTTAACAGACAATTTACTTTTGCACAGACATTGTATACCCACACTGAAGTTCCGTTAGCAGAACAGCTTACGATACCATTCGCCGGTGACCTAAGTGGACTGCAGACCAAAGCCTGACTTGGAGTATTGGTGCTATTCTCTGTAGAGACAAAAAGGGTCTGTATTCATCAACCGTTCCTAGAAAAATTCGTAGGTTTATTCTCCTAGATTTGAACGTAACGCAACTTCTGATTGGCTAAACCACATGGTTTAGCCAATCAGACGTTGTGTTACTTTCAAATTTAGAAAATTCTGGAGGAAAAGAAAACTGAGAACGTTCTTAGGAATGGTTGGTGAATACAGGCCCTAAAGTGACATAACGCAATTGGTTTACTGTTGACACTTGTCATTTGATTCATTTTATGCAGGCTGATTTGACTGATTCATGGGCGTAATGAAGTCGTACTGGTAATGGTTTGCATATAGGAGTTTTTACGCCTCTGTAACTGACCAATGATGAAAAAAAGCTGAGGTTGCATTGCTTAGTGTGAAAATCGGCAACATTTTTTAATGTTCTTTCCTCCAAAGCTAATTCTATTTCGGGTTTTTTCTTTTCTTTTATTTTGTTTGTTTTCTCTGCTTTCATTTTAGGTGATTAGTTTTACAAAGACAGTGACAGCAATTTCTTTTAAAGAGACAGTGACAGCAATTTCAAAAATAAACTTGTAACGTCGTCTCCGTGATTACCTTCTTTTTTTCGTCAATCAAAAGCTGACTACTGTAAGCATTATGGCAAAAGGAGAAATTACTCGTATCGATCAATGTCTCCTTTGGTCGCAACGTTTTACTAATATATATTGGATCTGACATGAGTTGGTGTTTGAGATAAAATTTTATTACACGAGTCTAGAGAAAATGTTATTAAGCGAGCCTTTGGCGAGCTTAATAACATTTTTTCTTGACGAGTTTAATAAAATTTACCTCAAACGCCAACGAATGTCATATTCTTTTTATCACATTACTATATTTCACAAATTATAGATCAAGAGATGCAAAACCATCTATAGATGCACCCGCGGTTATATCCAAAAAAATTCTGTACACTTCTATGAAATACGTACAAAATGACGTGAAAAATGACGTCACACAATTGTGATATTAAACGTGTATAAAATAAGAAAATTCGTGATGGGTATATTACACTGAAAACAAGGTAATATATGATAAATTATTATATTAATTATAGTATTCATTAATTCAAACGTCAACAGAGACTTATGATGCATGGTCCATAAGGATATTTTCAAGTGTCTACTGCAAGTTTCGTTTCAGGTGATAGCCAGTGAAAATCAAGAGTATTATTATAAAGCTCCTAAAAGTATTCATTATTAACTCTTTCGGCGCCAAATAAATGTACTCGACCTCTTTCGACGGCTCTTGAAGGCCCAGTAGAGGCCAAAATATCAAAGCAGGTGTCATGATACATTTAAATTTAAATCATACCATTTAAAAGTATGGAAAATACTGTGAAGATGACAATCTGTTACCGTGTGTTCCGGCCATGTGTTAGTCGCTGGCAGAAAAAAAGAATTTCAAAATCAGGCAAAAAGTAAACAAAAGACATAACTACCTGGCAGGTTTTAACCTATGTTTGAAATGAATTTCTCTGTCAACGACTAAACTTGGACCGACCGTACAATGGCAGATTGTCATCACAATAATTTCCATACTTTTAAATGGTATGATATAAATTTTATATGCACTTTAACACACGCTTTGTTTACTTTTTGACGATACTGTCACTTTAATACAATCGACTGAAAGTTTTTTATCGTATATGCTCAATTAAACAAGCGGACGGTATAGATCAAAGATCAGACTGCACGTTTTGTGCAGTCTGATCTTGATCTATAACGTTTGCCAAAGTTCCTGTTTTCGCCTGTGGCCCTGAAATAGTTAATAAAAATAAAGCAGAATGGAGGTCGTTAAACCTGATCTTACTTATGCATTTCGGAAAATCTTTTCCACCCTGCCAGCCTCCCAGCAGATCAGAACATGCTTTAGTTATAGATGTATCGCCTGTCGAGAATACGTAACCAGCACTGCACGTGGCCTTACAGAATCTAAAAATAGAACCGTCATTATAATTACAATGAGCTATGCTTTGTGAAAAGAGAGTTATATGAATCGACAAAAAGTATCGTAGTGCGCGCAGGCTGACCTGCATTTTTACCTGGTCGGTTAAAAATGTGCAAAAGTATTATGTCAGTGTAAATCCTTATTTATGAACTAACAAGAAATTATATTCCATGTTCCACTAGAAGCGTTAGGAATCTACTACCTTAATACAGCAAATACATAGAACTACCTATAACATGTCATCGCTCTGCACGCTTTGATTTTCGAATTTCTGTACTAATTAAGTCCACTTACAATGTTATCCCATTGGTAGAACAACTGCTCATACCATTAGCCGGGGCCTGAAGTGGGTCACATAAAGCAGGAGCTCCGTCAACATCTGCAATTGCTACAGCAACAATATTAGATTAGTCAACAAAACCTAATAGTATAGAATCAAAGGACTGAAAGTCCTGAAAAGTAAAAAAATGCAATATATAGCACTGATGCAGATTAATGAAAAAAAAAGCTTTACAGGATATGTTTTACCTGTTTCTTAACCCTTGGACTGCTAAGCACGACTTACGGACCTATTGCTGACAGTGTAGATCAAGATCAGACTGCACGGAACGTGCAGTCTGATCTTAGATCTACACTGTCCGATAAGGAGATATCATTCCCCCCAGAAAATAACCTTTGAAATGGCGAAATTTTGGTTTTTAATATCGGCTTGAAAGTTTCATTCCACTTATTTAGCAGGATAAAGGTTTAATAATCTTATGGATCAAACAGAGAGAAAGGACAACAAAAGTTGGTCGATCCAAAAGCAAAGATCAATAACCGATTACCAGTTGAGGTATTCCTAGCAAACTTTGAGAGTAGGATGCGTAAATCGCATGCTCAAAGAGATTGTTTTGTTCCTGTCAGAATATTCACAGTTAGCTAACAAAAAAAAAAAAAAAAACCGCTCATCCTACAGGGTGTCAAAGAATTAATGTGAAGTGCACATCTCATAAGGTTTTATCGAAACCTTTTGAAGTTATTTCTTGATATGTGACCTTCGTCTGCGAAAAGCCAACATAATTTTATATATTTTTTCCATGTATGTTTCGATTTTCAGAACAATATTCTCAGCAAATTATTTCTTAGAACTAATCTTAAATATTACAAAATATTTTTCTCACGTTATCGCACACTACACAGTTTTTGTGTTACATTCAAATTTTCTTCAATTGAGCGGATATCAATGCATACTTTCTCAAAAATAGGACAGAGAATAGAACTTATATCTAGAAGTAAGATAGTAGTTTTCATATGTTCATTTGTAAATTAATTATGCAGTAGCAGAACTGAAAAATATTGGCCTTGTGCTAAACTGATATATGGAAAAGAATGTAATTCATGCAAAACAAGTATGATATAACTATTTGCTAAATTGTCGAGGCTTCTTTTAAAGTTCTTTCCTTTACGTTTTATCGGGGACAGACATATCCTAGTCACATACAATATTGGACATATAACCAAGAAATGAAAGCAAACCTTGTACTTACTGAGATATGTAACCACAATGACGAGAACTGAAATGACGATAAGAAAATTTAGAGTGAGACTGACAAAATATGTCTATGAAAAATAAGCAACCTACCAAAACATGTTTACGATTATAATTTATTTTGATTTTGATATTCAAAGGACTTGTAATTAATTTTGATAATTATGAAATGTACCTAATAAATCGAGCATGTCCTTGCCGCATGTATGAACGAGATTATTTCAAACGATCGATTTTAGGTCGAGGGTTCGGGTATCGGTCCTATATACGTGTACTTTAAAACAGTATTACTCAGTATGTAAACGTCTTAAATCATCAGTATAAATATAAAAACTGCGATAAACAATTTCATTTTCCAAAAGAAAAAGACAGGTAAGTCTCTTTTTTTAACCATTTGCCAGACGAAGGAATTTTAGACTAATTCAAATTGAAAAAAAAAAGTTTGCATACAACAAATTGAATGTTGTGTTTAAGGGGAAAGGAAACATTGGCAGAAGAGGAGAAAATTTGCTGATTGCTAGATTTTTCTCCTTTTACCACAATCTTTTCAATAGTGTTCCTTATCGATATCATTTGCTAAGTAGCTACGAGTTTCATCATTAATTGCCGTTTTTTCTCTTTTGTTTTGTATCTCTGCAAGACAGTTTCTTCTTCATTTTAATTTTTCATCACAATATCTATAAAAATCTTATGTTGCCATTCAGAATCATTTTTTGAAAGATAGAGTGTGTTTCTTCCTCTCTTCAGTATTTAATATCATAAAAGATAGTAATAGATGCAACGAAATAATGGAGAGGATATACAAGAAAAATAATCTGGTATTGTCATTTTCAGGAAAACTCTTGAAGATAAAAGTTGCACCTTACTATAAACATTAGTTCAAGTACCTCGTATTATAACATCATAAATCCTAGCCGCCATTTCGCTTCAAGAACGGAACATCCACTGAGCATGCGCGGGGAAATGTTGCGTCACCAGGTCACATGTCGTGAAATTAACAATAGGTTTAAAATGGACAACACAATGATAAGAGGCGACGGTCTGTTGGTATTTAACACAAAGGGACGGGATTAATCTGCCAATCAGCTGTTTAGATCCCAGCCCAGTAATGTAAAAATGTGGGGCGAGTCGACGCAACCCGAAAGATAAAAGCTGGCCAAAAACCATTTTTAATGAAGTGGACTGTTTTCTTTTACTTCCACTCTCTTGTTCTCCACTGCATGAGTCAGACCGACATTCTTTCCTTATTTACTATTCACCCATTTCTGCACAGGTCAAATTTAGACCTACCTAAACACTATTACAAAAAAAAAAGGATAAAATCAAAAAAAGAAATGAACTATTGTTTTAAACAATACGGCAGACGTTCTATAAAACGAAGCACTTGAGTGTTGAAATAGAATCTTTTTTCTTTTTTTTTTCTACAATGTTTTGCAAGTCTGTAAGCTGCAATGGTATTAAAAGTTGTATGAGTGCACAAATTAGTTAAACAATTTTTCAATTTAAGCCAGGTCATTGTTTATTGTTTATGTCAGAAACCATGTTCGATCCTTAGCTACAAAAAGATCCGTAAGATTCTGCGGTCTTTAAAAAAAGGTATTTTTTCAAGAGACTACTTATTTAAAGGCCTATCTTAGTCTAAAGCATTTGCCGACAACAATTTAACTGTGGCTAAATGAAGAAAATATCGTGGGAAAAGTAGAAAATGCTGTCAATCTGCATATTCTCCTTTTCCGAGCTTTACTAGTACTGATTATTCACATTATTCATGGATGCTTTCAAAGTAGTATGCAAAATTGTTTCGAAATGAGCATTGGCTTCAATTACACATTTATTTAGAGTACAGAATCATAACCATTTTTATCACATAACCTCCCCTGTTTTCAGTGTAATATACCTATTACGAATTTTCTTATCCTGTACACGTTTGATATCACAATTGTGTGACGTCTTTTTTGACGTCATTTTGTACATATTTCATAGAAGTAAATAGGATTTTATGGATATAACCGCGAGTGCATTTACATATGGTTTTGCATCTTCTGATCTATAATTTTTAAAATATAGTCATGTAATAAAAAGAATCTGACATTCGTTTGCGTTTGATATAAATTTTATTAAATTCATCAAGAAAAAATGTTAAATGTCAAGAAAAAAACCCAAAGGCTTACTTAATAACATTTTCTCTAGACTCGTTTAATAAAATTTTATCTCAAACACCAACTCATATCAGATCCTATATATCACACAATGCCGGTATTGTGTGATAAAGTGTTAACCTTTTACCTCACAATGCAGACTTTTAACGACCCTAGAAGAGAAGGCTTTTGAAAACATTGTGGGAAAAGGAGAAAATGCTGGTAACCAGCATTTTCTCCTTTTCCCACAATGTTTTCTACCCTATCAAGAAAAATTACTTCATTTGAGCCACTTTGAAATTGTTATCTGCAAATGCTTTCAATTTGGACGGGTCTGAATTTTGTCGTGTCGTAAAGGTTTAATTATGAAATAAATGAAAATGTCTAATTATCAGTGAAAACTGAAATAATGTGATGAAAAAAATCAGTTCGTCCGCAAAACTTACGTATTGGACGGAGGCCCTTTAATTGCTCGGTGGAAAAACGTAGAAGTAGTATCATGTAGGCCCCTGGTTCGAGCCTCTTTTGAAGCACTGGGTCGTGGGAGTGTCCTTGGGCAAAACACTTGCGGAGCCTCAGACTAGCAATAGTGAGACCACTGACATACATGACTATGTGAGCTGTCGCCCTGCACAGGATGTGCAGTCTGATCTTAATCTATAATGTACGTAAAAACGTAATGAATGGCGCTAAACGTGTTCCGAGTGCGCATAGTTCTGTTGGATTGGACTTTCAAATTTACGGGCCAAATATTTAGACAAACTACGACTTTAATAGAGAAACTTCCGCACAGTCAAGGTGACAGGTTTCACAGCCTGACGTTTTTAATCTTTATCTTGCTGAATAAGTGAAATAAATTTTTTTTAGCCCATAGTTAAAACCCATATTTGCTGTTTCAAAGGTATTTTTTTGGGGGAACAATATGTCCTTATCGGACAGTGTAGATCATAGATCAGACTGCACGTTCTGTGCAGTCTGATCTTGATCTACACTGTCCACAAAAGGTCAGTGAGTCACGCTTAGCAGCCAGAGGGTTAAACTTACCCTTCGCCGAACAAAATAGTGTTTTAAAGACTTTGAGGAAAAGTATCCTTGAATACACCGTGATTAGAATGGCAAATATGCTGGTAACAAGCATTTTCTCCTTTCCCAACAATTTTTTTTGCCATTTATATAGTAGATTTACTGTTAAGCTCATTTCGTCTGCAATTGATTTCAATATGGACGAGTTTAAATCTCGGTCTTCCTGGTGAAAAATTAATTAATTTCCTAGTTGCTGAAATCGAGTTTCTATCGTTCCTCCATTTTTCGACCTCCCCTCCCCCTCCCGCCACACACACGCACACAGACACAAATAAGTCCGAAAAACGAAGGCAAGTTTACGCTCTTGGGAGTTTTTTTTTTTAAACTCATAACCTGCTAAATACATGTACATGTAAGTTCAATGACACGTTCAAGACGACAGAAAAACCCTGAATAATGCTATTTCAAAATTATTCTTCGAGAACAATATCTTCCTATCGGACAGTATAGATCCAAGATCAGACTGCACGTTCTGTGCAGTCTGATCTTGATCTACACTGTCCGCAAATGTCAGTGATTCGTCCTTGAGTTAAGCCTAAAGGTCTAAACCATTCTTCTTATTCAAATAATTTGTAAGAACTTCTTATTCTTAGCTAATAACCTCCTCAGATATTCAGACGGTGTACGGTACAAGTGGAAATTTTTGCGATGTGGAAATTTTTGCGATTTCGCGAATTTGAAAAATTCGCAAACTTTTCTGTTCGCGTATTTAACAACAAGTATACCAACAAATAATGAGTGTCTTAAATTCGCAAACATTTACCAACGCAAAATATTTGTAGTCAGTAATTCGCAAATTTTTCGACACACGTATATATTCACATATACAGTATTTAAAAGCACATTTGAAACATACGAGCCACGCTATGGCAAAAGGGGGCTTAATGCATTTCCATGATGCATGATACTTAGCAAGTCAGCACATAATTATGGATCCATAAAATCCATTTTGTATAACAACCAGCTGAACCTTGAGGTAGAATGGTCCATGGACATGCAGAAATTTTACCAACAGGAAAACGTTTCAACACATGTCAGTCTGCGCGGACTGTGCAATCTGACCCGGATCGGTAATTCTTTGCAGATGTATTTAAACCCCATTTCACAGAGCATGGTTCATATGCATGATTAACATGCACGAATATATGTGAAAAAAAATATGGGAAAAAATACTTAAAAATCTTTATTATACATAACGTGGTTACTTTTCAGCCCAAGAAATTGGTGACATTTGATAGCACTGTGGAAGAAGGAGCAACTGCACGAAAGAAGAAGCAATTGCTCCTTTCTCCACAATAATTCCCATATAAAAGAGGTGTCTCTCTTAAATTCCTTTCTGTCAATCAATGATCAAGTAAATCGGTTCCAATGATTTTTTGTTTGCATGATGATTGATTGATTGATTGATTGATTAATTTATTAATCGATTGAATTGGAGTTTAACGCCGTTTTTAATAGCTTGGGTCATATCACGGTAGTCAGTGCACCTACGCATGTGTTTCCTGGTTTCCGCACACTAGCAATGACACAACTGTCTTTCCAAGACACTGACTACTTTTTCACATGCATCTTAAGAAAAGGCGAAAAAATCGCCGGGAAAGAAAGTTTGCCTCAGCCGCATATCGAACTCACAACCACCAGGTCACGAGTTCGATACGCTAACCACTGAGCTACCCGGCCCGGCGTGTTTGATGATATAACCTATAAGGAAGCTTAATCTTAAGCTGCTTTAATCCTTTATCACACAATCCTGAGTTTTAACAAACTTGAAGGAGAGGCCTATTGAAAACATTTTGGGAAAAGGAGAAAATGCTGGTAACCAGCATTTTCTCCTTTTCCCAAAATATTTTCTACTCTTCGTTTTTAAGTCATATTTACATTGTTTTCTGCAAATGCTTTCAATTTGGAACAAGTCCAAAATTTTGTCGTTTGGGAAAGAGTTAACACTTTTGGCTGCTTAGAACGACTCAATGCACTTTGCCAGACAGTGTAGATCTAAGACCATAGGTAGGCCCAAATGACTTGGAATCTGATTTTAAATCTACACTGACGATTTTTTGTTTAACAAAAAGAATTTTGAAAACACAATATTTCGGTTTTGTACCATAGGCTGTAAATATCTATTTAATTTATTTTGCAGGTTCAAGTTTTGTTTATTCATTTTTACCGAGGCTTCAAAATACAATTCAACATTAAAAAAACGAAAGTACCTTTGGTACATGTTATGAAACCAAGTATTGGGAGGGGTAGATCAAAATTAGACTGCGCGTCAATCTGCAACTTCCGCAAATGCTTCTCATGAATATCCTCCTTGACAATCAAAAGATTTAAATCTGACTAATTTCAACTTCCGCTTAATGTCATGTTTGCTGAAACCTAACTCCCGTAATACGCTGGAATGTAAATGCCAGCCAATTCAAAACGACCCGTGAAAATGGAAAAATATTCGGTTACAGTTTTACTTTTAGGTACGTTGATCTATTTGAAAATTCGAACAAATTATTTTTACTTTGATTTTTGTGTTAAACCGATTTTATTAGCGTCTGATCACAATAGCAACATTGCTAGTTGATGAACAGTATAATGACTGAATGCCGTTGCTTTCTTTTATGTGCGTTTTTCATATTTGCTGGTTTGATTTTTCTTGTATTCCGTCGTAAAATCAACACGCTTCTTTTGTTAATCAGTTATTTGTTACATCAGTTTTAACAGTTTTCAGTCATATCACAGCGACACCTTACCTATTCACGTTTTTCACGAGAACAAGGTTGGAGATTTGCAGTCCTTTTCTCAGAAACACTCACAAAAAGTGATCATTGTTCAAGCAGTGATCGAATAAGGACCTGCAGATGATTGCAAATCAAAATCATAATCATTCTTTATTTCTTTTTCCACAATGGTTTTCAACCCATCCAAATACAATTCCATTATTGGAAAACACATATGGCTCCCAACACGCGAAAAGGGGCATTCGGACATTTGCGTAAAGTGTCGTCTCGGATTAGCCTGCGCAGTCCGCGCAGGCTAATCCGAGGCGGCACTTTACGTCTACATTAGATTTTGTTCTTCAGTAGACTTGCGCAAAACAGAAAATTACATAAAAACGGAAAGTGTCGTTTCGGATTAGCCTGCGCGAACTGCGCAGGCTGATCCGTAACGACACTTTACGCAAATGTCCGAATGCCCCTTTTCGCATGTTGCAGGCCAATTATAATGTGTGGTATGCTTATGATGTCAATTTGGACAAGGCAGAAATCTTATTGTCTGGTAAAGGGTTAAGGCACTTCGAGTATACCAGTGCAAAACACGCTCATGGATGCGAAGTCTTTGAGTCAATGCTTTGTGAAGCTGTCTGTTGCAAATTGAATTAAAAAATCAAAGGACTGAAAGTCACGAAAACGGAGTTGTTGAACAGTATTTAGCGATAATATTGAAGGCTAAAAAGTTTTTCATGACATGTAACATGTTTTTAAAATTGAATGACAAAATAGCAAGGAGCAAGGAAATCTAGACTTGGCTACTCAGCATTCTAACTGTGATTTGTTTTTTGGTTATGAGTACTTAACTGATCCAGTAGGAAGATGAAACAGCGTTTGAAATTAATACATTATGCTACTGGTATTATATGAAAGGCCACTTACATGCGTAGCGACTATAGCGAGGTTGGGTATTACATGTTTTTGCAAAATCTGAAAGTAGCATCATTAGTGCCCATGCGTATCCAGTCTTACGAAATGAAAGTTTTCAACGAATGCATAGCTGAAATACAAACCGTACCTGTCAGGATTCGAACCCGTACGGACAACATCCTCATTCTTTGAGGTTTAAAAGACCAACATCATAACCACTGAGCCAAAGAGAATACTCCCCAACGCAGTTGTCAGGTATTGATTTTATACGGGACGAAGCTATGCAGTAAGGAAGGAGTGATCTCCCGTAACACCAGAGTATCTAGTTCCGGTCAGAAAGATTACCATGAAAAAGGTTGTGTGTATTAACTCTTCAGCGCCAAATATATAAACTCGATCCTTGTCGACGACATAAAACAGAATCCACTTAGACTCAGAAAGATTTATGTCTCGCAGGCTTCACTAAACAAGCGGACGGTATAGATCCAAGATCAGACTGCACGTTTTGTGCAGTCTGATCTTGATCTATGCCGTCCGCAAAAGTCCATGTTTTCGCCAATGGTGCAGAGAGGGTTAAAAGAGTTGTCAACAGGAGGCAATGTGCTCGGCATGAACTTGGCTCTATGTATAGTCCGCATATATTTAGATAATGATGCTGGAAACATGAAGGTCCAGGACAAAACAAGGGAATCGTCACTAAAGATACGGCATAATGGTGAAAAATTCTGTAAATTGTTTCTATACATGCCGTGTTAGACTTACTGTAAGTTGTGAGGAAATCTTTAAAGGCTAAGAATTTGAGGGAAAAGAAAACAGACTTTCGTAAAGAGCGAAATGTCTTGTTGAAAGCAGCTGATCCTTTGCCCACAATGTTTTCTGTAGCTATCAACTGCATGGTCACAAGAAATGTCTTTGTAATGTTTTAAAGACGGAACGCATTGACAAAACATTGAAATTTCATATGGCATCACACGTATTATAGACGCATTTTTGATTCATTGAAGTGACTATTTAATCTGTTAGCTCATTCTAAATTCTTTATTCATCTTTCAGCTGTTTTGACACAGTTTGTGACGAAGCACGTAACTGGTATGCATACTGTTTTGAAACTGTTTTCTCCGAATCGAATCTCGCCACATCGATGCCGCGATATTTGCAGAATTTCCACATTGCCGCCTTTTTTAGACTAAATACATACATACATACATACATACATACATACATACAAGCGAGACGTACCAATCCTCGCAAGATTGTTTGTCTCACAGAGTGAGAACTGTGAAACCTCGCATATTTCATAAATGTCTTCTTCACGGTCGATAATGCGATTGTCTTCTAATTGTCGTGTTTTGCTGGGGCGAGATTTCATGCGGAGGGACTGTCTGTGCATCTGTCTGTCTTTCTGTCTTTTGAGTGACTGGGTCTTTTTCCTATATTGTCTATCTTTCTTCATTTCTTTTCGTCTTTTTTATGTTTTCCTGCCTACAATGGCAACAAATAACTTCCGTAGCTTCAGTAATTGTCTCAACAACACAGCTTGTACTGCATTAAAACCTCACCCCTTTCAGTTTTTTTTTTTTTTTTTTTTTTGACAAACATAGAAAATAGAATAAGCAGATGCATGTGTTGCAGATGGGCAATTGCTTCAAACAAGATACAATGAGCTTGTCTTCTTCGTAGAAACATTAATTAATAAGATAATTACGGAAATCCAGTGGAAATCATACTTCGAGGTAAAATCTGAAATATATAATGAAGTGAGTGAAGTGAGAGTCCATACGAACATGTGCACATACACACCCGCCTTATACAAATGAGCTTGAACCGATGAAACTTAAACATCATTAACTGAATTACATATTCACTAAGGTAAAGATAACCTATGCAACGAACTTCTGATACAATCCCTGCCAGATGATCACCTAACAGCCACAAGTAGCCGAAGGGATCCGATTGCAATATCCTCACCTTCGAGGAGCCGCCTCAACACAACAGATGTCGTTTTGAGTAATGGTACCACACTTACTGGCGGCTGGTCTCCTGTATCAGACAGTAGGAACCATTACATACAGGTATATGGATGAAATACAGATGACTGTCAAAATATAGACCGGACTCTTGCTATAGATTCTTAAAATGGTAGAAAAAGATAAAGAATATGAAAAGGGGGGGGGGAGATAACCCTTTATCAGACAATGTAAGTCTAATTAAAGAAAAAGCGAGTCAGTACCTATTTCTTGCAGTTGCACAGACCGAGTTTTCAAGGTCGTATTTTCCAAATTCAACTATTTTCACTGTAACCTTTACTTAAAAAAAGAAGTGAAATTCCATTTATTTATGTCCTTTTGCATCCTCGGAACCCAGGTTTGAAGCATTACGTTACTCTCCGTGCATCACCCTGGGAAAATTGACTAGCAAATTGTCGGTTTTTATGGTCATATGGTCGGGAAGTATCCTTACAGCCAATCGAAAGATCGATAACATAATGATACTCTCTTGTAGAGAGGATAATTTCATTTCTTCCGTTACTAAAAATAACCCTGGAAAAAACCCGAGGTTGTCAACAAATATGGCGGCCGTCGGCGTGCTAGTCTCCTGTGAGATATGCTATTCTGCAATACAGGGACGACACTATCGATCTTTGTGTATGATTTTAACTGACAATCTTTCGGTGTTACGCTGAAAATCTCTTTTAAACGCTTCTCGATTGTGGTGTTGATGGGCGCCGCCATATTTAAGGTATCGCTAAGCTTGATTTGCAACGAATGATGTGACTGGATATCGACAAGTAAAAAATAGAAATGACAGCGTATTTGTGATAAGAATAGTTTAAATTTTCTCAAAGAAAAACTGAGATCACCAATCAAAAGGCTTCATGAATAATTCAAGAGAACGAGGAAACGCCAGCGAAATAACCTAGGGGCGATTACAGAATGAATCGAAACTGGGTCACCGAGGATGGTCCTTTTGCTGCAAAATGACATTAATATGACAGAAACTGATTTTTTATACAATTTACTTTCTTTACACAACAACAATGTTCAAGCAGCACAAAAAAATGTTTGTTTATGTGACAGGCGACATTTGATCATATGACCATGATCAACGAGATTCTGACCCAAGGTCGTCACCAAGGTAACGGTCGCGTAACGTTGTACAAAGTACAGTACACGATAGATGGGAGTAACTGGCAAGAAATAAAAGATGACAGCGGTGTAGAGAAGGTATAACTTTATTTATTTATGTATATACGGAATATTATACTTTTGTGACTTTCCTAGTGCTTGTATTTTATTCGAGCAGCGTGAAAAAAATTGATATCGCGCGTAACCGAAGGTCGAGCGAGATGTCAAAATTTTCTTGCGCGGCGAGAAGCAAAGACTAGCGCCAGGAAAGCTACTACTGCATAATATTCCTTTTATTACATACCTACACCTTTCAAAGACAAAATATTGCAAATTATTTACATTTTATTCGAAAACGGTAAACAAAAATGGTCAAGTAGCCAGTAACTTCGTTTTTGTGAATGGCGGATGAATATTACAGCGTAAAAATTTGACCATTCCAATTGCAAATGAATACATACCTATACTGCGCGTGAGTTACGTCATCATAACGTCATCGTGCCATAGTCAGAACCGTATTTCACAGTGTGTAGATACGGATTTTTTTTCTGTCGTGTGTGATATTTCATCCGCATGTAAAGCATGTATTTGAGGCAGAAAAGCTTCAGGTATATAATAAAAAAAACATCCCTGTATTCACCAACCATTCTGAAGGACATTCTTTGACTAATTGTCCAAGATTTTTTAAATGTGAAAGTAACACATCTTCTGATTGGCTAAACCACTTGGTTTAGCCAATCAGAAGTTGCGTTACTTTCACATTTAAAACATTATGGAGAATAAAACTGACAGCATTCTTAAGCATGGTTGACGAATACGGACCAAGGATGCACTCTTCTGTCAGAGAGAGAAAGAGAGAGAGAAAGAGAGAGAGAGAGAGAGAGAAAGAGTGAGAAAGAGAGTGAAAAAAAGAAAGAGAGAGAGAGAGAGAAAGAGAGAGAGAGAGAGAGAGAGAGAGAGAGAGAGAGAGAGAGAGAGAGAGAGAAAGAGTGAGAGAGGGAGAGAAAGAGAGAGAGAGACAGAGAGAGAGAGAGAGAGAAAGAGAAAGAGGGAGAGAGAGAAAGAGAGAGAGACAGAAAGAGAGACAGAAAGAGAGACAGAAAGAGAGAGAGAGAGAAAGAGAGAGAGAGAGAGAGAGAGAGTATCTTTGGAATGCATTGTACCAATCAAGGCATCTCATATTTAGGGATCCATAAAACCCATTTTGTGTAACAAATGACTAAATCATGAGTTAGACTGGTCATTAGACATTCAGAAAATTGACAGCAAAAAGTTTCGGCCAAGGTCAGACTGCGCAGGCTGACCTGGTTCGATACTTTTTGCAGATTCATTAAACTCCCTGTTCACAGAGTAGGAACTCCCATGTCTTTAAGTACTTTTTGGAAATGTCTGTAAACCTGACTGCTATATTCTAGAACAGCATCCATGACAAATTGCCCCGATAGACCCAATACCAATTCTCGCAAGGTCTACAGTAATTAAGCACACTTGTACACATGGGCAAGAAAATGAATAATCCTCAAGAGGTAGCGCAAAATACTCTGGACATCCAAGCCAACGTTTAAACAAACCCAAAGAGACAAACAAAATGGTAGAAGAAAGTCGAAATATACTCAGTTCCATAAATAAGTGTGCACTTAATTTTCTTTTATTTCTCGTCGCATGTTTTACTGAAGACCAACAAATTTGGAATCATACTTTAGTTCAGAGTCTGTAGAAAATGCCAGACTAATCAGATTTTGACTAACGGAAAGTTTAAATTAGGTTTTTGCAGTTTAAATGAAGTTGGTACTAAAATCAAAGTTGCAAAAGTACTCAAAGACTAAGGTAACATTAAAGTTAGGTTTTTCTTAAAGTTCCTGTAATTTTTCAATCAATATCTTGTATGGCCACCTCTGCTGTCGATACAGGCAATTATTCGACGTCGCATAGACCTTACATAACGTAAAATCATTGCATTAGGAATGTTATTCCATTTCTGAACGAGAGCGGTGGCCAAAACCTAACTAGCAGTGATCTGTACCTCTGACAGTAAAAGGACAAGTCTCTCCAAATTCACCAGTATGGCCGGAGACTGGCCATATTCGTAGGAAATGTTTTAACGTTTATAAGTTCCAATAGTATGGTTTAATAAACCTCTAACTAGAGAGTTCCTTGTGGAAATAGACCTTCAAGTGTCTTTTAAAACAACGTGTGTCTGACTTTGATCTACAGTGTCCGCAAAAGGGCTCCGAGTCCCGCTTAGCAGCCTTAGTGTTATGGTGCTAGCAACCCTATTTATGCCTTTCATTTCGTACCTCAAATACGGGATGCTAACAGGGTAACGTTAAACATGAAGGAAGGATATTAGCAATAACCGAATTAGCGTTAGATCTTCAAATTACGTTATTTATGTATTCTACTCTCATTTTTAGATATTTAACGGAGGGTCTGATCCCGACGCAATACAAACAAACACTCTAGACTGTCCGATCTTTGCAAAAGGTATTCGTATAATACCAATGGACTGGGATACCCATGTTGCACTACGATTTGACGTAACCGGATGTTACGTAGACACTACAATGACAGGTATATTTGCTTGCTAAATTTATTTGATGCAACTACAAAAATTGACCGATAGCGAAAAGTTTCGGCGCAAGTCAGCCTGCGCGGACTGCGCAGGCTGACCTTGGTCGATACTTTTCGCAGATGTATTAAGCCTCCTTTTCACAGAGCGTGGCCCAAATATTAATATAGGTGATAGATGGGCCATATTTCCATGTATTACCTTTGGTCAATTTGACTGATCCATAGCGACCGTTAGGAACTGTTCAGACAGATGCTGTATAAAGCCTTCGTGTACATACATGGTAACTTAACATAACTCTAGTCCACTATTTTACCATTCGGCAAACCTCGGGTGATCCGGTGTACAAATCCCTCGGCTATATCACGTTGCTTGATATGCACCTGCACGGTACATTTCTTCGCCGGAAGTACACCGTTTTACCGTTTTTAAAATTGTAAGGCTCCTCATAAAAAAAGAAAACGTTAGTCATAAAGTTCTATCAATATCTTTCTAAGAATGTTTCCGTTGACCAAAAGTTCCTACATTCAGTTTTAAGTGTGGTTTATGAATTCCGTTGGGAGCTTTCGTCGACAAATCGATAGATGTGAATACCTTCACCGTTGTTGTACATGTCATTGTTAAGCGATTTACATGGACGCTGCCAGGTTTAAGATCATGTGATTTGCGATTCAAAATGGAAACCTCTTGTGGACGAGGTTAGATGTAGGTACGGAAACGACCGAGTTGTGATTAGTGCTATTTTACATAACTATTATGTTTCAGTGACGACAGCGCAATCTTTTGTGACGTCAGTTAACTCTACGTCATCACAGCCTTCTGTTTCACCCTATGCAGCAGTAACAACAACACAAGTCATCACAACGACGCTTCCAACAAAGCCAACAACAACTACAGCGCCAACAACAACAACAAAAATAACGACAACGGTAAAAACTACAACCAAACCAACACAGAAAACAACAGGTATGTCATATTAACGACAAACATGTCTAGCGACATCGAACTGCAACCATTTTCTAGAGGTGATAATGGGTGATATTTTCGTAAAAAGTACGAAGCATTTGACCTTACCTAAGAAAAAGATATCATGATATAGTGTATTCTATCATATGTAATGCCATGTTGCGTTATCAGAATGGTTCAGCCAATCGGAAGTTGTAATACTTTCTATATCTAGCATAAGACTAAGAATGTTCTAAGAATCGTTAAATATGGTGTACGGGATAAAGAAACTCAAGGTCCTCATTTAAACCGGAAACGACATCAGCGATAGCTTGGAAGGCCTCCAAAGCATGAATTGCATTTTCTATCCGTCGTTATCTGTGCAACCTCGCAGCCGTCAGGGGCAAGATTTGGCATGAAGACACACGAACGATCATAGTTTCACAAATTGGGGATGAAATGGCATAAACACTGGCTAGAAACTAGTTGAAAACGAGTAAAGATGTACCTTTAACCAAACAATCCCGGGTTTTAACGTCGCTGAGGAAGACGGCTTTTGAAAACATTCCAAGGAAAAAAGAAAATGGAACAGGTTTTTTTTTTTTCTTTCATGTTTTGTAGCATTCCAAAGACAAATCCAATCATTTAAGATCCAATCTCTTTTTACTCATTTATTATTATTATTATTTTTTTTTTTTTTTGTCTGTACTTCTCTTTAATTTGGATAAGTTATGAATTTATTGTCTGACAGATAGTTAAGTAAACAAGTGAAATGATATTCTGCAGACGAATTTCTTTGCGTCTTGCATCCGACAACCTTGGAAAAATATTGGGACAGAAAGTACCAAATACCGTTAATGATCTATTGCTCCTTTCGGCACCTGTTATTTCGATTAATCTAGATCTATTTCTCTTTTATCACTTTTGTCTATTACAGCTACAAAGCCTACGACTAATAAGCCCACAAGTAAGATAACCACGCCATCAATTCGAACCACCACGCCTTACATATTTCTACCCGGTATACTAAACCCCTTCGCAACCACAGCCGCTCAGTTCCACCCTGGAATTGCGAACCCATTTGGTCCAGGACAGCTGATCGGATGAAGCAGATCTACATATCTTTTTTTTTTCGAAATTCGAAAACTTTTACAAGTATTCGCTGCTTTGCCTAGCATGTTTTCAATACCTTTTCAAACCTATTTCGGGGACATAAAAACGCCTACTTTACGGAAAATTATGACGTGTTGTTTTAATTTGAATCCTTTATCAAACAATTCCGAGTTATCATGTCTTTGAGAAAGAAGACTTTTGAAAGCATTGTGGGAAAAGGAGAAAATGCTGGTAACCAGCATTTTCTCCTTTTCCTACAATATTTTCCATCCCTACAAAGACAAATCCCATCCTTTGAGCAACACTGAATTTGTCGCCTGCAAGTGCTTTCAATTTAGAAAAGTCTACAATTTTATTGTTTGGAAAAGAGTTAAACTATCCAGTATTAATCATATTAAAATAAGGTATCATATTTACCAACCATTCTAAAAAGCATCCTTGCGCTGGTATTCACCAACTATTGTAAATGCTACTCTTTGTCTTATTCTAGATTTTTGAAAGTAACTCAATTTCTAATTGGCTAAGCCATTTGGTTTAACTAATCAGACATTACTTTACATTGACATTAAAAAAAAACAAAAAAAACTGGGAATTAAACTAAATTAAGAATGATCGGTGAATACAATCCCGTGTTGTCACAACTCTGGGAAAGAAAATTTTGTAACTTTTGCGGGAAAAGCAGAAAACCCTGGTAACCAGTATTATCTCCTTTTCCCACAAACTCTTACACACTTTTAAAAACAAATCCGATTGGTTAAGTCGCGTTTTTTAATTCGTTGTCTGAAATTGCTTACAATATGAAGAAGTCTACGATTTTGTCGTCACGAAAAGAGATATATATGGCCTGCAACACGCGAAAACGGGCATTCGGACATTAGCGTAAAGTGTCGTCTAGGATCAGCCTGCAGACTGATCCGAGACGGCACTTTACGACTACATTAGATCTTGTGCTACAGTAGACTTGCGTGAAACAGAAAATCGCACAAGATCGGAAAGTGTTGCCTCGGATCACCCTGCGCGGACTGCGCAAGCTGAACCGGGACGACACTTTACGCAAATGTCCGAATGCCCCTTTTCGCGTGTTGCAGGCCATATATGAAATGTACACAACAATCGTGAGAATATGGTATACGATTTGTTATTTGAGATAGTTTACTTAATTTAGTTTATTCAATTTTTATATGTGGAAACCTTTATAATGAAATGAAGAATTGAAATTAAACTACAAATTCAAATATATGTACATGTATATTATCCAAGTATGATCATCATTTCTTTTACAAATATCCTTCCTTTTTAATAAATCTCAAATTGTGGTCCTGCGTGGCTCAGTGGTAAAGTGTAGGACTCGTAACCTAAAGACCCCTGCCTCTAACCCGACTGAAAGTACTGGGCTCTTTATGAAAATGCTCTTGGGCAAGACACTTCAGAGCTCCAGTCTAGTACTATTGAAACCAAGGACATACATGAACATGTGAGCTGTCGCCGTTATATGACTGAAGCGGCATTAAAAAAAACAAACATGGGTATCTTTCACCAAACTGCATAGATTTACGCAATTTTTTGGGGGGATTGAATATACACACGTACGATCACTGCTTTACCCAAAGAAATGAACTGGCGTAAATTTGCAGAAATATTTACTCAAATCATAAAATTATGCAGATCAGTGAAACTTGTTTTCAGACTTGATGCTTCCTTACCAAATCTGCGTACGCAAATTTCGAAATTTCGTGCGTACGCAATTAAGTAAAAGATACCCCACGTATTCAATTGATTAATCTCAGAATTGACATGTACTTTCATGATGTATCTTTACAAGAAGAGATGGTAAAGGTTACTTGACATACGTCTGCAATTTTCGAGTAACGGCGGATTATTTCTTTCGATAGTTATCTGGTTCGTACAGAGGGACATGGAGAACATCTTTCGCCCTTTATTTGTGTCATTTTTTTTTTATACAGACTCTGCACACACTCGGTTAGAAAATAATGTTGACGTTATTGACTGATGAGAGGCGGGGAAGTCGCCTCTAATCTGTAGGTTTTTAACCCATAGGCTGCTAAGCGAGACTTACTGACCTTTGCGAACAGTGTAGATCAAGATCAGACTGCACAGAACGTGCAGTCTGATCTTAGCTCTACACTGTCCGATAAGAAGATATTTCTCTCCAAACAATAAGTATGAAGTAGCATTATTCTGGTTTTTACTGTAGGCTTGAAAGTTTCAATTTAGTTATTTAGATGGATAAGGGTTGAAATCTGAAACTCTAAAATTCATAAATTGTGACTATCCCTATATGATACAACTAAGCCAATCGCTAATTTAATGCCGAAACAATTTAGTCACAGAGAAAGTCAATGTTTCCTAGCTCCCTATTTTTGGCGCGAAAAAGGCTTCGGTCGGAATATAGGTCGATGCTTCCCTTTATTGCCGAGACTTTATTCGTTATCGAGATGGCGATGTTCGTTTGTATAAGATTGCAAGATAAGCCACAAAATATGGGATAATAACGAGGTGTACTTAGACTTCTGTTATCTATTGATATTACATCAACGGCAGTAATACTTTACTCAAAACTCTGGGACTTCTTCCATCTGACCTCTTGGACCTGGACGGGTTCTCAAAAATAGCAAACAGGACCAGTGTTACTGAACCATTCTAAATTGCGTCCTTAAAAAGGAGCCATGTTCTGTGGAAAGGGGGCTTAATGCTTCCGCAAAAAAGTATCGATCCATGTTAGCCTGCGCAGGCCGACCTGGGTGTATCAATTCTTAATTGCATTATTATATATGAGCCATGCTCTGTGAAAAGGGGGCTTAATGCATCTGCAAAAAAATATTGACCCATGTCAGCCTGCGCAGTCCGCGCAGACTGACCTGGGTAGAAACATTTCGCTATTGGTCAATTTTCTGTAACTCAAAAGACCATTCTACGTCCAGATCCACTCGATTGTTAGAAAAGAATGGATTTCATGGCTCCATATATATGTGATGACTTGCTTGGTATAATGAATCACGGAGACATATTCAGCCCCCCTTTTGCCAGAGCATGGCGCATACGGATCATGTGACACAAAAGTGTCGTAAAGTTCATAGTCTTAGCAAAAACCTTGTCTTGAGATTTTTAATATTGATTCTTACCGTTTACTTTTTTAAGACCGTGAGTTTCAAAGAGTATAAAGATCGAAATTTATTTCATCGAGTGAACATCATCGGTAATATTTTCACTCGTGGCAGCCACGAGTGAAAATATTATTAATTATGGTCACTCGATGAAATAAATTTTGATCTTTTACCAAAAAAAAAAAAAATCAAATATTCTATTTATTTCATGCTTCTAACCCTTTTTTTTTGGGGGGGGGGGGGGGGCACAAACATCAAATTTAGTACAGTTGTTTTCGGTAATTCCCCGTGGCGTACCCCTCCGCATAACAACGCATTACAATATTACGTAAGGCGCGAAAAATTTAGGGTAAATTACGTCACATTTCGATCTGGTTGAATGGCACGCGCTGTTTACCTTGGTAACTAGTGCGCGGGAACTACTGTTTCCGCCTTCAATTGAAGAGTTAAAAAATAAAATAGGTATTTTTCACTGGTCGTAACCCTGAAATATCGAACAATATATCACCGTTATTTTTCGATAAACTACCGAAAAGGACGGAATAAGTTTTTTTTTTTTTAATTACACCACTACGGTATCATTCACACAGATAAGTTCGCTGAAATATGATCCGTATATCGATCGATTAAAATAAGCACTAAAGACAGAAAAAGCTATTCACCCTAGGATGTTGTCGACCTTCCACCAATCAGTGTATCGCAACAAAAGCAACTTGATTTTCCACTCTGTCAATAACAAAAGTATATAGCTCTGTATGACTCGCTGTTAGATTGTAATACAGAATACGTTATGGGCATGAACTACAAACCTGTTTGTTAACGACAACATGAGTGATTCTGACAGTTATGGGTTAGTATATTCTTTGTATCGGCCTACTGTATTCTGTACGATGGAACTACTGATCTAGGTGTAAGCCCATCATGGATGGGGTCACCGTGTGAACCACATAAATAAGTAAGATATTTAAATAGTAATCTTCGATTCATCAATATGAAGCACGTAAATTGGCTTCTTGCATGGTAATGTCTTAGATATTCCGAGGATGTTGGTTGTACATATTCCAAGAGAGAGAGAGAGAGAGAGTACACGGGACAACTTGTGGAGCATTCGGACACCCCCTTCTACCTCCTCGTTGTCTAAAAGGTCATCCTAGATAAGACATTGTCACATGTAAGTATACATGTACGTTAGGGCCGATCTAACCTTGTTCATTCCTGGATCTCATCTCACTGGTGACACAGCGCACGGACAGAAACGGTCATAATGATTTCTTTTGTAGCAGGTTTGAGTTTACTATATCATAAAACCATTGTTTATTGATTTCTCATGTATAATTTGTATTGACTATTGCTATTTTTTCAACTCTGTCGAATGAATTAAGTCGATTCCTTCTGCGGCCAAAGATACATTTTGGTTTAAAATGAATAAGCCATTTTATCATTCTACGGTTTAGAATGAAGAAGCGGTATAGATCAAAGGTCAACCTCTACTACAGATCAGAATGCACCTTCATCTTGATCAACACCGTCAGCAAACGCTACTTATGTTATGTTATAAATATGTGTCTATGAAATAGATTATAAAAAAAATTACAAGGACTTGCTTATACACTAGATAGGGTGTAAGAAACCTCATATTTCGCTATCTTTTATTGCCCTAAAATGATTTCATTTATCGGTTACATTTCAATTGACGATAATGACAATTTTCTTTATTTCTCTCTCTCTCTCTCTCTCTCTCTCTCTCTCTCTCTCTCTCTCTCTCTCTCCAAAACTTGTGTTTGTCACGTCCGTTGGTGTGTGGGCTCATGGCCATCCCCATTACACCTTACGAAGACGTGTGTGTTTCTTATCCTTTTCTTTTCTCATGTATTTATCTTTGCCAAAAAGTTTCGTTAGAAAACCATGATTATTTCTTGCTTTTTTCGAGTTGAAATTTCGAAAATCTTACTATGGCTTTTCTGTATGTGTCCAGATTTAATAGTACCATTGGCTGCTGAAGATAGAGTGTAAAATTAAGGCTGCTTATTGATAGCTTCTTCTTCTTATTGTTATTATCGACAAATCAATTCTATGAAAAGATTTAGAAATTTTCTACCCTTAATGGTATAAAACAAGGATGCAAGCTAAATCCAAACCAGTTCTGCATGTTTTTAAAGTTCAAGAAAATTTTCCTTAAACATCTTATGGCTTTTATATTAAAATTTCGAAAAGCTTATCCACGTATTTATGTAAGTCAAATTTCATATAGATCTAGGTATTCAAAAAGTATATATATTTTCAGCATCGATTCTTCTGTGTGGGGTCAACGCCTTTTTATTCCCAGCCAGTCTTCTTGAAGGTAATCATCATAACAAATGCTAATACTTATCTTTAACTTTTCACATAACGACCTATTTTAATACTTTCCCAAACTGAAAGCTTTTGCAGACGACAAATTGAATGAACCATGTTTTGTGCAAATTAAGTTTAATGCACTTGCAAAAAGTATCGAATCAGGTCAGACTGCGCAGTCCGCGCAGGCAGACCTGTGTCGAAACGTTTTGCTTTTGGTCAGTTTTTGCAAAGCCCCAAGGACAGTCTACCACAGTCGAGCGAAAGATTTGACCATTCTGCATACCTCTGCATACCTTGATCCGGTGATCAAGTCCCTCGGCTGTATCACGTAGCTTGATATGCACCTACACGGTACGTTTCTTCGCCGTCCTCAAAATTGAAACACTCCACTGAAAAAAGAAAACGCTGGTCACAATTTTCCGTTGGAATCTTTCCACATACATTTCCGATGACAAACAGTTTGTACATTTTCTAACTCGGT
This sequence comes from Hippopus hippopus, assembly GCA_946811185.2. Lineage (NCBI taxonomy): Eukaryota > Metazoa > Mollusca > Bivalvia > Cardiida > Cardiidae > Hippopus > Hippopus hippopus. The sequence continues at coordinate 2,456,927 of OX328105.1, forward strand.
CTATCATTCGTCAGCGATAGCTTGGTTATCACCGTGGCTGTCTTTGCGGTTGCTAATCAATTTACAGGACGCCGCCATGTTTAAGATCATGTGATGACTGGCAATAGTTCAAAATGGAAACACCCTCGATACAGACGAGGTTAGATGTATATACGGAATCGACCGAGATGTTACGAGTGTAGCTTCGATATTTCTGATATTTTTGTCGTAACTGCAGACATTAACGTGTACTTCAAACTTACGCTAGTTGTTAACCATGAAAGGGGGAGCCATAACCTTCAAATTTTGGCGCATTTTTGTCTTTCTTTCAACTTAGTTCGATGACACTTTATCATCATTGGTATTCAATCATTACTATTATTTATATTACAATAATTTTTGTTTCATGTTTTATTTAAGCCATGCTCTGTGAAAAGGGGGCCTAATGCATCTGCAAAAAGTATCGACCCAGGTCAGCCTGTGCAGTCCGCGCAGGCTGACCTGGGCCGACACTTTTTTGCTATCAGTCAATTTTCTGCATGTTCAAGGACAAGTTTACCTCATGATCCAATCGGTTGTTAGACAAAATGAATTTTTTTGATCCATTATTATGTAATGACTTGTCTGGTATTATGAAGCACGGAGATGTATCAAGCCCCATTTTGGCAGAGCATGGCTCACATTTTATTTGCTTATTTGCAGGTCCTGAACCCGAACTCCTTTTTGTTTGCCCAGCACCCTCAGCCCCAGCTTATGGTCAGATCAAATGTGACTACGACCTTTTTGATTTGTACGTTGATTTTTGAATTTTATTTCCTGTACCTGCTTTCCGTTGTTTAGTAGTGGCCGTATTTATATCAATCAATCTACATTCTATCCAGAGAGCGTCTATAACAAAGAGATGATTTGTCTCGATTGATTGTATAGTGTTAAACGCCGTTTTCAACATTATTTTAGTTATATCACGGCAACCAGTGCACCTATCCATGCTTTCCTGGAGTTTCTTTTACCAGTACTTCGCACAATATTCTTTCCAAACCACCGGTTGCTTTCCCACATAACCATCGTGTCGAAACAATGGTCAGCGGTGGGAGAGGAATGAATCAAGTCGCAATGCCTATCATAAATCCTCGGAAAGAAATTAGCCGAGCCGGGGTTAACCAGCGATACCCTGTTTTCAAGTCGTGTTCGCTACAGACTGAGCTACCGGGACTCCGTCTCAAACCTAAAATAAGAGCAGATTTAGTTGTATAATTCTTAATCTTGAGGATAATTCATCCGATTTGCTGCGGCCAGTCTGCATATGCTTCAGTTGGTTATCGATAAAGAAGGCTCAAAATAATATCTTTACGTACTTCTTTAATTCAATTCTTAATTGCTAAACATTACCTTTTTGTGGAAAAAGTAGCCGGTAGCTCGGAGAAGAATGTTGTGCTTTTGCAGACCATGCAATTAATATCAGACTGCACAGAGTGCAGTGTGACCTGGGTACATACTGTCCGTTATGATGAAACTTTTCTAGCGAAACGAATTTTGAAATAAGAATATTTTGGTTTTCATCATCGGCTGTAAATTTTCGTTTAAAGGCCCGCAAGCAGCCAAAAGTAAACAATTTGTGGGTCGAATTACGGGCAAATTTAGTTTATACGTCTTAAGTAGAGATGGTTTTTGAGTCTGACAAAAATGTGTTACAGTACAGTCTGTCAAAGTTTCAGTCGCTGACATAAAAATCAATTTCTAACGTAAAATTTAAGTTGGCAAATTCAGTTCCAGTTTTACGATATATTTTTTATCACATAACCTCCCTTGATTTCAGTGTAATATTACGAATTTTCTTATCTTATACACGTTTGATATCACAACTGAGAAACGTCATTTTTTACGTCATTTTGTACGTATTTCATAGATGTTAAATGGTTTTATGGATATCCCCGCGGATACATCTATAGATGGTTTTGCATCTTCTGACCTATGATTTGTGAAATATCGTTATGTGATAAACAGAATCTGATATTTGTTGAAGTTTGAGATAAAATTTTATTAAACTCGTCTAGAAAAAATGTTATTAACCTCGCCAAAGGCTCTCTTAATAACATTTTCTCTGGACTCGTTTAATAAAATTTCATCTCAAACGCCAACTCATGTCAGATCCTATATTTCTGCCAATGACAATATTAGTTGTACTGTCAGGTGGCAGGGGACTTGGAAACTTGTTCACGGCTGTGGTGAATCATGTCGCCCCAAGCCGAAGGCGAGGTGGCGACATGATTCACCACAGCCGTGAACAAGTTTCCAAGTCCCCTGCCACCTGACCGTACAACGAATTTATTATACTGCAAAGTTTTACCATTCCAATGTTTGTTAAGCGAATTTTACCTATTTTTTGGTTTAAAAAATTGAGTACGCTGACGAAGTAGAATTTCCCTTCTGAGTGCCCCAATTCAATGAAAACTGACGTCACTGGGAAATGACGTCACTGAAATCTTGGTAATACGTGCTAAAACGTGCAGCTTGGCGCATAATCTTGATGTTAATCTTGATCGACGCCGCCATTTTGGATGTTGTGTTGATAGTGTAGTCATGTATACGGGGCTCCCGAAAGGGAAACTGCTTTTACGTCGGTTTTGCCAGTGTACATGATATATATGTTCGGGGCATATTATCCAATCAGATCGCGAGAAATTTCTTTGCAGTATAATAAGAATTTTTATAGTAGTTTAAGGATTGAGTTTGACTTGAAGAGATTAACGTCGTCTCGAATATTATTGGTAATCATCCTTTTGATTGATTGATTGATTGAATGGTGTTTAACGCCGTTTTCAACTTTATTTCAGTTATATCGCGGCGGCCAGTGCACCTATCCATGCGTTCCTGGAGTCTCTTCTACCAGTACTCCGCACAATTTTCTTTCCAAGCCACTGGCTGCTTTCCCACATAATCATCGTCGAAACAAGGGTCAGCGGTGGGAGAGGAATGAATCCTGTCGCAATGACTATCATCAATCCTCGGAAAGAAATTGGCCGAGCCAGGGGTTGTAGCCAAGGATCGAACCCTGTACCCCGTGTTCTCAAGTCCTGCACGCTACCGACTGAGCTACCGTGGCTCGGCCCATCCTTTTGAAAACTTATGATTACATCTATATCTAATTAAGCGTCGCATTGAGTAAAGCGGGTGAGAATCAATTTCGGAATGGACTGTACCAAGCAAGCTGTTGCATTAATTGGATACATTTTGTTTTCAACTGACTGTATCATGGGTTAGAATGGTTCATGGTCAAGCAGACGATTCACAAATAGCAAAACTTTTCGACTCAGGTCAGCCTGTGCATACTGCGCAGGCTGGCATAATTCGATACTTTTTTGCACATGCATCAAACAATGTATTTACACAATATGACTTAATCATTTGTAACAGGTCGTGCACAGCCACATGCTCCGCAGGATACAGTTTCGCTAATGGGGCCAGTTCCGCTAAAGTCTACTGCAACTTGTTCGACGGTGGATTTACCACAGGAGACCTGCCCAAATGTGTCCAAAACGGTGAGAATTTTTCATTTCAAATCATGTGGAATCATTTTGTGTTTTGTTCCTTTGGTCCCATTCAGCAAATCTCGGGTGATCCTTTGATCAAATGCCACGGCAGTGTTACGATGGGTGATATGCACCTGCACGGTACATTTTTCGCCCAAAACAGACCGCGTTATCGTCCTTAAAAATGATAGGGCTCCACTTAAAGAAAGAAAACACCAGTCGCAAATTTCCGTTTAAATATTTCGCAATACACTTCCGTTGACAAACAGTTTGTAAATTCATTATTTAACTTGGTTTATCGATTCCGTAGAAAGTTTTCTGCCACGGGTTGATAAAAAGGGATGATGGCACAGTTGCTGTTGAACATTGTCGTTGCTTATCGGTTTTGGTTTTCATGAGCACTGCAATGTTTAAGAACATGTGACTGGCAGTATTTAAAAAAAAGACACCCTTTTTGATACAGACGAGGTTAACAGTTGTGACGGAATCGATCGAGTCGGGACGATTAATAAATTGCAATAACAGAAGCATAGCTCGAAAAACCAACAGACAAAATGCGACGTTGTCGCCTTGTTCGAGCGCGGAATGTAGACGAGTGTGGAAAAGTAGGAAAAACTATTAAGCGACCTTTGGAAAGCTTAATAACATTCTTCACGGCGGTTTTAATGAAGTTTTACCTCAAAAATCCAACGAGTGGCTATATCATTTATTACATATTATTAACTGTATCTCAAGAATCATAGTTTATACTATACGAAAACATAGGCCTACACATAGGTATAACAACAATGTATTCTTATCTAGAACGCGTGTTAAATAAGAAAATTTGCAGTAGCTGTATTACACTGAAAAAAACAATGATAGTTATGTGAAATAAGAGAACCAAACATAGATGGAATGACAACAGTTTCTCAGACAAAACGGAAGGATTTATGTGATGTGCCGAGTCGATTCTGATAGTTTCAGGGCTGAGCCTGGATTTTATACCAACTGATTAACAAGAGGATAATCAACTGGTTGTGTGTGATTATTGAAAATCTGTTACTCGAATGGGGTATGATGCGATGAAAAACCGAGTCCGAAGGACGACTTTTTTAATCGCATCAAACACCGCTCGAGTGACAGATTTTTCATATCACACACAAACAGTTGATTATCCTATTTATTAAATTCCTCATTCACCCTTTTTTATTTTAATAATTATAAAAAAAATGGAAAATTATGAGCAATAATATAGGAAAAAAAGTAGTTCTGGCAAACATTCTAAAACTATATCGTCACTAATGATGATACCATAATTATCATCACTAGTGGTGTTATTCACTGTGAAATCCCATTAATTTACTGATAGGAATATAATAATTCCTTTTTATTCATCTAATCATTCAGGAGTATCGGCATTGACAGTCGGACCATTGGGACCTGTCAACCCGTCGACCAGTGGACAATGTGTCCGCGGCTTTAACGACTGCTTCAACCGAATGCCAGGCGATTATGCCTACTGCGATGATTGCCGAAAGTTGGTCACATGTGCCGGAAGTGGTTTTTACGTCCGTGACTGTCCGGCACTAACCGTGTTCGATCCTGTCTTCGATGCATGTAGAGAGATGAGTCTATCAGCTTCAAGCGCATGCAAACTTATGTAAATAAATTAGAGCTAAATTACAGGGCTCCAGATCAGAGGTTCATTTCATGAATTTAGATAAGGTGTATTTCCTTTTTTTACCTGAATCATACGCTATTGGTTCTCTTTAAAAGTGTCTTTTTGACACAATAACACTGGTACCAACTAATAGGTTTAAGAGATTAAATGCAGTTTCTAGATTATGATAATCTGCAAATATCTGGAGCTGTGCCATCTTTTTCCCTGTTCATTAGATTAGTATTTCCAAATAAATTCGAAACACTCATTCTATCATTATCCACGTCGATCATTAATATTTTTGTGTTTGTCTAGGGTGATTAAAAACTCGTGGCAAAAGCAAAATTGTTTCAGTTTCTTACTTGATTTGACATACTGCATCGACTTTGTCATTGTTAAATGTTGTTGTTTCATATGTTTGATTGTATTCAGATCTCCGACTTGTGTAGAGTCAAAATCCCTGTACGTACTGGACACGATCCTAATTCCAGGCGGCTGTTTTTTTTTTATGTGTGTGTTCTTCGGCAACGCACTACAGAATCTAATTCTAATTTCTTGTAAAATCCAGTTATATGGATAAATGGGCTGACGTCTTAACCTAACTGAATTAATGAAGAATGCCTCGAAATACACATGATCTCCCGCTAGATGGCATTCTACAAATACACATCTATCTAATTTGGGCATTCTGGGTACAGAATCGGACTACTTTTCAAAACAACAACCGTTACTTTAAATTTCAAAATGAAATAAACGTTTACTCAATAAAACGCTACCTGGTGCGATTCATTCAGCTTTGATCGGCTAGCATGTAACCTATGCATCAGCCATTTATTAAAACAGCCCCTACATGCTTGGGTAATAGGCTAATAGCTTCAGTATAAGCACTACTTTTCCCAGGTATACGGGGATGGGTGATGCGTCATAGCAGACAGGTCGAATCTTCGAAGAATATGACATGCGCAGACAACGTCGAAATACACCGTTTCAAGCCTTCACAGAACACTTCCAGAAATTCCTTTGATGTCTATCTTGAAATTATTTGTTGATACTTCTGCTAGTTTCCTGAAAAGGTAGGTAATTAGTATCTCCCTTTGTAAAGAGAATGTAGTGGGTTTAGATTTATAAATGATAATTCTACGAAGGAAAAAAGGAAAAAGTGGCTAAATTAAAGTAGTACAATAATACTCATTTTTAATCATAGCAAATTTTGTAGGATAATATTATATTGGAAATAGCTGTTTTCCATTAGGGGTCTACTACCTTAGTGCAAAATTCAGTCGTTTTGTAAAGAGTTAACTCTATACCTGGCGACAAAGATTTAGAATCATCAAAATTCAAGACAGGTTAGGGCGAAAAATTAAATTTTGACTCTAATGATGAAATTTGTCTCTCAAAGGGTAGAAAACATAGTCGGAAAATTAGAAGATGTTGATTACTAATACTTTTTCCTTTTCCCAAAGTATTTTTAAAAGTCTTCTTCCTAACACGGGGTTCCGTTGTAAACTGTTTAACTGCTTCATAAATTCAATAGAATTTTCCATCCAACATTAGAAGCCAGAGCTCATATTCACAAATTATTCCTAACTTTCTAATTCTCAAGAATCTTCTAAATCTTAGAATAACTCAGCTCCTGATTGGCTAAACTAAATGAACCATGCTCAGACAATAGGGTGTTTAATGCATCTTCGTGATGCATTATACCAAGCAAGTCATCACATAATTGTAGATCCATTAAGGTGCTGGACCCGTAATAGAAAACAGCTATTTCCACTGCAATATTATCCTACAAAATTTGCTATGATTAAAAATGAGTATTATTGTACTACTTTAACCGAGCCACTTATTCCTTTTTTTCCTTCTTAGAATTATCATTTATAAATCTAAAACCACTATATTCTCATTACAAAGGGAGATAATAATTACCTCCATTTTCTGAAAACTAACAGAAGTATCAACAAATAATTTCAAGATAGACACCAAAGGAATTTCTGGTCGGTTAAAAATGTGCAAAAGTATTATGCCAGTATAAATTCTTATTTATCAACTATCAAGAAACTTTATTCCATGTTGCACTAGAAGTGTTAGGGGTCTACTACCTTGTCTCACAAACGATCAAAGTATGGTAAAATGGTCCTTAGGTATGCAGAAAATTTATCAAAAGCAAAAATGTTCGATCCAGGTCAGCCTACGCGGACTGCACAGACTTACCTTGGTCGATATTTTTTGGCAGATGCATTAAACCCCATTTTCACAGAGAATGGATAGATATTGGTTTAGCCAAACAGAGGTTGTGTTATTTTCTAAATTCAGAATAAGACTAAGAATGCAGTCTAGAATGATTGCTGAAAAAAAAATCCAGAAATTTTGGAAGAGTCTCATCGTAACGGACATATTGGATTTAAGATCAGACAGGACGTTCCCCTTGGCTTATTGGCTTATTGATCTTGGCCTGTTTAACTCGCAAAAGCGCACTGATTCGTACTTAATACCGAAAAGGTAAATACTACAACCAAATCTTGTAATTACTCGCATATGGCCTGCAACACGCGAAAAGGGGCATTCGGACATTTGCGTAAAGTGTCGTCTCGGATCAGCCTGCGCACTCCGCGCAGGCTAATCCGAAACGACACTTTCCGTTTTTATGTAATTTTCTGTTTTGCGCAAGTCTACTGTAGCACAAAATCTAATATATTCGTAAAGTGCCGTCTCGGATTAGCCTGCGCGGACTGCCGAGACGACATTTTACGCAACAAAATGTCCGAGACGACATTTTATGCAAATGTTCGAATGTTCCTTTTCTCGTGTTGCAAGCTATATATGATTACGTCAACATTTGTAAATTATTATTATTATCATTAGTGATAGTAGTAGTATTGGTGGAAGTAGTAGTAGCAGATGTAGTAGTACAAATAGTTATAATAGTGCTTGTAGAAGTAGAAGTTATAATAGTAGAAATAGCAGTGGCAGAATTTATAATTATAGCAATAATGGTAGTAGTAGTTGTTGTGGTAGTAGTAGTAGTAGTAGAAGAAGAAGCTGTTGAAGTTGTAGCTGAATTAGAACCATGAAGAGTAAAACAGAAGAGTGAGAAATACAAAAATTAAGAGAAAGAAAATAACAAGAAAAGTGATTGACACACAAACAAGAGCTTTGCTAATTCCTTTATTCAAATGGTATGTACAAAATTAATTTTCGTTGATCCAGCTGTGTTTTAAACTTCGATTGCTAAAATTTAGATATCATTTTTGAAAGATTTTTTAGATATCTTTGACAAAATATCAAATAAAACTTTCAAGTTTGTTTTCAATAAATGTTACATCCACGTTGACGCCATTAAGATTACCAGTGACAATTCTGTACTAATTATTTCCCCATAATGCAACTGTCAACAACTCTCAAACTCAAGGTTTTTACCACAGTCAAATTGGTTCTATATGGCAAAATATGGTCTTAATCCTGAGAAATGACCTTCACCTAAGGCCCAAAGCAAGTCGAAGACCTGTATTGGCAAAGTTTTAGGTTGTCATCCCATTTGAGATTTGGAGGACACGGGCGGTCCCAATACCCGCTCGCTGCGCATGTCGAATAATGGCCGCATCCGAGACAGGACTGGTAATCTCCTTCCGCCTTGTTTGAACACTGAAATTGGCTCCTGACACATCCAGCTAAAATGTTTATGATGAATTCAAATGAATGAATAGCTCTTACTAACTATCGATGATAATCCAAATAGACAGATCTATAGATTTTTATCAATATATCGATAATAATTTGAATAAATGCATAACTTATGAATCGGTGATATTATCCCAAATGGATAGGATATTATAAAAGTAATCATGGTAATGCCAATGAATGAAAAGCTCGTTATCAATAAATTATGATAATTCAAATAAATGGATAGCTCCTTACTTGAAAAGTTGATAATTATTCAAACGAATAAACATTTTGTTACCAAAATATAGAAGAAAGTGCAAATAATGAATATGTCTTTCTTATCAATACATCGATGATTGTTTCCAAAGTATTTAAACAATTTGAACGAATCAAATGCGTACTACCAACTTACTGTAGGAAAGCACGAACAGGTTTACTGGCCACCCTAATATTACTGAAATAGCATTGAAAATGGCATCAAATATCATCAAAATCATCACCAGCGTTTGATTTGGAGTTAATGAAAAGATGGGTCTTGCACATCATCTTGCTGAGCCGGACTTTTAACCTTTTTTTAAATTCCTTACAGGGTTGAAAGAGGTTTGGAGCAGACACAAACTTCAAGCCCCAAGCACTTGACCCTCAAATAAGACCTTGGCCTTGTGTCTGCATGGTTAAGCCGTGGGTTCTGTACACTGTTTTACTCATAACTTATAGTAATAAAGCACTTACTGTAGAAAATGTGGCCGTTTGTGCTCAGATATGGGGCACCGCTACGAGTGGGCTTCGGGATGAATACTGAAACGAACACAAAATACGTTTTTTTTTTATTCACCCAGACTTGCGACATATTTGCAGCAGACGACTTAGAAAACTTTCATGTAAAATAAAAATCGTAATCACAGTCTAAGCTTGTTAGTACAAAAACTATGTGAAAACTTTGTGGTATTATGTGGAATTGCTCGCTATGAATTCTTTCTCGTAGTGTAACTGTTTTTGGCGAATTTTCATAACAGGTTTACTTACGGACCTCTCTGACCGGACTTAAAAAACGAGCATACACTTTTGCGCCCTTCGAAATCTACTGTTTCAACTAATACACATCAATATCGCACTTGCTGCTACCGTACACACTACCTACATCTACTCGTATTAGTTACTGAAAACCGCGCCGGCCTATTAGTCCACTAAATCAATTAACAACCCATAAAAACACTGTCATATTCAATAAACTAAAGACCAGCCTGCTTGGCTGACCAACTCTGTTTTTGCTGTCCCTGCTTGTTGCACCAAGTAATGACATAAGCATGTATAACATGCGACGAAAAAATCATTTTTCATTCTTCAACATCATTGCTAAACACTGCGTCACAAATCTGATTTTCAGGACTCTAAGTCCTTTGATTTTTTTAATTTATCTGCTGCAAGACAAGAAATCTCGTTATCACGAGATAGATCTAACCTGTTGAAAAAAGACAGTACAAAACGAACAATAACGAAAAGAAAAATTTTTTTTGCATTTACTTGGTGTTTAATGTCGTTTTTAACACCGTTAATTCTTTTTCCAGATGGCAAAATGTTACATACGCCCATATTGAAAGCAATGACAGACAACATGATCATAAAACGTAACTCAGATCATGGGACGTTCTTTATGAGAATAGCAAACATTAATATGACTAATAGCATCGATAAAGTAATGGAGAGTGTAGACCAAAATCAGACTGCACATATGTGGAGGCTGATCTTTGTCTGCTCTATCCATAAAGTACAATCTGATTGAGTATCACAGGATAACTAACGGTTAAGAATGAATCATGGAACTTATGGCGTGATTGCATATTTTTTCAAAAAACGCTCAAGAAAATATTTTTTGAGGTGAACAAGATTTCTATCGTGACTGAAGATGTTTTATGTCATACATGTAGTTAAGCATCTCGTTGCAGATTGTCTAGATCCAAATTCAGACTGCACATTCTTCTTATATATCACTTTCTTCGTAGAGAACATAGGGGTCGTTACTGTCGAAGTAGGCGGAGCAGTGGGAGGAGTCAACTTAAGCCGTGATATAATTTGTAAAGTGTATCTATATAATAGATGCGATAAATCCATTCTATTGACTAGTTGTTGGCGGCATATGGGTTATTTCCTTCGCAAAGCGAGTAGTAGGTCAAGTTGACGTGGAAGTTGTGGGTGGGGCAGTGGGAAGGAGTTATTACAAAGAATGATCTATTCCTGACCATTTACTACATAATTCCAATTTATCAAGAGCTAGAAAAAAACATATTTAAAACATTATTGGAAAAGGAGAAAATGCTGGTAACCATAACATAAAAATTTCATGTTTTGAATTACATTAAATTGTCCTCTGCAAATGGTTCTAATTTGGACAAGGCTAAAATGTTGTCGTTTGTAAAGAGTTAAAGAACAAAATTAATATATCATACTATTGATTTTTTATTTTTTCTCACTAGTTAGTGTCGCCTTATATGTCATTTTCTTCGTGGAGAAGGCAGACATATTTGACGATGAAGTTTAGGAGGGGCAATGGGAGGAATCAACGAATACATGATCCATGTTTGAAAATACATTTTGAAATTATATTGTAGATATAATTCAATCAGTTCTACTAATTAGTTGACGGCGGCATATGAGTTACTTTCTTTACTGTCTCGAAAGTGAGGCAGTGGAAGGAGTCAACGGGAGTCATTATATATGTTTTAAGCTATATGTACATTTTAAATGCAATTAATCAATTCTACTTACCAGTTGGTGGTGGTTTATATGTCACCTTCTTCGTAGAGGGCGTTGGCCTCGTGGATGTTGAGGTTGTGGGCGGCGCAGTAGGAGGAGTCTTTATCTGAACGCTTGGTTTATTGACAGGGATCTTCCAATCTAGAAAAAAAGATATTGTTGTACAGTCAGGTGGCAGGGCACTTGGAAACTTGTTCACGGCGAATCATGTTGCCCCAAGCCGAAGACGAACCGTAAAACAAATTTATTATACTGCACAGGTTCGCAATTCCAACGTGTTTTCAGTAAAATACCCCTATTTTATGAACTCACGAATTGAGAAAGAAATCGAATCTCCCTTCTGTGTGCCCCAACAATAGTCAATGGTGACGTCACTGTAAACTAGTAAAACAGACAGTTTAGAGCTTGAACATTGCGATTCGACATACTTTCATATAGTCATGGATTTTAACTACTTCGAGGTAAGTAAGTACCGTTACATGTCATTTCATCTCATTATTTTTAGCAAAAAATAAACTACCATAAGTTGCTTCAAGTCAAAAGTTTGCTTTTTCAACGTTACAATAAATGACCTTACACATTTCAAGGATTTTTAACATTGATTACGAAGGGATAGCTCGTTTTATCCCTGTGTATTGGTTTCGAATGACAACGAACGATAATATATTTAACCATCTTTATTTATTTTAAGAAATAACCTATTCTTTCCGCTATATAATGACGGCCGTCAAGGGAAACAAGCAATAACAAGATGTATTTGTGTTGTGGGCGACTCCCTTCGATTCGACGCCACCATCTTGGGTTTTGCGTTGAGGTGCATAAGACTAGTGTCTCTGGGGCTCCCGACTGGGAAACTGTGCAGTTCCATGGAAACCGCCTGTGGGCAGCAATATATATTCTGAGCATTCTATGCAATCAGACAGCGAGAAATTTCTTTGCAGAATAATACTTTTGAATCACTCGTGTATGTACACGTACGCCGATCTTTTTGTTCAAACGGTTTCCTTTTGTGTACCGCATTGTTTTTGTATTGTGGGACATGCAAAGGTCCTTTTATCCTATAAGAGGTTTTAAGCGGACGCTGAAGACGGGAGCCGACAGCGGACTGTGAACTTTTATGCGGGGCTGTCTCAAATAATCATAAAGCGATAATTGCTGTATTTAAAGGGAAACTGTTTCGAATTTTATGGTCAAAGCATGTACAGTAATTTTTAGCAGTTCAACTCATCGTCATTCCCCGCCCCGTATAGACTACGTCATTAAACATGTACACTGCTTTGACACATAAACACCTTTGATGTATCCAAATCGAAATTACAGATTTGTTTTCCTGTCAGTTCAATATAGTGACCCTTAAAAAGTTTAAATATCGTTTGAGATCTCTCATCATATATACCCGGCTAGGCAACAAAAATTTGTTCTAGCAGGCACACATTGTACCATCAATCGGCAAATCTCGGTTGATCTGTTGATCAAATCTCTCGGCTATATTACTATGGGTGATATTCACATACGCCTAACATGTCTTCGCAGAAAATAGACCGCTTTACTGCTATAAAAAACAGAAAATATATGACTCATCTAATAAAGGAAGATTTTGTCGCAAGACGCATCACGAACAAGAGCTCTTCATTTGGTCCAATTTTAGACATTAGAGCATGCTGACGAGCACGATTTATGTGCAATCGAGTGCCGTTGTACTTGCCCTTTAAATGAAGCACGGACTATCCTTTAAAAGCACGTATAGGTAGTTTGCAGTTCATAGGACCCCCGGAATTTCGAAATATCTTGCTGTGTCAATTTTTATGAACTTTTCAATGTCTTTTAAAATGACCTTACCAACTCTCACAATGAAAATTAGAATTTTTCTTCTGCAAGAAAGAACATTTTGCCTATTCCAGTAGTGTTAAATTTTTGCTCTGAAGCTTAACATTCTCCGACGGTTTCGCACGGTGACCAGAACAGCAAACATAACTGGACAAGTGCATGACTTCAGTACCTTAATTCAGTTAAATATGAGGCCCTGAAATTACCATAGATATCACTCTCGTCACTTTCATTCAAACTTTGAAGTCTAAAATGATTTGTCTAATGTTTTCTTATATGGTGTCTGTTCTCAAATATTTTATTAAAGATGCCCGTCTACAGCCGGTGAGCAAAAACGCTGTTAAATTTCAAACAATTTGGAATGGTACAGAAATCAGTCCTTTGTGTAAACATGGATAAATTACTGACATACATGGTGTAATTGAAAAAAAGAAACACAGAGATTTGTATTAGAAACCGAACATTGGTCAGAAGAAAACTGGATGACGATCGAAGTGTAAACAAT